>CM055968.1:14000000-14600000 GCA_029531755.1 Holothuria leucospilota | reverse complement strand
TCTGAAGGAATTTTTTAGGAAAGACATGTTCTACTTTGATCCTACTAGAGGTGGGCCTTGTATGCACACTGATGGAAAACCATGTCCATCTAAAAGCACACCAGGGTTCATGCCAAAAGCTAAACTAAGCAAAGCGGTTCAAGCAAAGTTGAGAGTATATTTTAGGCCTTTACTTCAGGAACTGTTAAACATTACTGGTAAAAGGTTTCCCTGGTCACACTCCTACTTGTGAGTTTTAAAGTTGTTTATCACATCGATGCTACATAACACTTATGGAATATATAATTTCCTTCAATAAACCTTGTTAATATGAGATAAGTGGGTAAGTCGTTGGGAGCATCACATGGGGGCAGTATTCATAGAGTTAAAGGTCGAATATGCAGGACATGACAGTTTGCTCATTGAAAATTTGTTTGCTTGTATGGATTCCCATTTTGAAAGCCTCTCCACCTAGGCAATATTCATGTCTGAATTCATAAGTCAATTTCACTCCCCCTTGCCCCAGAATGGCCAAAACTAGGAACAATGGGGGCTGGGGCATCCTCTAGATGATGTCACTAGCTTTTTCCGGCTAGGAACTGCAGGAAATTATTGGAACATGTGAATAGGAGTTTATAGGAGCTATGGGTAGCCTATCAGATACTTGGGTAATCACCGCCATTTATACCCCAACTCCCCTCCCAAGGAAAAAAAGAAAAAAAAATTGCAAATTGTGGCAAGTAACTTGAACTGTGTTAAGAAAAGCACAAAAATAATTTACACTTAATAACAAAGTGAACTTGTCCATTACAGTTTACATTTTCTTTTCATCATTAAAACACTTTAGTAACATGTTATTACTTATGAAATGATACAGGGATTATAGAAGGGAATGACATTTTGTTCTCTCTGTAACTGGTCACAGGAAGACTTTTTGAGAATCCTAAAATCATCTTTTATACCTTTACTGTAAAAACATAAATTTCAGTTGACGAGTGAAGAAATTTAATGGAGGAGGTGCTAAATTTTGAAAATCTTTTGGCTAGACATGGACATTGAATTGTGAAAAGTGTTCTGGAACAGAAGAGTTACCTTAATATATGTTAGTAAGTTTTTTCCTTTTGATTCTTATACTTTCAAAACAATCGGAAAATTTCATAAAATTTTTCTTCACTAGATTTTGCAGAAGTAGTTCTTTTACTTGTACATTTACAGGGGAATCCGATTACACCACTTCAGGTCTAGTGAACCTTCACTCTATTTGGCCTGGCCAGATCCTCTTTAGCAGAGGCCTTAACTTGCCACATTTAAATCTGAAATCTTGTGAATCGAGTTAAATTAAAATCTTATTAAAAATAAACATATTATATTGGAAAAAGCAATTTGCAATAATAGACTTACTGTATAGTATTCTAAACCTTACAAAGGTATTTGTATGTATTGTAGCCTACTTTTCAGAGTAGTAATTAGCATTAACCATACAAGTGTTGTGTTCATTAGAATTTTATTTCATTTTTACAGGGTGCAGATAATTCTGTTTTCTAATATTTTTATCAAGGTTCTCAAAGGTTTATTACCAGTATTTAGCAACTGCTTATTTTCAAGCTGTTTTACTCATGCAATATCTTGCCAGGTAACTTGATTATATTTTCTCTTTTTGAATTAAGCATGACCAGTGACCAGTCCAAATTACTTTTTTACCTTGGTTATGTTTTCATACTTGAATTTTTAGAGACAGAAGAAAGTTTAGGATGGAAGGGGCGAGTGCAGGGGTTTGGAGAGGGTAGCAGACAAAAGTAACAAAACTATGTTTGCATCGGCCATTTTCCCTCCATATCATAGTTTCAAGACTTGGTCTAGAAATCAGTATGACCCTGCCATTTTGTGGTACTGCTTGTAAAATAACTGTGCCTTTGGAGAAATTAAATTTCTATAAGAGTCTCTGTTGTTATTGCCATGAATTAGTGTGTGGACTCAAAGAAAAAAATATCACATTTGTTTAGTAAAATCATGCAAAGAAATTTTTTTTTTTTTACAAAACCATGCAAAGAAACGCTGTTTTATTAGTGTGTTTCTTGTTCATAAATGTTGTATCATGTTACCTACAGTGGTGGTGTACTGTATGTGGAGGACTTGTATTGGGAGAAAGTGAAATATTTCTTGCCCCTCCATTCCCCACCCTAGTGATCCTCCAAAACTGACATCCTGTTGCCACTAGTAACCAATTAATTTCTTATCCCTATCTCCTCCTCCCCCCTCCTCCATTCCACTTTCAAATTATTGGTGCCACCACTAGTTATGTGTCACTGTATCACTCCACACTGTGCTACTACAGAAAGTATTTCAAGAGTTTTGCAGTCCAATGAAATGAGTGTGAGGAATTTTGTTAATGTAAAGTATGATTCATGAACCTAAATTAATGCTTGGAAATGACATGTACCAGGTTTAATATTTTGATTTTAAGTTTCAATAATTTCTTGTGTTGTGTTGATTATCTGTAATCAATATTACTCCCTATGTGTTAAGGCAGCTGACTGGTGTCTGTGTGAGATATCTACTTTATGTGCAATTAGTGTCCTTTTGTGAGGAGTGTAGCCTCACTACATCAGTAACGGTGATCCCTTTTTGAGGTATTCCAGTTTTCATTTTTCTAGAGTAATTTTATTGAATTTGTTATAAGTGTTTGTATATAAACCTGTTTGAAATTATTTAATCTTCTAGCAACCTGGTGTAATTACTCTGGCAGGAAGCACAGTACAGAGCTTCGTGATCATTTTATTGCCCCCATTTTTGAATACCATACATATCCCTTGCCTAGGCTGCCCATGTTATTTGGTGAAAGCAACAGTTTGGGCCTGATCCCATTGGGGATAACATTGGACACTTCACAGTCTATGTGCATTCTTTCGCCTTCCCCTTCTTTATCTCCTACCACCTAGGACTAAATGTTGCTTAAAAATTCCACAAAGTATCAACTTTGAGTGAAATTTTTTTTTTGATGGAAGTGGTCACCCCTTCTTTTGTTTTTCTTCATTTTCAGAAGAGTACAAAACATACTCCTTCAGACCCCTTTCAGAGCAAATTTAGAAAAGTGTGAAAAATGATGATCTGTAAACAAAAATCATTGCCATTTATTATACTTTGAAAAATGCATACATTGCACCCCTTCCTAATCATAGTTTTGTGAAAATTATATAAAAACGCAGAATTGCTTATGTATTCAGATTTGTATTATTTAAGCTTCAAAAGCAACTTTCATTTCGGAGAAAAGATATTTGGTAATTATTGTATGCATATGTGTTATGTATGATCTGGAGGTATGCAGGGTTTCCTCTGGGTTTGAGAGAGTGTGAGGTGGTATGAGTCCATGGGGTGATATGATGCCAGCTTTGGCATCATCAGTCAGTGAGAACTATTAATACTTCGATAGCTAGTACAGTACAGGTGGCAAGTATAGCACATTTCTGTGAGGTGGTGGCCAAAAACTGTGAGGTGGCCACCTCACAAAAAGAATGCCAGGGGAAACCCTGGTATGGATCTCAATGGGTAAAACTTGATTGACAAAATCACCATAGATATGACATCCTAGGAATGATGCTGAAATATTTTCATGAAATGCTTTTTGTGCTTTAGTTTTTTTTATTTTGTCATATCTTTTTATTTTGCTTTATGAATCTTGCATGTATAACCCATTGATTGCCATGTAGAAAAATCACCCTTTTATTTTCTTATGCTGAAATTACGAAATATTCCACTCACTATTTTCACGTGCCTGAAGTCTGCAAAATGTGCAATTTGTTGAAATTATTATTTTGCTCAAAAACTGTAGAAGTATGTTGCCATATTTGTAATTGATGTTAGCGGTTAAAGGGGCTCATTGAGTTGATATTGATTATTTTTTGTGATGAATTTGAAGGGAATCATTGCATGACAATGCTTCTAATTAGCCTCATTGCTTATGTTTCACTTCCTACAGTGACCAAAAATGTGAAAAATTGTAGTTTTTATGGGTTTTAGAGCTTGCAGTTCACCAAGCTTGTCCAAGCCCATGATAGACCAGACTCTCTTGAATAAACAACACTTATAAACAATTGTTACCTTCAATCACAGCAGCTGTTGGTTATAGGAGTTGCAAGCCTGTCAATGCTGTTGGGATAAGCCTCACTCTTTGGTTGACTTTGAACAGGGGTTGCATATGATTAATACCTAACTGTGAAAAGTGTCTGGTCACAAATCTGTAAGAAATGATTTTAATCATTAATTACCCTATCTTTACCATTTCAGTTGTGTGTCAGATGTGCAGAATCTCTTAGTTTGACCATTTACTATCAAGATGTGAGTAAACCTCAACAGGTGTGATAAAATCATGAATTACGTGAACCAACTCAATGTGCCCCTTTAAGTTATGTAAGATTTTGCTACAGATGATTGCCTTCTTATTGTCTCACATTAAAAATTTGCAGAAGAGGATTTTTCAAAGTGGTTGAAAAGTTTGGTCAGGAAACATGATTGCACTTTAGTGCAGTCAGTCTTTACAGTCTTTATAAACTGTTACACTATATCACTCAGTTATGAGATTGTTTATTTTTGTCATATTTTTGCTCTCCTTTCCCATGGGCATCAACAGTTGGGGTACAGGGGGGGACATGTCCCCCACCTTTGAAAGTGGGGGGATTTCCCCATCCCTTTTCCAGAACCTTACTGAAATAGTGAACACATGTTTGATTCCATAGCTTGAATATAGCTGATTTAATGAACTCAAACATTAAAATGATGGAAACAGCCATTTAACAGATTAACCTTGTGGGGAAATGCCTCATATTACACAGCAAATCATCTGGCCTCCAAGTTCTTCCGGGCCCTTAAGTGAGCTCAGGATCCCCACAGGCCTGTTGCCAGACAAGGTAATGAAGGGACTGAAATGTTTTTTCTCATGAAATATTTTTCCAGGGGGCAGTAGGGGGCAAGATGTGTAGAAATGTGTTAGCTTTAACAAAAATAGCACCATTTTCCATCCAAATAAATCTACATAACTCAAATTTCTCAAAGGGTGAGAACAGTGTCACCCTCTCAAGACAATACCTCTCCCTTTTAACCCAGCCAGCCAAGTTACAAAAAATATTCCCTACACAATGACTATTTCTTCAAGTAGAATCAGTTCAAAACTCTTCCAAAGATAGCATCATTTTGCACCTTAACTGACTTTTTTTTAAAGTCACCCTTCCACTTAGACTACTCCCTTAGGGTTACTCCCTGGCAGAGGTGACGAAGGACTCGCCCGGGTGTAACCTATCTTAGGTACATCACTGGGGCTCCAGGAGCTAGATAGTGCCATTAATGCTCTCTTGAGGTTTCGCCCAAACTATGGTCCTGTGATTGCTCCGTTAATAGAACCATATTATGACCGTATTGAAGTCTTCAATGAAAGGTTGTCTATGGAGTCATTGTGATGTAATCACTGAGTCAATTGAGTTAACTTCAAAAATTTGTCTAAAATATTCATGAAACCTTTTCAAGCCCAAATATCCCAATTAAAGTAACATTTCATGGACTTTTGGAGATATATTGGGTAAAAAAGTGAATAAAAAGCTGCCATTTTGGATTTGACCCAATTTCTGCACTTTACATGGACGATTTTGGATGACTTTTTCCTGGGTAAATTACAAACTTCACTGATACAAAAACACAAAAAACCCACTTGTAGGAAATTTTTGAGGTAAAGGTACATTTTGTTTCAAATCTACACAACTACTATACCCTCATCAACATTTAGTCCGTTCTTACTACGGCGAATCTAGGTTTAAATATAAACCAGACCAGTCACTGTTGTAACTTTTAGTGTGCTATCCTGTTATTTAACGTAATGGTTCAATCACTGGGGATACAAATTTGGAATGTAAACTAAACAGTTATAATATAAAGTACAGGACACATCATAATATAGCACTTACAGTCTCGTAAACAAAGCTATAAAAGAAGGCTTGCAGTAAAATGAAGAGACGTACATTAAAACTCTCAGGCGAAGACGCAAAAGACCCCATAAAATAGCACAATACCACAAACACAGGAAAGTTCAAGCCGCCCTCCAAATCACATCAGATATATTGGACACGAGAAATTGTTGTTATGATGACGAATTGCTTGTGGAATGAAAGACAGGGTGTGTCGAATTAAGTTTATAGCCTACCAAAGACAAGATATAGTTTAGCTTAAGATAGTTTGTTCCTCTAATCGGATCGACCTCCCTTGCCGATAAACAACAATCCAACTACACAGTTTACAACGATTTCTTATTAAGAACCGTATTTTTTTTTTATGATGGATGACAAACTTGTTAACGGCCGAGTTCGGCTCCTACATGAAACGGCGATAAATCTTAAATTTGAATCCTGTTAGTCCCGGCCCTATGACTTTAGGTTACAAAATGTCGTACTTGGAGAAACCACGGCAACCGCCCGATTGCAGCGGACCAGTGGTCATTTGTGCGGGTTTTTGAGGGCAGGGTTTCGCCTACGATTGGAAGGGACTGGCATTATTCACCGCGAGGGTCCATAATCGAAACCATAAGCGTGGAAACATAGTCTTACAAGCCAGGGGGCTAAATTTTTCTCGGGAGTAAGCTGTTTCTCGGCCATATTTTTGGACAAATCCAGTACTTTCCTCAGGCTTTGTTAGGTATTTCTCCAACAAAAACGCGCCGAAAAAATTCCCGTGTGCCTATGTGTAGAAAACAGAGAGTATGCAGGATTAGGTACCTGCCCCTTTCCCGCGTCTTTTGTCCACGACCCCTGACTTTCCCGGGTTTTCAGTGTCAGGGTGTCCTCTTTTGTGATATCTCCGTGTTTTACCTCCGTATCACACCAGCACACGTTTCTTTGTCCTGCCCCTAATCCATCGCCTCGAAACGGACCTCCCTAAGGATCAATGAGTTGGGGTTGGGTTGGGGTGTAATACCTTTTCCCGACCAACTAAGGCATCATTCCCGACAAAATATACGTGTCAAGAACGGTAACCTCATAACCCTCGTTTAAGGAAATCCTTGCAAAAAGTCAAAGATGGGAGGTTTAAGTATAACGGGAGGAGGTCATGCACGGTAAGCAAAAGAACAAAAAAAAAAAAAAATCAAAACAGAACAAAAAAAAAAAACAAAAAAAAAAAAAACGGAAAGCGCAGTTTAACATTTGGCAATGTCACTTTGACCTTGGTGCACCCGTTTTCATTTATTTGCTATAACAGCAAGGTCGATTTGGTCGTCATGGAAGTACTACCTCCGAGGTAGTACTTCCATGATAGGAACATAAGATCATCTTTGGCATTGGGCTCAGTTGCCCGCCTTACGCCTTAGGGCCCATTTCAGTAACGTCCCTCTGTAGGGGACAGGGGGCTAAGCACCCGGAAGCTCTGAGGCATTTGCACGATTTTGGCAATAGAATAAAGCATTTTACTGTCTACAATGGCATTGATACGTACTATCATAAAATCGCAGTCTGTCTATATCTTTTCAAAATAGCGTAATTCGGACTAATCGCGGGTCGATTTCGTCAAGATGGTAGGGTCGGTGGAGGGTCATAGAGTTTCTACGGAGTTTTGCAATAATTATACTCACGTTGCTCTATGGGAAGTTATGGCAGGTTGGCAGGAGTAGACGATGAATGCGCGCGAAGCTCGCCGAGAAATAACGCTTTTGATGAAATTTTTCGTAATGTTTGCCTTCATTTTACATGTATCTACAGATAGCACTGAGTACGCACTAGACAGGCCTTGAAATTGCAATTGACCTTTTTAATAATAGCCAGGACTAACAGCCATTCGATTTTTTTATGATGCCAGCAGGTTTGAGAGTTGGGAGCTAAGATGGGTCATCTCGAAGGTTGCATGGAGTTTTGCAATAAATCCAAAGCATGCCCTGTCTTAAAAATAGGCATTTAGTTATAACGGTTTTAGGTACTTCATCTGCAGGCGGAAATCAAGCTCCTTCGCAACCACCGCAATACAAAGTGTATGCATTTTCAAAGGTTTACAGCATACACAAACATGGGCGTAGGAGCCCAAGTTGATTTGGGGTGGCTGGGACGACTTGCCCGAAAAATATAGGCTAACCAAAAATTTCCGAGCGCTTCACGCACGTTCGACATGTTAATGAACGTTTCATATTGGCATACATCGGTTATCACACCGCATGTCAATTACATACAATAATTTGCCGTGTTTCTACCTTCTTTATTGGTTTTAATTTTGGCGGAAATCGTTGATCGCCGCGCCGGGCTGGGGGAGGGTCTAAAGGGAGGGGGTTTCCCCTCCACTTTAAAAATTTTTGAAAATTAAGTGTCCTTACATGCAATCTGGTGCCACATATGCTACCTTTGAAGTAAAATTTGTGTTAAAATGTAAGTATTTTAGGTAGAAAAAAATCAGCATCAGTAAGGGTGAGGTATGGCCCAATGGCCCCTCAACTTACACCACTGATTATCGTAATATAAGTTTAACCATTAAAAAACACACTGATGAATTAATACGGAATATATAGGTGATGGTGCAGTTCAAATCAGAACTTTATATTAATTTCCAAGGAAGGTTTTTTAAACTATTAATACCCTTTAGCTACATCATTGCATTATTTTCTTTCAATAGGTGCCCGAAAAATTCTCAGCATAATGCCCGAATTTTCACAAAAATTTTGGGTTGGGGGCTGCAGTCCCGCCAGCCCTCCGCCTCCTAAGATGATGTACACAAAAGCGCTCCGAGTCACGGTTTGAGTAAGTGGAAAGCCAGTCCACATTGTTTCGACCGACTACAACCCGACGGCGAAAACCAGTCGCGTGGCAGACTTGTCAGTTAAGTGTGTTTCAAACTTTGTTCTCTACCCGACTTTCGGTCCCGATTGCGAACCGACAGTCTACTTCATAACCACATTGGAATATCAAACTTGACAGCCGGTACATAAATCAAATGTCTGCATTTTTGGTGCAAGTCATAGGCATAGGGAACGGGGAGAGGGGCGCACGTCAAAAATGTGGTGGGGCGGAACTATGCTTCCGTCCCCCAATCCAAAGACGAAAAAACTTTATTTGTTTCCTCTGTAAGAAAAGGCCAAAATTTGCAGAACGGTAATTTACCTTAAAATTTGACCAAATTGCATCTAAGGATCCTGAAATATTCAAAAAATTTTCCAAAGACGCCCTCCCCTTAGACCCTTCCGCAGGACGGCGATCCGAAACAACGTTCAGCCCCCCAGTCTCGAACAGCTTCCTACGCCTGTGGTGTAAGTGCAATGATACGCGCTTACCCCTAAAGGAGGCATAATTTCTGTTCTGTGACGTTATATGCACAGTCAAGGTCTATTGCTCTTAGAACTCCACATATATATTCCTTTTTTTTAGGATGGTTATGATAGGTTGGATATCTGGCTATTTGTGCTGGAGATTCTGCTACCGTCTAGTTATTTAGGGAAGCATTGGCTACGCTGGCAACTGTTACCTACCTGTATTGACAAGTTATTTCCAGCACAATGGGCAAACTGATTTAACCTTACAGCTTTTGAAGGGCTCCCTCTCCACGGCGCTTCTTAGACCCCTCTACCCCACTGTCCCTGTCACTGGCACTGGTGAAGTAAAGGGGAGGGATTCAGACAACAATAACATTGGTTCTCTCTTTCAAAACATAGTGTTACGCGAGATTTCCGAGAATGTCCGCAGACTTGATGATCAGTGGGCCTCTTTGGAAGAAAAAACGTCTCAAGTCGAAAGTGACGAGCCTGCGATGCCAGGAGCGTAGCTAGGATGAAATTTGTAAGGGGCCTAGGTACCAAATGGGGGTCACGACATTGATCGCGGTCCTTAATTCTTACAACTTTCATTAGGACACACACAATTTCTGGGTGACCTAGCAAACATCTGGGGGCCCAGGCCCCCGCAACCCCCCCCCCCCTCCCGTAGCTACGCGCCTGTGCGGTGCTGACTCCTGAAGAAGGAAAATTCTCAATTTATCGACGTGGCACCCTATGTCACAAGCTATTACAAGTAGATTTAGAGGGGTAGTGAGCTACACACTACTTGCCTAAGACGATGACTTCAGTGACAAAACGAAGGCACATCATCCTGCGTATAGCGTAAGTGACAGGTCAGATTCTCTAATTTATCTGTTGGAGTCATCATATTAAACGGGTAATTCAAAAGGTAACTCCGTATGAAATTAGCAGTTTCCTAATGGTGCCTATTGAAATCCGGTTAGAATACGCTGACTCTGTTTCCAATAAAGTGCTGTAGGCCTACATGTTAAACATAGCTGATCAAAAGGTTTTAATGGATTTTTCTCTTGGAGTTGCCCATACGCTCAAGCAGCTGGTCACACGCATTTAACAAGTCATTGTGTCCTTACCAAGGTCGTACTGAGCTGATTTGGATGGAGGCAGCAGGGACAGTTCCCCCAGATATTTTCAAAGCAAAATTTTATCACATCGATCTGTGTAATATCTGAGATTTTTAAACGACGATTGTTTAGATGCAACTTCTAAGAAAAGAAGTGACATTCGGGGGCAATATGTGGGACAAGCGCGTAGCGAGGGAGGCAGCGGGAGAATGGTCAACCTTCCTCTCCCGTGATACTTACCTCACTTACCAGGATACTTTCCTCATTTTTCCTATTACTCATATTGCTTAAAGGTCTTCAAACCCAATTTTCGGCGCGCTTTGCGCGCAGGCATCCTCAGTGCTCGTTTTCTCACTTTTACTTCCTGTAGGACAATTTGGGTGAAATTGTTCTTCCAAAGCCCCGGTAACCCTCATTATTATTCATTCTCACCTCCACCCTCAAGCCCTTTACATCATCAGTCCCAGCCGGTGGTTATTCAGACAGAGTAAGGTTATAATTAAAAAAAAATTAAAATTGTGATTGTAGTCTGTTTAGTGCCCATCAACCAATGTCACTTGAAGAAGCTTAAATGCATTATTCTAATGCCCGAAATTTTGCGAATACCCCAGAGCTTCCGGGGCTTTGCCCCCTTGGACCCCCAACAAGGCGTTTTAGCTGGACCCCACAAGGGAATCTAAGGAGGGTCCTACGTCGTTGCCAGGGCACCCCGTGAAGCGCCTTTTGTGCAGTTTCGGTATTTTAACCTGAATTCGCCTGATTATTGCCCCCGCCGAAAAATTCCTGCGTCTATCCATGGTTCTTTTAAGGTCGATGTCCACTTGTCTTCCATAGAGATATACGTTCGTGTAATCATGGAGCTAATACCCTTCGGAAGGGTATTAGCTCCATGGTGAAATGATGCCTGGCTACTTGACATGCGGGATTCATTTTGGTATTTAATTATCACTGTGGATATGGCACATCAATAAGGTATAAAACGACTTTGCCGAAGAAACTCAAAGCAGCTGGAGATGTGATCGACGTTACGTAGGAAGGAATTTCATAAACACACTTTAATAACAATCTCGCCACCTGGTTTATCAAATGCATAACACAGCTATAGGCGGTAACCAAATGAAAGGAAGTCGGAGCTGTTCCCGGATCTCGGTCTCCTTTTATCCCAAAGAAACTTCACATGTTGTAAATAAGGGACTCCTAGAAGGCTAGAACTATTCGTCCTAAAAAAAAATCAATTATCATGCTTCGAGAGACCCTTCTGTAGATTCATCTTGAATGTTTGTGCTATGCGTGAGAAAGAGTTTGGATTATAATCGAAACGCCCCCACCCTCCTGCCGAAGCTACTGCCGCGTCCATCATGCAAGTCAGCTGCCACGACGGATGCTGATATGAATACAATTCTACACTCCCTATACACAATTTGGTACCATTTTTGTGCAATTAGGGCTCCTTTTACCGATTTCTATTAGCTCTCTGTTATTTTGCCGGCCTACATTATGTCTTATTGTATTATTCCAGTTTTGTAATACCCCGTACCGTACCGTACTCCAGTACAAGTTTGTGTACTCGTACCCGAACTCATGACCTGCATGGCGTCCGTACCCGTACTTACGACGTGGTATCCGTGCCCGTACCCATGCCATTGTACCTGTACCCGCACTCATTGTCATGTACTCAGTACTACACCACTGTATTATGCGTCCTCCAAGTATAATATAGTCCATAAAGTCACACAGTACGTCTTTAGCATCATTCTGTCTAGACTCTAGAAAGCCTATCATAATGTTGGGACTTAGCCAAAAGGGTGGGCACGGCTCCCTCCTCTCCTCAGTTTTTGTAGGAAGCTGCTCTAAGCCAGGCGCAGATCCAAGGGGGGGGGGGCTTTCCCGGCCTCACTCCCCCCCCCCCCCTTTCGCCACATCAACAATAAGAAATACTCGAAAATAAGCATAATGTTAATCTAGGAGAATATTCAAGGGGGCTTTCAGCCCCCCCCCTTTCGAAATGTCTTGATCCGCGCCTGTAAGCTGAGGGCTAAATATTGTTTCGGACCGCCGTCCTGGGGGGAGAGGTGTACTCCTCCCCTTTTGGGAAATTTTTGAATATTTAAGGGTCCTTAGATCAATTTGGTGCTACATATTGCATGAGAATATTTTAAGTAAAATAACTGTAATTTTTGGACATTTTCTACGGAGGGAACAAATAAGGAGTTTTCGTCCTTGAATTGTGAAAGGAGGAAGAATACTTCCACCCCATTACAGTTTTGAGTGGGTGGCTTTATTCCCCTCTTCAGCCCCGGCTTCTATCGCCTACGGCAACGCTGTACAAATCAAGAAGTATAAATTACAATTGCTAATGATCAGACGCCCGGTTCCTCTTTGTAGAACACAATGCTACTGTCAAGTTAAATTCGGGGAGATATTTTTCAGGAGTATGTGGGGACGAGCCAGGTCATGTTATTTTTTATTCTAAAATTTTTTTCAGTGCAGGAGATTTGGTAACATGGATAATGGTGAGGTCACCTATGGGGATTAACTCACCAAACTTGTCCAACATAAAGTAACAATGGAAAACAAGCACTGGGGATGGATATTTGCAGTTTTAAGACTTTTCCAGCGGTATGAATTAAATAAAATATACTCAAAACGTGTAGTTATCCCCACGCTCGCTCCCAACCCCCACTTCCACTTGTTTACTATACACACGTCCCCTACGGCTGGAAATGGTAACTTTCGCGCCTAATCTTTATTTCAATATCTCAGAAGTTACACAGATCGATGTTTTGAAAAGTTACTTTGACAATATCGGGAGGGGGATCGAGGGGGAACTACCTCGGCCGCTACCCCCCCCCCCCCGTAGAGCGTAGCTGAGTGCAATTAATAGCTTAGAAACCATGGCAATCAGAAAAGTATGTGATCCATTTTTTTTCTCTTGTGCAAGGGGGTAGTAGCCAATTAAAAATGGCCGCCATTTTTTATCATTTTGGTTGATTTAGCTCAAGAAATTAAGGCTCTGTTGCAGGGGCATCAATCCGTATTGAAGTGTGGGGGGACACACATGACCAGGCGCGTAGTCAGAAATTTTCCCGGGGGGCGAAGCAGTAGATTCTGCGAGGGAGCGAAGTGACCGAGAGCGCTTGCGCGCGAGGGGGAGGGTGTGGGAGGAGGTGTACCCCCCACGGTGAGAAACTTTTGTGTTTTTTAATGTGAAAATATGTCATTTGGTGCATACTTTATATGGTATTTTGTATGCAAAAGGAGACATATTATTTTGTATTTAATGAAATATTTTATAGGAATAACCATATAGAGACAAGCACACACATATTGCTGGCAAATAATTTATCATTCTACAAGTATGTAGAATCACATAACAGCCTCCAACTATCAAGCCCTTTTTTTGAAAACGGCGTGTCTTTCTATAGGCCCTTCCCTGTGTCCCCTCTTTGTGATGACAGACCCAGATAGCACAGTAACACTGGGCCAACGTTGGAAAAAGGTTGTACATTTTGTTGGTACTACATAGGAAAAATGTTGTTTGCAGGTTGGCTGCTCATTGTGTATCCGTTGGCCCAACATATTGGCTTACCAATGGACCAACGTCACACCATTGTTTCTTTAGCGTGTTGTTACAGCAATGGGCCAACATTATGTCAATGTTTATCCAGCGTGTTGTCGAAACCAAGGGCCAACGTTTACCCAACATGTTGTTGAAACAATGGGCCATCATTATGCCAACATTTACTCCGGTACATTGTTGTAGCAAAGGGCCAACGTTGTTCCAGCGGTTGGGCTAATGTTATATGATGGTTGGGTGCTCAGTGCAAAGAATGGTTGGTACAATGTCGTACCAACTAAACTATGCCTCGTTTTGTCTAAATCTTCCCTTTAATTAACTGCTCATTATCGGAATCCATAAAGAAATATTTCAGAGAAGCTACCTTCTACAAGTCTTAAAAGCTACCAACATTGCTAGTACTAGCCTTTTTTTCCCCAAAAGTCCCCTCAACTCTCTGGCGAATAGCCAGGGGCGAAAACCAAACAATACTCCCGAAGGAGTTCTGCTCCCTGAAGGAGTAAAAACGTCCGCATAGGACAAACTTTGACTTAACTGACACCACCCGACAGTCGTCCCGTTCTAGACTGGCTGAATAAAACAGGTCCCAACTGGGAGCTTCGCCGTCGTGATCACGAATACTGGTGCTTTTTACGTGCTAAAAACGGACACGGCCAGACCGGCGAAAGGATCACTACATATGGCCAACAACCAAAAAACCGAACACCAACAACACAAACCACCAAAATCGCCCAGAACACCAGACCGAATCCCTCGACCAGCGAGGACACTCCAGCTCCGGTACGGCTTCTTGGAGTCTGTTACCACCAACAGAAACCACCACGAATACTCCTGCGCCAGGTAAGTACTAGCCATATATTTATATATGAAATGAGAAGATTGGTTTAGCTATTATATATTCATTGAGACTTGTTGTGAGTATTAACGATTAATAATACAATTTTCTTCATGGTATTTCAATGTTTCCTTTTTATGTTGTATTGCACAACTGAAAAATATGATTTACTGCAAGGATTTACCATTGCCAGCCACAATTTATTTTAATTAGAACTACCATTAAGTGATAAAGACAAATCTGATTTAAAAAATTCGGAATGCTCCATTCAGACTAAAGGTATATAAACTTGGTGTTCCACTAGAATTTCGCCTGCTCTTTGATTGACATCAAAGTTTGAAAATTTGAAAGATGCAGAGTAGCTCACATTCCACACAAGGCAGAGAGAGTACTTTTATTACATTTTATAGCCTTGTATGCTCACAAAGACATGGCCTTAAGCAATAAAACAGGTTTATTCCTGCACAAGGAAGAGCTTCATACAGTTATGGGAGGAGCTAGAAGATGCATAGTTGGGAGAATTGGAACTGTCTGGGATCATGAAAATTCCCCTTTAAACATTTTTCTCAAATTGTCTCAGCAATAGTTCCCACTTTAATTGTTAGTGAACGTTTTGTAAAATATTCACTGTGAATGTAAAATCTAGAAATAGCTGCTATTAAAACAATTGTAGGTTGGGTTGATACCAAAATGACCAGCCATGGGCGGATCTAGGGGGAGCGGCCCGGCCCCGCCCCACCCCCCACCTTTTTGAAAATGCAAAAAAAAAAAAAAAATGAAAGGGAAAAAAGGGAGACGAAAAAAACACAAAGGAGAAGAGATAGAGAGAAGGACAGAGAGTGGAGTGATAGATAATGAAGCTGCAATTAGAAACCTCGGAAGATGGGAGTCGGAGTCATAGCGACAGCAGATCAGTTTGAATGTCGATTGGGACGTTCACACGCATGCTATCTTACTACACATGATTGGATATAATCAATACGATACAATACCGATACAATACCATCAGCCAATCGAAAAATACCTTACGAGACAGTGCGCATCAGTTGGGATGGGCTGCTATCAAGCCTGGTAAGTGCCATTTCCGGCCGTCTGGGATGTATTAAAACCTCAAATTTTCTTGGAACGCTCCGCGCCAACCTATGGTGGCTCTCCGCTTAGATAGTAAACGCAGTGGCGTACCCAGGGGAGAGGCCATTGGGCCATGCCCCCGCCTCACTAATGCCGATTTTCTTTGTTAGTTCCTAAAAATACATAAATTTTTTAACACAAATTTTACTTCAAAAGTTAGCATATGTGGCACCAGATTGCATGTAAGGACACCTAATTTTTCAAAAATTTTCAAAGGGGAGGGGGACACTCCCTCCCCTTAGGCCCCTCCCCCAGGTCGGCGATCACACAACATATTGCATGCCCTCCCCCCCCCCCCCCCGTGAGAGAAATCCTGGGTACGCCACTGAGTAAAACGGGATTCAAACTTCCAACCCTTGGACCAAAAGTCCCACCAGCTGAGCTAATCCGTCCTCACAGAAATGTGTGATAAAATAAAATCAAACTTTACATTTTGTTCACAAAAATTGCACTTCTTGATGGCTGCTATCAAGCCTGGCAAGTGCCATTTCCGGCGATCTGGGATGTATTAAAATCTCAAATTTTCTTGGTACGCTCCGCGCCAACCTATGGTGGCGCTCCGCTTAGATAGTTAACGGGAACCTCGCCCCCAACAAAAAAATCCTAGCTTCGCCAGTGCAAGAGAATTAAAATGGAAAATCATGCGAATTACAAAAGGCCTTAAAAGTGTCTTTTCCGGCTATCTGGGATGTGCTTTTACCCAAATTTTCTGGTATGCTACGCATAGGGCGGCGGGAGCGGGGGGGGGGACGGGGGGAGGACACGTCCCTCCAAAAAGTTTTGTGAGGGGGATGTCCCTCCATAAATAAATTCCTAAGGAGAAAAATGAGGAATTTTAAATTAAGTAAAAATCAGCAATAAACAAGTATAACCATAATCATTGACAAACTAAATGGTCAAATGCTGTTCTGTCAGTTAATTAACCTTGATTTTTCTCTGAAAGACGTTAAGATTGGCCTACAGTGCACGTCACCAACAAAATTTTATTTAGAAATGTAGTGGTCGGATCATTACAATTCGGTCATTCAGTTTTGATACTATGTAAGGCCTACAATAATACCATGATTACACTGCCTGGACGTACCCCTAAAACAATGACAGGGCTGCCAAGTCTCGTGCATTTTGGGTCATTTTCACTTTCTCACTGAGTCCACGCAAAACAAGAAATTAGGCAGAGGGGAACATGCTCGTGATAAAACGTACATTTACGCCCACATGTCAGTGCAAGGTACCTGGGTCCTGGCATCAAGTCGAACTAAGATATGGGTCACAAATTTCTCAAGAAGTCCCTCAATATTCACCAAGTTAGAACATGACTACTAAAGATCTGATTAGACGCCTTGAACAGGATGCATTGTAGTAAGGCACTGTGCCTATGATAACCGTCTTCTGTTAATAACTTGTGGAAAAATTAATGTTTTGAGAGTTGAAACATGAAATTATGTGAAGCAGAAAATGCAAAAATAAGACATGGGAAGTGCTATTTCCGGCGATCTGGGAGGTCTATTTTGTCAAAAATTTTCCCCGGGACGGCGATCCGAAAAAAGGTTCAGCCCCAGTCTCGAAAAGCTTCCCGTACGCCTATGGGATACTCGGTGCACTTGTTACGTGACGCAACACCATAATCTTTGCAACCATTTCTTATTTCCTATACCTTACTTTGGGTCATGAACCGAGATGAGTTACAGCAGCCAACTTCGGAATTCGAGCGATAAGCAGTAAAGCTGATTTTTTAATCGGAGTCAACTTCCAAGGTCAACTTGACACGAAGAAGTTTTGATTTGCACTTGACCGACCAAAGATTACAGTTCAGAATCTAGAGCCAGCGTTTCCACTTTGCATGAAGAACACTGCACAACTCTCAGAACGGAATACTTCCTGGAAGTAAGGATTTTGCAAGTGGAGATTGTTGGTTTTTAAATTAAGTGAATGTGACCGTTTAACTTTGGTAGATAGTTCCTAGATTACTAGCCTGAAGTCGCAGCTCTCTTTTGTTTTCTCTACAATCGTTCTAGTCCTCAGAAAAGGCCCGTGTATAGCCGGTCGCCAATAGCTCCCTATACACGGTCCTTACTCCGACTCATTGAAAACTCGGGGTCTTCGACCAGCACAGTGCTGGTCGAAATTGATTTTCTTCTTATTGCAAAGGTAGGACCTAAAGTCTTAATAAACTACCATAACTTTTCCTTTCCCTGTCTTGCACTTATATTGCAGTTGTTTTTATCACTTTAATCCTCTAAAAAGTTCCGAAAATTTGAAATAAAATCATCAACTTTGCCACTTCGTTAAAAATTACTGTTGCGTTCGAAATTGTTGTTGACATCAGAATGCCGTGTGCGTAACATTGTGACGTCACGCACAACATTTTAATTACTGTAGTTCCTATACATACACTTGGCATTTGGCTCTGCAAACATTTTTAGCTGACGTAACCATGTAGTTATTAGCATACCGATGTAAACAAAGTTCCATAGTCACACAGTAAATTTTACGGCGCGAAAAAGTTGCTGATTTCATTTCACAAGTTTGGCACTTTCCAGAAATTCTCAGTGATCAAAAACAGATGCAATACTCTTGTAAGATCTGGAGAAGAAAAGACCTGGTGGTAAAATAGGATTTTTCTTTCAGAATTTGCTGTGAGAAGAAAGACAATTTCAACCATTACACAGACGGCTTATCCCCCCGCTATTTCCAATGGTTGGTGTAAGGACTGTGTATAGTAAGCAATCGGCGAACGCTGAGGACTACAATCGTTCGCCCCTTTTATAGACGAATCCGATCAGCGCTTGTGGTTAGTGACTGTAGGCAGCCATTAATGGGGTCCACCAGCCTTAAACCGTCTTCATTTATTTTCTACATGAATTTCAAACCCACATATTCAGTGAAATTGAACGAATCAAGATACAATTTAATGTCCAACCATCCATCATACAGGTAAGCAAGGAAATTGAAAGATTAAAGGTGATAGACCCCAGGTATGGCCGACTGAAATCAGACCATCACTTGCCCTCCGGATTCGTCTATACGGTCATAAAATTCCGTCGAGTACTTACATAGCCTACATGCATTACTTCGTCGAAAGTCGTCATTTTTCAGTATCGCATCCTTAGGAATGAGACACGTTGAATTCTTACACGCCTTGCGAGATAGCGCAATTGATTTCAGTTTTCGGTGCTTGATGTGAATCCTTTTCCCTCAAATGTGGAAACAGTTGCGGGACTGTTGAGGTACCAAATTACAAAGCATACACACTACACAGTTGTCGGTGGTACAGTAAAAGTGCTTGATCGATGATCGAAAAAACACTTCAGCAGTTTGTTGTAGCCTACAGCATATTCATGCATGTGTACATGCTAATATCATTTGTGAACCCGTGTCGTGTGAAAGATGAAAGCCACTTGGTTGTAGTGTAGCATTAAAAGGCGTAGCAATGATCTACTTTTGAGAACATTTCATGGAAAAATTGCTCTCGGAGTTATCGTCAGTAGGTGAACGGGACATGATCCTTGCTTTCTGTTCTGTGGAGCCGGTGCAAATGGACTGTATGGGAGGCAGTGGTTTGTTAACTTTAAATTACCTTTTCGCAGATTTAGTAGGCTGTTTCACATCCAGTAGTGTCAGTGTAACTTAAAAGTTATTTACATTAACAGTTGGGCCGTTAGGGGTACTAAAGCATAGGATCATGGCCACTACGCGTCCGGTCGTTCTACTAGTAGCCTACTTAAAAGTACTAAAATATTTGGGAAGTTGATCTGTGTTGCTTGTGTGGGTTCCAAAGCATATAACCTGTATGCAAAACTAAAATGAAATAGGCCTAGCCTAGGCCTACGAATGACTTACTCTTAGACACAGACTAGGCCTACTGCTGCAGGTCTGAGCTCGGTCAGACCTACAGCAAGTGAAATGGGTATCCTCTTTCTTTGTCAGATTGTGAGATGATGAACTAACTTAGTACTCTGTACTAGCCTTAGGCCTACAAACGAATAGCCTAACGTTACTAATGCCCCTTTCACACTGGCAAGATTTTCAACAGGTGCACCAGGGTATACCCGTTGAATGGCTTAGTATGAAAGGGCACTCGGGTGAAACGCGGTTGAAACACAGTTCAAACACCGATTAAATTTTCGGAAATTTTTACCCTGGAAGCGTCGAGGGTAAACTACCGGGAAATACCTAGACTCCACCGTTTAAAGCCTAGTGTGAAAGGTCATCTCGGTGAAACGCCATGCGAAATGCAGATAAAATGTTGAAGTCATGTTTTGTTTGCGGTCATTAACATGTTTTTTGCTGGCCAAATTAGTAAGCACGTAATACCTACCTGTAGTGTTCGCATAAGTCTTTTGCATTTCGACTATTTCATTTTAATGCCGCTCAATAGAATATCCGATTGTGGCTTGATTTGCTGAGAAGTGCAGTAAGCTTATTCACCTTATTCAGAACAGTGTACTCATGTGTGAACTGCTATCTCTTGTAATTTAAGTGTGTATGCCCCATCTTGTCCCCTGACTGCAGCACCGAACATTACTGACTCTTAGAGTAGGGAGGAAGAGAGACTCTTGCTGCAGCTTCAAAGTTCGGCGACAGTCAACAAGGAGTTGAGTGGCATGTCCAGTGGCGTAGCCGGGGGGGGGGGGGGGGGGGGGAAAATAAAACAATGAAGACAAAAAATAAAAACAAATTACTAAAAAATAGGAATGCCATGCGATATATTCAGATCAAATCTAGCATCAAATTTAGCACCCTCCAAAAGCCAAAATTTTTCAAAGGGGAGGGGAACACACCCTCCCCTTAGGCTTAGACCCCTCCCCCAGGACAGCGATCAGTCATTTCATCTGCCCCTTCCCAGATGAAATCCTGGCTACGCCCTTGGGCACATTGACGGACTCGCCAGCGTACGACACACCACTGTAAAACTTCATGAACGTGTGGCATCGAAAAGACAGTCTCAGATGCTTAACAAATTAAAATACATTCAGCAAAAATGGCTCAAAATGAAATGTAACAACAAAACGAGTGGAAAAGGCAAGAAAACAATGCCAAATGAAGACCTTTGTTTCCTTATTTTGGGACACAGGGCCTCACTGAGCCATTGGCATCTGGAGCTGCAATACTAGAACAGCAAGGCGAGACCGTGGATAGGCGATGATGATATTCCGCTTGAAGCGCCAGACACCCCCCCCTCCCCCCGAATCTGTGCTCAATTGTACTGCTGCAACCACAAAATAATTCGATTTCTGAATAGCTCGAGTTGCTTCAAAAACATCAGAAGCGTCAGAGAAATGATCAACACTTCCATTTCTATTTTAGTATACGCAAATGAATTGCAAATACTGTGAACTTTAACACCAGAACCTGGTAAAATAGTGCAGGCCTATATGTATTTTTATATCTGGGCGCCCAATGTTTAGCCTACACAGTGCTTCCACTACGGTGAACCACAGTTGGAAGCAGTGTGAAAGGGGCATAAGACTAGTAGACTAACCTTAGGGTTAACAAACTTTACTAGGGGGCCTATGTAGTTGTATGCACAGGCAGTTCTGTGATATTTACTTTAGTAGCATGGTGATACCATGAGTCTGGTCACCTAAAAGTTGTGTGCAGTCTGTGTGCTATACTTTTGTATATATAGTGACCGACTCAAGGTACAGTCACTATACATATGACTACAGTACATAGCCTAGCCTACCTTTTAGGGCAAGCCCCAGCTACAGTACTCTGCATGTTTTGTATGGGACATTTAGAGATTTCGATACACCTTAAGTTTTTCCCTTCAGTATTGTCTATGAACAACTTTCAGCTTCATTGAGCACGTACAGTAAGGCCTATACAGGTTGCAGGTTTAGTTATGTACTGCGTTTCGTATGGGACCACAGAAGTCGTCAATTTTGGAAGTAAAAGGTTCACTTGCAAATTTCTCTGAAACTACTTCCTGAAAAAATTTGCAAAGTGCATGAGTGTTTCCATATCACTTTTGAACATATTTTAAGGGAGAATGCAGTCACCCCAATAAAGAATTGTAAAGTAGACTATCCTGTTTCCTGAATGGCTCTTGAGAATCATGTGACAGTATTTTTCTCACTCAATTGTGAAATTTACAAGGAGCAACTGCTTGGTTTACCTTGAATATGCAATATTTATGTCCTGAAATATTACGAAAGATACTTGGAAGTGAAAAAGGAAGAAATTCATGACATTTAGCTGTTGCTTCAAAATAGTGTTAGGGGCGACTGCTCTTGACCTGATATGAAAGAAATTCTTTTACACGTCTGGAAATGTGGAAAACTGTCTTTCAAAAAAGTAGTGTTTCCTATGGGACAGTTTCATATGGGACATTTTGTCCAAACTGAAATTCTATACAGTTCACAGTTAAACTGTGAAGCTTGTTTAAAACAGTGATGAAAAATCATCTCAACATGAGTATGTGTGACTTATCACGGCTGCAACACAAGTTTGCAAAAATTCGTGGGCGCATGTACCTTGAAAACCAAAATTTGCAGCTCACCTGGTCTACTTAATTTGGGACTAAGATGAAAATTTCTTGCTGCAGCATGATTTTTGCGGCCACAATGCTTGTTTGCGTCCAGCTTTTTGCCTGTTTGCGTCCAGCTTTTTGCCGGTGTGTGACTTATAATGCAAGTATTAAAGATCATTGAAAGGCTAAAATATTACTGTAAAAAATTAAATAGAAGAATACTGTTCTAAATCCAAAAGGAAACCCAATAAAATCTTCTCATCTGTGACCTTTATTTCAGTTGGAAATATGTGAATTTCACCACTTGCAAGAAGGGGTAAGCCCACATTTGAATACTGTATATAGGACTTGTGTACAGTACTCTACATGCAGTACTGCCACTAGCATTCAGTACTGTAGCTGCACAGGGTCTCTGATTTTTATGATGCTTCCAATTTACTGTTGAAACCTGGACCAATGTCGTTCTTATGCTCTGCAATCATTACCATAGAACAGAAAACACTAAAAATCATGTCATACCAAAAGGGAATCTATGCAACCCAAAATGAACTTTTAAAAGGTAAATGGACTTCCAAATTTGAAGTGTAGAACTAACAAAATGCACTTATCAATTAAATGACACACCCCATTACCAGTCAAATGTGATTCAGTGATGAATGACAGTGTGATGCACATGTCAGTCATTGAACCACTATTGTCAACCACCAACATGACTGAGGAGTGAGTCACATTACCTCAATTGGCAGTCACTGCTGTGACCAAGGGGTGTATCATTGTGAGTCAATTGTTACACATTGTACAGGGATATCAATTGCCATTCTCATTTTTCCAGTCAATATTGGTGACCCACATGTCAGTCAAAATTGCAAATTGTGCATCAATTTTGTGACTGAGGTGTGAGTCATTTTATATTAACTTGTCAGTCACAGAAGTGACTGAAGGGTACGTCATTGTACCTGTTTTGTCAACACTGTTGTGGACATTGACTGACCATGTCCAGGGGTAGTGGGGTGCGTCATTCAATTGATAAGTGCATTGGTGTGGCAAGATTAATGTTAGGCCTCTTAGAGTTATACACAATGATTGTACAATTCATGGGATTCCATGTAGGAACACAATTTTGTGATTTCTTGCTAATAAATTGGAAAATTGTGCATTGAAATGAATACTCACTGTACGTTTAACTGGCAAGCATTGAATGGGCTGTGTCGTTGCAATCTTTTCACTATGGCTGTCATTTCAACTGACTGCAGTGTGTACGTATTACTGTTCTCCATATCCAAAGCTGAAATTGGTGTTCTGTTTCAGTTTACCTTCTTATGTATTTAACATCAGACATGGAGCCATTTAAATGAGCACTTGTTTGTTAGAAGTTCAACAAGACAGCAATCTTCATGCTGTCCTGCACTGATGTGCCCCTTCCTCCTACCTTGAACAGGCTTACTCAAGCTTTGGGCCTGAGTGGATATACTGTGGTACCGTAAAGTGTATGGAGAGTTGGTGGCACTTTGTTTCAAAAGCTGGCATTCAGACAGTAGGCATGGGCTAGAGACTCCCATTTTCCCAGAGCTGAATCAGCAACTGATGCGGTGTGATGGTGAAGCTTACTTAAAGTTTCACAAAAATTCCTGGATACCCGTAAAGTGGGGATACTTTAATACTTGAGATGCCTGGCTGACATGAGACAATTTCTACTGTGAAAGATTTGTTATCAAATTTCCACAATTTTTGTGCTGTATGTAAAATAAACTTCTGAAACTGTCTCAGGTAAAGCGACCTTACAGTTGTTACAGTATATTTATTTGATGGGTTATAATTTCTACGCTACAACCTTGGCACATTTTCCAGTAAGAACTGCCCATGTCTTTTGGCCCTGTGGCCCCCTGTGGGCTGGGGGTTGTAGAATATGCCCACGGTATTTCCCGCCTGTCGTAAGAGGCGACTAAAGGGAAGGACTTGCACTGTATTTAAACTTTGCTTGACACTGTATAACACATTCGTGTTGGTGTGTCGTTAAATCTCATCTAACTAACTAACTTTTGGCCCTGTGCTTCTAAATTGATGCCTGTTCATAAAGTTGTACCTGACGTCTACCCTTCTCAGTAGCATAGTGAGCAATATTTTTGCCTTGGGGAAAACTTTTGATGTCCCTCCCCCAACATACAAAATGCAGTCAGCTGCAAAAAATATTGCAGAAATGAAGAGAATTGCTCCACACAGTCTTACTGTATGATCAATAATACACTGTGTATACAGTATGTAAGAGTCACTGGCACCTGAAATTCTAAAAATAGCACATGGAATGAGATTTATGGGTTTTTTCTTCTTCAAAGTACTAGCAAGACAAGAAAATACTGTATTTCAGACACTGCCTCCATTGCCAACTTTTAATCAAGAAAACAGTGAATTAAGTTATTTGACATCTCAGTTTGGTGAACTCTATCCAAGACCATTGTTCCCTTGGGAAATTGAACCCCCCATCTTCAGGAGGGGATCAGAAGGCATAAAATCCCACATCAGGAGAGGAGGGAGTACACCCCTTCCCAGGCTGCTGAATGTGGACTGTTCCTGACTAAGTTTTCAAAGTACTGTAGTAAGTACTGAATTGCTTTTAGAAAACAAAACATTTCAAAGTGATTAAGAACCCAAGATTTTCAATAAAATTTGTGAAAAGGAAATCTAAGGGAGGATCCGTGACTGGACAACTCTCTCCTCCCCTGCCTCCTCCCCCCTTCCCCATTCCCAACAGTTCCTAGCTGGATGTTTTCCCTAGAATATATCCACAAAGGAGAATTCCCCCACTTCCCCACACAATGTAATCCTGACAATTTCAAACAGGACAATTTCCAACCATTACAGATACCCCTTATATAACTTCTACCAGAAAATTTGGAATTGTCCTTACTTGAATTGGCAGGGGAAGGGGGGGGGGGGAGGGCTGTTTTCTGTGCACCAAGAGGACTGTGGACTTGGTCCATCAATTGCAGTTTGAGCAATTTGAGTGTAGCCAGTGGGGGGAGGGGGGGGGAGGAGGGCAGAATGCCCTCCTGAAAAATCAAGAGGGAGAATTGGGAAGGGAAAAGAGAAAGAGAAAAAGGGAAATGAAGTAGGAGGGAAGGGGGAAAATGATAGAGAAGAAAAGGAAAAAACAAGTAGGAATAGAAAAGGGAAAGAAAAATATATACACCTAAGGCTGCCACCCCCTGCGCCAGGCCCCTCCCAAATACACCAACACTCTGATCCTGAAACTGGGGCTCCAGAAAGTCCGGGACAAAATGTCAAAATAAGGAAGAAAATTTTCTTTCCCCCCCCCCCCTCGATCCAAAGTTCATAATCTGGACAGTGCTACTGAAATTAGTTGTGTGTATTTAGTACTTTCTGATTTATACTTATTTGTGAACCAATCCACAGTTCATCAGAAGAAACAAATTTACCACTAACCAATTATGTAAAGTGCCATATCTGTAGGTTATGAGCACACATGTGATATCAGTTAAATACCATCACAGGAAATGATTCACTATTCATGTTTACATGCAGTAGCTCTGTTTACACAATAAAATCAGGTATGTGCCCATGCTAGGCAGTACAGGGCAGTCCCACCCAGCACTTAAAAATTTTCAAGTTAAAAAATCTTGAATCCAGTAGGCACTATTTCCATACCACCCTCCTTTCACCAGGATGCAACCAATGTGCTTGGCTCTCAGGAGATCCTTAGCACATCCCTTTGAGGGCAAGGATGGCAAGAAAAGAGGGATGTATGAGGAGGTGGAGGGGGCATGGCCTTGCCCCAGTATTTTAAATTCTGTGATCCAGTGGAGAGAGCACCATTTGTCCCCCATTTTCACAGATGTTTCTGATTATTAAACAACTTTTCCATTACTTGATGGTCCCAGAAGGCCAGAAGGACCTTTTTCAGGAATGCTTTATGCATTTGCACATTTGTCAGTTATGCATGCATTTAAAGAAATAAATACTGTACTATAATGTTATGAATACTTGAACTGTACATAGCATATAAATCATTTACATTCATCAGTGGTCTGTCCAGTCCTTTCCCCCCTTCCCCTTCTGCCCCTGTGGACATTAGCTGCCCTTGGGCGGGAGGTTCATTTCCATGCATGTATCCAAATTGTTGTATGATTCTTTTAACAGACTAATGTAGCACACTTACTCATTGTGGAGTACTTTCCTACATCAGACATGCAATACCATTCCCAATACTGCCCAGTCATACTACAGATCAGACACTCATGGTATGCTTGTACAAATTGAACAAGCTTTAAGTTTTGATCCACTGTTTATATGTCAGCTTTAGTAACCTAGCATTCCATTCAATTTGTATTGTGTGAGCACTCAAAGTCTGTAGCTTCAAGCCAAATAGAGCTGATGCATACTGTAGTTGGAAGACATATGCCAGCTTGGCAAACACCTTTAAGCTATCTTTGGATAACCAATTTAGCCTTTTAAAATCATGAAAATTTCTCTAGACTGTACTGTAAACTTGTATCTTCATTCATGTCACAGAGGACAATAATGACAAAACTGAACTAAGGAAACAAAATTGCTGGGTCTAGTGCCCAACTTTAGAAGTCCATCGATAAACACACAAACACATGCACACACACACACACACACATATATATATATATATAGATTGACCTATATTTACAGTCGCTCTTACATATATATATATTTCTATAATTTGGGATTTAGGCGAAAAATCGTATGAAAAAACACGACTGTTGGGAGAACTCGACCCTTAGGCAAAAAAACCGTTTCGCCTTAACGTTTTGCACACTGTTTTATATAGGAATGCGTAACTCTATACACAAGTCCGATTTACCATGTAATGTTTATGCAATTACTTAACTGCACACCAACTAACCTGCATGTATCCATTAACACTAAGGACTTACGGGCTATTGAAATAACATGCATATATCTCAGAACCAAAAGGGAAAATATAATCTTATGTATTCTTTTGTTTTTTCTTCGCCGGTTGTATTGGCGGTATTCCGATTTCGCCTAACAGGTCGATCTGGCATTAGAGATATATATATATATATATATATATATATATATATATATATATATATATATATTTATATAAGGTCAAAGTACTGCGTAGCACTTATGAAGTAGGTAGGTAAAAAAAGAAGTAGTAAATAGTGCTTAAAGTTTGTGAAAAAGTCCACGACGTTTCAGGTCTAAACCCTTCATCAGGTGGCAAAACTGCAACTGATTGTTGACACGGCAAAACGTACAAAATAGAAAACACACAATAAAATTGGGCACGGCAAACTGGCTAGGAAAACAGACACTGTTAAGTGGTTACCACAAGTCAAAAAATGCAGGAATTGCTGCGTTATAACAGTTCAAGTCTAACGTTCAGACCGTGTGGGGACAGGGTTCCAAGTTTCATGATGCAGACGGTTTTTCGCAGCCAGGCAATCATGATCGGAACCTTGACACGAGATGGCCGCCAAAACCATCAAGTCACAGATCGAGTATGTTGACGGGGGATTGAACTGTGTGGCTACAGGGAACCCTGAGAGGTTCTGCTTGATTGACCTCAGGTGCTCAGTGACTCGGTCAACAAGACATTTTTTCTCCCACATACAGTATATTACAGTGTTTACATAACATAAACTACCCTCCGTCATGACCCATCCACACGCGACCATTTCCTTGAACCCCCCATCACAGCATTCGGAATTGAAAAGAACATCTAAGCACTTGGTCTGTGCCTCCCAACCTCAAGCAGTAGTGCCTAACACCCCAGGAACTTTTCCTTGCAACAGTGGGAGATGTAATACTTGCCAGGTGGTCAGTCATGACAAAATCCTTCCCATTGTAGGTCCCACCAACAACTGGTTTAACATTCATCAGCGTTTTACCTGAACTTCAGCCAATGTTATTTACGTTCTCATGGCTGCTTCACCCACAGAATTTTTGCTGCTGTACTGTCAAAGGAGCCAATAGGTTGCTCCCTGGGTCCCATGCTATCTTCTCAAACAAAGATGTGTCAACAATGCTTCCTAAGCAGCTACTTGTTACTACTCCCGTAGTTCATACATGTAGCAAGAATTGCTACACTTGCAATTTTAAGTGTTAACTTTCTGTTTTTGGAAGATGGCCTGGTCTCACTGTGATTTACCTTTGTCCATATGCCCCCTCCCCCACTTTCATTTCAAATTTTTGCTGTCATAAGCATATGGGACCATTTTTTGGTGGGCACAAGGCTTTTTTGCCCTAATCTCAGAGCCTTTTAAAAAAATTTGCCCAAATTTCTACAGATGCTGCCCTGTTCAAAAATTTGGGGGACCATCCCCCTGCCGCCCTTTTCATACTCCTATGCTTGCTCTATTCTGTCATCACTATATTTCATGAATGGTTGTGGAAATAAAACACTTTTGAACACTAAAGCCTTGACTAGAGTCTGTGCCACTCAGGTCATTGCAGTAGACCCGAAAAGCCGCCCCTCGAAAAGTGCCACCCAGGGTGGAAGCTTGCACCACAAGCTCTGCCAGCTGTTTGGGCTTATTACAGTATTTGGTGGGTTGTAAAAAATACGCAGTGAGCCTTCTAAGTTGGCAGTAGCTTCAGAGAGCTGTTACCCAAGTTACAGTAGATGGAGAAGAATTGAACAAGGAGGTGGGAGAACTTGCTTGGGAAGTTGGTGAATTGAATGAGATCCTATCTTCGCTTGCCAAAGTCTTAAAACTTAATTTTGAAATACTTGCCCAAAAGTTGTTGGAATGAGGATTGAGTGGTTTATAAGAACTTCTCTTAATACCCAAACCATCGTGCATCTCAGGCTACAATGTCCGCTATATCTCTATCAAAAAGGGATGTGCACATTTTGCGTAATGGTGAGATGAGCTGAAAAAGTGCATCAAAAGCAAAAACCACAGACCATGGAGCTAATGCACGGCTTTAGATGCCCTCTCATGTGTGGAGCGAGCGAAGCTTGACGTCCAGTTCGACGCTATTACAGAACCATCGGCGGCAAACCCGAATGGCAGAAGCCATCCACCGAGAGCTACTACACAGCCTCGTGGGGGAAGTGTCAAGAAGTGGAATCTGCTTCTACTATCCTTCTGTACAGGGCGGGGAAGGTATGCTGATCAGAATCACAGTAGACACTGAAATGCATGAATCTACAGTCGTTTGGCAAGGTCAGCACCCGGCGACTGCATAGGTATTTCTTTCGGGGAAACCAAAATGAAATCTGCCCCGGTATTTTACAGCCTTAGTTTTAGCAGGGAGTTGTAATAGGGAGTTGCAACTCCTTGGTTTACCATGCCCTCCGTGGTTGTACGGATTCGGTATGACAGCGTTGTTCATGTCCTGTACCCTCTGTCGTCTTGCTGTATAGCCATTTCAACTTGTGCATGTCACGCAGCAGTGTAGTGTGTACTGTACACTGCAACGCTGAATTTAATTGTCAGGCCATGATATACTGAACGTGCCTTCATTCAGTCCATCTTGTGAATTACTTTGGATATGCAGTCTTTTATACCAAAGGCTGTGCTCCATAGTTACCAATTGTAGGGCATAATTTCCCCCGTGGAAGAAATGTCAGACGTGGGTTGGAACGATTTACGTTTCATACTGGCAACAGTGTAAAACTTGGCAAAATGTCAGGAAACAATATTTGGTTGCATGATGAACTGTGGTATCGATATACAATTTCACATGTAGTCATGACGAATCATTTTCAGTTTCTGTGAATCGGGCTATCAATAGCATACAGTCCTAAACATCAATCACAAGTGATTGCTGTGCAAGATGTTAGGAAATGCATGAGATAATATAGCGTTAAAAATATTGAAGGCAAGTTCATACTGTTGACCAGCGGCGGGATTAAAGGAGTGCCCAAGTGAACCAAAACTGCTTATTTACTCTCCATTGCCCTACACACATTGTAGACACAGAACTGTAGCGAATCCGGTCGAGCTCTGCGTTACAGAGGTTGCTTTGCCGGCTTCTTATACAAAGTCACCTTTAGTATTTCGCTGATTAATGGAGAACACAGCCAGCTATGCAGGCTAACCCTTGCGCGCTAACAGTAAGCGTTGCACGTAAAATTGCGTATAAGTTGTGCCAGTGGAACTGGCACGGGGGCATGGGTGGTGGTCCCCCCCCCCATCGATTTTTGAGATTGTTTTAAATGAACCCCAAAGTCGTTTTAAGGTGTGTTCACACCAAAACCGAATCTGCCGCGTTTTGCGGCCAGGAGTCGCAAAGCAAATGGCTTGTACGTATTTCTATGGAACCGTTCACACAGAAAAGGGAGGCTGAAAGCCCCCTTAGATATTCTCCTAGATTAACATTATGCAAATTTTCGCTTATTTACTGTTGATGTGGCGAAAAGGGGGGGTCTGAGGCCGGAACCCCCTCCCCCCCCCCCCTTGGATCCGCGCCTGTATATTATGGTAAATATTTGAAGCGTGATGTACATGGTTTGAACTCACTATATTTCTCTTTACACAAGCTTATTCAAAGGTCATTAAGTGCATTTGCAGAGAATACCGTAAGCATTATGAAACATGCTTAGGCTCTATAAATCCTCAACCCCTTTGTTATACTTTTATTCCCCTCTCGTTCACTCCCCATTGGAAGCTGTTCAATGGATCCTCATTCAAAATATGTAAAACTACGTTTTTGCGAAGAACTTCGTTCTCCCGAAGTGCCGTAGATGTCAGTTAAAAGCATCATACTATAACGGCCTCATTTTGTAATTATAATTACCTCAAAAGCTTTCAGGAGGCCCCATGCTGGTCTCATGGTGCCAGCATGGAGGGGTGCCATGCCTCAGCCAAAGTATTACTAAATAATGGGAATATCTTAACATTTACCGTGATCAGTTTCAAGTTTTGCCAAAGATAACACCATGTTGCATTTAAGCTGCACCTTCCCTAAACAAAAAGTTCTCGTGGAGTACTTTTAACCCATCCACTTAGATACACACCCTTCCCTTACACCCAATGAAAATAAGAACAGTTCACAAAAATGTGAAAACACCTTAAACGAATAAAAACTTACCAAAGGGGAGGGGGACACCGACTTCCCCTTAGACCCTCCCCAGGGCGGCACCTCCACCCTAGGGGCAAAGGAAGGGCCCAATCCATATGCCAAAGTATCTTAGATAAGCACATGAACGCTCTATGCCGACTTTCTGGGCTTAATTTGGGTGGTATAATGACTTCATCTTCTTTAGTCCCCTCCCTCACTATCATCAAACCCTGGCCTCGCCACTGACTAGTACAGTGGTTTCATTGCAACCTTTTTGTGGACATGCTGGCAACCCACTCATCATTTCAGATACTCCCTGTTGTAGCCCTCATAACTCACCTACAACGTGAAAAGTCAACCCTCGAATTGTAAACACCCACTTTTTTGGTACCCCGGCATAGGCGGACTGGCCGTTAACGGCGGTTGCCACTCCTGGACCAATTGGGATCAGAGCCGTTTTGGACTAGAAAGAAAGACCTTTTCCGTGGACGGTCACCGCCCGTGAACCAACTTTAGTAGGGCCAGTGATTTTCCGCTCCACAAACCACAAAATTCCGTTTTAACTTTCCCAATTCCGCAAAATTCCGTTTCAGGCATAACCCTTTCCATGATTTTCGGATTTTGGAGTAATTATATTGAAAACAAGTCCTAAACTTGTCTGGTTACGATCCTAAAGGCAGCAAACTCTTGTAACTCACAGGCGACTTAGCCTAACAAATTGTAGTATAGGTACAGTACAGCCGGGAATGAACAGAAATGAAACATCGTCTTACTGTGCGTTTAATCCTCTTAGACAGCCAAACTAGTTTACTACGTCTTATTCTTTGTCAATTTTGAAAAGAACCATGGCAACAAGTCAGTCAATGTTGTCTATTGTTGTCAACGTTTTCAACTAGTTTACTCATTGTCAAGTCAGTCATTTCCCTTTCAGAGTTTCCGTAATCCCTTCTTTTGTTTGGCGACACTTGTTGGCAATCAATAGTCTGAAGTTCACAAGAGGACACCATGCATGCACTGAACTAGGAGTACTGTATTGTGAACGGCAAATGTGTTAAACACGCATCCTCGTAGCCCGTAAAAATTATATCCCGAGATTCCGACTGCGTATCCTAGTAGCCTTTTAAAATGATATTTATCCTCGTAAACTTTTACTGGCTTTTTATATATTATTTTTAACCGAGATTCCCTGTGTGTATCCTCGTAGCCTTCTAAAAGGATGGTTTGATTGTACGTATCATCGTAGCCCCTTGTTCCGAGATTCCAACTGTGTATCCCGTAGCTTTCTTACATTATACCTGCCGAATCCAAATACTGAGAAATGGTAGGCCTAGCAGAATAGTTGCGGGTTTTGAAAACTCAGCAACACCAGGAACTCTGTCAGTCCAGTAAATTGGAATACAAAAGACTACTTTTGAATACGACAATGGAATTTAATTAAGTGAAGTTCAACTTCATGCCTTAGAATATCGATCTGAAGACCAAAGTGATAAAAGCCTACGGGGACCGGTGCTGTTTCCAGGTTGTTAGTTTATTCACGTTCAATTGCTACTTTACTCGAATATGTGCAGTTCTTAATGAATGTATATATCTTTATCACACATTTAACGGAAATAACACGTGCAGCGTAAAAGGGTAAGCAATTTGAAATACAAATTCCGTTATTCCTATTTCGATGCAAAAAGAACTAATATGACATGCACAATCACGGAGAAAACTTGTCAAGGGATATGGGCACGATACTGATTTATCAGCGATGGACATAAAAAACGATCCGTAATGAAGTTTAAGTTCGCCGTTAATTACTGGTAAATTTTGTTGGAGCAAGAAATCGTACGTTTCCATTTGATGTTTTGCATAAAGGTCTATTACCTTATTTTTTGAAAAATATGTCAAGTGAAGTATGAATTGCTTAAAACAGCTTATCTTCCGATCGTGCTTTCTTCCTGCTGAACGGGCCCGTAGCCACGAAGGGGGGGGGGGACATTTCAGGGCAATGCCCCACCAAATATATTTCTGCCCCCAGATGAAAATTGAAACAAGTACACCGGGTATTAGGAGAAAATTTTATGCCCCCCCCCCCATGTTATGCCTGGTTCAACAGTCCTGACTTTGCATGGAACCTCATATGCCGCGGACTAAATGTTAAAACTGTTTAGGTCCATAAAATTAGTCAGAGGGAACGCCATTGCAATGGTATCACATTTTAGTTTCGACACCCTCATGTTCCGGTACAATACAAAGGCCTCGCCGCATTTTCATTTCACACAGATGTTGCGATGGATTTGGGATCCATTTTTAACCCCATTCCACCCGTGGCCTTTGGAACCACAATGGACTTACTATAATTCTAACAAACCTCCCTCTACACCCTACCCTCTACGACGCAAAATGCTTAAATTTTGAATCTTACCTATTTTACAAAACCTTTGAAGCCCGAGTCCTTAGGAAAAATATTAATCCAATTATTGTCCATTTAGGGAGAGAGAGAATGAAGATGGCACTTTCGGCAATCAGTTTTCGAGACTTGGCTCCTGAATCTCCGACTCAGGGCCCTACAGCGGAATGCAATGCAGTATATATTCCCCTACCCTGCCTTTGCCGGGATGTCCCATAAATTCCACCCACGTCGGTAATGTGCTACATGATCCGAATTTGTAACACGGCCCTGGGAAACCGTATCTCATTATCGCTTAGTACTGTCACAAGCTATACTGTACGCCGTGGCTTGCAGCCCAAAATACCGTTCATTTTCATACTTGGGCCGAGTAGGGTAGTACGTTAATGTGCACTTACCAGATGTTGCAATCGCATGCTACTGTATTATTATTAGGTCCACTGCAAATGCCTGGAAATGCAGTTGCTATAACGTGAAACCACCAATCGCAGCTATGGGTTTAATACTCATTCATCGTAAACGGCCAGCGCCCATTTTTTGCGTAACCTTTTTTGGAAGTCGTATGCCTATTCCTGTACGTTTACGTGACGTCACACACATCGCCTCGATTTTTTTTTCAATCTTTGACAGCCAGCGCCATCTTGGCTTTTACACATAAGCGATATTTCGTCCGATACCAAACTCTTACCGAATACTTTTCTCAAAAGTAGGCTTACTCAACACCCATGAATAGATACGGCACAAAATTTAGCTCGTAATGGTTGATTTTGCTGATAATCTTCGTACTAAATTTCGCCCATGGCAGCTAGTTCGTAACGCACTTAGAGCGGCACGTTACCCAGGATATGAAACTTACTTCGTTAGGTACTATACCACTATATCGGGCCTACACGCGGAATCGACAGTACGATCGTGCATTGGCAGACGTAAGTTTTTCGGACGTGCTTGAAGGTGGTGTAGCCTAGTTTCGAGTAGTAAGGGGCGGGACTTATAGTTCGTCCGTTAACGGTAGACCGCTCACGGGGATAGGTAGCAGCCAATGGAAATTTTGCACGCGTAAGTTTGCGAAAAAAAGGGGGAAGTCCAATGACGTCACAAGTAAAGGTGTTTTTTAACTGGTTATTACCGATTATGTGTCGTGAAAATATGCAATGCTCGCAGTATACAGAACGTTGCATGCAAATAAGTTGGGACCATTGCAGGTGCCTGGGAAATTCTTGAGTCGAAGGTACGTGTTGCCCCGTATACATTTTGTATGTAGCAACGAGCTAGCCAAAAGTGTAATCAAGTAATGTGAAGCAGTCTGAGGCGAATATTGTGTGCTGTCTGGGGCTATAAGATGTTAGGCAGTACAATGATGGCTGAAAAATGAGACAATGCAGTTCGTTGTAGTTTCATTTATGCAGGCCTACTGATTGTCTAAGGGTCATTCGGCATCGTATTGCCGCTGTAATTGTGTACCGTAATTCGCCGTTTTCTGAGCGGAAGGGTATGGACACACCCATCCATGGCTGTTAAAAACGACAGCGGCATCTGGCCTTTTTGTAGGGCATATGCAGCGACGATGAATTAATACACAGACGAAGGCGCCGCTCATTTCAGCAAACTAGGAAATAAAAAGGATAATTATATTTTCAAAGAATGGCGGATCGGGACGACTGATTACCTTTCATGCTTTTCCAAGGTAAGAGAATCTCTGCAAACTAGGATCTCTGCAAACACACGATCGCAAATTTTGAGTGCAACTGTATCAATCAGGCCTCATCCACAAGAAAACATATATGACTGCTGAGAATGGGTGGGGTGGGGAATCCAGTCCCCCTTCCAACAGGAAAGACCAGCCTATTTTTTGGGAGGATTTGTAGAAAATTCGGGTCATACATTAGGTAATTTAGACTTTTTTTCAAGCAGATGCGTTCGGTCCCCCCCCCCCCCCGAAAATAATGCGCATGCTGCCTTTGTTGATGATTGTCCACCTAGGAAAGTTCGAACATATTTCGCTCTTCTTATTAAAATTTCAGTGTGTCCTTAAAGGATCTTTAAAAAGGGTACGGTAGCAAAATGAGCATTTTCCAGCCGTCTAACCGACATGTACGGTAAACTACAGGGGTAGGCCTACCCTGTACAGCATATAGTGACTCCACTTTCCGTTACATGACTTTCTGAAATTAATTGTCAATACTTGTGTCTTAATTTACTTCGCCTTTGCCTTCTTTAAATAACTCTAAAAAAGGACGCATAGACATAAGTTTCTTTTTTTTCTACGATGTCTTCCGAAAGAGTGCCGAACTAGTTAGCTCAGTTTCCAGTTTGTGGTACAGTATACAGTAGGCATATTTTTACTTCTGTAATTTTTTAGTGATGTTATACACCCATCCCTCACGTTTACGCAAGCCATAAAGTGTACCGCCTTGTCACGCAGCCGCGGGCGGTGTAGAAATGAGACTATGTTGCGCGGCTCGATGTGTGAGTAGCCTATTTAACTTCATGTAGTTACCAAATGGGAATGGCCTTATAAAAATGGAAAGAAACATTCTTTTTGATAACTGAATTTTCCTGTTTCACATTTTAGTCACGAAGCAACTCAGTAAAAATAATATAGCCAATAATATGGCGTACATTTTAAAAAATCGTGAACGTACAGTATGTTTGCGAAATATTCTGCAAATACTTATTCAAATTTCTCGTAAAAATCTCGCTGTCTACAGTACAATTTTTTTTGTTATTTCTTTTTGACAATGTGAAGTCTTGTATAATCGTAGCATCTTGGTTATAGGAAAAATATTGTGTCATGTTTCGACTACGACATTACAAGGGGATTAACACAATCACAAAAATGAATTCCATCCACACAGTTTTTTTTGTTATCTCCAGCCCGTCGCCGATGGTACGGTACGTTCGCTCACCGATCACCGTGGTGATAATTATCCTGTTACATGTTACCAATGTATTTTCCATTCTTAAGGTGACTGTAACGTTTACATTTCAAGGCCTTGAATTTTTTTGACCACCGTTTTGCAAAATTTATGTCGGACCGATTGATTTTGAACGCGAATTTACAAATTATTTTGTTCACAATTCGTTTTTGAAACGTTTACAGTACGCCTTTGTCGGTACCCGCATATTTTCAATTACTCAGTACAAGCGGCCCATGATCGTGATCATTAACCAGCCCACCACTGTAAGACTTGCCAACTTGCATAGAGGACTAATATCGATCGTCGATCAACTCCTCCATTCACAACTTCCTGTGCATTGTTGCCATTGTGACGGAAGAAAAGAACTACTCGTTTGACGGACAATGGGTGAACTTCAAAAGAAACCTTTCAACAACTTTCAGACGATTTTTACAAAGGAAGAAACTAGTTTGCAAACGCCTAGAAACTAGTTTGAAAACTAGTTACACGTTGAAAATCGATGCGTTTTTCTGGTTTATTCCCGGCTGTACTGTAAACCGGAGCCTATACCGGCAAAATTTTGCAGATTTTCGTAAATGTCCTACTTGCTTTTTGGTCGTAACTTCAAAGTGTTTTGATGATTTTAAGGTGACTTTGCCACCATTTCAGATGGTAAAATGGCTGTGTATGCCTTTGGTGTATGCAGGCATTTATTTGACATAGTTTAAAAAAAAATAACTCAGTTTTTTGGTCAAAAATGTACATAAATTTTGAGCCTGATAATTCTTGCTAAATTCCGTGGAATTCCGAGCAGAAAAGTAAATAAATTCCGTTTTTACCGCTTTTTTCCGGGATCGCGGAAAATCATTGGCCCTACTAAAGCCGCGGCCTCTTCACAAACATGTAGTCGACTTTGATCCCCGGTATCGCATTTCAGTGTAACCTAGGTGGTACGCACTGGACACCCGGTTTGGAAACGCTCATAGACTGTATACTCTTGTACCTGTGCCGTCTATACACATTGGTCAAACCAGGGAGTTGCCACTAGAGCAGGGCGCTGCCACTATTCAGGGAGCTGCTCCCTGGTTCAATCTTCCGATAAAGTCTGTCACCTTCATCGGCTTTAAAAAAAACTGATCTGGAAGGAAGCATTTTATGTATATGTTAGTATATGTAGCTTATATTTACATGAAAACGGGTCATTAATCCCAGTTATCGAAAATTGAAAATATTTCGAGGAACAGGTCAAATCGGGTGAAAAGTCCTCTACGATTTTTGCATCTTCTATGTTACACGTCGTCAATAGGACGTCCCACATGTAATTAACAACTACTGGCTGTAACGTGTAAACGTACGTGAATCTGGGTACTAGGTACACCCTGTAAGCGGCTTAGGAACCACAAACATTTATAGCGTACTTGAAGACAAGTGATTCTACTGTCCTGTGCTTGTTGGCAACAAACCAGGATATTCACATTTCCGCTGTCTGACAGCCTTTTAGCCTAGATCAGATGCAAATGACATACACTGCAGTTTGTCATGTCTACTTCCAGTTGACACTATTAAAGGGAAAATGCAGTCACCCCGATAAGAGGTAGTATACCCCGTCATCCTTATTCATGAGAGGCATGTTTTGATCATGTGACAATACTTTTATTACTGAATTGTTAAATTCATGGAGAGTAAGTCCTTTCTTTAAGTTTTGTTTGTAATAATTTTGATTAATAACATCTTCAGAGGTACTTATAAGGCAAACAAGAGAAGCTCTACAAGAGTTTGCTGACTTTCCAAAGCAATTTAATGCTACTGCCCATTGCCTTTAAGTGAAACACCACACAAATATTTTATCTTTGTTATTCTGTATTGTCGTGCTGTTTGGAATTAACGGGGTTTGGCCACTACAGCAATATTTCAGTACACTTTAGTTCACACAGGGCCATAGCGAGCGGGGGTGTGGGGGTGTCACCCCCCCCCCCAATATTTGGTCGCCGTCGGTAAAAAAAAAGAGAGAAGGGAAAGGAAAGGAAGGGAGTAAACAGGAAGACGGAGAACGAAAGGGAAAAAAGAGAAAGAGAGAACGGAAGCGCGTGGCCAGTCTGTTATCGGCTATTTCGATTTTCAGCTCATCATCTAATTGGCCGTTCAAGTTGAAGGCCCGTCGGCAAATTGATTATGCATGTGATGGCCGTATACGGCCTTATCAATGGCCGACGGTGTAACTGGACGAGTGACTGAGTCCGCCGGCAACTCGGAGAAAGAAAGGGAATCAGTGGTGGGGCAGGTTGGGGCAGGGGGGCCATTGCCCGCCCCCGTCAGGGAAGGCTGCCTCCCCCTTCCCCGTCTTGGAAATTTTCCGATTTCGTCGGGGAGCAGTTATGTATACAATAAAATATGTAGTCCCCGACAACGGTCAGTCGCCCCGATGATTTACTTAATTGTGGTCTAAATTAGGGCAAATTCTTCAATAAAACCCCAAAATTTTCCAAATTTATCCTCTAGAAAACCAATTTATTTCAAATTTTCCAGGGTAAAAGACCATTTTTTTTCAAATTTTCTCGAAATAGAGCCCAAAATTTTCGACGCGCTTCGCGCGCCAAATTGTTCCTTCAAACATCGTTTCGGTACTCTGTCGTCTATCGGCCTGGCTTTTGGTTGTTGTCCCCCCGCCCCGTTGGGGAGCTTGGCTTCCCTGTCGGGCAAATCCTGGCGCTACCCCTGAAGGGAATTTGGGGCTTCCATATAGGCGCACTGTTTCGGGTCATATGACTTCTTGAAAAACCACTTTCTGCACATTATTCCTCACTTTTATCATCACCAAGGGGAGCAGCACCCTATTACTCATGGAGTAGGCATCCCTAGCTCGTTTTCTAAACCCTAGCCTCGACTTCAAACACATTTTGCAAACTCCCGAGGATCCGGTTTACCCACAAACATCCTGGGGAAAAATATTGCATCCTGGGAAAAAATAATGCGTGCCGCGCGTTTCTTCTCTTCACTGCAGTCTCAGGCGTTTAAATTTTGAACACCAAAATGAAACAGATACAGAACCCATCTTCAGATCCTGGCGTTCAAAGCATATTTTGAACGCTTGTGATAAGATTCTGAACACTTTTTCTCCCTTTTTGAACGCCGGACGCCTATTTGAACACTTACCGTATTTGAACGCCTTACGCGTCTAGTTTTCAAATGCTGAACGCATAGTGTTCCAAATCTGAACAACAGGTCCAGCTCCTCAGAAGTATAGTGGCATGACGGGAGGAATAGCCTAACACATTAAATTATCCGGAATCTTTGCATTAGATAATGTATTATGAACCAAAACATACCTATCCTGCATGAGACTTAATTTTTTACCCAGAGATTATGCTAAAACCTCAGAGCTTCCGGGACATTCGCCCCCTGGACCCCACCAGTTGCCTTAAGGCGGGCCCAGTGTTTTGACCAGCCCCTATTTGTGAGACAATAACGCATAAACGGCGACAAATGTCGCACAATAAAAATCTGACAAGCAAATTCTACCCGGGTGTAAATTTTGAGGTTCCTCATTAGGGCAGAAATCCACTCAAATATTGCACCATTTGCAATCTAGGCACCTTTCAAATTCCAAAAATTTCCAAAGGGGAGGGGGTGTCGGGGAGCCGCTATAGTTTTAAGCGATTGAAATCCAGAGGTCCACCAGTGTTTCAGCTGTCCCCTCCCCCAGGCCACAGATCAGTAAACGTCGCATTGAGAAAACGTCCTAGCTGAAACACTGGCGGACCTCTGGATCCCAGTCGCTTAAAACTATAGCGGCTTGACGAGAGGAATAGCCTAATACATCAAAATTATGGGAGATCTTTGCATTTGATGATGCATTATGAACAAAAATATATTCATCCTGAGACTTAATTTTTCACCCAGAGATATGCTTAAACCTCAGAGTTTCCGGAAGCTTCTCCCCCTGCCCTCTCCCGCGGAGCTTTGCCCCTAGACCCCGTCATGGGCCCTAAGGCGGGCCCCTGGACCCCACCAGCTAAGGCTCGTTTCCGCGCTACGCATTACCAGATCTTTCGGCAAAACATAGTCTCTACACCCCCCCCCCCCGCCCCCAAAGAAAACACCTTCGCTACGCCCCTGAGTTCACAGACTTGCCTTCCTCAAGAAACACGTACATAACACTGCCATACCGTTTGATACGATATTTCCGTCAGGTTGTCGTCATTGTGATCGTAGAAGTCGTTGAAAATATTTCTGGAAACATTAGGGACAAGTAATGTTTTAAGGGACTTAGAGATACCATTTGATGTCCCTTGATTTTGTGTCATCAGGGATCTGCCCTTTGGCCCTAGTGCCATTCCGTACACCAGTTGCCTGATTCACGTCCGTACGTTTTCAATATTCCTTGCATGGTTGCTCGTAAATTAGTTGTCTGACAAGCAGCTGCCTAAATAATTCCACCGAATTCTCTTCGGGGGAAAAAGTGGTTCAAGTGACTTCTCGTTCAGAGAGGAAAAATAAAAGCTCATCGTAAATGCTAAGAAGTTTGCATGCTGTATTGTCTTGTAATATAAAGTAAAAGAAATTCAAGAATGTGCATACTTTTGGCATCGGTAACACGAGACAGGTACGTCATAAATGAGAATGTAGAGAGACAGAGTTTGCAGAGCACGTAATATGAGGAGCCAGTAGAGGGTTGATGATAAGGTATTAGAATAGATGGTAGAAGGAACGAGGTGTGGAACGACGGTGCAAAACGTGGTTAGAACTTGGATGACATAAAGAGAGATGGACTGATAGCGTGCATAACACAGCGGCGAATCAATGTCTGTGACTGGCTGTTTGGTAGGTCCACGACCTTTCTCAAAAATAGCTCACGATGTGGGGCACAAATGTGAAAGGGAGAAAGCACTCAACCCAAGTTCATTTTCAAAAATCTGTTAAATCTTACAGATCTCCTCTTATTTGGCTCACAATTATATTTCAATATGTTTCTGTATAAAAACATTGAATATTGAAGGTAGGCTAAATCAAGGAGCTGTTCTGCATGGTTTTAACAAATAAGTAAGCAAAGTATTTCACCGACGTCACGTGGATTCGCGTCTCTCTGGTTGTTGAATATTTTGCCCGTCAAACGTTCATTGTGTAAAAACACTCGTACTGTGCATGTGCTGTGCCCGGCAGTAATGAAGTCCCAAACGCGTAACCATAGGCGTAGGAGCCCAAGTTGACTTGGGGTGGGGGGGGGGGGGCTGTAACGACTTGCCCGAAAAATATAACCAAAAATTAATTTCCACGCGCTTCAAGCGCTTTCGACATGTTAATGTACATATTATATAGGCATGCATCAGTTATCACATGGCATGCCAGTTACATACATTCAATAATTTGCCGTGTTACTACCCTCCATGGTGGTTTTCATTTTTGCGGAAGTCGTTACAGTAATAATGGCAATAATCAGTGGTGTAGCCAGGATTTTTCTCCGGGGGGGGGGGGGAGTTAAGGGGAGAGGTTTCCCGCCTTCCTCCCCTTTGAAAAATTTTGAAAAATAAGGTGTCCTTACATGCAGTCTGGTGCCACATATTCCCTTTGAAGTAAAATTTGTGTTAAAACATTTACGTATTTTAGGTACTAAAAAAGTCGGTATCACCTCCCCCATTTTGAAAATTTTTGAAAATTTAGGTGTCCTTAGATGCAATATGGTGCCACATATGCTCCCTTTGAAATAAAATTTGTTGTTAAAAATTTACGTATTTTAGGCTAGATAGAAAAAAATCAGCATGAGTGAGGGTGGGGCATGGCCCAGTGGCCCCTCAAATCTGATAATCATAATATCGAACCATTAAAAACACACTGGTGAATTAATACCAAATATACAGGTGCTGCTAGTGCAATTCAAATGAGAACTTTATTTTAATTGCCAAGGAAGTTTTTTTTAAACTATTGATTACCTCTAGTTACATCATTGCATTATGTTTCTTTCAATAGGTGCCCGAAAAATTCTCAGCATATTGCCCGAATTTTCAGAAAAAATTTTGCTAGGGGGCTACAGCCCCCCGCTCCCGCTTCCTACGCCTATGCGCGTAACGTCACATGACGGTAAGTATGGAATATGTGATAATACACACTGTGTTCTGATATTGCGTACAGAAGCGTATGGAATGCCGAGTCATGTATGTGCTAATTTGGCGTCCCAGTCGGTGGACTGTAAATGAAATGTCATCGAATGTCACGTAACGTAAATGTTTGAAACGAGGATGTTTGCTATGTGTCGGAAAAAGTCCTGGTAGAGTGTGAAATTATTTTCCTAGGTGGATGTGTAAGGTGATGGATTTTCTAATGACATTTAATCATTCCATTTCTTACCGAAGTTTCTTCGCGTTTTATGTTTATATTTTTATGTGGATAACGTCGCAACCATACGTGACCTTCCATCAACAGATCAAAGGTTCTGTTTTATACATTGACCTGTCTCTCACAAGTTTGAAATTGGATTGTAGGACCATGGGATGGTAGTAGAACCAGTGAGACCTGTTCTAGTTATGGAAGCATGTAGATACTAGTAAAAAGATTGCCCCAAGCCCCGCGTGATTACCCTTCCATGTTGGAGAACACGATACACATAGCCTATGTGTTAGGGACACACTGTGACATTTCGAGGGCAGTGATAAAAGAAAAGTGAACTACCGAACTACTTTTTTCTACCTCAACTGCTCATTCAGTGCTAATTATGCATACCATCTGTACAGTCCACATAAGTAAAACAGATTTCTATTTCGATTAACTTTGCATACCCTTTCGCGTGGTCTGCAGGCGTAGGCTATAGGCCTTCTTTTCCGCCAAACCCTTATCAACTTTCTCTAGCTATGATGTTGCGTCCGACGAGGGAAGTGATATTAACACCTCACTGGTCCGACGGGCGTGGCGCGGCCGCGCGTGTTGCATGTGGGGTTTAACTACATTGTACACAGTTACGATATTGTAGGTGAAATGGGAAATGGGGTTGGAGCCTGGGAGTAGTTTCCTGACTGCAAGTGTGTGCATAAATATAAGTGAAATCCTTTTATTCATTTCTCAGTACGTACGAGGTGCTTCTTCAGATTACCCTCATACTGATTTTCCCAGTAATCAACTGCTATCTAGTCAGGGAGCTGCCACGGATCTAATAAACATCAGCACGTAATATATTGTATGCAGATTGACAGTGGAAACGAGTTACCACTTTCAGTGTCGGCCATAGGGAGGAAAAACAACAGCCCATTCTCCCTTGCCATTGGCATCCTAGAAACACGACCGACATTTTTTTTCAAAATGTTTACCTTACTCTCTTAATCATAAATTGATGTGTAAAACACAAGCATCCTCACAAAGGTTTTCGTGGGTTTGTTGCTTTTCTTCGTATTTTCCGTATATAACTGCGTGTTCAGTAGCCCTTGGCCGACCATTCAGGTGTGCCCCTCCCTTTCCCTATTTAAAATTCCAGGATATGCCGCTTCGGGTGGCCGTAGCCTGCAGAGCTACATGCACAGTCTCTCATCAAATGAGTGTTGGTTTGTGGAGCCAAGAATGAGTGAAAAAACCACGTCCACCCCGCAGGGTAGGGTAAACGCCGCATCAGATCGTCTTCAAACTTTGTTAAATGGCAAGGGATCATAATTTTGCAATGTTGGTTTGAAGGAGTTTTTCGTGCTCGGGCTGGCGAAAGGCAAGTTAACAAGGAGAAACAATTATTCCCAGTAGTCCCACTGTGTCATATTGACCTCAGTGACAATCGGTTGACCTCAGTGACAATCGGTTGACCTTTCCTAATAGGGTCTAGGAGGACCAGTGGCTTGCACATTGACACCATTTGGTGATGTTGACGTAACACGCCTGTTGCCATGGATATTGATATTCCAATTCTGTACATAGAAAGCACTGCAGTAATATTTACTTTAAACGGCTTTGATATACTTTAAATGAATTACAATTATCTGGATTGACTTCCTGCATTCCTCATAAAAATGGATAACCTTAGGTCATCATGTTACATGTTTCGTTGAATCTGTGGAAGAGCAAGTTGGCTTGAAGATGCATCGTTTAATTGATTCATAAGCCTTAATGGATATTTGAGGAAATTGAGGTAGTTCTGACAGAATTTTCAAATGTGCTCGCATCGCCGCCTTCCTTTAGTGGGCCTAGCATAACAGTATTCGTTCCTCTCCAAAAGTGTGAACTAATTCGTCATTTCTAGCCTTCCTGCCATGAAGCTGTCAGAATCTTAATTTGACGGCGATGGCATGTCTTCCTCCTTCGCCTTGAGCGGTCGCCAACCCCTTTTTTCTCGGTCTAATTTGACAATTGAAAGCATAAATGTATGTAGCTTGTACAAGGGCTAGTTATAGCCCTCCTAATACATATTCTGCAGGGTTAATAAGTTTTCCCATGTAGTTATGACGGAGTCTCACTGAACAGCCACTTTTTTATAGGATTTTCCTAACACCCCGTGTTTTCCGCTTTGAATTTGAAAGGTTACATAGTTGCTAATGACGTAGTCTTGATGCAGTAAACAGGGAGCTTCTTCGATAAAACCACATTGTAGGTGTCATACCGTAAGAAGGGAAATGTCTTCATTTTCTTACCATATGTCCTTCCTCCATATAGACGAATATATTAGGCTATATGAGTGTCGTTTACGGATGAATGCATGAATGAGCGTTGGTCGATTAGGAAAAGGGTAGCAGCTCATGAGGCTGATTAAAACTTCTAGCTTTACGTCGCTCATTCTGTGTCTTACGTAGCAGGCTGTATGGCACATCGGTCACATCCTTGGTTTGTGAGGCCATCATCATGGTCAGGAGGGCATGCTCTGCTGGGTAGCGTTCTGTCCGTCTCAGATATTGTTGAAATGGTGTGAACTGAATACCTACGAAAGTTGTTAAATAAATGACGTAGTATATACTTTGCATGCAGTGCGGAGAAACATTACGACTTGCCATGCGTGACTTCAACGGCTTTTCTCAAATATTGAGGGGGAAACGAGTGTGACATACTTTGTCGGCAAAAGGTCATGCTTTTGTCAGCTCTGCAAGTACGAAGCAAGTAAACCGCCACAAAGCAGCAAAGAATTGAAACAAGTTAACTGCTGCTGTGCATTTTGTGAGAGACCAAAATTCTTTAAAGAGCATATACATTCGCCCATCAGTTGTTTCTATCAAATCTCTCATTTCTCGCTCATGTTTTCTATGGTGCATCACAGCACAAATGCTGCCCTGGACCATTGACCTTCTCAACATGCCTACAAGCTTACAGCAACGCCTTTCACATTTTTCTCAGATTTATGTACCGTGGCCAATGAAATTTTGAGCTACGCTTGCTTTTATAACGTTACTGTTGTCCCCTCTGACGCCCCACTCAAAATGTGATTTACACAGCAAAAGGATAAAATGCGAAATGTGCCTAAAGTGCCTTCGAAATCCCCTCTTATATACATGTTGGGGATTTCAACGCATTTCTTTCAACACTCTCATCACATATATAATCACAGCTACATGTTCTGTACTGGGTCCCAAACATTTTCGGTGGAGTTCCCTAGAATCGTCAGGCGCTACTTTTTACGCTGAGCGCGGGTATGGGAAGTTGATGAAGCTAATGTGTTTTCAGGTAGAAAATTTCCATAAGGAGTTTTACATTGTTGTTCACTTTGGGACACTGTTTTACGAGAAAATCGTAAATTGCCTGCCAAACATGACGTGCACAACCAATCAAAAAGAAACAAGCCATGAAATTGTCAGTATATTCATTTAATATTATATCTTTGTAATCTTTTGCAGAAATTAGATCATCTGATGGATCTTGATGGTGCAGCTGCCTTTTGTGACATCATGTGATTACGGCACGCGACTTTCATTTCGGTGAAAAGGTTATAATGTTGCCATCAACGAGGAAAAGAAAGAAAATTATCGAACAATGGTGTTACGCTTAACCCGACGTAACCTGCTGATGCTGCTTTTAGCTCTGTCCGTTATTGGTTTAGTGGTCTACTCGAAAATTGGCGCACGCGTGAATATAATAAGAGGTACAACGTTTACGTCACGCCTAGCCAAAATTGGTCAAAGTGTCAATAACGGCAATATCAAGCAAAATAATAAGATTTCAGAAAGGAAAGGGTCATATACACGGGAGAGAGATGGGTTTGATGACGCTGACGTAGCCGGGGTTATTAGGTTGCCTCACGACTCGGCTCAGGATCCGGGTGAGAGTGACGGAAACGGAGGCGTCGATGAGAGCGCTGTTCAGGATTCAGGCTCGGACGATGGTAAGGGTAAAACGGTGATAGTGATCGGGAACAAGGTGCGAGTGGGAAAGAAGCTCGAAGATGTCATAGCTGAGGAGGGATTCATAGAAGGGTTAAATTTGCCACAGGAAAACAGAATCAAGGAACTCGGGGAAGGAGGAGGAAGAGAAGAGGAAGAAAAGAAAGAAGGGAATAGCGAAACGGTTTTTCTTGATGGAGAGGAAATTTCGAAACCTCAAAATGACTCTCAAAAGAATCCACAGGTGGTTGTTATAAAGGAAAGGACGGGTATGAAAACTGATAAAGAGAAACATAAAAGCCGAATTATAAAGATATCGTGGAATCGTGACAGAGAGAACGGGTCGCCAGAGAAGAAAGACCAGAAAAATGTGACTAGTTCGTCAGTGGTTTCTTTGTCTGCTTCCACTGACGACAGGAAAGCTTATACACATTACTTTTTCGAGAATCCTCAGGATTTGAAAGGGCGCAAGCTATACACGAGATGTTTATCAAAAATGTCACCCGAAGAGCGAAATAGAGTTCACGAATGGGAGGAAAAATACCGTCAGAGGGAATCTCTGACCAAAGGTCACATGAATATTGGAAGGAAGTGGATTGCTCTCTCGGAGTATATGAAAGGTTTAAGGCGAGAGCAGAGGCTGCCGCAAGTCATCAATATCGGGGCGAAGAAAAGCGGTACAACAGCTTTCGGTTGGTTTATCGCGATGCACCCACAAATATCTCACTCATTCGGGAACGAAGTGCATTTCTTCGACAAAACTTATGAGAAAGGACTAGAGTATTACAGATCGAGAATGAATTTTGCCAAACCGAATCAATTGGTCTTCGAGAAGACACCGCGATATCTGGTCACCGACAGTGCTCCGGGGCACGCCAAGAAAGATTTGCCATCTAATGTGAAATTCATTATATGCATTCGAGACCCCCTGAAAAGGGCGTTGTCAGATTTTCGGCACGACTCGACGTTAGGTATCAGACGGGCATATAAACTGAATCCGGCAATTGTAAAAAACCGAACGGCGATCTCAGAAGGAAAGCGATTTTGTTCCCGTGCCTTCGACAAAGATGGAAATGTCAACGCGTCCTTCGATTCTGTACGTACCAGCAGTTACGTTAAACATTTCAAAAATTGGTTATCTCACTTTCCACGAGATAAATTTTTGATAGTGGACCATCAGAGACTGGTGGACGATGCATACCACGAGTTGCATCGAGTCGAGCAGTTTCTGGAGCTGGAACCATATTTCAACCCCAGTATGTTTTATTTTGACAAAAGGAGACGGGGAACTTGTGTGAAGGGTCGGCCGATGCCGTGCCCACCCCGGAGCAGCCCGGGGATCTTACCTGCGGGACAGTTGGATCCCGAGCAGGAAAGAAAGTTGAGAGACTACTTCCGGCCGTTGAATCAAGAGTTTGTAAAATTAGTAGGCGCAAACAATTTCACGTGGGTAGATTTGTGAGTTACGTGGAAGTGTGTTACTAAAATATTAATGTCATCCCGTCACTTATAGAGGTCGACACAATGAACCCCTTGACCAAAATCTCCAGGGCTGTTTCCATTACTGAGATATTCACTGTTGATCAGACCGTATTATATCCCTTCAGACACGGGTTATTCGATAATTTGTGTTGTCACACATTTAGCCTACTCCTCAAACTTCTTGATTTTGTGTTCTTTTAAACAAGAATGAGATTGAGATGATCTCAGAAGTAGCCAACTCCCTTTTGATGCTTTTCGTGAAAGGTTGGAATATACAGCCAGTTACCCTATAACAACAAGACAGTGATAACAGTGTGGAACAAGCTGTATAACAGTGGTGTTATTTTTGTTCGTGGTGCCCGGGGGTGAAAGTGGATCGGGATGCCCCAAACCAAGGGTGTGCATGGTACAGCACTGGAGCAGTGCTATTTGGGTAAAGGTTTCCACCTCTCTTCCCAAGCCATTATAACCAATGCCATTCAAACAAAGTATTTTCTTGTCGAAGGGTATCCGGGCCTGGTTGCCCCTTAGCCCTGGCGCCCGGGTGTTTGTCGTCGCCCCTGGTGCAGAATATTTAACACGCACACAGATAAGAAGCAAAAACAAAAGCATGGTTCGGAGAGTTGTTACCCAAGACTGGCATCGTAAAAAAATTGTCCAGCTTTCTTTTTTAATGACGTAGATGAAATTCTGTATGCTATAAGTTGACATAGGGATAATTATGTAAAGATGAAGCATGAATATAAAGAATTTGCATTCTCCACTTGCAATTTGTTTATAAACGAGTGTTTTGTTGTGTCTCTGCATACAGTTTGGGAGGCATTTGGTCAAAAATCTTTACAACATTCCAGTAAATAGCCAAACTTTTTTCCCAGAATTTCGGGATGTTGTGTTGGCGTTTTAAACACATGGCGGTTTAAGTTAACTATTCTTTATCATTTGAAATTGTTTAATATATCATTGCTGCATTTTTCTATCGTAACTCTTGTAAAAGTTTGTTATTTGTATAAACTCTGTTACGGGGACATTGATTCCAAATTTGACCATCGTTAAGTTTTTGTAGTGAAAACTTGCATCTCTTGAGAAGAACTTTTGTAGCAAGGGCCAGTATGGAGTGGACAAATGAAACGCTCGCCAAGAGGTCTCTCGCAAGTGACCCCTCCCCCCCCCCCCACGATTCACTACAATATGTTTTCTCATAAGATCTCGTAAAATATTGAAGAGCGTAGGGACATATCTGGGAGTGGGAAGGTACTGTAGGCGACTTGTCCACATAAGAAATGGGGAGGGGTTGAATTTGTAGAAACACTCAATATTTATGCGCATCTATGCACCGTCTTCTGTTTCTGTCGGAAGTCTTCCCAACAATCAACACTACCCACCTTGAAGAAGACTGAATGGGTGAAAATTTAGAGAAAATTTTTGTTCAAACCCACCCCACCCCCCCCCCAAAGTAAATTGCATTTGCAAACTAACGGACAGAGGGATGACGTCACTGACTTCACAGAGATCAGACTGTTTGGGATGACGGCACTGATGTCAGACTTGAATATAGGTAGCCTTATAGGTAGACTGATGTCAGACTTGTAGGGAAGTCACTCTGGTGTCACTGACGTTAGACTTGAAGTGATGACGTCACTACGTCAGACTAGTAACCTATTCAACACTGGCCTTTAGCGCAGGTTTCGAGGATTTTGCGACTACTGTACTGAGTTGCGTATTCAGAGAGGTAAACTTTTAAGGGGAGTGTACAAAGGACTCGGGCCCTCTCCGCGACCTACCAGTGACCGTGACTTCATTGCTGCAAACCTGCAATATATTATCCTAGTCATTACGTTACGTATCACATAACGTCAGTCCTTTACTTGTATACAAGTAAAAGTCATTATATGTCGGATTGGTGTGCTTCTGTGTGTTTGTATAACCATAACAATAGTTCATTCTGCAGCTTTATGAAACAGTTTGCCAATCTTTTAACTTAAGTCAGTTTAACTTCGGTAATATTTATATTTTCCCCATAAATTTAAGCAGGTCGTTCGGTTTGTCTGTCCATCTGTATCTGACTGTCTGTGAGTTGGTCGGTCAGTGAGTCTGTCGGGCATTAAATCGGTCGGTCGGTGTGCCTAATAGGGTCAGTAAGGTTGGTCTCGCAGTAGTCTTCTAACCACGGACCTCGAAATTTGTTATGGGATGTTTCGTTTTATTGGAGTCTCGTAATAGGGTATACGTGAAATAGGATAAGGTATTTTCATCCTTAAGGCTTACAACGACGTACAGGACGTAACTTGTGTGTCTACATATTTGCAGGATAAACACACATGAACACTATACTTTGTTATTCTAATAAATGTTATCTAAACATAGATCTCTGCCTTGCATAGAAACTTGTCTACAAGATCGTTCAACCACAATTTGTGTTTATAGAATGCATCTGAGTGAAAGCATGTGTTTGACAGTAAAAAATCTAGTGGGTCTTTTGAAATTAATATTGGACTGTGGGACAGAGGCGGGAATTTTCTCACAGGTGAGGTGGCTTAACAGAAAGGTGAGGGGACAAACTACATATTGATCAGTCAGGTCTGTTTCTCCATAATTCCATCCCGTTAATCAATTTGTGCCGTCTGTAAGTTGAAGGTTATACTACACCACATTACTTTGAGTAGAATCCAGCCTACACCACTCAGTTAAAGGGGTGGTTTTACCTACGTCCCAAGAATCTCAATTAGTAGTATGAACGGTGTCTCGATATATATATATATATATATATATATATATATATATATATATGTATATATACAAGGATAAAGCAGACCAGTTAGCAATTCATAGTATATTCGTTGCTACTCTGAGTTTCGTGGACAAGTCCACTCGTCAGGCAATACAAAACACGACTGACAACGAAGCGGACAATCGGCATTTACAGAACAAATAAACGCTCATTAACATGTTTCGAGCACTCTCTTTGAGGCATCCGATAGCAATTTTGTCAATAAGTATATATATATATATATATATATATATATATATATATATATATATATATATATATATATATATATATATATATATATATATATATATATATATATATATATATATATAAGCCTGTTTCTTGGGCAGATTCTCGTGAAATATGAAATATGTTCTCGGCTACTGAGGTTTTTCCTGGGGAAAAAGGCTCAGTCCACTAGAAAAATGTCCCGTATGGGCGTAAGGCTGCATGTTTGTATGTATCGCTACTCGGCCGTCTGACTTACATCCCGTATAGTTTGTTTCTTTCAGGCAGTTAGGACGGGGCCGCGCTTAATAGACCCATGATACAGAGGCTTGAAGGTTGAGAGGTTGGTCACGTTAAGTCTCATGTCACATTAGGGCACGTAGCTCCTTCGAGGAGCAGAACCCTTCCTGCAGTGTAACATTTGGTTTACGCCCTCCGGCATCTAGTCGAAGAGGCTTTAGGAAGAATTTAGTCTGAGTGACCTCTGACTCAGATTTACATGTTGCAAGATGCCTCTCAAACACCGATGTCTTTCTTCTAATTTCGTTTGAGTGGCTTTCAGCTTGACAGGACTACTTTTTCACGAATTATGTAGAGATAGGGATCTGGTTTTTGACTAAGTTGTCTAGTGAATTCTCTAGTAAAACTGAATTTTTTAATTAACTTTCAATGCTTCCTTAGTAACGCATAGTTAAAGGCAATAGGCAGTTGCCCCAAAATCATCTTTGAAAAATCAGCAAACTCTTGCAAATCTCCTACTGTTGCATTACAAGCACTTCTGAAGACGTTTTGAACATAACTATAACAAACAATAGGTAAAACAAGGAGAAATTCTCCTTGAATTTCACAATTCTCCAACAAAAATATTGTCACATGATCAAAATAGGCCAATCATGAACTAGAGTAACAGGGCACACTCACTCTGATTGGGGTGACTGCCTACTGCCTTTAATGTTTTAGTAAAGTTTCCGCTCTCCCCGAAAAGAAAAAAAATCATTTAAAAATGTTTGTTAAATGCTAATTAGTACTTTCGTGAGATTGGATTTTGTAACCAAAGTAAGGAAAGTTTAAAGACTCAAATGGAAGTGAAGTTTGATAAACTGTAAAAAATTTAAATATTTTATTCATGAATATGCGATCGCTGAAAGTATTTATACATGTGTATGTAGTTAAGCTTACTATACTTGTCCACATGACGCAAACTTTTAAGATATGTTTCAGCATGTTTATTTTTTATATAAACCAATAATTGTGTTTGTATATCGTGTGTTGTGTATGCATGCTGTTACGAAATTTAGCTGTAAAAATCAGTAGGATCACCATTTACAAATTTCGTCAATTGATCTGAAATCCTTTAGGTGGTCGTGACTCACCTTGATAATGCATGCGTTTTTCCACCGAAGCAGATATTTTTGTCCTTAGATGCGTCCCATAAGAAAGATATGAATGGTATGATGGCAATATATGTTACTTATGATCAGTTCGGCGTCCTCCCTGCTTAGACAAGATCGTCGCCAGGTTGTTGCGATTGGAATTTTTATGATTTTCATCATGTAGGTATTTGTGGGTCATCTTCAGCAGCTGTAGCAGTTTGTTCCAACCCTCCTCCTTGTGCCACTCCTCCCCTCCACAGCTGCCCACGTTCAGCCCTTTCCTTCTCGTGGAGAAAATCTATTGACGTCATTGGGGATGTTGCTGATTGTTTCATATTTTAGTTTTCTACATTTAGACCCGCAAGCGTTCTGTTGATAATGTGTTTTATGAGGTGCTTGCTTGCTTTTAGTCGTTAGAGCCTTTTTACTTTTGTATATGGATATTATTTTTGTGCGAAGATGAATCTTTATAGTAATTAATGTATATTTTGTTAAACGTGCTTAAAAGGAGTATACAAATTTTGTTACATGTTTACGTAGTATCGTCGATGTTATTAATAAATATGGAAAACTTTTAAAAGAGAATGACCATCTGCGAGGATTGACTTGTTATGTCTTTTGTTCTTTTGTTTCAAGTCATTGGCAAGCGAATTCACCCCTCCCCCTCTCTCGTTGAGGTAAAAAGAACGATTTATTCGGTCAAAAGAAGGTAGCCAATTATACCCCTTGCAAATTAAAGCAAAATGTTTTGGTTGGTTCTTTGTTCCGAAATAAATTTCTCCTTTGGTAATGAGTCGTAACACACTTCTCGACCTTTTGGGTTTTGTAAAATTTATAGAATGTTAGATAATGCCAATATCTTACATCGCTCCTTGGAAGCTCGTCTCTACAGCCCCCCCCCCCCTTTCCCCGATTCGCCACATGCATATATATATATATATATATATATATATATATATATATATATATATATATATATATATATATATATATATATATATATATATATATATATATATATATACAGCCCGAGTCAGAAGTTTCACTATGGTTTCGTTGCTATATTTTGTTTTATTCAACGATACGGAAGTATAGTCTAAGTATTCGAGCACCTTGGTTTCAATATTCTGCCAAAATATTGACAGTATAGACTAACTGTTATTAGTTTCTTTTGTTATGTAAATAAGCAGCCCCGTCATTCTCTCAGTTATCTTCCTTTTCTTCTCCAGTCTGTGTTTGGGGGCGCCATAGCCATACAGCCGTCACATTCTGTTCAACGTTTAACAAAATCACTTAAAACTTCTTTGCCCCTTGATGTCTGGCATCTAGCTTTGAGCCTTCACCTAGCTTTGGTTAGAATAGTTCACTGGAATTTTTGTGCTAATTATGTTCATTGGGTGATATAACTTTGTTTGTGAGAAATGGGCGCGAAGCGCGCCGAAATTTTGCAGGAAATTATTTACCACGGTAAAACCTGCATGCAAACTCAGCAAGGGGCGGTGGAAAGATAAGCCCGACGAAGGGACCAAGCTCCCCTAAGGGGTTCAGCAACCCGAAGGTCCGCCAGAAGCAATGGGTTACAGGAAGGATGCCGAAACGAAATTTTGGCGCGCGGTGAAAAATTTGGGGTGAAGGAAAATTGAAAATATTTGGTTCTTATTAAGGCAAGTTGGAAAAGTTGGGTTTCTTCGGAAGAATCTGCCTCCTCGTCCTAGGCAGTTCCAATTCTCTCGATAAGTTACTCCTTCCAAAACTGTCTTGAGCCCCTCCTTGTGCAGATACCCTTGTGCAGACCCAAACCTGGCTTCGGAAACGCCTTTCCGAAGAAACCTCACATTCTGAATTTTTCGGCGGAGGTGGGGATGCGGCAAACTTATTCAACGCTGTAAGACATCGATGGTGAAAGCTTCGCTGACGCATGCATTGAATACATGGGGTCCAGGGCTCTGGTTGAGCCAAGGGACATAGGCACAAACAGGCGCGTTGGGAGAGGGGGATCAAAGAGAGCGATTCCCCCCGTGCTCCCCGGAAAATGGGGACGTTCTCTTCTGTATAGCATTCAAAGTTTGTGTCGGTCCTTTGGATGTGCAGCATCAATGTCACTGAACAGCCTATACGGTAATTCAAATTGTATTTTTAATTGCATTACCGCCGACATGTTCCTAAGATGGTGTGGAGAGGGTGGGGGTGGTGGGGGTGGCTGAACCGGGGGTGGTGGGGGTGGCTGAACCCTTCAACTCCAAGATTTCGTCATGCATTTCAGTTTGTGCCTTGCATGTCTGTACTAGAGCACCAACGGTGCAGATACTCAAACCTGTCGAGTTTCAATCCAAGTCAACAATTGTTCTAAGAAATTAAATAGACCTAGGCCTTTTTTTTGGTGGGATTTTCGCTTGGTATTATTCCATGAACCCAGTATTAAAACAAGGCTCAATTTTGAGGCATTAGTAAAAGCCAGATTGCTTGAATATTTAAGTTATCATAAACAAGGGCACTAAAGGTTCCTTTTGCTGATGGACCCTGAGTGACCTTTGAAAATTTGAAAACTTCAAATGAATGGCCATCATTAATTTTTGCCAATTTGTGGCCATGTACATCTATGCGACTTTGAACGACCCCAATGACCCCTACAGTACTTCCTTAAGCTCTGGCACAAAAGTCGAATATATTCACTAAATTTCATGTATATTCAACAATCTTTGCAAATTTGACACAAATGTCCCCTGGTGACCTCAAACTGACCTCCAAAATTTCTGGCACTTAATGTTGACTACATCTTCCTGCTTTCATGGATATCGAACAATAATTGCAAAATTTTAGAGCCAAATGAAAACTACATCTATCAAGTTTGAGTGAAATCCTAATTTGGTTAACAAAGTTACTAGAAATCAATGATTTTGACCTCAAGTGACCCTGATGACCTCTACATTATTTGGCACCAAATGGGGGTGTTACACAACAAGTTTGGATTCCATCCCACATACAGTTACAAAGAAGTTCCACATCAAAGATTTCACTCTTTTGACCTCTAATGACCTTACAGGCTGTCCAATCTCACCCCAGGCAGTAGCAATTCTCCCTACTAAGTTAACTTAAAGTCCCTCCTCCAAACCACCTGTCTATTACACCTCCAAGACAGAGCCACAGTAGCCTGCATGGACTTTAAATTGCTCGAGGCAACGTTGTCACAGATCGAAGCATGTGTATGAGCTTAATTGGAACACAAAATGTTGTACAAGCCATTGTTGACCAACCAGAGTGATCTATAGTGTTTGAATGAATGTCAATTAATGTGCAGTCATCAAGTACTCTGTTTAGAGCTCTAGCTAGGGCAGTTATTCCTAAATATGTTTGGGCAAGGAACTGCTAACTACTCCCCAGTCTGGGGGGAGGGGCTGCCATATTCCTTCTCAATGACCCTTGTATCAAAACTCTGCACGCTGAAAGAAGCACTACTTGACGAACATTATGAACAACCTTGAAGAATATAATGCGGTCGATGAAATAGGAGATACATTTTTGAGATTTTCACATATAGCCTGTACAGACCCCTAAATGACCTTTGATCTCCACTTCCTGTTTGTCAAAAGTTGCCCCACACCCACTGATCATTGTGTTAAAGTTTCATCAAAATCCATCACAAAATGAATGTTTGAGAGCTCGTTGAGCAATTACTCACAGACATGATAGAGTGATGGCTAGAGCGATGGTGGCTGACTGCAATAGTTCAAACAGCCCTATATGGCCAGTTTGACATAAAAATGAATCCATCAAAATAAGAGCACAACACTCTCAATCACTGTTGGAAAATGGTTGGTAACTTGACCAGGCTTTATTGTCAAAATTATTGCAGACTTTCATACAAATAAATGGATTATGCAAAAACATGATCAGGGTGGCAGTAACACTGTTTGGCCATTGGTGCTACCAGGAACTGCCCAATGGGAGCTGTTTCCCAACAGTGGGCAGGGCGAGACAGTTTAATAGCACAGGCCCTGTCACAATACACACATATATTGCATATCCCACTAATGTAGTCTTGCATAAATTTATCAACTCACTTTTTAAACAAGTATAACAAGGTTAATACAAGCAAGCATATGTGATATATCATTCCTGGTTATGGTAATTCTTCATAGAATGAATGTAGTCGTCCTTGAAGGAAAACCTAACCTTTACTTTTATTTCAAGTTTTGTGAGATAGAGCTCATACCTACTGTACCATGACTTAGAAAATGCACTCACCCTCCGTCCACCACATTGACAGACATCAGTATTTCAAACTTTGTTACTTTGTAATGAAAAAAAGAATACTGCTGGTTTTAACATAATGCAATAGAGATAAAGCTGTATACTTCACAAGCAAAAAATAATCAGAAGTCGCACACAATTTCCATTATGTAATACTGCTTTGTCCTGGGCTTTGACATACATTTCTCCCCCATCCCTTCTTCAGCTCCTCCTTCTTAATACTGGTTTTCAAAATTTCAGCAAAGCAAAATACTTTGTCATCAACATTTCAGTGATTAATTCCAAACTTTCTGAGACACTAGGTATCAAAGTCCCACCACCTATCAAAGAGGAGTATACTCATACCTCTAAATATATGAAAAATCATTTTACCAAAAATTTGCACAACAAAGACACTAATGTCCTGTGAGCACCACTTAAATATTGAACTGTTGATATCCATAGCTTTACAATCCGAGACTCCTAGATTTTTGCAGCATCTGTTAACCCAGAGAAAATATTCCAGAGCTACACTTTTAAGCTGCCTAAATCAGCCAAGTTTAAAGGAGAACTAATCTTCCCGGGACCACATATAAATATCATCCACATTTAAACACCCACCCCCACACCCTGAGAATAAAGGATACATGAAAAGGGGAAAGCCCAGATCTTATTTCATTTTCTAAAATGAACAACTTTAACAGTATGTTAAAAGCTATAGACACTCCCAGAATACATGTGCTAAGCAGGATGTTTGCATCAATATCACGGAATGGCCAGGTGAAATGAAATTCTGGAAATAATTTTATAAATTATGAAATGCCGATCCAGAATGCTGAATGTTTTTATGAAATATGAAGCACAACAGATATCAGTAAATGAGAAAGAAATATAAAAGCATTTTGGCATACAAATCCAGCACTAATTCCATGTGTTAAAGATTTTAGTTTTAGGTAATATGTTATACATTACACAAGAAAAGCGTTACATAATCCTAATCATCTCAATCTTGAATGTAATTCAAAGAGTAATGCTTTAAGGAATATTTTGAAATGTTGTCTTATCTTTCTTAACTTGCTTGGCAAAGATGATTTAGTTGGCATAGATAAATTGCACAGAATTTTTGAAGGAGACTTTGGGAGAAAAATACATGAATTCTTATAATACAGATTTACACAATTGGTCATGTTGTGCCATTCATCGTCATATAACAGCAACAACAATAACAACAACAAACAACAACAACAACAACAACAAACAACAATAATGGTAACAGCAACAACAAAAACAATATCATCCGTACAAAATCAAGGGTTAGATTTTCAATTTGTAACTGGCATTGATTCACTGGAAAATGAATGCCGGCCTATAATTTACCAAATTTTAACTCTAAAGCATAGGCACTAATTTTGTGAAATTAGTTGCGAACACTTGCAATTTAAACTTCATTTTAAATCATCCTATTTTCAAGTCACTGGGACAAAAGTTTTACAAAGTGTTAAAAAAGTGGCGACAAAGATCAGAAATGTAAAAAGTTGCAATCGAGTTGCCATTGTGACCATACAAAGCAATTATGACAATTTGGGAATTTCATGCCTGCAGAGTGGTGAATATATGCAATGTCCTCACAAAGAAGTATTTGTGATGCTTTTGCAAAGCTTTTCAATAGTTTGTGATGTTATGCAACTCCTTTACAACCTTTGTACAAACACTTACAAAAGATTTATGATGCATGTTGGCCACATGGTGATGTGTTTCATACTTTGATTTACTCCACTTGTGACATTTGACCTGTGTCACATGACATTTAGACATTGATACATCATACTCACACGAATATGACGGTCACTGGAAAAAAAATAATGTACAATAAAGAAATTTCCACCAGTTTTTGCAATTTAACTGCAAATGCTTCCCTTTAAATTTGCTTTGATTTGCAGATTTATAAAATTTTGAAAATTGAATGGAAAAGAAACTGAGGCAGCAATTTACCACCTGCAGGGATGGTTTTAAAAGCTTAGAAAAGGTCTTCACAAGTTGTATGTGGCTATCTTACAACTATGTATGACCACTTCAAAATTTTATTTTTCTTTAATGAGCTTTGCTAGCATGAGTTGGAACAAAGAAAAAGAAAATGTTCACTTTCTACATATTTTTACGTAAAGTTGAAGCAGCATCAACATTAAACACTTGATAAGTTTGGTTAATGAACTTTGGTAGCTTGAGTTGGATCAAACAAAAAGAAATGTTTGCTTTCTACATATTTTCATGTAAAGCCGAATCAGCATCAACCTTACATACTTGCTAATTTTAGGTAAAAACTATTATCTGGAACACTATCTCGACCAGTGGTTGTTTGGAACTTAAATATAGCAACAGGCTCAGAGTTCCAAACAATCTGCAACCCTGGGAATGGAGAAAACATAACTTGAAAGATAATTACTAACCCTTCTTTCAGTCTACAGCTTACAGCTACTGCTAGGCTTACCTCAATGTTTCATCAGACATGTGACATACACTTCACTTCTGTACAAGCTGTCATGCTATTTAAATACTACATGATATTCAATTTAATAAACATACACGGAAAACATAAACTTTTGTCTACAAAGCTATCAATAAATCCAAACTTCATTATTACAGTCACCACCATCCTCCTGTATGCCCCTTCCCCACACTCCCCTTCCTCACACCCCTAGCTCACATACTGAAGCTATAATGAATCACAAGTAACACACAAAAGTACTGTTCAATCCACTTCGACTACAAAGATCATTGACGTAGAGGTATTTTCATAATATTTCATTTGTTCATTTACTTTGTAAATGCAAACATTTGAAAAATACATTTCTCTTTTAATCTGACAATTTATATAACATAATTTCCACATATTCTTAGCACAACTATTACATATTATGAAAAGGTATCACACGTATAATACCACCAAGAGATAATACTCAACTTCCAGGGCTGGAATTAAGTTAAGGCCACAAAGGCCATGGCATTCTGATTTTTGGCCATTGATTTTGTGCTCTACAAAATGGCATATTCTTTGAAGGTCACAATGGCCTGTGTACCCTAATTTGAAAATACAACCCAGCACATACCAGATAGTGACACAAAATCTTTTATTTGGCCTGTGTGCCCTTTAAGATGAATAGATACTCCCCTATAGCTAATAGGAAGGTCCCCTTGCCACCATCATGACTTCTTCCAGCCCTGAACTTCTCAAAGTATCTTACACATCTAACCATCTGTCATACATATGATTGCTTTATAGTTCATAAGTAAGAAAATAGTTAATACTTACCAGCTGGACTGTGATTAGATATATATATGTACACAAAAATTTGCAAGGTTAATTCAAGGTTTCATATAATAACATCATACATTCAAAAATATATTTTATAAAACTCATTGTTTTGCTAAATCATATGCATAGATGTGATCACTTTGTGACTGGAACGATTTGTTATATTTATTATTATTATTTGCTTTTTATGCATTCCAACAAATAATGGTCTAACCCCATCAATCTCTTGTCAAAAGATGCTTCATCACTAACACGGAGACTGCTGCACAGAGTAGAACTGTGCCAGTCACATAGAGAATTCTTCCTCCCTTCTCCTCTTCCTTGTCAACCCTTTTGTTGTCCAGCTTCTTCAACAAAGAAGGTGTTGTCTCCCAGTCTGTTCCCATCTTTTCAAGGACCTCCTCTGCTGCCCTCATTCCCGCTTGGACGGCGCCATTCATGAAGCCACACCACTGAGTGGCAGTTTCAGTGCCAGCCCAATGAATTCTACAAGAATGGGGAAGGATAAAAGCTACATTTTTGACACCTGAAACGAATAACTTTACAGTGACAATGCTACATGCTATTATTTGCCCATCAACTAAAGCCAGTGCTTCTTCTGAAAAGTTCCAATTCTCCCAACTACATTTCCTTATAGCATTCCACAACCACTCCCCCACCCCCACCCCTACTTTCCAACTAAAAACTCATCCCAGAAAGTTAAAATTTTCCCAACTTCATTTACTTCTAGGTCCTCCTCCAATTTAAACTTGACTGTCATTAGCACCTCCAAGACCAAGGTCTGCAGTTGATTTGCTGAAGGCCATATTCTGCTGAGCACAATACTCTGTGTAATTATGTATCTAAGCTTTGGGTCACACATTACACTGATGTGCACAAATCATTGACCAATAAGAGTGGCTTGTATTTCAAGGCATATTTTGAATCAATCTGCACTTCTTATGTCAATAAAGTGCAGTCACCAGTTGTGAATTTTGGTTGACTAAACCTAAATGATTTTGCTTGATGAGGGTCTGCCTTTAAAAAGAGTGTCTTTTTTAGCACCTCCCAGACACAGGCCTTTAGCTTAATTGTGCAAGGCCATATCCTGCAGAATACACAGCTGTATGTGATTATATGACTCTTGTATATAACCTCTTGTAATCTGAGCAATCTGCTCTGTCTGCTGTATAATGATCTAGGTTGTACTACATCACACATTTCACTGATGGGCACCTCACTGCCCAATTAGAATGGCTTCCATTTGAAGGCATAACTTGAATCTGACTCCTCTTCATGTCAGCCACAGTGCATTCACCAATTGTGAATTCAGGTTGCCCCAAACGTAAAATGTGTTGATGGGGGTGAATGTCTGCCTTTAAGCATTTGAAAAGTGCTTAGCTCTACCTCATCTCAACATATTTATTATCAATGACTGCCAGTTTCCTGCCATCAAACATAGGCAGTCAGCACAACTTGACTTGCACACTTGAGAGATGAAAGTAAATTAAAAATTTAACACTTCCTTTGATAGATTAATACCCCCCTCACTTTGAAATACCAATGGAGAAGATGTAGGTGGGTTACCTGACTACTTTCCTTCAAAGAGAAAATCCTTGGGGAATTTTCAGTACTGTCAAAAACATTCAAAGACAGCATCTTTGTGTTCCAAAAGGTATTCATTTGTGCTATTTCACAACTATTTAATAATGAAGCACTGTAACAAAACTAGATATTTTAGTCTGCTTCTTTATTCAATCACAAGTCTTCCCTTCACTTGACCCCTACAATTCTCTCACGTCAGCTATTCTATACCTCAGGAATTGCAAAACCTAAAGTGTAGGCCTAATACATGTTTAACACTCATTAACAGGCTAGTACTAAACAATAGCTAGTGTTGTGTACATGCCTGCAGCAGCTACACCATTGTGGGAGTAGCAAATCCACTCAGAATTGTGACTTCTAAGGCTATGGGAACCTTACTTCAAAACTAGACACCAACCTTCCAATTGAGCCTATTAAAAATCATTCCGTTTTTTTCTGCAAGTACCTTCCATGATGCACCAAATGATTCACATCAAACAATAAAAAGAAGCAAGTGAATTTAGCCAGTTTCCATCTTCACTAATTCATGGACAATAGAATTGTTGGACATGTGGGTTAAGAACATCTAAATTATTTGATGGAACCAATCTCATCAATTAAACTTGGGATGACTGAAGTGTCCCTTGGGGGTTCTCCACATTTCTCATCACTTTCACAAGAATACAAAACTTTTCTTTCTTCAAACCCCCCTTCCTCCTTGTAAAAACACACTTTGAAAAAAATGTGAAAATTACAATTGTTTGGCACAAAATTGTCGTAATTTGTTATATTTTGACAGGGAATGCATGGGTCTTTGGAACTCTACCCTCTCAGTACCCCTTCCTCCTGCCCCACCCCCAGTATGTACTGTGCTCTTAGGAAAATGATTACAATGGATGATCACTTATGTATACCAACTTTAAAATTCACTATCCTACCTGTCAAATGGTGTCCTCAAACCATCAAAATACAGGGTTATAGCTCCTGGTGACATGAAATTTATTGGACCTCCTCCATTGTATGGTTCAAGACCCCAGTCCTAAAAATAATGAAGTTAGTAAATGATTACATAATTGTTTTTGCACATAAGAGGTATAATATGTACATATTCAAATAAGAACAATGGGTCAATATGCAAGTTTTGTACCTGTCACAAAAGAAAGCAAATGTGAGTTGGTTGTCTTCCAGCACTGGAAGCTATACTTGAATCATTTTGTAAAAAGACAGTGTAGTTCAGAGGGTTTCCAATGATAGCCTATGCCATAAATCTGGCCAGTGAGAGGATTGAACCTGTATGCTGGCAAAGGGAAAGAAAACTGGGTTAAAAAAAGATCCTGTCATAATTATTTGATAAAAAAGTAATTCATAGAAAAGACTTTCACACACATTAGTCCTATCATGGGGGCTTTGTGTTTGGGTGGGGGGGGGGGGAGGTACAGAGTAAGGGTGGAGGATTTCAAGGTCCAAGTCTTTAGTATCTTAACCTCTCGGCCTGTGACTACAAGTTGAAATCACCACATTGCTGAAGGAAAAATTAAATGAAAACCTCAGCTAAAGTAGCTGTTACTATAACAACAGGACAAAATATGAAGCACTCACCAGTCTTACTGCAAAATGTGTAAATAGGTAACACTGTAATGAGACATGTCATTAGAGGGTCGGACAAGCAAGCTACTCATTGTGCAGGGTAGTTACTTCATAGTGGACTTGTTGTTGTTAGAGCTCAATGTCATGGGAACAAATAGAAGGCAGTCATCATTAGTTGACAGAATACTAAGTAATATTCATTTGCATCAATACTCCACTTTCAAAATATGTTAGTATGAGAACATGTACTAATACCAGGTTTCTCAGTTTGGAAGTCGAGGCCCTCTTTTGATTACTGAAATGACCCAAGGGCCACCTTTCATAATTAACTCAAAAAATAAATGAAAACCATACAATGCAAGTTTCTACACTAAAGAATTAAGACTACTAAAATTCCACCTGTGTCAGATGAGAACTGAGGTAACTACATTAAGAAATAATGATAGAAATAAAGCCTTATCAAATTGTTTCATTTTGCTGGCCAACTTTGGGGCCCACCTGACGGCCCTCAGATGGCTGCAGCCCACCAGTTGAGAAATGTTGAACTAATTCAATCTTCTGAGTACAAGTACAGGTAAATGTGCAAAACTGTAAGCATGAGTTAGAACTCAATCCAAGCCTACTACACAGTAAACGAGGTCAAGGACACTTAACTATTAACAAGATGTCACTCATTTGAATTTTTCCTTCTTAATGAGTATTTTGTAACCCTTTGAAGGAAGTGAGGTCTTGTAAACTTTGCAATTCCTTCCACCATTTGGGAAGACTTGATCTGAAGATTAAATGTCCCTGGATTATTCAAGTGATATCCACATCCATATATCTATGGCATTTGAAAGCATCAACAGCTTCTAAAAGTGGGGAAGACATGACCTTGGCCAAAATGATTTCAAGCACAGGTCTAGAAATGAGGGATCCAGGGTTCACTTAAAGTCCCTGGAAAAGTTTGTGGTGTAAACTGAGGCATTTTCCCATATTTAATCCATTAAAGGCTCCTTTCATCATTTTCAAGTTTGAATTCACTGAATCAGCTATTCTGAAAGCTATCAAACACATGCCTACTATTTTCTTTAGAGGTCAGGAAAAAGTAGGGGGAGATATGTCCCCTCACTTTCAAAAGTGGGGAAACATGTCCCCCCTTGTCGGCCACCTATTGATGCCCATGACAGCAATTTACAACAGACATGTTACACATGCACCAATCATTGAACTACCAACTCCTTAAAAGTTAAACATCATTATGTACCATAAATTGAAACTTTGAGTCTACTTCATACTGTGTGCTATGCAGTGTTTGCAGTTATAGACACTCACAAACATGAACAGTGCAAATGTGGAAGTGGCATCCTCAATTAAGTTTCTCTACGATTAATCATTTTTAACAAACGTACAATACAGACAGCTACACTAAAACATGATCAAATCTGCCCTCTTTGAGACACTGTGCAAATGTGACAAGTTTTGCACATGGTTGCCCCATCAAACATCAAATGACTTTGTGAAACATGTCCTGTTAAATGCTTACACAAACAACTTCCCTTGTACAACAGGAAACAGCTTCAGAGCTCATTCAATATTCTGAGGCATCGGTACTGGTTGAATGACTTCCCTGAAAGTGAACTTAGCTCTAAGTTTTGCTTTTGCATGGCTATTCTTCCACATAACAAGTGATATGTAGCCTACCTATAATGTAACATCACTGAAAGCTAGCTGAAATATGAAAACATCAGGAGACCAAAACAGAAAATTTCTTCATAAACGAGTTTGGTCTTGTAGATAAAGGATGAATGGCTTCATGCAGAGATTTAATCAAGTCAAAACTTCAGTCAGAACCATAAAGGCTACCTGATGTGTCAAATTCTAGATATTTTCTCCTACTGAAATACACAGTGACTCTAGTCAATGACGTGACTCACTTCACTATTAACATAGCTGAAGTTGGCCAGCTGCAAAAAGAGTGACTTGGTTTCAACTCTGGTTTCAGTGCTGTGTGAACACTGAAGTAAATGCTACAGACCAATTTCAATGATGTCAAGTTTTATTTTCACAGTCACACAGGAGGCCAACATGGAGAGCTTGTATCAGTTTTACACCATTTAATACTATGGCTGGAAAACTGTCCCCTCCCTCTGGACAATTCACACCCAGAAAAGTTCCCCTCACACAATTACCATCAGGACAATTCCATTTTTTCTGAAGGGGGAGTTGTCTGAAGGGCAATTACCTTAGCTGGGAATTGTCTAGTGAAGGGGGTTGTTTGGGGAAAATTGCCCAAGTCGAAGTTACCTTAGGGTTGGGGGTGGGTTAGTTGTCAGGGAAGTTTTACATGCTAGAGCTGTGCATGGTGTGTAGTAGGGCATTAGTACAGTTTGTTCTACATGTAACACTGGCTCCACTGCCTAACTTTGATTGATTAGTCACTTGTGTACCCATGTACATCAGTGCCTCACTCCCCCCTCCCCCCATCCCCAACATGGTGACTTTTTGCATCACCATTGGTAATGTGTTATAGCTGTAATGGGTCTATCCACCAGAGTCCTTGACAAGACTTTCACTTCTGAAGCTACTATTGTTTTCCTATTTTGCAACTGACTTTGAGCCTTCCTCACTCAGGAAACTGACCAAAGATTCTCTATCCACATTAGGAAGCTGCCAGCCATGCCAAAGGTAGGTAGTTAGAAGAAAATTCACTGTTTCCCCTTTTTAATATCTCCATTCACAATGTTCAAATGTTTTGAAAATCACCTTTTCAGCAAAATCAATGGGATTTCCTGCTTCTGGTCCAAAAAACTCAACCAAACTTTTCAGCACTGCAGCTTTCCTTTCCTCTGGCTGAATAGGAAAATAAAACAAGAGTTAAAATAATAACATAAAATGGAAAACAATAATGTTCAACATATTGTGGCATGGAATGGGCTCACAAAGAGTGGTCTTAAAGAGAATTCCCAATATTTCACGAAAACAAAATTCCTTAATTTTCAAAACTTCTAGGATAATTACTTGTACTTAATAGTGCCCCCTGTAGGCTGGGGGTTGTAGAATATGCCCACAGTATTCCCCGCCTGTCGTAAGAGGCGACTAAAGGGAAGGACTTGAACCCTATTTGAATTGTATTTGAAACCGAACTTGAACTTGAACCGTATTTGAAACCATATTTGAACTTTACCTTTACCTTTTTATCTTGATGACACTAGATAACACATTCATGTTGTGTGTAGTTAAATCCCAGCTAACAAACTAACTATACTTAAAGGGGCTCATTGAGTTGATACCCATTTTTCTGTGACGAGTTTGAAGATAATCATTTCAAGACAATGTTTCTAATTAGCTTTATTACTCATGTATCACTTCCTTTAGTTACCAAAAATGTAAGAAATTGTAGTTCTTGTGGATAGGGGTTGCATATGATTAATATGTGATGTTAAAAAGTGTCTGGTCATGAATTTGAAATAAATGACTTAATTACCCTATCATTGCCATTTCACCTGTGTGTTTAGATGTTCAGAATCTCTTAGTTTCACCATTAACCATCAAGATGTGAGTAAAACTCAACAGGTGTGACAAAAATCATGAATTTTTGTGAACCAACTCAATAAGCCCCTTTAATAGTTCCAGTTTGTCATGTCTTCAATACTTCAAATAATACAGTCTGTTTTCTTCTTTAAGCTATTAGAATTCCTTGAATTCCAGGATGGCTTAGAACCCTGTAAGTGCAAAGGTCATAAACAGAAGACTACGTTGTATATAAAAGGACATGTGCATGACCTATCATGAGTACAGACCTATTTTCAGAAGTATAGAGTAAAAATTTACATATAAGCAATGTATGACTTACAAACTCTGTGAGTATGTGTACCTGAAAAAAATCATGAATGCAGTACCAATACAGCAAAATGTACCAAAGCGTGGATATGCCAAACCCCACCGTCAGCCCCCCCCACACACACACACATACACCCCACATGGCCTTTATAACACACAATGAAGAAAACATCAATACCCTACCATTTCTTCAAAAATAGTCTTATCCTCAATTTTGTCTAATTTCAAAGTTAAGAGTATTTTCTAGGTGTAAAATGTCTTTCGTGGCCACTAGACTGTATTAAACATATGGTGGATGCATTGTTATTCATGCAGCCTTCTTAACAGTTACGAAAGTAGCCTGGTGTTTGCAAAATGATATCACACTTTTCCAATAAAGAAGAGCAGCAGTGTCATTAAACTCAATGAGAACTAGAAAATGGGACGTTTTGGTGCCTGAATCAGACTTAACTAGTACAAAGAAATCTAGAATTGGCCTCCTTAAAGTGAAGTCTTCTCCTGGAAAAGTCCAAACACACGATTCACCATTTGTCCAAATCTTACCCCAACTTCCCTCCACTGTCTTGAATTGGCATAGAAACCAACTAAAGCTGGACTGCTAATGTCTGTTCCTGCATCGTATACCAGCTGAATTGGTCCTGAATCACATTCTGGTACATCTGTTGTCCCACCTGAGCTGACAATTTCCCCTGAATAGCCAGCATCTCTCCAAAATGACTGGAAAGAAACGGATCACATGTTAAAATAACTAAGGAAAGAAAAATGCATTTTAAAATGACTGCTAGCAGATGAGATAATTACTCATCAATATAACTACAAGGAGGGACACTGTATGCCAAAATGGCTGCAAAGATAGGGTTTACATGTTCAACTGAAGAAATGTTGGCCTTCTTTGATCATCTATCCACCTGCTGGCTCTACATACCTTCAGGATATATAAGATACTCTGTTTCATTTCAAAGAAGTTATATTTTTTATGTGGATGGTTCCCTATATTTTTGTTGCCTTTCTTGATGCAGTTGATTTAATTTTAATTTTGATTTGATTTAAATTGATTTGATCTGATTAATTTGACTTTTTAGTTTTTACCTTCATTGTAACCATAACAATTGATATGTCAAATTACATACATTATATAATTTTTTTTACGAATCAATGATTTAAACATAACAAATCAAATATCAATATTTACTGTTTGGCAATAGTGATATAATAATGCTTGCATAGTAGTGAATATTGCAAGCTGCATAAAGCATTCTAAAGTATATGTGAAAGTACTGAAACTGAAAAATAATCAGCATGGCTGTTAGAAAGGACTGCTATAGGTTTTCTTTCACGCCAAGGTCAATGGCTGAGTGGAATTGTCTACCCTCAGCTGTTGGAGAGGACCCTTTGATTGAAACATTGAAAAGCCAATGAAGCAAATTGAACCTGTTGCCCTTGAGGAGGTCCCACAGTAATTAATTTCTGTCTGCTAGCCATTTCACACCTATAACCATATATCCAGCTTGTGGAGAACTGTTTGTAGTATCTTCCAGAACCAGAATGGGTATTCAGAGAAGATCAAAAGAGCCCTTGTCCCCTATTTAATACCATAACAACAAGTACAATAGGTTAAATGTATGATCAATAAACACTTCCAAAGGAATTGCTCTTTTATACTTGTGGATAGAGAGAAAACATGTTATCTGTCACCCTGAAAGCAGGCTCATTATCCATGGAAGGGGGAGAAGGAAGGTGCTACCCCTACAACATTCTTGCCCCCCCCCCCCAAAAAAAAAGAGAAAAACTTCTTACAGAAATTATTACTGTTACTACTGCCTTAAAATATCTTATTAACAAACCTTGTCCCCCCCTGAAAAATATTTTGTTTCTCTACAGAAGCTATTTCACCCCCCCTCCAACAACTTGTCTGGACACTGGCCAGGCTAAAAGATACAAAATGTACTTCAAAAGGAAATACTGCCTTTATATTACATCAATATGGGAAAAACACAAAACACATTTTATCAATATTACGCCATTCAGTCTCACCAATAAACTCTGGCAGTAGCTTTCCTTCCTAAAAAATTGAATAAATAATGTTGTACCATCTGAATATTTTTCAGTTTATTATTTATGAGTTACAAAGAAGCACAAAATATTTTCTGTAAATAGCTTTTCTCTTCGAAATTAAGTTACACTTACTGTCTTGTATGTTACAATAAACTTGAAGACATGACCGACAGGCATTCTGTTGGCTAGAGCAATCCTGGTGAGTGGTGGCTTGGGTTTGTACGTAATGGCAGCTGCAATATAGCAACATATTTGAATTAGCAGAAATTTTTTAATTTTTTGCTGCATAAATAACAGGAAATGGTCTCTTAATATAACATTTTGCTATAAACTAAACAATGTATTGATAGTCAATCTTGATAAGTGTGACATGTGTGTGATGACAGTAAGATCATAGGCCTATGACAACTGTATGTTTGCTATGAATACCTTCAAACTCACTTTTCAGTGGCATAGCCAGAACTGTCTCATGGAGGTCATGTAGTTTATTCTGTGATTGCCAGCATGGGGGAAGGGTCTAAGGGGAGGCATGTAGGTCATCCAATCATTCAAAAATTTTCAAAGGGGAGGGGGACACCCCTTTGAAAATTTTTTGAATGACTGGGTGACCTACATGCAATCTGGTGCTGCATATGTCAATATCTGTTTGAATTAAAATTTATTTTCAAAAATTTACATATTCTGGGTTACTAAATTAAAGAAAAAAATCAGCATCAGCAAAGGAGAGAGGGCATGGCCCAGTGGTCCCTCCTCCTAAAAATGCCACTGCTCACTTTGAATCTGTACTTGGCAGAACAGTGTAGTCCACATATGCAATGATACCTACAGTGTGCAGCCAGAAGGTCTAGGGTTCAAATCCTGGCCAGGTCATACCAAAGACTTTAAAAATGGAACCTACTGCCTTTGTGCTTGGTGCTCAGCATAAACAATGGAGTAGGGAAAACAAGCCAGTGAGCCACAACTGGAAAAAAGGCCGTGGTCGTCTCAACCAATTGGCTGGAAACTGGGACGTTAAACCTCATCTAACCTAACCTAACCTACAGTGTGCAAAACTGTCTGTGAATTATAAACATACTTAACATCTAAAAATCTCACTTGAGGAAGTTACATCACAAAATTAGGGAAAGGGCAACTTGACAAGTGCCCCCACTTGCCACCAATGATGAGCACTGCAGCACTACATCCCATATATGGATTAGATTTCTACTTTGGTCTGTTGGACAAATTGATGTGGCATCCAGAGACCTGCCATAAAGCTTCTTGTGGAGTTTAGGGAAAACTTCCTTAGAGATCTGCACATAGTAAACTTTTAACCATGACAACAAGAGATACCAGGCAAAGGACTCTAATCCAATACCACTGAAAATACCTTTACAGGTACAATTCCCTCAAAGAGATGAAATCATAGAGTACTTACAATCACAGGTGTGAGAGTGGAACATTTATGGGTGGTGAAATAAGTGTTTCTTAGTGCCCAATGCGGTTTCATATGAGAATATTTCTAAATGCTATAATTGATCTTTGTGTACAGTACTTGCATCTAATTAAGATAATTGGCATCTATACACTGCTACCTGTCTGACTAAGCCACTCTGAGTCTAAGACACTCAGAGTCTAAGACAGCTATCTTGAAAAAATAATGTATCTGAAAATTTCACCCCAAAACACCATATAAAAGAAAAGTTTTTTTGACAAGATCAGAAAAATATATGAGAATATAGGAAAACAAGCCCAAAATCATACAAATATAGGAAATATAGGATTTTGGGGAATTTGTAGGAAATTATAGAAAATATAGGATCACTTTGATGCCTGGAACTGTTCTCAATATGCCCATGTGGTTCCTGACACCGGACTTCTTTAACTTATTTAGTAAGCTACTATCTCTGTTTTGCTCACACTAGTGTTGTAGCGATATCATTAATAACGGTAATAACTGATATTACCGTTACAGGGAATAATTTTCAGTTCTCAATATTGCTGATGCCAATCTGACATTGGCATTTCAGAAATGAGCATATTGCACACAAATCTATTAGCTAGTGTACATTACATAAAATGTAATTTCACTTAACATTGACACATACAGTCATATATTAGAAAATATCCAAACCTTTAAATTATCAAATGTAGTCCAGGTAATATCGGTTTGGTAGTATCAGGATTTTAGGTCAATTTTACCAATACTGACATTACACGAATGCAAGGAATATCGCAGGTCCCAAATATTGATTCCAAAAAATTGGTCCCACCATACAGAGTCACTCTGTCCTTGCCTCACATTACTTACCTGCACAGTGAACAGGCGAAGCACATATGACACGTTTGCACTGGAAATACTTTCCAGTGGCAGTCTTCACAGTGATGAAGTCAGGCTGTGATTGGTCGATAAGGGTGACTGGTTCTTGCAGAAGAACATTTTCTTCACCAATTTGCTCCACAAGGGCAAGACTTATGTTCTGAGAACCTCCCTGAAAAATGTGTCCAAAAAATGATGCAGATGCCAAACAATTTAATCACACTCCTTTGAAATTTCTTCAGCTGACAGCTCCATATGCAGACAAACCAGAAAACAAATGAAAAATAATAGAAAACATAACCAGAGTGCAAAAATGTATTGAATTTATAATGAATTCATTATTTATTACACCAGATTTCAGCTTTTTCACTAAAAATAGCTCCTGCATCCTACAAGGTTTTACATATTTGATGTCCATGACCTCCTATGACCTTTAAACACTAGTGAAAATGTTAGGGCTCATCTACTTAATATACCATATCTATATGCCAAGTATGTAAAGTACCCATGATTGCAACTTAAGCTACTGTGTAGACATGGCTTTATACATGCTTGACCTCTAGTGACCTCAGATGACCTGTGACCTCCAGAGAAAACAGTAAGGCTTATCTACTTATAGAACACATCTACATGCTACAGTAGTATCCATGATTCATACCTTGATATACCGTATAAATAATGTTTTATATCTATGACTTCTGATGACCGCACATAACCTTTGACCTCAATCATAAATTATATAGGCTACATCTACTCAGTATAATGCATCCACATGCTACATATAATAAGTATCTATGATTCTTTACATCAGATATCATGTAAAAGAGGTTTTCGGTATTTGACCTTCCGAAACCTTAGATGACCTTTGATCTCCACCTAAAAGGATTGGGTTCATCTAATTACCATCTACCTGCTACATACGAAAAGTATCCAAGATTCCGATCTTGAGACATGGTGAAAATAAGGTTTTCAGTGTTTGACCTCTGGTGACTTAAGATGACCTTTTACCTCCACCTAAAATGATGGGTTTAATTTCTTAGTGCGACAAATCAACATACAAAAAATATAAAAAGTAACCATGATTCCAATCTTGAGATATTCCTCTAAACAAGGTTTTCAGTGTTTGAGCTCCATCAAACAAACTAGAGTTCATCTACTCAACAGAGCACATCAACACGCTACAGTATGTGTGAAAAGTTTCCATAATTCCTATTATCTTGAGATATCATGTAAATAAGGTTTTCTGTGTTTGAACTTTAGTGACCTCATGTGGCCTTTGACTGCCATCAAAAATAAATAGAGTTCTTCCTCTCAATATGATACACCTACATACCAAGTATGAGAACTTTCAAAGTTACCCTTCTTAAGATATCATGTAAACAACTTAATTGTCACAAACACATACACATGCACACACGAACACATGCCATCATGATGACTTTGGTTTCTCTTATCATTGAAACCAAAAATTTGTAAATCAGACTACAACAGTAGACACAAATGAACTGTATACTTTAAGTGAGCGTAGATCTGGATTTTTATGTCCAGACCATCCAATTAGTCTTGACATAAGAAACCAGTCTAGACCACCAAAATTAGTAAACTTGAAGCACCTTACTCAGCCTAGCCAAGACCAAACTGATGTTGGTTTGAGAGGACAGTAAGCCATATCATCCAACAGATGAAGCTCTTGCTTTGGACCACCAAAGAACAACCCTAGCAAAACCCTAGCAAAGTGTCATGAAACAAAAAGTAAAGTTGATCATAGAATGAGCAGAAAAATACTTTGGAGATTCAAATGAATCTCTTTATTCAGAGCTAACTCCAGAACACAGAGACTAGAATCTATTGATTTGGCATTTTGGTAAGGCCAAGCTTGCATTAAATGGACCCCACATGAATTTGCCCCATGTAGTGCCTGGTTTGTTTCAAACATACATGACCATACTACTTCTACTTTTCATACAAAGAGATCCCCCCAAACTAAAATCCAAAACCAAAGTTAGTGTTTTCATTTGTGTCTTCCTTGATTTGTGCACACTCAAGCCAGTTCATGAGTTCATTTCATATGTTTGATGCACATACAGTAACTACTAACACCAGGGTATTACCAGTCTTGGTAGTGCATTGTAAAACATGGACTGGAATGGCACCTAGTTCAAGCCCACATAATGTACGGCTTAAGTATGGCAGGGGGTGGTAATTTATGTCTTGGAATAATGCATTAATTTTACGATGGATGAGTTACATATCTTTTTTTCTCAGTTTTGTCTAAAGTTAAAGATCTGGTGACATGAAAATGACATAGTAGAGCATTTGGGGTTATAAGTATTAAAAATCTAGAAAACAGCCACAATTCCCATCAAAATCTGTAACTGACCATTTTAGAGGGTAATTTCTATTTCATACTTTTATCATGAATAAACATGAGCTAAGGTTGCAAATTTGTCACGTTAAGAGAAGGACTGGCCAAATATTGGATTTCTACCTTCATTTCAAGGACAATTGTAACATTAGTTTGTCCTGAGGGATTTATTTTGAAAGTTAAACTTGTGTCCTTGAAAACATCAGTATCACTCACCTAACTGTAGACTGTCTGATGCCAAGTAATTAGAGATAATTAATACAGGGTTAACAAAAGCTATGCCAACTCAGTGCAACACTACACATCATTATTTTTGCATAAGCAATGAGTTACTTCTGAAATGCTCAAACTTTGAAGAGTTACATTTTGAAACCCATAAAAGATATTGAAATAATTCCAACGGATCTTTCCTTGGGAAATCTTACTCTTTAAAGGCATTTTCCAGTGACTTTTCACAAGGGTCCCATGTGAAAGAGAAAAAAATTTCAGTTCTTTCCCTCTAAACCCTGTATCGATACTCTTTTCCTAACTCGAGATATCTAATATTAAAGACTTCTTATTTTTGTCAAAAAATACCTCCAGTTCTCATCAAGGTCACAGAATGTTATGTAAAGTGGGCACATTGCCTCCAAATTCTTTTGTTTTCCTTTATAATTGAATGTCCTGTTGTCCTTGAAATTTGATACTGTTGGAATGTTTGAATATCTTTCCATGTAGGTTTAGCATAAATCTATGCCATATGTATGGCATAATAAACAAAGTTGCTAAATATTCCCTACAACAGTGTCAATATCATAAAGAAATTCAACGCTTTGTCAAATTAATGTGCCGCAATGGCATCACAGATTTCCCATAATGCACTTTATCTTGAGAAAAAAAATGCATTTGTTTGAAAATTAGTATTGCCCAAATGCTACAAGCTATTGATATGTGGTTTTCACCTCCTAGAAGAGAAATATTTTTTTGCATTTTTTGATATCATTGATTTTTGTCACTGGCAAATCCCTTCAACTGCCAAGTCAAATTAGGCCTTTTTGCTGGCATGTCATCAGAACTTGAACACACCACCCAAGATCAAACTGAGGATGTCTCATGATTGATTAGACCACCCACAGCCTGGGATCACTAAGGTCACCAAAAGCCAACTTTCAGTTTCTAGTGGTCCCACTTTGGGGCCCTGGTTTAGGGTGGTTGGTACCAGGGTTGGAAATTTGCAAAAAAGTCTGGTAAGCAATGTAGACTTAAGTGCTTACCAATAAGTACCACTTCCCCAGATTTGAAAAGCCTGACTGCACAAAACATACACAACACAATGAACTTATCTGTTTTTGAAAAGCAAAGTTTTCTAACATTGTCATTCTTTTCGTGTATTGGTAGTAAGGCTGCAGCCTAACAAAGACCAGATTCATGAGGAAAACTGATTAAACTTTGTCTCTGTTTGGTTCAGTACAGAAAGAGAATGTAAATGAAAACTGAAGTTACATTACATAACTAACCAATTGGCTATGTACTGTAAAAAAATACATTGCCTAGTCTTCACCTGGAACTCCACTAGGCCATCAAGCATATCAAAATTAGACAACTTGACTGAAGGAAAAAATTCATCAATATGAATTATCCAAGTCATATTAATAAAGTACTAGCTTAAACTTTTGGTACTTTGGAAATAACAAACAAAAGGAGATTTTGCAAACTTGCAATCATGAATATGTGCCGTCTGTAGAGATTTGCGATTGATCTGACTTTCACAAGACAAGTACTGTATTTCTAGTCTGGGTACAGCATGGACATAGGCATGAGAATGGGTGTGGGTGTGGCAGTATGAATGGATGGCATAGTTTGTTCTGTAGTAAACAGGCTCTTGTGTACTACTGTTGTGAGCATGTAAAACACATGCATACCCAACCTTATTACAATAAGGATCTAAGCTCGAATCAAGTTTTGAAATGTTAGAGGGGTACTTATTCTAAGCATTCTGGCAAAATTTGCACTGAAATCTGAAGTGAGTGGTTCTCAAGATATTAGCATTTAAAGTTGTCACATTTTCAAGACAAAGTGAATTTGAAGCAAGCACATATGATGCCATAGCCTCACAATAATGAGCAGTCTTTTAATTTTTTTTAATATTACAACCAATTTTCTCTTCTCCAATCCCACGTTATAGGAATGTGATTGCATGAGAGGCATGGTAATTTTACAAACTTTAAACTCCCAATGGGGAGGTCCTATCCCCATTCAAGGTCAGCACAACAGACTGAGAAAAACAAAGGAAACAAATCATTTCTCATCAATGTGAAGAAGTGATATAACCCCGCTTACCTCAAGCTCACTTTGGGTCACAAATGTAGTACCTTCATTTGCTGATATCTCAAGTACTACAGGTCCGATTTGAATGTAAGTTTCACCAAATTGCATAGATTTAGTTCCTTTTTCAGATATGAAAATTAATTTTTTACTTGAAACCTTCCTTAATATAATTTTTGAAATGCAAGAAAACACCTTATGTTCTGCATGGTCTGTGACTGGTCAAAGCTGCAGCAGCCCAAATATCATACTTTGCAGTAAAATATTATATATAGGATTTATGAGATATGATATATGATATATGATTTTAGGATATTATATATCCTAAAATCAGTTTTAGAAAGTGAAAGGAACTTACACTGCATTTTGATCTGTACAATATTAACTTTTGGTGACTTTTTTGTGCAAGAATAAATCCTAGGTTCTACAAAATGACTGATATATGGCCCACAAAAATGGAAGTTGAATCCAGCAAATTACCTTAGCCATACGAACACACAAGTGTACCAAAAACTGACAGCATTTGGAGACTTGACTGACACTAAAGTAATTCCTTCCTGGTGCCGATAGTAATTTAGTTTGTGATGATCATAAAACTTCTATTTTTAATGTAAAACATTACTTAACTCTGTACATGAAGCATGCCCTCAATAGCCACATTTAGTTCAGTGGTTGTGATGATGATGCAGTAAATAGTTATCCACAAGCAGATGAATATTCATTTATACCTACACTGTGTCGTTTTTGTCTTTTTGGTAAGCCACTTGCATAACTGAGGGTGTACAGGGAGGCGGTTTTGGTACACCATGATTCGTTTCTAGAACGCTAGCGTACCAGCATACCATGAATTTCCTAGCCTGGTTGGTACACACCTTTATTGCATATGTGACGGTATGGTCTCAAGCAACAACAACTTTACATCCTACTTACCCTGACTTTCCATTCCTGGCCAGCACCATCTTCTGCCTCAATAAGTTCTCTGATACTCCCTGCCATGCTACCATAGTGAAGGAAATGAAGGGCGGAGAGCTCCCTCATTTTAGCACCAGTAATGACAGTGGTAGCTGCCTCAATGGCATCTCTAGTTGCTGAAAAATGAAAACAAAAAAAAAAAAAACATGATGCTTTGAAAAATGCAGATGGAAGGAATGGAACCAAATCTAATAAAAAGGGCATTTAAGGAAAAATGTACATTTTTAGGTGAAAGTTCTGTGACTGTTTAAGACTCCAGTTCTACCTTACAAAAATAATCTGATCTAAGTGCTTTTGTGGATTTTTCTTCCTAAATAAAAGCTGTCCACTGCAGTTAATACATTGAAACCAGACAAAATACTTGTGGTAAGTCTTATAATGAGTTGCCCTATGAAATTGAAAATTTGATTCATTCAATTGTGACAAATCTAAATCATGTCCAATAGACCTTATGCATCGAAGCCACGCAACATCATTTTGGTGGCAAAAGAATGAGGAACACTGCACACACAACGCAGACTTTGCACGAAGAAGACTTTGCGTGAAGAAGACTATCCGACCAGTAGACAAATCAGCTATCTGCATTTGTTGGTGGAAGTTGCAGTGATATATGCTTGCCTATACTGGAAGGTGCACTTTCTGTCCTGTGATGTCATGTGCATAAGGTCTATTGTGACAAGTTCAGACAAATGCATATACTTTTACATATTTAAAACAACAAAATCACTTTCTTAAGCATGAATGAACCTATCTAATATTTTGGACTAAACATTCACACTTTGAATGGAAAACAAAAAACTATCACAATGTATGAAACATAATTCCAATAGATGTTAACCAATGAACAAACCAAAGAGAGTAAATAAGCCACACCATGTTCATTCCTGTGCCCAGAGTCCTGACATGCTGTGACCAGACAATTCCCCCCCCCCCCACAACTCCCCTGGGACAATTATCACCAGGGCAGTTTCCACCCCAGACAATTCCCACTTGGATACTCTCCTCTTGAACAATTCCCATCGTGCATAATTCTAACTTCCCTGGAGTGGGAAGTTGCCTGAGAGTTATTTGTCTTGGTTGCGAATTGATAAGGGTTAGAATCGTTTGGGTGGGAATAGACGAGTTGGGAAACCTTTGACGTACAAAGCATGCTGGGAAGGAATGAGACTGCATGTGCATGACAGATATTTTGTATAATCAAGCACAATTTTCGAGTTTAAAACTATGGTTTTCTATACATCAGTCACGGTTCAAAGGGAAGTTTCTTTTATAGGGGAAAAGTTCTCTTTGAAGTTAATCTTAATATCTTGAACCAAAAAGGTTGGAGAGAATGACGGTAAATTATGAAAGACAAAAACAACAGTCGCTCAAAGCCTTCATATCTGTGCAAAAATGTCCGTGGACTTGATCTGTGGTACTATAGGATACAGCAAAATCTAATTTCCTAACTCTTCTATTGTCCAGGATGGTAATTGTCCAGGGTGAAAATGGCATGGTGAGAATTGTCCAGGGTGGTCATTGTCCAGGGAGAACTGTCCGATTATCTAAGGCAGGCATTCTCAAGTGTTTTTGGATGCAGGCTCCATTTCCTCAAATTTACGCTTTATCATTGTTGTAGTAGCCAGTAGGGGTGAATCTAGGATTGGAGAGAGGGCTCATTGTTGACGGCGAAACCCATACATAAGATCTCTGAAAGTGCAGGCAGGGGCAGCTCTACACAGATATCCTTAATTTGGGTGGTGGTTCTTTAATGGGGGCACCATAGGGGATTGAAGCTAACCTCAGCCCCACCAAGGTTGGGGGCTGAGGTGAGGAAATTTGACACTGCGATAAGCAGCAGGAAAATGCAACACAAATTTGCCACAGCTGTGCATCATCTCCCATGAGCGTGTTGCTAGTATAAGGAAGACATTTGGCATCCCAACTGCAACAGACTGTAGGAAATGGTATTCTTACAACACAAACCTGTCTTAAAGCACTGCGTTTACTATACGTGGTCATCAGTACAATAGAAAAATTGGCATTCCAAATACTGCTAGATCGGAGGAAATCCCACTTTAAGCATAAATTTGTAACTACACTTTTCCATCCACCATGTGTGAACCACCAGTTGGCCTATGGGAGGAAATGTGGCATCCAAAGCTTCAAAATTATACTCAGGAATGGTGTGTTAAAAAGCTCCTTGAATCTTCAGCAGGCCACATTGATGGATGTCACGGGCTGCAAGTGGCCAGCACGCACCACCTGAGAACCTAGGGTCTACTAAAAAGAGGAGAGTTCCAGGGGAAATTGTTTCAGTGGAAACTGGCAAAGGGGGGAGGGAGCAGGAGGGGTGCTGGAACCATTTATAAGCTGCCTACACATGAAAGTGATCAACAGCAGACCTTGCAATTTAAGACTCCAAGAGATCAGGACCATGGGATGATAAGCAATGGTTCAAATTGATCTGACTGTTCACAAATGTGACTGGACACAAATTGCAATCTGTAAGGTCAAAGCCCATGGTCAGATATAACTATGATACCTGCAAAAATCTGGTTTCCAAGCAATTCAGAAAACTTTCCTATTCATGTAACTGACTGATGTGATATTTTTTTCTTTTGTAAAAATAGAGTATAAAGGTGTTTCATGAACATCACATGACGACGCATCTCTTTGGTTGTTAGACATTTTGCCTGCCAAGTGTCCATTGTGTCACAGTAGTATCTATGGTCATGCCATACGTGTGTGCTGTAAATACTCTTACTTCGTGCATGCTGGGCGTGACACAGCCAGGCAATCCCAATCACATGTCACATGAAAGACTTCTTTACTGCATTCTCTTGCAAACTCTGAAATAACACTTTGTGAATTCCTCATTACATTAATAAAATTTTATACATAGTCACCCAGCAGGAATTTATTTGACTAGTAACTTTTCATATTTGGTATTTTCAGTTGCACATTACACAACTTCTGCACCTTTTTCTGAAGAATGATTTGAAATCATATGGGAGATAAAGGAAGTGATCTGGAAACATTAAGACTTAGCAACTGCAATTATGCCCTTTACATTGGTTGTTATCTACTTTGCAGGCTTGTGGTGGCCCAATCTAACACATTTCCACAAACCTTTTGTCCAGGTATGCTGACAAACCAAGTTTTCTAGAGTGATGGTATCCAATTCCTCAGCTTGGTATGCCAACCTGGGATCTTCCCTGGGGACCCCTTTCACCATCTTCTCCATCTGTGGTATAATATTACATAAACTGTTACCATTCTCACCAAATGTTATGTTCCTTAATTATTCAGATATTGAAATTAAAATCAAGGGCTAACTTCCAGACAGAGTAACACAGAACTAGTATGTAGGTCTCCTAGTCTCATTACACATGAATATTCATAATAATGGTGATACAGTAGATGTGTTGCAGAGGAAAACTGTTACTTAACTAGCTAGTGCCACATACCACTTAGTTTCAACACATTGCAAATACACCAAGAGGTAACTGTGAAATGGTATGTCCTTGTCTTGTTTGACACAAATACTCACAATAGCCATTTATCCTGCCTCAATTTTATACCTTTATGTTCAAGACACAGCAGCACTGGGGTCAATTCTGCTGACATAAAAGTGATGATTGCTACTGTAAAATCACTAACTAGAAATCATTGCCAATGTAGACAGTAATAGTGAAAGGAATTTACTTTTCATGGCAATAGCATCCAATTTAATTGCTTGCCTCTTCTGTAGAAATCACTGCTAAACTCATCACAATAAGCCCAACTTTACTGGGATAAACTATATGCCAGAAAAGTGTTTGGATTCTATTGCAAACATCGATCCCTACATTGCCATGATGGAATTAAGGTTTAGAGATGGATATCAGCATTGAAGATGATCACTTGACTAGTTTGTGAAACCAGCACGTGAACTAGTATCACCTTTATCATCTCTGTGATTGTAGTCACATTGTAAGGGTGCATCAGAACTGAATTTAGTTTTGGCACTAATCAGAAATGGACAGAACTCAAAATACTGTAAGTTCTGATAATATTGACACTTGTAACCTACATTCTTACAGTTACAACAAATTGTAGAAACGTTTCTAGAGGACTGTTTATAGACAGATGGGTGTGTCAATTCATAGGAGGTGGAAAGTAGACTCACAATTCATCTCAGTATTAAAAACAGTCCCCAGGTGTGGTTTCAACTAAATTTGGTTGCATTAAGTACTGCTAATAAGTTACCAAAATGAGGCTCTGCACACATTCTGCTATTTTAAGATTGGACTGACATGCAACAAGCATTGTTGAAAAGATTTACTACATTGTGTTTATAATTGAAACTACAGTACTTGATTTATGTGATCATCTACTTTCCATTCTAAACTCAATACTTCCAACCTAAACAACTTGGAGAAACTAGGCCAGTTCTGGCCACCTATTTTTAAAGGGAAAATGTAGTCACCCCAATCAGAGTTAGTATGCCCTGTCACTCTAGTTCATGAATGGCCTATTTTGATCATGTGACAATGTTTTTGTTAGTGAATTGTGAAATTCAAGGAGAATTTCTCCTTGCTTTACCTATTGTTTGTAATAGTTATGTTCAAAATGTCTTCTGAGGTGCTTGTAATGCAATAAGAGGAGATTTGCAAGAGTTTGCTGATTTTTCAAAGCAAATTTTGGGGCGACTGCCTATTGCCTTTAAACAGGGCTGACTGGAATCAAGTGCTAAGGCAACCCTACATACTTAAATATTTCACATACCTTTGTAATCAAGAAGTGAAGCTCCAACAATGAAAGGAGGGGAAGAGAAGGTATATTAGATGAGTAGCTCCTTATCTTGTTATCTCCTAGTTGCATTAACTTTTTCCCTGTCGTCCATTGTGGTTTAGTATGGATCCCAAGTTGGGCCATCAGCCAGAGTACATGGTGCTGGGATCTGGTCAATGATAACAAATAGACTTTCAAATCTAACATGCAAGTAAAATGAAGATTTCTATAACAATGAAAGTTTTGGTAATCCTAAACCTAAACAAAATGAGCAAACGTGAGACAGAGTTCCACTACAACCATTTTTTCTTCCAAGTTTGGCTCATCTTTAAAGCCTCCACAGTTACACTATGAGGAGATACGGAGAAACTGATTAAAGCCTTTCAAAGCAACGATCACAGGATGTTCCTCACATGACAAATTGGCCTCACTAAAAATAGTCAACTACTTCTTTCCTAGTTTTGCCTGTGTGAGTATTACAGGTGAAGCAGTGAGCTCAAAGGCAAGTTGAGTGACACAAACACCTTCCACAGAAATGAATTTCAGTGCTCCATACCTTTACCAGAAAGCCCAAAGGCTTAGTGATTCCTTGCCGAATGGGGATGCTTTGTTGCACTGAGGTTTATCCCTCAAATTTACAAGTATTACAAGTATCTAACACCCCTGTCTTGAAATATCATGTTTTTCAATGCATTTGGTATTTAACTTCTGATGACTTCAAATGACCTCTGACCTCCAATGGATCTTGGATCTTGAAAATTCTTGGGAAATTTTGCTTTTGACCTCTGGTGACCCCAGATGATAATCTTGGGAATTCTTGGGAAATTTTGCTTTTTGGCCTTTAGTGACCCCAAATGACACTTGGGAATTCTTGCTTTATTACATCTGGTGACCCCATATGACAATCTTGGGAATTTCTGGGAAATTTTGCTTATTGACCTCTGGTGACCCCATATGACGATCTTGGGAATTCTTGGGAAATTTTTTTTTTGACCTCAGTGACCTCATATGACCTTTGACCTCTACCAGAAACAATTGGGTTCTTTCTTTCCACATGACAAATCAATATACCATGTAAGAAAAGTGTCCTTCATTCCTACCTTGAGATATCGTGATTACAAGGTTTTCAGTCTTTGATCTCCAAACACCTCAAATGACCTTTGACCTTCACCAAAAACAATAGGGCTCTTCCTCTCCACATGACAAATCTACGTACTAAATATGAAGTGTCTATCATTGCTATCTTGAGATATCATGATTACAAGCGATTTACAAGCTTTTCGCAGTTTTACCTCCGGTGACCTCAGATGACCTTTGACCTCTACCACAAACAATAGGGTTCTTCTCAACATGGCAAATCTATATACCAAATATGAAAAGTGTCGGTCATTGTCATCTTGAGATATTGAGTTTACAAGCCGTTTATGAGGCTTTTGCAGTTTAACCTCCGGTGACCTCAGATGACCATTGACCTTTACCAAAAACAATAGCCTTCTTCCTCTTGACATGACAAATCTGCATACCACATATGAAAAGTGCCCTTCACTCCTACCTTGAGAAATCGTGATTACAAGGTTTTCAGTCTTTTACTGCCGGTGACCTCAAATGACCTTTGACTTTTACCAAAAACAATAGGGTTCTTCCTCTCAACATGACAAATCTATATACCAAATATGAAAAGTGTCGGTCATTGCTACCTTGAGATATCGTGTTTACAAGCCATTTATGACGTTTTCGCATCTTAACCTCCAGTGACCTCAGAGGACCTTTGACCTCTACCAAAATCAATAGGGTTCTTCCTCTTGACATGACAAATCTGTATACTATATATGAAAAGTGTCGGTCATTGCTATCTTGAGATATCGTATTTACAAGGTTTTCAGTTTTTGACCTGTGGTGACCTCAAATGACCTTTGACCTCCACCAAAAACAATAGGGTTCTTCCTCTCAACATGACAAATCTATATACCAAATATGAAAAGTGTCGGTCATTGCTAACTGGAGATATCGTATTTACAAGCTAAGCGTCACATACACACACACACACACACACGACATCACCATCGCATAGATTCCTTGCCTGCCTTCGGCAAGGAATCAAAAATGGCCTTAAGTGATTGAGTTCACAGTACCCCACTTAGACGATGGAATGGTGGGGTGTGAAAAACACCTGTTTTTGTGCAGTTGATACAGTATGATGCAGAGGAAGGGCAAATTTATGCAATCACCTCAATTAGATTTAGGTACAGTATCTTCTCTATTCCAGCTCGTGAATGGCTCTTTTCAATCCTGTGAAAATGTTTTTGTTGATGCAGGCCTGGAATTTTGAGGTGTGCGAGTGCAATCGCACACCATCACTTGCCTCAAATCACTGTGAGAAGTGCCATTTTTTGTACACCTAGATAAAGAATGGGAACTCAGGTAAACCTATTAAAGTTAAAATTAAACAGCGTACCTACCACACTCCTTAATTTCCTAAGGAGTGTCATTTGGTGCACACCTGGAAATTCTAAAACTGAATGCTTGTTGATAAATTGTTAATTCATGCACAATAACTCTTTGGTTTACCTTTAATATGCAATATTTATGATTTGCAAAATCATGAAAAAGATACAGCTAGGTCAGAGGTCTCCAAACTTTTTTGCTTGGTGGCCCCAATTTTCGACTCCGGAATCTTGGTGGCCCTCAAATTGACGGGTCAGTGAAAGGAGTTTGATTTTACTTGGTTATGCAGTGTTAATAAAGCAGATCACTGGTTCTTAGATTAGAATCACTCCCATTGCTTATTTTTAATGAGAAATTTGACAATTATTTTTCACTCCTGAATCCTATTCGCAACCCTCCGTAATATTTTCGTGACCCTCAAAAGGGTCGTGACCCCTAGTTTGCCGACCCCTGAGTTAGGTGAAGGAACAAAAGCAAAGATTTCAAGGATATTGCTAGTGTTTTGACATGAGTTTAGGAAAACTAATATTAACTGTAAGTTTTGGTCAATTCTGACTGCAGCTGCAAGGATTTTGCCACAAGACATTTCATTCAACCGGCTGATTATCATATATAATATTGCTACAAAAATAGAAATCTTTGAATAAACCCATTTACTGCAAATTGAGCATTTGCATGACAAATTTAACGTAGCCTTAAATGAAATACATGTTCCCAAAGTATCGCTGGTATATTATAACTTGATAACAAGCTGCATGTAGGTTTAATACTGGAGAAAAAGGGAGTTCATCATCCAGTATAGCTCTAAAAACAGCAGTTACAGTAGTAATGTTAGCTTGGTGATTCTGTGCGGCATGTAGGTATAGAATTGATTAATATTTCACTGTGCATCAGAGTGTTATTCTCAATAGACTATACCTCCAAAGTACAGGACTGTAATGACGCATTGTTGTTCATACATTGTGTGTTTTGTTTGATGGGATCTAACGCCAAGTATGTGATAATTTAGGTATGGTACAAAAATCCTAAGAAACCAAGTTCCATGTCCTAATTCATGGGAATAAATAACTATTCCCCTTCATCAAGGTGTCTTTCACTGCTGTCAGTCTCTTATAGTCAAATATACACATACTACTGGCCAAGCCAAGGGGATCCAGGGTGGGGGTGATACCCCCTAGAAAATTTTTTGCACCCTAGAAAATTAAATTTTACCATTGCCATTGCTTTTAGTATGGCTCACCCCCTTAGATATTTTTTCACCCCCTTGGAAGCTATCTTGCCCCCCCCCCCCCCTTCAGTACTTTGGCTACAGGCCTGCTATTGGCCCTTGCTGTCATTTAATATACAAATCATCATTCCATAATAAAGCTCTAGATTTATCCACCACTGTACCTTCCTGGTATTATGCCTGCCCAAACTCCTGTTATATCAACAAGACCTTGCTCTGGCTATTTAAATTGCAGAATGTATATATCTGTATACTTGTCTTCACTGATTCTGATCAACACCTTATTGCACAGGATCATAAACCACAGAGCAAAGGCAAACTTACATGATACCTCCTAAATGTGTGCAAACTTACATGATACCTACTAGAAGTGTGCAAACTTACATGATACCTCCCAGAAGTGTGCAAACTTACATGATACCACCTAGAAGTGTGCAAACTTACATGATACCTCCCAGAAGTGTGCAAACTTACATGATACCTTCTAGATGCATGCAAACTACATGATAGCTCCTAGAAGTGTGCAAACTTCCATGATACCTCCTAGAAGAGTGCAACCTTACATGATACCTCCTAGAAGTGTGCAAACTTACATGATACCTCCTAGAAGTGTGCAAACATACAAGATACCTCCTAGATACATTCTAGACCTGTCTCCAGCATTTGCCCATCTGTTGTTTAGAATGTGAGAAGCATTTGTCAGTGGGCTTAGATGGTGACACAACATTCTATCAATTAGTACATGTGTTTGGCCTGATATGCAGTCTACACTGAGCACATCGACATACAGTATTGTCGCCAGTCTTGGACAGATTATTGGTAGCACTCAATACCCTATGGTTTAGTATGCAATACCCTTATTTCAAATACCAGTAACAGATCGGTATCTGCCGAAACTTGAGAATTGAAATATCAGTTTCAATAACATCAGGTACTTGCAATATCCTACAAAAGTTATTGTCACCTATCTGATAATAAGAAAGTTTATTGACCTTGCCTGGGATATCAAAAATTACAACATGCCTCTTGGTGCATGCAGCATCACAAGGGTCATAAAATTTGGTACCAGGTACAGTTTTTATCCTTTCTTTGGGGGCTCAAGAACCTCACTGTTGTGACCGACACAAGGAAAAATCACTCTCTGCAAATGGGATTTAAATGTAACTGCAGACATTTGACACACATGCCCAGGGTAGAGGTCACTTGTTTGGTGTTTTGCTACATTGTAAAAACTTTTCCTAGAACTATGCATGGTTATTACCTGTTTGCAATGGACATGTCACTTTCAGTGGATGGATGGAAATGCACCAGTGTTCGCGCTAAGGAATTGAACCTGGGAGGGAATTCCCTCTCTAGAAATTTTTTTGGGAGGGATTTTCAAAATCAAGGAGGGGGTTATCACTTGGTAAAGATACAATTGCAATTTAATGTGTGTATTATAATTGAAGTTGCGATCTCAGCTGCAGAAAAGTGTGCGGGATTTTCCCGCATAAGATTTATTTTTGTGTGGGATTTGAAAGACAAAAGCGGGATTCACGCAATCCTGTGCCCTAGCGTGAACACTGCAATGCACTTGAAACAACTAAAAGCTAAGGACCATTTTCTGGAAACCTTTGAAAGTGCTGCAGTTCTGATTTATCATGCCTTTCAATACTATTACACATATCTCAGAGTAGTCATAGGCTCAACTGCAAAGGCAGGGTTTGATTGAGCCAATGGCCCAAAGGCCTGGGGACAGTGCTTCACCAAAACCATGTCACCTACTAATCAGCTTGAGTTTAATAACAAAATGCCATATATGGCATCTATTCCTGTTAATAAAATGTTCACCTGTTCAATTTTTTCATGAATTGACATCTGGTGACTCGAGGTGACTTTGACTACCACAAAAAGCAATAGGTATCTAGTCCTCACTTTAGGAGGTGGACCTGCCAAATATGAAACTGCTCAACTTTGCCCTTTTTGAGATATTGGGTTCACAAGCAATATATTTGACAAATACACATACTTTACAGTACTTACATCCACACACAATTCAGAGCTGCATGACTACATTGATTTCTTCTTCTTTGAAACGAAGACAAATATGAGAATTTGTTGTGGAGAGAAGGAGTTAACTTACCTGCAAACCCACTGGCCACCCAAGTCCCAAGTGTCTGGGCCATGTGATCCCTGCAATTCCACAGTAAGGGTGCGGCCACCGACACGATCTGTAAAAAAGAAAAGTTGTGATCCTGATGTGTTTCCCAGAAGCTTGATACACTTGAAGAGCAACTACACACAGACATTTTGAAGCCTGCCCTCTAGATGTTAGAATTGTGCAGTCACCAGGTAATCAGAAACAGTATTTTGTAGAGTGCAAAAAACCAATACTCATTGATTTAGCCAGGGCAGTTCTCCAATGCAGCATTCTGCATGACTGTCTGGGAGAAAGGTGGGAGAGGGGATGGGACATCTCCCTCCCCTGTCGATAAATATTTCAATCTGAGAGGTTCCTGGATGGCAAATGGTGCAAAATGTGACCCAAAATTTACATTGCAAATGAGATTGTGAGAAGTATATTTAGTAATTACTGATTCTTTGCAAAACTGAATCAAGGTTATTTGTTTGAAATAGACACCATTTGCAAAATTTGCTTTTAGATTTTTTTTATTGTGGCATTCATTTGCATTTGTGTATCATTAGTCACACATGTACATACTGTACCTTTACAAGCTGACTAAACCATTGCCAATAATCAAGGAAGGATTTAATGGTAAATAAATTTTTTAGCACCATAAAGCATGTCTGAGGCACCAGCTGGTACAGTACTAATATCAGACCTCTACCTTCATTGGAATGGGGGGAAGGTTAGAAAACTAAACTGAGAGGACACATGTGAAACTGTAAAATGCTGAAATGCCAGGCTTTAATGTTTTGAAGCCTGCATGGTTAACATGACTTTTAATTCTTTCAATATAGTGACTGTACAGTATCTCGATTACCCTGTGGTTTATCACAAGCAATCATACCAAGCAACCTACACAGTGTGCTTTTTTATAATTCAGCACAAAATACTTAATTTGCTCACAATGATTTTCAAAACCTAAAGAATAGGGGCAAGTGTGGGCCACCATTGTCAAGTGCTCAGCATTGAGGGGGCAATGAAGTTCCCAGTACATTACTCTGTGATGGCATTTTTGCCTTTTTGGAGTTCTTTACTGAAGACTGACGACTGAAGATTAAGGTGGTGTACACTGAAATTTGTCAGAAAGTGTACATTGCATATGGCAACACACAAATAAAAAACTTCAACAGTGGTCAAACATTACTTGTAAATTCAAAATTCAGTTTCACTGAGTATTTTAAACACACCCCCTGTGAAACTTCTCAAGGTGAATTGTGAAGAATTTTCAATACTTGCAGTGGGATATACCCAGAATTTACTCTGTACCCAGTAATTTAATTCAAATTTATTTCTCAGATGATTTTACAGTGAGAACATGTTGAAACAAGAACATGTGAATGAAAAAATACATGATGGACACTAGAAAACAACGGGAAACTGTTACTGTATCAAAGCTAGCACGCAACTGGCTTCTGTATTGTGATAACATGCTGATCTGCATCCTGGGGAAGAGGTCTAAGGGGAGGAAATGTATCAGAGGTTTGACTACACTGTATGACAGATGTCAGTGCCAGGAAGGATTCATGATTTTTTAATTAGTGCCTGGGGGAATTTTAACTGCCAGATCAGGACTCCTGATTATACCCAGCATCTAGGCATGTCCACTCCCATCCTGTGTAAACATTTATACTGAACACTGAATTTAGGAACATACAGTGCTGCTACAACATGTTAAATCTTTTAGAGATGTAAGAATTAACTGTAACAAATCTATCATTAAAAGAAAAAACTCGATTCATTCAAACCTTTGGCCTCCAGTACAAGAACCTTACAGTCAGGTTTGTTCTGCAGTAGATGATAAGAAGCAGTAAGCCCTGAAAGACCGCCACCAATCACTATCACATCAGCTTCATTTTGATATCGAGACGCCATTGTCGTCTGTGACAGAAGAACCTAACAAGGTTATGCAACCAGTGGAAAACATGACAGCTATAAATTTCTATTTCAGAGGCACAAGAGTCAATTACAGCAAAGATAAGTACAATGTAATGGACAGTAATGTAATGTAACATTAAGGTACTATGTAATGTAACATAATGTAATGTACAGGTAATGTACACGTAATATTATGAAGGGCTAGGTGACAGGTTTTTGAATGAACACCCCACAGGCACATTGGCCCAGCCTTAGGAGATTACTCTGTTGCTGAGATGAGCAACTTGAAATTTATTCACTTTACTCACTGTAAAATGGTCCATAGCACAATAATCTTTGGAGTCATTCTTGTACAACAAATATTTCCTGCTTTCAATTCCACTTGGGCAAAGCTGTAAACTTCGACATTTCATACCTCAGCAAACAAACGTCCAGTGATGATAGGAACTGAACCAAAGGGATTCCTTTTTCAACTTATAACAAACTTACATACTTACAAGATTACCTGTATGTGCTTTAACTACAGTATTTGACCCAATTTGTATGCACCCAACTCAGGTTATTGGCTCATAACTTCCTCCTGTGGGGCAATTATGGGCAATATAAGCCTACGTAATGAAAATTTCATATCGCAACAACCCTACTAATAAATGCCTGGGATGAAATGCAAGGGAAAAAGTTCAATAACGTTACCTACGAAAGAAAAAAAAACTGTAAACTTGTCTTATAAAAACAACAAAATTTATCAAACACTTTTAACATTTTACAAGATGTCTGCAAACTTAACATGAACTGAACTGCAAGTATCTAAGTAACGGGCTCTGCAAGAAAGCTGCAATAGCCCCCAAAGCCTTGTGCAAATAATAATAATATATAAGTGCCTGTCCATCCTAGGCCTTTGTTAACCCAGATGCAATACGAATGACGCAGTCACCCACGCTCCGTACGGCTACTGTACGCCTACGGAATACAGAATATTCTCCCGCTGTATAAACGTAAAGCAAAAATGTTTTAGCGGAACTAGTACCTATACAATGGTAAAACACTGAACCTACATAACGTGATCACGGTTTTTCACACACCGCACTTTAAACTAGAGAAAGAAATTACTGCATAAATTTTAACAACTGACCAGTACAATTAACTGGTTGCCATAAAATCATTTCGCAAACTCACCGTACCTCGAGGGCAAAAAATAGCCAAACACTGAAAGCCAGAAAGCTTAGGCCTAGCTGTGCCTGGAATAGCAAGCAAGTTTTCACCTAGTGCGGGTAACCCTGTCGTAATAGGGCGTTCCATTGGGTCGGTGAGCTCGGTCATTTACGTGTGAAAAGCGTTTCATGACCCTCACAACTGGTGAACTGTGCGGTGCGCTGGGAATTTTCAAAGCAACTCGTTTCCCACTTGGGACAAAATGGCGGACGTAGCGAAGGCAGATAAAGAATGAAGTTACGTTCCTATTTTACCTTTCAGCCAGTAAAATTGATACACAGCTCTTCTAGATTGTAAATCTGAAGACGCAAATCAAATTTAAGTATTCAGTATTCATGATTATTACTCAATGCGACAGTTTTGTCGTTGTTTTAATGATCGATTCTTACGCCATTTGCCTGTTCGTCGAACATCGTCTCATTTACGTGTACGTCAAACGTACAGGCTACGTAACGATATTATTGTTGAATAGTGTATAGCTATCCGTTTCACCGTTAAGACCGAATGAAACGCTTTTCACAAGTAGTGAAGTGGTGCATACCGAGCGCACCTAACGAATGGAAGGCGGCATAAGTTAACGTTCACGTTTGGTCTTTTCACGAGCTATATATTGAAAAGACCAAATATAAACACGTTAGGATTACCTTTACTAGATTTCAACTTGACATTTCTGGATGACATGCATGATATGCTTGAAGCCATAGGCTTCAGAAAGTAATCAGCTAGCATTCAGCACTAGATTTTGCCTACCATGCATACTAGTTGGTTTCAGTTTCAGTTTATTCTCAGTTCATCCTCAATGTTAGGTATAAGAGACTTAGGTAACTACAAAAGATACATAACACAGTTTGTAACAAAAAGCATAAGGCTTCAAGATAAGTAATAAAAAAAGAAAAAATAATAATAATAATACACAAAAAGGAGAGAAAAAAGAAAGGAAACAAAAATACGTGAAATTACAAACTTAGAAACCTACAAATGACGTCAGATCAGAATAAGACGCTAAAGAGTGCAATTCGATAATAGGGAACATACTACAATATAACTCAGAGAGTACTTCAGGCTTCAGTTCTGATTGGTAAAGTTCATTAAGTTGATGGGATGTTTTAGAAACTGTGAATTATTTTCCCGCAAAATATACTTAAATTTACTAACTACTTAATGTTACCTTTTTGGAAAAGCTGCCTCATTTTTAAGGCACTGGCATTTCTTCTATAGTAGGGCTTAATATAGTTACATCTCTCTACTGATAATTTTGGACATTCAAAAATGTAATGAAATTCATCACCTAACTTATCCTGAGAACAAAGGGTACAAATTCTATCACTGAACAAAATATTCTGGTATCTTCCAGTTACTGAGGGAATTTTACTATTACTACAACGAAATCTGCATAAGTTTATACGATTAGTAGCTGAGAGGGTAGTGAGGTATTTTTCAAGTTTCAGATCAGTTTTAAATATTCTATAATTGTTTCATTGACTATTATCATGAACTTCGGTGGACCATTCTTGCTTAGAAATGTCACTTAATCTTAGTTTAACGGTTTTTTCAACCAAGGGTAATTTACGGTAGGGGATCTCATAGAACCTGCAATTGACAAATTATTATCATGGTTGTTCCATACAAATGGCATTCCAACTCTGTTAAATATGTCATGTACCTTTTTAATCCAGGGAGAGCTATAAATACCTTTATCATGAAGAATTCGCAAGAACGTATACATAAGATGTGCTAACTTGTGATAACTGCTATTAAGAATTATCACTGGTAAGAATGGGAGTAACGTACCTGCAGTGTGACCCTATCTTCTGTTCAGGACCACGGCGACTTTTAGTTATATGTGTGGGATATCCAGTGTTGTAGTCAAGTACTTTTACTGACGTCCGAGTATACCTATACAGCCCCAAGTGCCAAGTCACCACGGTACGAGCTTGTTCACAGGGGTCCCTATGAGGATCCATGAGTGGGGCCTTTTCCTGAAAAAAGGGTTTCATTCCCGGCAAAATATGTGTCAAGAAGGGTTAACTCATAACCTTCGTTTTAAGGAAATATTTGCAAAAAGTGCATGATGTAAAATTTAAGTATAACGGAAGGACAAGACTACAAAAAAAAAACCTACCGGAAAACACCGTGACTGCCCGGGTAGCAAACCTACATGGGCCCCATATAGGTGAATCCATATGGGGCCCATATGAGTTTGCACCCAAGATTTATAAGGGGTTCATGTGCCCATATTGCCCTATGGTATAGTTCTGGGGCCCATGTGGCAGTTGCCCACATGGGCCCCAGAACTATCCCATATGGGTCATATGGGACCCTTATAAATCTTGGGTGCAAACTCATATGGGCCCCATATGTCAGTCCATATGGGACCCATGCGAGTCCCTTATTGGAATGTTACCTGGGTGAAAAACATTTGACCATGCATGTCAATTTGACCTTGGCGCACCCGTTTCATTTAAGCTGCTATCACAGCAAGGTGGATGTGGTCATGGAAGAAGCATAAGATAGTCCTTGGTAATGGCATGGGGCTCAGTTGCCCGCCTTAGGGCCCCTTTCAGTAAGTCCCTTTGTGGGGGCCCAGCCCTTACTCAAAATCCATATCTGGCTTTATATCTGGAAATATCTGGTTGATTAAAGACTTTATATGGCCATATAAAGCCATATATAACTTGATTAAAACACAACCCAGATATGCATATAAAGTTTGATATGGCCATATAAAGCCAGATATACCTTGATATAATCGTGATCCAGATATGTATATAAAGTTTGATATGGCCATATAAAGCCAGATATAACTTGATAAAACTGTGATCCAGATATGTATATAAAGTTTGATATGGCCATATAAAGCCAGATATAACTTGATTAAAACATAACCCAGATATGCATATTAAGTTTGATATGGCCATATAAAGCCAGATATAACTTGATATAATCGTGATCCTGATATGTATATAAAGTTTGATATGGCCATATAAAGCCAGATATAACTTGATAAAACTGTGATCCAGATATGTATATTAAGTTTGATATGGCCATATAAAGCCAGATATAACTTCATATAATCATGATCCAGATATGTATATAAAGTTTGATACGGCCATATAAAGCCAGATATAACTTGATATAATCGTGATCCAGATATGTATATAAAGTTTGATATGGCCATATAAAGCCAGATATAACTTGATTAAAACATATCCCAGATATGCATATTAAGTTTGATATGGCCATATAAAGCCAGATATAACTTGATATAACAGTGATCCAGATATGCATATTAAGTTTGATATGGCCATATAAAGCCAGATATAACTTGATATAACAGTGATCCAGATATGTATATAAAGTTTGATATGGCCATATAAAGCCAGATATAACTTGATAAAACTGTGATCCAGATATGTATTTAAAGTTTGATATGGCCATATAAAGCCAGATATAACTTGATAAAATGGTGATCCAGATATGTATATAAAGTTTGATATGGCCATATAAAGCCAGATATAACTTGATTAAAACATAACCCAGATATGCATATTAAGTTTGATATGGCCATATAAAGCCAGATATAACTTGATATAACCGTGATCCAGATATGCATATTAAGTTTGATATGGCCATATAAAGCCAGATATAACTTGATATAACCGTGATCCAGATATGTATATAAAGTTTGATATGGCCATATAAAGCCAGATATAACTTGATATGCTAGATATGCAAATGAGCATTTTGTTAGTTTGTTTTATTATTTATTTGATTTGATTCTTGGATTATGCTTGTTACAAACTAAGACATGTTTTGGATACAGCATCACCTTCCCAGACATTGCAGTTATTTAGTGGCTACACTTCTGTTAATACCGCAGTGTACTAAGTGAACTTAGGCAAATAATTTGCATATTTGGGCGGAGCTAGTATCTAAACCTACATTTTTCATGATTTAGGACGTTGAAAGTAAAATATGCACCACGCAGTAAACAAAATTTAGAGTCAAATACGTAATTAAGTTTAAAATAAGAAGCCCATATCACTGTGATTACATAAAATAGGAAATTTCAAGGCATTTTTCTGTTCACTGTTATGAAATAAGTTGAATTTATGTACTTAAGTCAATTTAACCTAATACTTACATTAAATTCTAATTCATGGAGCACTTAAACATTGTTTTCTGGTGTTCAAAGTCTCCATGAGGAGTGTGGACTATAAGTCCTAACTATGATTCATAACTAGAGCAGATCTGTGCCATATAAAGGCTTGATCCAGATAGAACTTTATCTGGCCATATATGGTTTTCATCCAATCTGATATAAATTCCATATTTGGTGCAGATATGGGCCAAATATAAATTTCCATATATGGGCCAGATATGGGCCATATAAAGAGTGAGCCATATAAAGTTTTATATGGGTCATATATGGCACAGATATGGGCCAGATATAAATCTCTTTATATGTGGCATATATGGATTTTCCATATATGGGCCAGAAATGGAGTAGCCATATATGGGGCATATCTGGGCCATATAAAAGTGAAACTTTACCTGGGCCATATATGGCCATATATGGCCTTTATACTATATCAAGTTATATCTGCCCAATTCTTGTACAAGCCAGATATGAATTCCATATCTGGTGCAGATATGGGCCAGATATAAATTTCCATATATGGGCCAGATATGGGCCATATAAAGAGTGAGCCATATAAAGTTTTATATGGGTCATATATGGCACAGATATGGGCCAGATATAAATCTCTTTATATGTGGCATATATGGATTTTCCATATATGGGCCAGAAATGGAGTAGCCATATATGGGGCATATCTGGGCCATATAAAAGTGAAACTTTACCCGGGCCATATATGGCCATATATGGCCTTTATACTATATCAAGTTATATCTGCCCAATTCTTGTACAAGCCAGATATGAATTCCATATCTGGCCCAGATATGGGCCAGATATAAAATCCCATATCTGGGCCATATATGGTTTTTGAGTAAGGGAGGGGCGAAGCCCTGGAATCTCTAAAGCATTTGCACGATTGTGGCTCTAGAATAAAGCATTTTACTGTCTACAATTAATGGCAAAGTAGATACGCACTAAACAGACCATAAAACGGGCCATAAAATCGCAGTCTGTCTATATCTTTTCAGAATAGCGTAATTCGGACTAACCAGCTAACAGCCTGCCGGTCGATTTGATAACGGTTTGATAACCGTTCCATCCTAGTTGTGCAAGCAAACAGTCAAGTTACTGTCTTACACAAATATTACTAATAAGTGAATTGAGAACAATGATAAATCTATAAAGGCATCACTGCTCAAAATTATTAAATTTGCAAGAACTTTATTTTTCACTCGGCATTCCACCCATACGTTTACCATACGCAGACAAACATGCCAGACATGATTTAGGGAGTGACACTTTTCGTGCCTTATAAGTTGCGTCTAAACAATCTTTCGGCATTTTAAATAACGAAAGATTTTAAAGTCGATGTGATAAAAAATCTGCTTTGTAAATTTCGGGGAGTGGTACCTGCTACATCCCTATGTACTACCATGCACACACACACTTACATGTGCGCCCGGTGACTCGGTAAAAACCACAGACCTGTATGGAGGTCGGTTACCATATGCCGGTAAAGCAGATTTCTAGGCGTGACGATTTCTTACGCTCTCATAACGGGGTAAGTTCTAAGCTCGATCGTTTTCTGAGCGGACACTAGTGTATGTCAAAATTTCAGATAATATACCTTATGCATATGACGTCACAGAGCAGAAAATGCTCCCTCGTTTGGAGGCAAGAGCGTATCATTGCAAGTTACACCAACACTCGCGTGCGTAGTCTAGATCTGCGTGTATAGTGAGCTTAATTGGTTTGCCTGAAAATTGACCTCGCGTGACGCCAATGCATAAGGTCTATACACAGAAAAACGTGGTGTGCGTGTATGCCACGCTCACGCAACCAACTTTTGGAAACAATGGCATTGCTGCAATGCGTGCTTAAATTTGTACGCAGATCGCCGAGCATAACAACGGGCATACCAAATTTACAGTTCTGCGTGGACATTTGCGTCTCCATGTAGAGTCAATTCCCATTACAGTACAGATAAAAAAGTTTGGAATATGCCCTTCGCTCATAGGCTAAATCCAATTTACAGATAGCGGTATCATGCAATCATTTTTCCATTGACTAACACTCTAAATGCTGAAATGAAGTTTGTCCGTTTCTCAGCCTTTGGATAGGCGTAATAAATACACGAGGAATCAGACGAATACTTAGCCCTTGTAGCAACCAGAAGTACCCCCCCCCCCTCCCCGCCCGAGATATATCCCGGAGAGTAAAAATACCAAATGTCACGGAAATGGTCTCCCTAACCTCCTATATAATTGTCAACAAAAATAGTAATAACCATGAGCATGAACAGGTGGGGTGTTCCCCACCCGACTTTTGAAAATGGAGGAGACATTATATCGCCCCCCCCCCCCCACTTTCTCCACAACCCGAACTAAAATAACAAATACATGTTATATGCAATAGGTTACAAAATAGATAGGTCAATAACATCAAGCTCGAAAAATAGTGGAAGCAGCCATTCAATTGAACAAACAGGGTGGGTAAATGCCTCATATTACACCTCAGATCTTCTGAAATCCGATTACTCCCCGGGCGCCGGATCTCTGGTATCTAAATCTTCGGGCTTTGCGCTGGAATTATTTTCGCCAAGGATATGTCCCCAGACCTCCTCCACTTTTGAGAAGCTGTTGACGCTCTTGATGATAATTATAAGTAAAATTGCAGGGTGGACTCAGCCCTTTTAGCCTCACGTGAAGCCCGTCTGCCCGTGGCTTACTGTCATCCATGCAATCGTCCGTCACAAGAAATTTGTTAAAAACGTGCTGTAATACTTACACCAGAAACAAGCTTGAATTTTCACTATTCATGATTTTAACTGCAGGCCGGCAATTATTGTGGGGCCTACACGTCATCATGAAATTCGGCCTATAGCTAGGGTTAAATGATTCCAGAGTTCTAAACAAAATACATCAGAAAATAGCTCGTTAGACTTAAGAGCGGGGACTACACGGTCGTAAGTATTCCATCGGAGCTACGGAGGCTAGCTACATTAGGATGGGGGGGGGGGGGATTGTGTGAACAAAGCAATCTCACCTTAAATGATAAATACTAAAGTAAGACATCATTTGGCCTTTGCCATACATTGAGTAATGACAGACGTAAAATAATGAAGGTAGAACCTGCAATAAGGCACGGTATTGAAAGGTAACGGGCTATGCCAGAGTCCTACGACTCAGAATTAAGTAAAACCTGAGAAATCACAACAGAGACAAGCATGTTTGACAAGGAGAGGAGCCACTCTTTCCAAAGTATTTGGTAGCCCTTAAAAGAGCTGTTTGGTTTAATTGCTGCAGGCGATGATGAACCTACTTTTTTGCTGGGTTCTTCTTCTGTACCTTCTTCGCTGGCTTTTTGGCTGCGAGCGTCTTCGCTGGCTTCTTTACTATAGCTTTTTCTTGGCAGCTCTTTGCTGGTTTCTTCAATGCTTTTTTGGGCTTCGCAGTTGTCTTCTTTTTCTTGGCAGCCGATTTCTTCTTAGCGGCAGCTTTCTTTGCAGCCATCTTAGCCTTAGTTTCAGCCTTCTTCTCCTTTGCTTTTTCTTTTGCGGCCTTCTTGAGTTCCGCCGTCTTGACCTTTTTCTCCTTGGCCTTTTCAGCTGCCAAAGCCTTGGTTGTGTCAAGTTTGAAGGTCCCGTTGGCACCAGTACCTTTGGTTTGCTTCAGGACTCCATCGGAAACACCCTTCTTCAGGGCTTTGTTGATAATCGTATTCTTTTTCTGCACATCAACCCCCATCGCTGTAAGTTGCTTTTTGATTGCTGCAACAGATGAGCCCCTCGGTTCTTTGAGATCGACGATTGCCTTCTTGATGAGGTCGATCGTTTTCGGTTCTCTCGGCTTGGATGACTTCTTCTTCTGTTCAGGAATTTCAGATGCCATCGCGAATCACTAAAATACTACGCGTACGAATGTATTGCTATAAAGTCACCAGACCGTACAACAGTTTTAATGGGTCCTACTATTCCACGCGCGTACACGCCTGGACACGCCCTGCGTACCGGGCCACGCGCGGAGGCGCCCTGTGGTTCGCCGATACTAAACCACCCGGCGAGGCGAGCCCAATTTTTTTCCCACGAGGTTATGGGCAAATTTGATTTTCAAAATTTTTCAGTTGTTTCAAAATCATGGGGTGGGGTTATTTTTAGGGTTAGGGTTACGTAGACTGGGGTTTTTTTACCTGTTCTTTCATAATCCGGTGTCAGAATTACAAGAAAAGGGTCAAAAAGCTGTCATTTTGGAATTAGAGGTGTGGCCTATTTCCAAGAAGCTGATTGGTCCATTGGCACGATTTGCCCATAACCTCGTGGGAAAAAAATTATGCGCCCGGCGGCAAGTACAGTGCAGAAAGATGTGTATCGTTATTAGCCTAGGCTACTGTTTTACTAATGAATGAATACTTTAAACTGTTTTACGGACAAAGGGAAGGTGAAGAAATCATCATATCTTGCAATTTTTACAGTTGATACTAGGGAAATACCTCACCTTTTGGCCCATATTTTTTTTAAATCTTAGTCAAATGAAAGTCATAACTAATAACTGGTGCCTGTTACTGTGTTAGAAATGAAATTTAACTGTGTAGGCCTAACGTGGTTTACGGACAACTCGGCCCGGACATCTTGGCCTCTGAGACAAGTCGGCCCCGAGACATCTCGGCCCCTGAGACAGGTCGGTCCCGAGACATCTCGAACCCAATTGAAATAGTTGAAAGTAGCCTACTACCAGGCAAATTAGGCTATGCATGCAGCCAAGACTAGAGTCAGGTAGGCTACGGTTGTTGACGATAAAGTTCCCTGCCTATTTGTACTTCTCAACTTACGTAGAAAGGCCTAAGGATGGGAACTTTAGCCCTTGAGTCGTACTTTTGGGTGTAAATTAGAAGGCGGTGTAACCTCCATAATTTTGAGATAAAAGAGTACGGTAATGACATACATGTAAAAATCAAGGATAAATCCCAAAACGACTTTTTATAGGGTTTGATATGAAATTGTAACCTTTCATAATAGCAAGTATAGTAATGTGCTATGCATGCTAGACGTATTTCGACCACAAAGATAATTTCGGGGTCTCATCAGTATCAATAAATGAAAATGGCAGTACTAATTGCCAAAATGTCACAAAACATGTCAGGTTATTCGGATAATAATTCTCTCATAATTTCAGCTAAGTAGCCTACTCCGGAGAAATAGAGGTCATCAAGATCATCAGAATTGATATTTGTTTCCGAAATAAAGTTTTCATGAATAAGTGAGTCGCTTAGATTGGTTGCCCAAGTTGTAGGCGATAACTGTGGGCACGGTTTCGGAAACCATTTTGTGTGTCTGATGTTCAGTAGTAAAATGCCAATGATTTTTCAGGAGGCAATTTTGTTTAGATGTGGAGTGAGTGAAGAAACCTGAAAACTAACTTTGGTGTGGATATACCTTTAGTTTTGATGACAGGTGTAAAATGCGTTCCTCGATGTTTCGGAAATTATGTTAGATACATATTTGTCTGGGTAATTGCGCCGAACTTAGATTCTCCTTAACTGTTAAATGAATTGACTTTTTCGTTGAGTCAAGTGATTATTACACAGTTGTATCGGAGGGTGTCCCCTTTAGTTAATCCCTTCAGTGGCAGCTTTCGGGGTGGCCGGAGTTTCGTGATAAATACCGAAACGTTTCGCCTTTGGGTTCGAAAAGGTTCGAGTGTCAAGATTATAAAAAATGTTTGTCCGAACGATTATAAAAAGATAAATATTCAGACAGTTTACTTCTGAATGTGATGATGCGCATGTGAATTTTAAAATGGCGTGTAGGGTACGTACTAATGTGATCTACGAAAGTTTTCAGTTCCGAATGCAGAACAGTCGAAAAGAGCCTGAAGGATAGTATCTTTATATCTTAACCAGCGAGTAATATGCTTGGACAGAAGTAGAATCTGGTTCTCAAAATGATGAAATGTGATATTGGCTATTTCTGGTGAAGATTCTGGGCCCCTAGATTCCGAGTCCTCACCTGCCTAACCAAAGTCATACAATAAGCAAGTTCGAGTCCGCGTTATGGGGTCCGAGTTCAACCCCCCTGGAAAATATACACTAAGAAAACAGAAACGCAGCCTGGGCAAAACCCCCAAAGTGCAGTGAATCGTACCATCACAGTGGAGCCAAAAATCACGTACCTATGATACTTTGCACCCGCGGGTAAATATTTTCTTTGTAACAATGTCATGAAGTAGGCTAACCCTAAGGGAGCGGTCTAGCCGAAGCCTTAAAGTTAACTAAGTTGCAAACTGGTTGGCCTACTGTCTTTGGAAAAGTGTTGAATTGATTATGTGTTTAGAAAGCTCGCCGTGTAGTTTTTTTTTATTTCTTGGCTGGGCCAAAGGAAGGGCTATTGCCTTTGGGAGGGTGACATTACAACCGCGCCCTTTAAAAATTCATTAGACAACCACGTACATAGCGCATCTGTAGTCGGGGCCAGTGATCTCCCCGCTGAAGGAACACTTAAACACTGTCAAATGTTACAATTTTTGTGTAAAAATTAAAGGTTTATTATGTTAAAATTAAAAGAAATTAAATGTAAATATAGACCAATTGTGCAGACGTTATGTAAAAAATTAAATTTCAGATCATTCATAGCCCATAACAGACTCATGCCTGATTCAGCATTCACCTTAGAAAGAATGTGTATAGGGCGGGAAAAGGGGACCTTACCATGGCACGGTTATGACCGAAGCGTCACTATAAGACAACGTTGTGCTTCATGTGCGTTTTTTTTTTCTTAATGATTTTGGGATGTTCATTTCATTAACCCGAAAATCTAATTTTTCTGTTAGGCTTAAAGTGAGATAATTGATTAAAAGTGCGCGCGATGGGAAATTAACTAACTGCCCACACAGAAATATGTTTCGAAAAACTTTTGACTATTGCTGGCGCATTGGTTTTTCCAAACTCAGTTTTTGTTTTAGATCTCAATTTCTTCGAGGGCCTCATGAAACCGCTTCGTCGGCCGTCATTTAGTCCCCGGACTCGGAGGAAAGGCGATGAAAGGGTAGGTTACCCCTTCAGATTCAGATACAGAGAGAGAATTTCTATAAATCTGTACGTAAAGTTCATGATAGACCTATATTTAAACACTTCATGAATTTCAGAGAGTGAGGCTGTAATTGCAAAATGATGCTACCCCGGTCATTAACTAGAAATTTGAATTTGCATGGCAAATCCGACGTAGCCTCCTCTCCGAGAAAGAGGTGTGGGAGTGGGAGTTGTTTTTCAATCGGGAGAAAGGAGATGGAACATAAGGCATATTAATTAACCGCGCGCCAGAGACATTTTAATTTTTATAAGCAAGCTCATGACAGTAGAGTTCATGAACTTATGGAGTTATTTTACGTAAAATGTCCTGAAGACGCCCATGCCTGAAAGTGCAGGTAGCTAACCATGATAAAACAGTGGGTATTCGATACCGAGGACTTAAAGATTATTATTAAAGATATTATTATTCAAGTGAATTAAATTTACTTTTATCGGGCCAGATGAATTAGTGGTCTCGCGGGCCGGAGGCTAAACGAACCCACATGCCGGAGGTTCCTCACCCTTGCTGTACTAGCCACCGTACATACCCTAATGATCTAAGTGCTAGTGCCCCAGTAGGCTATTTACACATACCGCTGTGTTGTTTTAACGATGGACGTGAATTCATTCATTTTACATTGACGGCGGCAGGAAGGTCCCCAAGTTTCCCTCCAAATCTCAAAGTCGTAACTTCTGGCAATTTAATAAACGTCGGCATGCCGATTTATTATCTCAAAATTAAGCATATAGCCTAGTAACTTTCAAGTTTCCCGACAAAAATCGCCCGCGTCTAAATACCTCGTTGCTAAATCAAACAGGCTTTCCGCTGCCAGCTTCCCGGCCGGATCCCCAGCCTACTCCTGCTGGAATTAGCGCTACTCGACTCGCCTTCTGCTGTCCAGTGACACTAATAGCTGGTAATACCTTTCTCAAAGGGCTGAAAAAATTTCGTCTGTATTCGGACGTGACAGAGAATCACTTCTTAACGATTGGTCATCATTTAAAATTCCCACTTGAGATTGGGTCAATTTAAAAATATTCAGACTATCCCGCATGCGCGGAGCTGCAAATCGAATATTTTTTTCAATATATCAGACAGTCTCTTCTATGCATTATTTTGGTATCGTAATTTGTTTTTATAGATTCCCACTGTTCGTACGTTTCAAGAAGTCATTTTGAGCATTTAAAATCCTTCAGTTTAAGTCGAGGGGCGACAATGAGAATACGAAAAACTTTGAGATTTGAAAATGAAGGATTATGGTCAACCAAAATTCAAAACGAACAACTCGTCTCGAAAGTAGATCCGTACATACTTTGGTCTATGCAGGTCATGAACAAGCGTGCGTTTGTCTGATGTGTCTAGTTAATTATATATGTCAATGGTGCGTTACACAGTACGTGCTATAAAGGTAGACCTATAAAAATACAAGTAAGCCACTACATCTTACGACGACATTTTTATAACTCAGTTGGCCAGTGCATGCGGGCCAAAATCACGAGTCTCTTCTCCCAACAAGCCATGTTCAACATCTAATTGTGATAATTTTTGTGAAATATATGATCAGTGGAAAAACGTTGCAGAAAACAATCTTTCGGCAAGTTGAATAAGAAAGATTTTAAAGTCGATGTGATACAAATCTGCTTTGCAAATTTCAGGGAGTAGGGGGGCACCTGCTAACCCCTCCCCTATATGTACTACCATGTACACATACACTTACTAACATGTGCGCCCGGTGACTCGGGAAAAACCATAGACCACATTATAGAGTATTAATTCCCGTCGTGGAGAAGAAATTTTCTCTCCACCGCGGATGATTGCCTGGAGTAGCAGACCTGTAAGCCTTGGAGAGTATTTACGGATGGTCGATGGACTTGATTTTCAATTTCTAACCTTCCACGTGTCGCAACAAAAGTATCTTCCTGTATGGGCCAACGCACTCGTTAATACATAGCCTTGCATAAGCTGCATCACAAGCCTGAGCCAGAAATGCTTAAAGGCAATAGGCAGTCGCCCCAAAATTTTCTTTGAAAAATCAGCAAACTCTTGCAAATCTCCTCTTATTGCATTACAAGCACTTCTGAAGACGTTTTGAACATAACTAGTACAAACAATAGGTAAAGTAAGGCGAAATTCTCCTTGAATTCTACAATTCACTAACAAAAATATTGTCACATGATCAAAATAGGCCAATCATGAACTAGAGTGACAGGATACACTCACTCTGTTTGGGGTGACTGCCTACTGCCTTTAAGAGATGAGGAAGAACAATAACATTGTGAAGAATAGTTTGTGTTGCGGGAGAAAACGTAGGAGATGACAGACTTTTGAGAGGGACGTCGTTAAGGAGCATGTCCATTAAGATATTTAAAAAGAAGACTACAAAGTTTGAAAATGTACACCCGCTGCCTTATAGTTGATCCGATAAGGAGAGTATACGCTTTTATCCATTAAATCGTCAAATGATCTAAATCACCGTACCTCGCCAACCCCACCCCACCCCCCCCCCCCATACTCTCACCACGTTTACACTTTTGACATATTTTTCTTATCAACTCCTTTTAATCAATTTTAAATTCATCCCAAAATGTTTTTATGCACTATTTTCAGAAGAGTGTTATGTGTGGAGGAATTCCATTGAGCTTATTGCGACGTGACTCAAACTGCGAAAGAGGGCGTGCTTTAAGTACAAAATCTAAGAGCATTTACTCTTAGTACAAAATCAAAGATACTTTAAGCGAAGATACAAAACAAAAAGGGAATGTTGACTCCCCTCTTGACAAAAATATCGGAGTTTGGGTTGATAACCGTTCCGTCCTCGTGAAAAAGAAAAACAGTCAAGTTGCTGTCTAACACATTTATTACTAATAAGGTAATTGAAAACGATAAATCTTAGAAGGGCATCACTGCTCAAATGTATTAGATTGGCAAGAAATTTATTCACGCGGCATTCCACCCATACGTTTGCCAAACGCAGACAAACATGACAAACATGATTTGCATAATAAAGATTTTTAAGTCAATGTGACAAAAATCTGGTTTGCAAGTTTCTAGGGGTGGAGGGGATGCATCTGCTAAACATGTGGGCCTGACTAGGAAGACGCTATGCATATGAACAAAGGCTAAACATATAACATGAAAAATACATATCTTCCCCTCGGTTTCCTGAGAAAAAACTTTCGTGGGGCCCAGTTGATAGTCATGGTAACTCTGATGTAGGGAACGAACTTAATTTGATATTTTCACTTATCGTTATCTCCCGACGTCAGGGAGCAAAATGTGAAGGTCACTTTTCAACCACTGAAAAAAAAAAACGTACGGAGAGGGCCAATCAGGGATAAGAACACTCACCTGATATGAATATCCTGATATAGGTGCGAATTTAAAGCCAGTGGAAAACGTGGATGGAAAACAAGCTTCTCTGATCAGTGTACCACAACAACGTATCATTTTCGTTGAATCCAATCCTTACCGAGAAGCTAAGCCCATGAAAGAATGAAAGCATTTTTGCATACCTTTCTGAAAGCCTCACGCCTAGGCCCCTACATCATCGTGGATAAACATTGAAAATGTTCCGGATTAGTTTGTTACGGCGAAACGAACGACGTGTTCAGTGTGACTCAAAAGTTGTACAATGTCAGTATTATTGGTTGAACGTTTCAAGTAATCGCTCTTATAAATATGTATATGTATGTTAGTGCGAACAGACGTGTACTTTCGAACTCTGGTGTTTATTTTTCAACTGCGATTTCTTTTGTGTTATTTTGTTCTGTTTGACCTCATTGGTCTTATTTTCGGTTGTGTGTGTGTGTAAGTATTGTTTTTGGTTATTTTCTGTTGGCGTTTAAGTTTTGTAAGGTTTATTTTGAGGTTGTTTGCCATCATGGCAGACAACCCGAGTATTTTTGATTTAGACCCTGCAGAGGAAAGCCAATTTCCCCTCGTGTCAATACCAAAGAAAAAAAAAGAGAAAATTGTCTTCAGCAGGAAAAAGTCCAGAACCCCGTTCAATAATATTGATCCTATCATAGTTACAGGTATTGACAAAGATATAGTACAAAATCCAATTCAATTAGCCCGTTGCATCAACAAACAAAAACCCATGACTACCATTAGAGAGACCAAGATTACTAGAAATAATGCTGTACTTATATCTTCTCCCACGGTCAAGACTCCGCCAATGCAATTCTGAAACCCTGGAAATCGGACTCCACATCCAAACCAATTCCAAAGATCCCCCAGAAGAAAGACCCCCCACCAATAATAGCAGTGATCTGTGGGATTCACCCCGACATAAAGGACTTGACGATATGGGTTACGAAGTAAAAACTGCTAGACGATTCATATCTAAGGCTACGGGAAATCAGATTTGAAAAGTCAAAATTGTCCTTACTTATGAGAAAGAAAAGCTAAATTATTGAAAGATGGTGTTCTCATTGGAGATGCCAAGCATAGGGTTGAGCCCTACCATGAGCTCCCAGAAGTAGTCCAATGCTATAGATGCCAAGGTTTCGGCCATACACTTACTAAATGTCCAGAAACCCAACCGAAATGTCTAAGATGTGGTGATAACCATAACCACAAACAATGTGCCAAAGACAAAGAGGACAAAAAATGTGCAAACTATGGTGGGGACCATGTTGCCCTTTATAAAGGGTGCCCCAAGTACAGAGAGGCAAGGGTGGCTCAAAAGGAAAAACTAACCAACCAGCCTAAAACATGTGCTTAAGCTACCCAAGGTCCAAAAATCGATGTCGAGGCGAAATTGTCTAGCAAAGAAAAAATTGATATAGCACTGTTCTGTTCAGAACTTATTCGTTTCTGCCTCGCCAAAATGGAATTAACCATTAGAACCTCAGATGTCCTCTCATATGCCTCTATGTTGGCCCTAAACCACTTAAACCTGACTGGTGACCGCGACGGTAGCCTAGTGGTAAAGCATTCGCTTCGTAAGCGGGAGGTCCGGGGTTCAATCCCCGACCGGGTCATACCAAAGACTTTAAAAATGGTACTAACTGCCGATGTGTGCGTAATGCTCCGCACAAGCATTGGAGTTAGGAATGCCAAATCACCAAAAACAAGATCACCAATCTTCCTTCACTCAAAAAGTTTGAGACAATCATACAATCCGGGCTGGCTTTGGGGGAGCTACTACGATTCAAAGTGAATCATAAGCTGCGGCAGATCAGGTACGTCTGTCTGGGGCCTTTCATTAGGTGGCCTGGACTAGTCTCGCTGGAACCATCAAGCTCATAAAGTTCCAAGGAACTAGGTGGAGCATTAAGGAAGAGATTTGCATTTGCAACCTGACTGTTACTGGTAAACAATTATTCGAAGCTTTGAAATCACTACAGATGGGGGGGGGGGGTGGAATCAATGATGAGAAGAATCTCGGGGGAAGAGGAAGGGAATGGCTAAAGAATTCATAATTCTTCACTTGAACATTAATGGTGCCCGCCACAAGCTGGACCTTCTTCGTACCCACATCAATAATATCAACCCTCATATTATGTTGCTCAATGAAACTAAACTTGATAGACATATCCCACTAGAAATTGAAAATTATAAAATGCATAGGAAAGATGCTATTAGTTGTAAGGAAGGGATTGCCATTGGGATCAATAACAACACCGTAGCCAATATAATGTACAAGCCTTAAAAGCGACTGTCCCTGTAAGTACTAATTCTCACCCCATCTAGATTATCTCCTACTATAATCCACCAATTGAATGCACCACATACTTACTTTGGTTATAAACGCATTTCCCCAAATGGTAAGAAACTCCGTAGACTTCTTGACGAGCATAACCTTATTCTCCTTAACCCCGGTATCCAAACTAGAAGGAATCCTATTAATGACACAGCCGAATTACTTGACCTTGTAATATGTACCCACGATCTAACTCAAAAGCATATCTCTACATATACTGTTGAAGACTCCGTTATTAGTGATCATTTTTTGGTGTGCACTAATTTTAATTTTGATCATGTCCCAAATCACCACATTGAATTTAGTAGGCACCCTAATAATTGTAACTGGGACAATTTTAAAGACGATATTGAATTTAATATTCCCAATCTAACAACCAGATTAACTCAAATAACCATGACAATATAAGTCTTGATGAAATATCTGATAATATCTCGAATAACATCATAACCAGTTACAATAAGAACTGCCCCCTTAAACCCAAGCGTAAAGGTAAATGGGATATGACTAGGAAAATAATGAATATGATTACAGTCAAGAGGAAACTAAGAAGGGATTACTTAAAAAATCGTAATATTAATACTAAGCGACAAATTAGTACTCTTAAATATGAAATTAAAAAGGAAATTAAACTACAGATTATCAGGAAATGGAATACTACCTGTGAAAATATTAATAATGAGACCAATAGTCGTAAATTCTGGCAGAAAATATCCAAAATTACAAATCCATGTTTGAAATCTAATTCTACTTACCACAATCTGGTTTCTGAAAGAGGTGAGGAAGTTATAAATCCCCAAGATCAAGCTAATCTTTTTGCCGATTAATACTCCAATATTTTTGACACCCCAATCCATGAAAAATTTGATAATAATTTTAAGAACCATACTGACTCTTTTATCCAGGACCATATTACATCCTTTGCCCCTGAATTTATCTTTAAGTAGTCTGACCATCCTCTAACTAGTAATGTTTCGAATGTTAGTTATGAATACTCTTAAGCATACCCCTAGTCATTCTGCCCCACAGTGGCGCCGGCACGGGGGGGGGGGGCATGGGGAGGGGGGCGCGTGCCCCCCATGAAAATTTTTTGAAAATTTTAAAATGATCCCGAAAGGCGATTAAGCTATAGATTTCTGTAGGGGGTGGGGTGAGGTGTGCTTCAACCGAGTGATAGATCTATTTAATCATTTTCTATGATAAATGTTTCTCAAACTATCAGAATTTTCGCAAATCCTTCGCAAACTATCAAAAATTTCGCGCGCTCCGCGCGCTTCAATCCTTACCACTGTGTTCTTATTATCAATATATCTTCTGATAGCAACTCCCGGAGAAGCACAGCAGCAAAAGTTGAAAGCTGTTCACGAATTAACAGGTAAAAGACTGGCTTTTTAATTGGCATGTAGGTTTGTAAGGCGATTGAAAGTGTCTCGAGCAGATTCTGAATGCAGGTTTTGTCGTGGAAATCTCATTTAATGAAAAATTTCGCGCGCTTTGCGCGCATGCTTTACGATTTGCACTCCATCTCATGACCATTATTAACATAATAATACGTGGAACTATAAACACAACATCTGTAGGGGCCTTGCATCAGTATGCGATTTTTCAATCTAAGTTGTTGTAGCATGATTTGGAAAGTTGAAATTACGTATTTGCCGTTATATATTTTCCAAAAACCTTTACCGAGCGCTCTGCGCGCAGCCATTATCGGTATAGATGGCAGACACGTAGCCAAGGGGTGAAGGGGGCAGCCGCCCCCTTGAGCATATTTTTGGTATTTTTTAATTTTTTTTACAATATTGCTAGTGTTCCTCCTATTTATATGCGGTAAAATAGGCTTGGGAAGTGCCATTTCCAGCGATCTGGGAGGCACTTTGGGCCAAAATTTTCTTGCGCTTTGCGCCAACCCATGGTGGCGCAAAGCGCTGAGAATCTGACTATGTGCTTCGCCCCCTTGACAAATTCTTGGCTACGCCCTTGATAGATGGTGATTTTTAATACAGTTACGATAAACAAGCATTCTGAAAACGCCTTTGTTAGTCCTTCACCCCTTTTGCTTTACCTATCAGGGAGGTCTAATATCACCTTCCTGCCCCAATAGTCTCCCTCCCGCCCGTTCCCCATTGCTGGAAGCTGTTCATCTGGATTTTCGTTCAGAATTAGTAAAAATACGATAGTTATAAAGTGCTCTACTCTATGTTATCATTTGGATGTCAAGTAAAAAGCATTATGTCATTACTCCATTTTATGTACTTTATTCAGAGCTTCCGGAGGTCCCTATAAACGTATCTGCCAGCCTTAGATACCTTTTTATAACGCACAATGAAGGGGAGGAAAAATTTCGTTTAGTCCAACAATGTTTCTATGGACTTCACGCGCGTACTTTTGGGTAAAAACTTGGGAGGTTTGTTTACAACGTATTCTTCTCGTAGACAACATGCTCTCCTTTTTCACCTAACCAAAAATTAGAATTCACTAGATTATGGACATTTCCAGCTATATATGATCAGCTTCAAAAATATTCCAAAAGATAGCACCATTTTACATCTAAGAAACCTTAAATAAGCGAAAATTTCTCAAAGGGGAGGGGGAACCCCCTCCCCTTAAACCCCTCCCCCAGGACGGTACCTTAGTGCAGTGACACCTGACAAAGGAAGGATCCTCACTGTGTATACGAAAGCAGGGAGCACACGAAGAAAACGCATTTTGCGCAGACTTGGGAGGTTAACTGAAGTGCCATTACGACATCATCTGTTGTGCCCCCCCCCCTCCAATCACCAAAGCCTGGCGGCGCCACTGCCCAAGGTCCAGACAATGTCACCTATTCATTCATACAACTTTTAGCTGCCTTCTTTTCTCTTCTAATGAGTAATGGCTACTTTCCAAAGTCCTGGAAATGTTCAAAAAGTTACAAAAACCATTGCCATCCCTAAGCCAAAGAAAAATTGTTCCAAACCTGAAAACTATAGACCAATTAGTCTGTTTTCTTGTGAAGGGAAGGTCTTTGAAAAAATTATCACTAATAGGCTAAAAAATTACCTCCAAGATATGAATTTCTCTTCCGATAATCAATGTGGCTTTAGAAAATGCAAAAGTACCATTAATCATCTTTTTAATTTATCCCAACAAATCAAAACAAATTTTAGGAACCAAAAATCTACTTCTGCTATTTTCCTGAATGCTGAGAAAGCTTTTGACCAGACCTGGCATAATGGGCTAAAATATAAACTCTATCATCTCCACGTAGGTCTCCCTCTTAATACCCTTAGAATCCTCTCATCCTTTTTAGACAACAGAGAAATGTATATTAACCATGGATTCAAACACTCCAACAAAATTCATCTTAAAGCGGGTACCCCTCAAGGTTCTGTTTTAAGTCCCCTTCTTTACATTATTTATGTTAAACCCACTTGCCCAGACCTAAACTGTAATATAGCCCAATTTGCCGATGATATTGCTATTTGGAAGACTTCCCTTACTCGTAAAATTAATATAACTAACCTCCAAAAAGCTCTCAGTGAGATCGAAAATTGGTGCTGCAAGTGGAGAATTAAAATAAACCCAGCCAAATCAAACTACATTACCTTTAAATGCAAATCCAGGCCCACTGACCCAGCCCCTCCTGCTATTACACTCTTCAGTCATGCGATTCCTTCCGTGAATAAAGCTAAATTTTTAGGTATTACACTGGACGAAAATCTTACTTTAACGGCTCATATAGATGATATTATGCAGAATACCTGGTGGAAATTAAATAGACTCCATACTCTTTTCTTAAACACATACATGTCCCCTTGGAACAACTCCAAATTTATAACACCCTTTTAAGACCCATTCTTGAATACAGAACCATTACTTTTATCGCAACAGCCAAAACTAACCTTGTTAAACTTGAAAATATCCACACTAAAGCTCTTTGCCTCGCTGTTAAAATTCCCAGCTACATTTCTAAAAAACTTGTCCTCGAAGCAGCTAACTCCCCTGCACTCACTGAGAGGCTTATCCAACTTAACAGTAAACGGATTAAAGAAATTATTGTTAGTGACAAAAATGCTGAAAGCATTGTGCTGTACTTCCTCACCTCTTCCACTACCAGAAACCAAATCAAAACACCTCTTGACATCCTAAATTACAATGATTGGGACGAAGTAAGGAGTCTGATAGAGGGAGGGGGAGGGGGTCCCATAGGTTAGGCCTAAGCACCCTCTGGCTAGAGCCCTTGTGAATGTACCCGGGCAACTGGGGAACAGGGCCGCCAGAGGGAGTAATCCTCTTTTTTATAGGCTCTTTTCTGGTGGGTTGCCCAATTGGTTCCAATCGGAGTCCTTCCTTGGTCCTCCCATAGGTCAAAACCTTATTTGCTTTCCATAGTCTTACCTTTCCCTCCTGTTCTGGTTTATGGGTTCTATTTCACGTGTGCTCTCCAATCACCAGTATCAATTATCAACCCTCTTTTTTGATCAAATTCGTAATAAAGGCCACAGAATTAACCCTATTTTTGCTGAAGGGGCTGCATCTTGCAGCCCGAACAGTTTTTCACATCCCTACACACACCTGAAACTCCACCTTCACTGAAAATGGCACAGGAGTATCCGTGATCGCCGAGGCCAGCAGTGGTCGCGGAGGCTGCCTGGCGCTGGGGGTGTCGCTACCACCCGACCCGAGCGTGTAAATAATTGTTTGTATATTGTGTAATGTTTGTAAATTCTGAAAATAGTTTTTGTCCTTGTGTTTAAAGTTAGTTCCGGAATTTGTTTGAGACTTCGTTCCCTCCGTGTCCGTTTCCAAGTACGAAAAAGCTCCTTCACTGAAAATGAAAATCAGTACAAAATGCTCCCTGACGTCGAGGTATAAGTGAAGAGACCAAATGCAAACAATTACCTTCGGCAGAGTTAAGCCCCATGTACACTATCAACATTTCAGGACACATGTGTCGACACATGTTGCTGACACAGAAATTTTGACCTTGTATACACTAGACACATGTCGCGGACACATGTTGCGACACACTTGAGCAAAATGTTGTCAAAAAAGAGCGGGAAAGCAGGATTTTGGAAGGAAGATGGAGGATTCAGAAAGAAAAAGATGTGTTTTGGGAGCACCTGAAATAATATTGGCAATTGTACACCGGGTCCACGTTCCCCGAGGGGGTCCAGAAGTTTCCCGCCCCAACGTGCGCCTCACCTACCCCCTACACCAACCAGGGGTGGTACCAGGATTTGCTCCACGGGGGGCAGTAACCCGAAGCCTCGATGAGGGCGATAGAGTGCCGAAACGATGTTTGAAGCGAAATTTGGACGCTCGAAGCGCGCCGAAAATTTCGAGCTCTTATTGGAGAAAAATTGAAGAAAGTTGAACTATTACCCATAAGAAATTTGAAAACATTTGAGTTTTCAACCAAGAAAATTAGAAAAATTTGGGTTTGTATTGAAGAATTTGCACTAATTTGGACCGAAATTAAGTCAATCGTCCGTCGGGCGACTGGCTGATGTCGGGAAATATATATATTTTATCGTATTCATAACAGATCCCCGAAAAACCGGAAAATTTCCCCCACAGGCAGCCTTCCTAAACCGGGGGCTTGCCCCGCCCCCACTTGGCGCCACCACTGACACATTACCACGTACATTTTTTACGTTTTCGTTTTTCCCTCTCTCCCTTTGTCCTTATTTTTACTGTTTGAATGTTTCCGTCACGAAGGGAGGGGGCTAGCCACCTGGGTCCGCAACTAGGGAGGGGGAGGGATCTGACAGGCGGTTCGAAGGAGGGGGGGGACTTTCAATGGATTTGATGGAGAGGGTATGGTGGAGGAGGAGGAGGGGTTTTCGACATGGGAGCCACGAGATGACAGTTAACATTGGGAAAAATTCCATATATCCCGTCAGGCCCTCCTCAATTTCTCGACGAGAACGACAAACTTCACCGACGGGAGGCAGGGCAGGGCTCTCTGGCACCTACCCCTGATTTTTAGATGGCTGGTTGTATAGAAAAACTATTATTCAAAAGGAGATTTTAGTTGGGTGGTACTCTTCATAGCAGGTGGCAAAAGACTGATTTTGAAATTAGCTGGGGCCCGCCAGCTATTACACCAACTGGAGAACACTGATACATACTCTTGCCCAAAAGTGGAATATTTCCAAACCGGTATCAGGATCTCCCTGGATATTTGCCCACCTCCCTCGTCAGTTCCCCTGAGACAATTACCCCGGTCAAATTTCCCCCTCCCTTAAAATAGCCCCCATGACAATCACCCACTTGTGTGACCTGCCTGGGGCTAATTTCATAGGCCTACGAGAAAGCTCACGAGGGTGCCTGAAATGTCTTCAATTTTCTCTATTTTTTGCAGGATGAGTACGTCAATTCCTTTCCTACTGGATACACATCACAATTGGAACACATGACAATTGGAAAACATATTTTCAGCAGCATGATCTAAATTGCCCCCCCCCAAAAAAAAAAAAAATTAGCGTGTTAAATTTGTAGGGGGACATCCTCCGCGGATATTCCCTCTGAAATAGTGGTGCGCTATCTACAGGTGGCCCAGCGGCTGATTCAAATACGATTTCTGATTGTTCAGAGCTTGGACACATGTTGCCGGAAAATTTAATTTGAATTATTTGACAACATGTGTCGATAGTGTTGGGACACATGTTGCCAACTTTTTTTTTACTCTGTACACACTTTCAATATTTACGGTAACAAGGTTTTGTAGCAACTTGTGTCGACACATGTGTCCTGGAATGTTGAAAGTATACACAGGACTTTACCCTGACTACCCGATTTCGGTTGGGTGGATAGAAAGAACATCAAGGATCGATTAATAACTGTGTTCTACCTTGTCAATACTGTATCCCTCGTAAGCGAGCACGGTTTCAGTCCGAAAAAAAATATTCATTACAAGAAGGTAGGCCGTAAAATCTGATTCGAAATACAGAAGTGATAAGGTCAGTTTCGAAATGAACCAAAAAATTGTTAGATAAACTAAGAAGGAAGTTGTTGTAAAACGCAACTGAACATTTCATGGTTAGTGCGCTATACTTGCCTACTGTAGATTACAAATGTGTCGTGAAACTATACCCCACGTTAAAATCAATGACATTGGCGTCGTGCTTGGCGTCTTATTAACCAGAGAATTCAAGATATCAACTTACAGAAATGGCACAGTGAACTGGCTAGAAATAAAAAATGTGTAACATATAATAATATCAAACTAAACAAGAATTTTGAGCGTTATCTTGTGAAATTGAAATATTCTGATAGAGTTAACCTCTGTCGCTTTAGATGTGGGGATACTAAAATTCCTACTGCTGTTGAAAGTAACACAGATACTTTTAATCCTGTTTTGTGTTCACTTTGTAATTCTGGAGATATAGCAGATGAATATCACTTGGTTATGAAGTGTCCATTTTTTTCAGCCCAAAGAGTATTGTATGTTAAGCGGTATTATTTTGCAAGGCCAAGTGTTTGGAAATTCCAACAGTTGTTTAATGTTACAAATGGCACCCAGCTCGCAAAGTTGGCAAAGTTTGTATCTCTTATCATGAATCATTTTCATTAATGCATTCTTACCTTATTGCTGGCCTTATATTTAGGGTTCACAGGGTAGCATCAATTTAACAGTTTTCTCTTGATTTGATTAAGTCTTTCACATATGTGACATCCAGTGTTTTGGTAATGTTTCATATATTTTGTCTTCTTATTCTTTTGTTTTGTATTCCAGTTTTCCAAAGTTCTTACTTTGTTTATCAGAGCATGCATGTGAACTGATTGTTATTATTCTCTTATACCCCGGAAGGGGTCTCTTGTCCTTTAAAAGAGAAAGAAATAAACTAAACTAAACTAAACTGAAACTTGAACAATGCATTGTTGTCGGTGTTGTTCTACTTTCTAGGACTAGCCTAGACTACAGCTTACCGTAAACCGCAGATCTTGCCAGTTTGCGCAAACTGGCCGAAGCTATTACACAAGTAGTGGTGTTTTATATTTCAAGTTCATATTTATGGTGAAAGTACCGTAAGTACGGTAATAGACCACAGGCGTTCGAAACCCTATGTACGTATACTACACACTATATATACAATAAGACTTAATATTATATAGCATGGTGGTTCCATGAGTCGGTCACTTAATATGCATTGCGTGTAGTGTATGTGGCATACGTTTTGTACGTAGTGACCGACTCAAGGTACCGACCGACTCAACGTACACTCACTATATAGTGTGTAGTATATATGTACGTAGTGTTTCGATCGAACGCCTGTGGAGGAGACTATGCTAGGTCAGCATTTAGACTCCCTAAGCCCCCATATTGCTGATCTCAGTTGAAAGGCATTGTGCATATGGTTTATGGTCGTTTCGCCCCCTTGCCAGTTTGCCCCCCCTCAAAACCAGTTCGCCCCCAAGTGATGACCAGTTCCACCCCAAGTGCTGAGTACTTCGCCCCCTAATTTATTGACAATAAACCTTTGTTATTTGTGGCATTTTTGTGCCTTTTCTTCCTTTATGTTGCATTTTTTTATGCAAATATCGAAAATTATACAAGATAATTAGCAGAAAAGAGTTGTAGTGCCTAATTCATTTTGGACGTGGCAGAGAATATCACGCACATGACACCTCATTGGTTCTTCTAAGTTGATTGCACATGTGATCAAGTATGGTCAACAGTATATTCTGCGTGTGCAAGTTTTTGTCGGCATTTTACCAAATGTAATTCCATGCAGTTTTTAAAATATAAAAAAAAATTTTCCAATATACCTATCTATACCTGCCAACTCTCACGGTTTCACCGTGAGTCTCACGGTTTTTTAGGTCATCTCACGGTCAAATCTCCAAAACTTACGGTGAAAAAATAAGACAGAGTCATTAAAAAAAATATTGTGTTATTGCAAACATTAGGCATTAATTCAGGGATGTAAGCTTTCCATATTAAAAAGAATTGGCTTAATCCTCCGTCTTTCTGTTGTACATCTGTCATAATTTTTCCAGACCGGAAGTATGGAAAAAATCTGGAAACAGTGGATAGAATTTTGTTGAAGTGCAAACAGAGAAAAATGTGCAAAAAAAAAGAAAAACAGAGAAAACACTGCACCCTGGACAGTGTATCTATGTTGTAGCATCGTGTAAATTGAGTACCTGTACTGTACTGTTCAAATTAATCTGTTACACAAGTGCAGGCTTGATCTTAAGATGGCATCATGAATTACCTAAATTTCTTGTATTATTATGAAGGTTTAGGATATGTTGACCATAATTATGTGACACTGTTATGAGAAAGTACTCAAAACTTCAATCCCCATGAAGACATGCTTGGACAAATTCTGATGAAACTTACACAGAGTGATGACAAGATAGTTGGTTATCTGTGATTTCAGAGATTTAGAATCAAAGGTGATCTAGGGGTCATTTGGGGTTACTTTATCTAAAAGTGAAATGCCATATGTCCTTATGACATAGGGATATCTTTGGGTGTTTATTGATGTGATATACTTTGGCACTAGGTCCATAAGGGGTGATCAGAAATTTAAGGTCAATGGTCATCTAGTGGTCATTTTATGGTAAAACAAAAAATACCTTGGTTTCTACATATGTAGTGACAGTATGGGGTGTCCATTGTTGTGATATTGTTAAAGTTTGGTAATAGCCCAATAAAGAGTGTTCAAGAAGTTTATATGAGTGGTCATTTAGTAGTGTTGTTGGGGTCATTTCATGGGAAAACAAAAAAGCATTGCCTTCTACTAATGTAGGGAAGATTTTGAGTGTTTAACTTTACTGGAGGTTGTTCAGAAGTTTTTCACATTTTGCAGTGATAGTTTTGTTCTCATAAAAACAACTGTGACTTGAGATTTACAGTGCACCATCTTGCACCTCAGCTCCCCCCTGAAAGCAAAATTTTCCAAAAGGGAATGGGAAATTCCCTCTCCGTTTACCCACCCCAGGACGGCATTCACTTTATAAAACCTATAATTTTTAGTATTTGTTTACAGTGCACTCACTGCACATCCCTGCTATATACTGTACACACCATGATAGCAAATCAATGCATAGTTAAAACCAGAAACGGAAAATTTCCCTTAACAGGAATTTGGCCAGTGGCTTCAAAACATCACAACATTTCAGCCACAGATTCCTGGGAACAATCTGTTCTTAAGTCTTTTCCTTAAGTTGATAAAATCATTTTTTTTTTTGCCGAAAAGTAAACCCACCAAGCTCGTTTATACTTACAAGCAGAGTGAATGATTTTATTTTATGGGAGATGTTGAAACGTTGCAGATTTATGACTGAGTTTCAAGTTTTTCAAAATTCATTAAACAAAATATGGTTAGAGTACCATTATAGATTCTATTGAAAACCCTCATTTTGTTTGATTTTTAGTATAAGATATGTTTAGAGGTACAGTACTACAGAAAAAAATGTAAATCTCTAGGTTTGAGGTGCCATTCTCCAGGTTTTTGTGTGAAAATCTCAAGGTTTACAAATTTAGAGGTTGGCAGGTCTGCCTATCTCATGACAAGTGTATTTAAGTAAGGTGGAAATGTAATCACGAACTTACAGTAACTAAGAAACCACTAGACTTCAACTAGCACAAAGATGCTGGCCCCATGTAGGTGTAGCGTTTTTCAGTTCAAGTGAGTCCCCTCATCACTTTTGTTTCAACATTTCATGCCATTTTGCTTCTGCTGTGGTAAAAAAATATAATCGAAAAAGAAAATCAACTGTATTTGAATTTTTTTTTAACAACAACTAACAGTTAGTGTTAGTTAAAACAAGGGGGCTAACTGGTAGGTATTTGGGGGCGAAACGACTTTCACATTGAGGCAGACTGGCAAGGGGGCAAAACGACCGGGTACTGTGCAGCATACAAAAGGGGGGTAGCCTACAACTATAGAATACAGGGCAAACCTTGAACACCACTTAGCACCCAGATGTGCAGATGCGATGTGGCTCTGTTTAACTTACACCCTAAACTTTTATTTAGCATCCAAGCATCCACGCATCCACTCCAGAATATTGCTTGCAATGGTATGCAACCCTGTGCAATTCCAGTTGCCATGGTTGCAAAGATGACTAAAAAAATAAAGCTGGCAACAGAAAAACACCTTCAGCTAGCATTGTAGTCGCCTGTCTTTATATGTAACAAGAAAAAATTGGCGACTAACTTTTCTGCAAGAGAACCTTAAGACCCAGTCTCAAAGTACCCTGCAAATACACCAGCAAATACACTGTAATAAAAATTAAATCAAAATATTTTCCACTAAATAAAATACCATAACTCCTACAGGCACTCGCAACGTTAAAGGGATACTGTATTTCCACTACAGTAAAGACAACTGCGGAATCAAAAACACTGCTCTCACTGAAGGTCATTTTAGAGCACAGAGCCAAAAAATTTTCATAGACCGGCGCATAGAATGAGAAATTATTAGTTTGGTATTATCTAAATGAAATGGTACAGTACAACCGACACCAACCATTCACAGTTGTTAATATTTGATACCTCATGCAGGGACAGCTCTCTATTCTGATGTCTCTTTGCTCTGATGTCTCTATATTCCGAAAAGTCTGCCTTGAGGTTGGTGGTTGAGAAAAGGTTAGGTTAGAACAAGCCCTTCTGCTAACACTGTCCGTCCTTCATGCACACATTTGGAATATAGAGACAAGACGTTGGAACATTAATAATTTTATTAACTTCTATTATTTATATATAAAGATGAAGAAAACCCTGCTTGTTCATGAATAAAGACTACTGTAAGAGAGAGTCAATGTGCTCTGTTCATGCTTATTTTCGCTGAAGCAAAGACATCGCAAAACATTTACATAGTTAAGACTAGGGTTTAATACCAATTAGATGTGCATACATAATAAAACCTATCTTAATGGTAACATAATTGAAGGGAGTGACGCAAGACCATTGTTTTCTTAACTTATACAGAATTTATAGCAATTATACGTAGCATGGAGAATATCCTTCACAATGATTTTTTTATACCGTTACAAAACTGGCAACCTAAAACAAAGTTTTGGCGACCAAAAGTTTGTAAAAATGAATACTTAGTCGCCAGGATGGAAAAATACTGACGACCAAGTTTTCAGTGCAATTGCAAAGGGTTGCTTTCATGGTCTTAGTAAGAAATAGACAACATTTAAGTTTTTGTGTTCCCTGTGCAATTCCATAAATTTCCATGTATCCTACAAATGGATAAGTTAAAATAAGTTACAAAACTAGGGTCCAGGGCAGATCCAAGCTGGGATTAATTAACCAGCTGATTGACCCCCTGTTTTTCACAGACTGTAATTTCACATTTAGTGCTGACTGAAATGCTGAAGTTTCATTGTCCTGGTTACAACTGTAAAGCCCTGGGTACCTGGAAAATTGCTTACAAGAGACTCTTTTCTTCAGAGTTTACAAGGAGCCCCTGGAACCCCACCTGTAGATAAATCTTCATTACTCTAATATTTTCAGATACCAGGGATACAGGTGAGCTTCACGCATGCTATGCTTATCCACAGTGTGTAGGTATGTGGTCTTGTTAGGTGCACTGTCATAGGCTTGAAATAACCAGAGGCACTAGAGGCCAAGGCTGTTGGGCCCCTTCATTTTGCCTTGATATCCCACAAAAGTTGCAACCACTGTACTGGGCCTGTCTCATTTTTAGCTCATACCAGCATGCTGGTGTGAGCTATTGTGATCACGCGGCATCACTCTATCTGTCACTCTATCTGTCACTCTATCTATCTGTCTGTCTGTCTGTCTGTCTGTCTCTCTCTCTCTCTCTCTCTCTCTCTCTCTCTGTTATTGGTCCCTTCGGGGTGTTCAGGAATTTTTGGTCCAAGGCCCAAGATGGACCGTAGGGTCCATTTTGTGAAATATTGCAAAGTAATTAACTTCTTCTCTATTTAATGTTTAAAGAGAGGTAACAGCCTCTCATTATAATGCTTGGTTTGTGATCTCATTATGGTGTTCTTGAATTTTGGTCTAAGGTCCCATGTGGGCCCCAATGGCTCATTTTATGAAATTTGACAAAACACTTTTTCTCCTACAAATTGTGTTGTACAGTGTTGATGATTTGTCATAATGAAGCTCTGTTAATGGTCCTTACAAATTACTTCTCCAATTTGGGATGAAGAATACTTTTGATACCTTTCTAACCAATTTTGTGCCACCCCTCTATTTTACCAGTCTCACAAAATCACTGTACTACCTATTTTTCTGTGTACTGCATCCTCTTTAAAACTGTCTGTGTAGAAGAGGTCAATCCTGTGCAGTTGTTTAGGTTAGATTAAAGGGAGAGCTGCTTAATGTGATTTCCATTGGGTATTTCCATTGTGTGTGAATTGTCAGAGCACGCGGGTGTGTTTGTCATAGTGATCCTCTGTTAATGGTTAATGGTTCTTTTAGGGTGTACAGAAATTTTGGGTCCAAGGCCCAATGTACCTTAGGGTCCATATTGTGAAATATTGCAAAATGGTCAATTCCTCCTCCAGTTAATATTAAACAGAGTTGAAGGCATGTCATAATGTTGCTTGGTTAGTGATCTGTTTATGGTGTTCTGGAAGTTTGGGTCTAAGGTCCCATATGGGCCCTATGGCCCTTTTTATGACATTTTGCAAATTGCTTACTCCTGCAGATTCTCTTGTACAATGTTGATGGTTTGTCATAATTATATTCGGGTAGTGGCACCTTCAGGGTGTTTAACAAGTTGGGGTCCAAGGCACAAGATGGACCATAGGGTCCATTTTGTTTTGTATTGCAAGTGATGAACTTTTCCTCCAGTTAATGTTTAACAGAGTTGACGGTCTGTTATAATGATGCTTGGCTAGTGATCTATTTCTGGTTTTGTGGAATTTTGGTCCAAAAGCCCATGTGGACCCTATGGCTCTTTTATGATGTGTGCAAAAGTGCATCTTCAACTACAGATTCTCTTGTACAATGTTGATGGTTTGTCATAATGATACTTGAAATTTGGGGTCCAAGGCCGAAGATGGGCCCTATAGGCTTTTGCTTTCTTAAATTGTATTCGTGAAACAACTTACAAAGCAAAGATAGCATGACAAATTTTTTGTGACGTTCAGGAAGGTGCCATCAGGGTATGTGAGGTTTGGGGTCATAAGCCATTTGACGTTATTTAAAGTCATATGACGCTTGCACTAACAAAGACTACAAGCCAGGGACCCTTAATTGGTTGAAGGTATGAGCTTCAGCACCATTGGTGCTCTAGTTTTCTGTTTGGCATGCTTTGATTTAAGTTTTGGTCTTACAGTAGTTCCCCTCTTACCTGGCCTTGTTGTGCTGACATGTACCACATCTACCTGCTGAATGCCATCTGGCCTTATCTTCCCTGATTCTTACTCTAAGTGGAGCTCTGTTGTCAAAAGTCAGCTTAGGCTAGAATTTGGACAAGTCTGTCTCTACAGTATATGTGATGTGAGGAATGTCAAGTACTGTAATAAAAAGATACTGTATATCTTGCTGCAAATGTTTACTCTCTGAGATGATGTTACTGGACTAGAAAATTGCTTTGTTTCTGTTAAAGAAGATTGTCCTCATTTAGAGCAATCTTAAACTATGAACTCAACAAGAAAACTGTATCTACTTCGGCCCTCATTACCTTCTATTTACCTAAGTCCTACTGTATCCAGTTACAACAAAACTGAAATGAAATTTTTTATCATGCCCCCTTAAGATGTGGAAGGGTGAAGGAACTTGCCCATTAGGTCTTCAAATAGAGACATGCACAGCTAAGTTTCACAACAGTTATTCTTGTGAACTTGTTGCTTTTGTATTTGCTTTTCCTTTGAAGAACATAACAAGTGGTTCAGTTTTGTTGATTTAAACTAAGTACACTATTTTATTCTTTTTCAAGTCTACAGAATAGTATTCCTAACATTTAAGGCACCTCTCTATGGCAACAGTTCATAATCCCATCCCTCACATCAATGGATGTCTGAAGGCCCTTAACCTGCAAGGTTCGGACAGCAAAGTTGTTGGCAGGGATTCTAAACAAGATGAGAGGGGAGGCTGTCATCGGGTTGACTTTTCCTCTCACGAGCTGGAGACTTTTAGTTTTGAAATCGACCACTCTATTACTTGGGAGATAGTGACTGACTTGGATTTAGCTTTCAATGATTTAGAAACATTACCTGCTGAACTTGCTTCAAGCATACCAAACATAAAGAAAATTGATATCTCTGGAAATAAGTTCCAAGTGCTGCCTGAGGTTTTAGGCCAGTTAACATCCTTAGTCTCACTCACAGCAAATGAGAGCTCCATATGTCGTCTTCCAAGTACTATTGGAAATTTAAAAGCTTTGACCTGTCTATCACTGATAGGAAATGCTCTTGTGAAAATTGGGGAAGCTGTGCAGTTTCCAGAAAATCTTGAAATATTGAACTTGGATGAAAATAACCTCAAGTCTTTGCCAGAGTGCATTTGTAGCCTGAGACATCTGAGAGTTTTAGAAGCAACAGAAAATTCCATAACGCAACTGCCAGAAAATTTTGGCAGATTGTGCCGATTAGAAGTTTTGAATCTCAGCCATAATGATCTCACGTACCTTCCTGAATCTTTTGCTCTTTTGGAAAACGTTCAGATTATGGATGTAAGTCATAATAAGATTAAATCTTTGACAGAATCATTTGCTTCTGCACCACATTTGAAGATTCTTTATGCCAGCTACAATAGACTGGATTGCCTGCCACCTTGGACTTCAGACTTGAAAACTATTGAAACTTTTTCAGTGAAGGACAACTCGCTTTTTGGTAAACCTCTGGAGGAGGGATTCTGTCAAAATTCTAAAGATACGCTCAAAAAGCTTGAACTTGGTGGCAATTTTATCGAATTTCTGCCATCAGCCATGGGGCTACTTAGTAGAGTTGAGTTTTTCCACCTTGGTAGCACTATTCCAGAGTTAGAAAGAAGAGATTTCCAGAATGGTAACTGTCTCAAGTTTCTACCAGATAACTTTGGGGGAATGGTGTCTCTGACAAAAGTTCGTCTTGATGAGAATCAGTTTGAGAAACTACCAGATACCTTTGGAGATCTCATTAATCTTGAGTATTTGGATCTTGGACAGAACAGGTTGAGATATTTACCGGACTCCTTTCCTCAACTTAGATCGCTTCAAACCTGCTTGTTATCCAAAAATTGTTTGCAAGAATTGCCAAAAGATTTTGGAAAATTGAGCCAACTAAAGGAACTCTCTCTTGATTCAAATGAGGTCAGTAACCAGTTTCTCCTCATAAATTTTGATTTATGTTGTAAGTAAGCATGTCTAGAATATTGGGTTTTTTTTTCAGAGATGGATCTTTAACTCCTTTCTGTTGCCATTTATGCAGAGACATCACTTTAAACATTTTAAGTGCAAGAAGAATGAGATTTTCTTGAGATACAGTGGATGTGTCACACATAGAAGATATTGGATATTAGTGGGTACATTATTGTAAATAATGTGTGCTGTACACTTTCTATGTCTGCATAAAATGCCAGTTAGTACCTCAGCATATGGATGCAAAAAGTCAGAGGTAGCTTTGGCAAAATTTTGAATTCTAAAAAGCCAGAATGGGACAATCTAAAATGCAACATTTTCGGAAAATTTTATTGGATAGAAACCCATGTTGGGGTAGCTAAACCGACTTGGCTATGGAAAAAAGCAGTATAGCACATGATATTTGCAGTAAAGTTTCTTTCATATGCTGTATGTTGGGGTAGGTAAACTGACTTGGCTATGGAAAAAAAGCAGTATAGCACAAGATATTTGCAGTTAAGTTTCTTTCATATGCTGTATGTTTTCTGAGTCTGTCTGCGTACTCAAAGGGAACTTAAGGCCTACATTTCCTTAAAAATACATTAAAGAGGTTGAAATATGACAACAATTGTTTCGAATGCGATCCTCATACTGTGGGTAAATACCAATAAAAATGTTGAATGTTACACTTATTTAAAATGGTAGATTATGCAATCATTTGTTGCCCTTATACTCTTCTAAATATGCACAGTAATTGTTTGTACATTTCAGATACAATTAAAATGCATAGATGACCTTGAAAAAGATAAAGACAGAGACATTGTTTTCCCTCCCTCCCCCCTTACTGCTGGGTGGGTGGGGGGGGGGGTTTCACAGACCATGAATAAGTTGGAATATGGATTCCTCTTCTCCTTCATTGTCTAGTTGCTGTCACACTACTGAAATATACCTAAAACTTTGATCTATTTAATGATACTGTAACTGTACATAAATTTGATGTTCATTGTTCAGTGGATGGCATCCAGTGTGAGGACATTGACAAGAAGCACTGAGAAATACAGAGGTTACACTACTATCAATTAAATGACATATGGTATCTGTGCTTAACACATCTTACAGATTAAAGAACTTCCTGAATCTTTTGGAAATCTAATTAACCTGAAGACCTTGGATCTCTTTGAAAATCATTTGAGTGAGATACCTGGATGCTTACAGTCCTTGAAGCAGCTGACAGCTTTGGACTTGGACTGTGTAAGTATAAAATTGGGTTACAGCGCCCCCCCCCCCCTTTATTCACACAATACATTCGAACCCATATGTCCTGCATCCCATTGGTCTTACAGCCCATTGTTTCAACAACAGGTTATTGGTCCTGCAGTCAATGGGATGTATGTACTGTAACCACGTAAGTGCTAATGGACTGTAGAGCCGATGGACTTGAGTACTAATGGTATGTCTTACTGTAAGATCAATGGGCTGTAACTAATGGGTTATCATCTTTATTGCCAACTTTAGTTTATACAGTAGGACTAACAGGTTTTATGAACAATTGTCTGTAGGACCTTAGAGCAATCACCACAACATTGTACATACAGTGCTGGGTGAAGGCTAGGTGTTTCCACATAAGAATCATGTATTTTTTTTTAACACAGTATTTGGAAATTCTCAGCACCCAAACTTGTGTACATTCACAGTAACTAACTAAAAGTGTGTAATTGGTGGAACTTTGCTTTACAGGGAAAGAGGCTAACTTCATACTGTGTGTACCTTACATTGTATGTACAGTATATGCAAGCCTGTCTGATATAATGGTACCATACTGTAATGAAATGACTGTTGCACAGCAGGGTGGTTGTACAGAGAGATAACACTTATGTTCTCAAATTTGTATGCAAGTTTAAATAAAGAAGGTTGTTTGAAAAGGGAAAACTTCTGTGGTATCTTCAGCAGTAGAAGACTGGCCTTGAGGAAGGGAAACTCATACAGTAGTGGATTGTTCTAAAACAGCTGTTGAAGAAGGGCTTAAAGTAAACTTTGTTAGAATTATGAACCATTTGGGACCAGGGCCATGTGCAGAAATTTTCAGGCTAAGCACCATTTTCATTTGGTATTTAATGTACCAAGACAAAAATTGCCAAATATGATTGCCATATTGCTAGAAATTGCACTTTCTGTGACTTACAAGTTCCAAAAACAACTTTCGGCATTTTACTAACCAATGATTTTAAAGATCCATGTGACATAAGTTTACATAAAACTTTTCCAGGGAGGGGGAAACTGTCCTGTGTCCCCTTTCTGCTATGTATGGTCATGTTTGAGACATGGTAATTTGTTCACTTGATTGTTTTCTATTGGCATTTTCTTTTTGATCTTCACAGAATTCATTTGACATTGATGAGCTGGAAGTACCAAAGATATCTTCAGGCAATTACTACTCTGCAGATCGAAAGAAATTTGGAGCAGGGTCTGCAAAGGTGACGTTATCAATCCCTCTCCTCCCTTGTTTCACCTTTGCTGTTTAGGAAGTTAAAGTCAGTCTGAAGAACAGAGTCTGTCTATCATTTCTGTAGGGAAGGGGGAAGTAGTCAAAGCCACTTTGGCCAAGGGAAACGTGCATTACCTTGGAAAATTTCCTCAGCTTATCAATTAATTTGCTCGAGATATTGGATTTTTTTTCAAATTTGGGAAGCTACAGCTCCTCCCTCCACTCCCGCCCCCCCCTCCCATTCCCATCAGCTACCCTTACTCATACATCTGTGATGAATTGGATTAGAGTTCTTCAATATGAGATGCAACAGTCTTATGGCATTGCTATTTTTGTATATGTAACATCAAAGAGAAGTAACTATAAAAGTCTTGAGCATGATTAGATATGTACACATCACACCCTTTCCTTTTAACATACTGTGACACGTGCTGAAAACCTAATGTCTACACCCAAGTATACCAAAAGTCTATGGGGGTGGTATCAGTTATTAAAGTTAAGGGTCTGCTCATGTCCTAGCTTTGTAAATTTTACTACAAAGGGTCTCTCCTTCTAGACACATTAAATGAATTATCATCAGAGTTGCTCAGAAGTATGAATTGGCATGTGAAGTTTAAAAATTGTACCCCCAATTTTAGATCAAAGATTACAATGGGACCATTTTTCCTGGCTCTGCTCTGGCCCACCCATTTTGCCAATTTCACAAAATGTGTCTGCTGCACTCTCTTTAAAACAGTCTCTGAATGAAAGGTCAGCTCTGGGAATTTGTGTAGATTATTTGAGAGTTTGTTTAGATTAAGATAAAGGGAACGTCTGTGATTGGTATTTCATTGCTGCCTACAGGGAGCCTGTGTGAGAGATGAAGTTCTAGTAGAGAGATTGTTTAAGTTGGGAACTTCAATAATATACAGCATTTGGGCATTCTGTGAGAACTGAGGTGGTGCAACTACAGCACAGGGTGGTGTGCCATTTTTAGTTTTGATGCATTTAGTGGGATAAAGGGGGCACTTCTAGGATCATTTTGTTCATATGTGAAGAGACTGTGGAGACAGACTTCTCCTTATTAAGTCTTTATCTGGTTTGAGCTTCTGCACCTCTTTGTGCTCTAGTTTTGTCTTCCCAGACCTGAAAAAATCATGGAATTTTGTAAAATAATGACCAAGGTCTTTCAAAAGTCATGAAGTTTTAAATAGACTGTGATACTTCTTTTAGATGAATGTACAATGGACATTTTTATCCCTGATATTTGTTATCTACAAGGAGTGAATATAAAGTCATGGATTTTTGTCATTTGGTCATGAAAAGGTGATGGAAAAGTTGTGGCATATTTTGTCCTTAAAGTGCAAGTGTGTGGAAGAGGTTTATTGTGGGATGTAGTTCTAGTTGGCACATAGCTCATATCATGAAGTGGTGCAAACATTGTTGGGAAGGCCCTTTTTATTGACCAAGAAACAAAAAAAATATCATCTGTGCACTTAGATACTGGTAGATCAACAAAAGAGCTGCCGAACTTGTATTTGGTCAGAAATTGAAATTTGATAATTTGGTTACATTTTCAGGATTCAAATGGCACATCAGCCCTCTGGTTAGCTCTGAAAAATCGAAAGACAATATGGGCAGCTCATGGAGAAACTGAAGACAGGTCTCGCAAGAAAAGCCATCCTAACCAAAGTGAAGAAAAGGAAATTTTGTCATCTGCAGAAGGTGAGAGAGTTATTATCATTATTTTAACCAGAAAGAGAAAATGAAATGGATGCAGTGTCATAGCTGGATCCAAAGGGGGGGGCACGTAAGGGGCATTTGCCCCCTATTTTCAGCAAAGCAATGATTTTTGTAACCAGAATTTTACATTTCCAAGCACATGAAAAAGGTACGATCAGAAGAAATCTTAACAGTATACATAAAAACAAGTTAAACCAAATGCTGGCATTGAACTACAAGAAATTTGCATCTGTCAAATCTTTTCTGAACCAGCTTCCATGATGAATTAGGCTCCTCTCCCCCCCCCCTTTCTCATATTCCTGGATCTGGCTCTGAGTGTTGTAATATCACCACTTCATGTAGATTTTGGAGTTATAGCTTTATTGATATGAGAGTCGAGACTATTCAAGTCTTTTAAAGGGATTTGCCAGTGACAAAAATCAATGACATCAAAAAATGCAGAAAATTTTTCTCTTCTAGGAGGTGAAAACCACACCTCAATAGCTTGTAGCATTTGGCTAATTTTCAAAGAAATGCTGTTTTTTCTCAAGATAAAGTGCATTTTGGGAAATCTGTGATGTCATCGCAGCACATTAATTTGACAAAGCATTGAATTTCTTTATGATATTGACACTGTTGTGGGGAATATTTAGCAACTTTGTTTCTTATGCCGTTACATATGGTGTAGATTTATGCTAAACCTACATGGAAAGATATTCAAACATTCGAACAGTATCAAATTTCAAGGACAACAGGACATTCAATTATAAAGGAAAAAAAAAAAGAAATCTGAGGCAATGTGCCCACTTTACATAACATTCTGTAACCTTGATAAAGACTGGAGGTATTTTTTGACAAAAATAAGTAGTCTTTAATATTAAATATCTTGAGTTAGGAAAAGAGTATTGCTGAGGGGTTTTAAGGGTATGAACTGAAAATTTTTTTCTCTTTCACATGGGACCCTTGTGAAAAGCCATTGGAAAATGCCTTTAAAATTTTTAGTCGATTGAGCCATTTTGAATCTGTTAAGGTTTGATCATCTCAAGTGCTTGTTTATTTTAGTTGAATCATCACCTCAATTCCTGTGTACTTAGTATGAGTCTTTTCAAGCCACTTGATTACATACAGTAGGGGAGATTTGAGTGAAAAAGTTTGGGGTGGGGGTGGGGAATAAAGGGCCCTTGAAACAAAATTTTCAGCATGAAAAAGTGAAAGTCAGTGGGAACATCTCCAAAAGGTGTGTGTGTGTGTTTTTTTTTTTTGGGGGGGGGGGTTTGAGGGATTCTCACTATTCTCCTGGGGATTCCTATTACAATTATGTAAGTTTCTAACACTTTGAGACTGATTATGTACTTTGTGTCAGTTTTTGGCCCTCTTCAGGTATTTCCATCACTTTAGGTTAAATTTAATAATTAATTCATTTTAGTGAAATAATGAAAGACTAGTTGCAAGGTTTCTGCTAGATCATAACTTGACTCTAGTCTGTGAAGGAGAAGACTTGTGTCAAGTTTAGGCTCCAAATTTCAAGACTCAGGTCACAGTGAAACTTGCAAAGTGGACTAATTAGAGACTTACGAGAGCATCGTGGACTTAAGTCATAACAATACTGATTGTTGGGGCAGAGAAGGGTCCAGAGAGTGAGTGGAAGGGAAGTGCTTAGTTTAAGACGTAATCATGATACTCATATTATACAGTGCATTTCTTCTTCTCAAGTGGTGTCTGTCTTGTCAGGTTTTATTTCTGTTTATTTGACAAGTACTGTATTTGTAAAATTACAGGAATGTTCATCTACTGTTTACAAGAGTGTAATCATTATGACAGTGTCTGCAAAATCTTAAAAGTAAAATTCTTGATGTTCTAAGAGCTTTAATTTGGCCCAAAGTGTATTCAGTGTTTCCACTTAACATGCAATTTTGATATGGCTTGCTGATTTAATGCACTGATATTCAGAGAAAAAAATGACAAGTCTCCAGTTGAGCACTCCTGATATTGATACAATTAAAGGACAGAAAACATCAAATGTTCACCAAAAGGTGAAAATTATTCATAAGTGTTGCCTAAGTGGTGTTTATTGCAGCTCTTATGCACACACCTGTTATCCCATAGTTTCTAAGGTCTTAAGCATACCCCGGGCTTGAGATGTGCACCAAACTCCCAAAACCAGTACCAAACTGAAATGAGTTTTGGGTGGTCTTGGTGATCCTGGTGGTTGGGTGGTCTGACCTGACATGAAACTCACATCATTCCAAGCCTCAGGTGGTCTGTCTGGTTTTTTATTCAACCGGAGCAAAATAAAACAAAAGAAATTCAATTAGTGTTAATTTAAAGGCATTTCCCAGTGGCTTTTCACAAGGGTCCCATGTGAAAGAGAAAAAAAATTTTAGTTCATACCCTCCAAACCCTCTTTTCCTAACTCGAGATATCTGATATTAAAGACTTCTTATTTTTTGTCAAAAAATATGTTCCAGTCTTCATCAAGGTCACAGAATGTTAGTAAAGTGGGCACATTGCCTTAGATTTCTTTTGTTTTCCTTTATAATTGAATATCCTGTTGTCCTTGAAATTTGGTACAGTTGGAATGTTTGAATATCTTTCCATGTAGGTTTATCATAAATCTACAACATATATACAGCATAACAAACAAAGTTGATAAATATTCCCTACAGTGGTGTCAATATCATAAAGAAATTCAATGCCTTGTCAAATTAATTGACTTTTGTCACTGGTAAATCCCTTTAATGCCTTTTTTCAAGGCACAATTGCCTTTCCCCACTGAACAAAAGTGCCAAAAGTGTACAGGTTGTCATCTCTGTGTACTGGAGTGAATGCTACTTAAAGACCATGTGAATCCCTTGATTATTTCTCAGTGTATTTTGTACTTTTTCAATTTGCTTACCATGAAGTAGATCTTATCAGCTATACAGTAGACTCTTCATTTGATCCATGAAAGCTTGCTTCAGGTTTTTTTGGGTTGGTCTGCAGTGGGGCATTTTGGCTAACCTTCAAGCTGATGCCGTTTGGGTCTCAGGTAGTCTGATTATGATGCTTTGTCGGTTCTGGGTTCTCCTGGTTGTGTCCAAACAGAGGATAAGGTGGTCTTAACATGAAAAAGTCAGACATATGCACACCTTCAACCTGGCCCTTAAATATAATGGTGTTGCATCCCATGAACATGCCCCACAGATTTAATAATCAGTGAAAGGTTGAAAGATGTGTCATTTGTTCCTTCAATAAAAGCTTTTCAATGATGGCAGACAGTTTGAAGCAATTTACAAAGCTTCATGAAGAAGAGCCCATTGTAGTCATACCCAGAAACTGTAACTATTTGTTGTTAAGCCATTAGGTTTTTCATGATACAGAGAAGAATCATAGAAGCTAAGAATTAAGCATGGAATTGACGATAGCATGGAAGCAGGGATGTAGCTACGGTGGGCGGCACTGGGCGGTGACACCCAGCACTTGATATTCCTGCCCGGCACTCCAGGCAAACACACGTCCCCCCGCCCACCACAAATCTGCCTACCGAGACCTAAAACTAGCCCTAAATTTACTCCCTAAAGTAAAATGAGGGAAAAATTAAAAATTAATGGCTGAAAAATGGGGTAGATGCCATGGGGTGGGGTGAGGTGCTTTCCCCAGATCAGACAATTACCCGGCATTCAGATTTGGCTAGCTACATCCCTGCATGAAAGTGACATGGAAACAAGTCAAATCTCACAGAATTGGGCCATCATCATAGCATATTAAAAACTACAACTAATTTCAATCATTCACACTTGAAATACAATTTTTGTAACCCTATACTTGCTAAGATGTTACATCACAGTTACAAACCTTGCAACAACTTCTGAAGGTAATATAATATTATAAGATATCACTACTGCAGTTAAAAGTTGACTTATTTTTTTTTTTTTAGAAAATGTAGAGCCATATACAGTAAGAAACTCATTTTTTCTGCAGAATGGGAAACATAAATTTATTATTTTTAATCTAAACTGAAAACAGTGTGAAAATTAAAAATTCGTATTTTTCAAAAGGTCAATTTGTGGCTTTATTGTCAGGTGTAATCACTCAGTATGATATTATAAAAGGAAATTGTCTAAATATGTTGATATTTTTTGTAAACAGAGTGTTTGAACAACCATGAGGGTGGAGAAAATCTGGGAGATGGTATCACCATGGAAACAGAGGAGGACTGGGATAAAGAATTGGAAGATGAATCTCCATATGGTATAAAACATTTTTCATTACTGTAAAATGAGTATGCATGAAATAATACTTATGCTGAAGAAAAGCCACTGCAGTAACTAAAACATCTCTGATGTTTATGTCAATACTTTATTGAAACTGTCATCTAGATTTGTTACGAAACCACAATATGTGTACGCGTAACATTCAGGGAAGCAATATGTCACATGTTTAAAGTTTACTTAAATGTGATGCGGATAAGGTACATATTTGGAAAGTATACTTATGTTAAGACCACCAATGGTGTAACTCATAGAATAGAAGAATATTTCTCATGTGCCAATCAGAGAAGGCCCTGGGAATACTAAACATAATGATATTAAAGTCTGGTGACAAATACGTAGAAACCACTCGAAACTCGGTCTAGCTTTACTACAATGGCAACCCTGTCTGAGGCCTTCTTGTAAAGGCTTATGTCCCTTTATTGTTGTAACTTCTTTTGCAACTAATTTCAAGCATTCACCTGCAGTGGAAGATAGCCATCATCACGACTTTCCTTAAACAGAAATAAAAGTGCTTGCACATCAATGCCCAAATTTGAAAATAAAAGCAAGGGGGAGGGGGATATCTCACTTTTGAAATACTTTTATTAGGGATTTCTGAATTTGTGTGGGATGTTATTACACTGTAGTTGATTTTTAGTGTACATCTGGGGCTGTCTTAGGCCTGAAAAACAAAAAGGTAGGGGAATTTCCTGCAGACAATTTATTTTGTTGCAAAATTAGAGACTTTGGTGTGTGAATCCAGCAATCATTCACCTTATGTAGCACAAATTTTAAAGCTATTGTGCCTATTGCCTTGATCTGGTTGTTAAGATTATGTATTAAAGGGTAGTGGTACATATAAGTGAAGCATGATGACTCCACCATTATGCTGTGGTTCTGTACTGCCCAATAGTTGCACCGAAATACACCTTTGACAAATGACTCATTAGATATATGTGTTCAAATACATGGAAACCAGTAATTCTACAAATGAACTGTAAAAGTACAGCTGTATCTATCTCTTCTTTAGACACGGTTAATATTTACGAACATCCGGTCACAAGGGATGCACCTAGAGGTAAACCTGTCGTCGACTTCTTCTTTGTACCATCGGATGAGCACCCGCCGGGAATTGGAGAGACGGTGTTTGATAAAGATATTCAGGATGGCCAGTTTGATGATGCAGATTGAAAAAGAGGATGTAAAATCCCTTTGATGGGACATGGTTTGTATGTCGGGTAGAGGATAGGTGTCTTGTGGTGAGGTTATCAGCAAGAATGTAGATTCCTAGTTATCAGACTAAATATCTGATGAAGTGAGTGGTAGCTGCATGTTTAAGAAAGAGATGTTAGGAGGATGGGGTATGCCTTTAGTGGGAGATAGTGCATCTGTTGAGTACAGTGCAGGTGTCTTGTAGAGAGTACTATAATCCAGGTTACTGGAATTGCTGGCTTTCTTACTATGTGGTTATCAGAATGTATGATTGTGCTAACAGGTGTCATGATGAGGACTTCACCGGCAGAAAAATCCAGATTACTGGAATCATCGCTGGACTGAATATGTGATTACTCAAACTGATATTGTGACTGTCAGAAATTGGGTTTCATTTATAAGGAGATTTGAATGATGCATGGCCGAACCAAAAAGTTTAAACTGAAAATTAGCTATTGTTTTGCTACTGTATCAAGTACTTAAGACTTTTACCCCAATTCTGGATATTTCAGTTACAATTTAAGTGGAGTTACAACTGCTTAAAACAGTGCCTTTATTGCCCAAAATTTGTAATTTCTGGCTTCTTGTTAGTATCCTAGATAACTTTTGACATTGTTTTATGAGAAAGAAGGCAGGGTAAAATAAAAGGGGTAGTGTAATACTAGACTGGCATTCAACATACTGTAATGAATGTTGTCATGGCCACAGTACAGTATTGATAAAATGCTGCATATATGTGATGTCTGTAATACAGCAAGTAAGGTATTAAATCAACTTGTATGGAGATGAGGTATAGTCTAAGTAAAATTCTTAGTATGTCAATTCATAAAAATTTCATTATTTTAACTCAGACTTTCAAATGTGTAAAAAAGTCATATATATATAGGATTTTGATACCAAAAGAAAGCTTTGATTTGGTTTTGTCAGTATACTGACAACACACTATGACCCATGGTTGATCGAGCATCTCATCTACCATGGTGCCCTATTTAAGTGTGATACTTCAGACCTTTCTAATTATCCTCAACCTTGACCAGTTGGATAATGATTTATGTTATTGTCACTTTCAGCTGCTATCAGGTTTTGCAAAGCATTTCTACTGGTCTTTTCTAGTAAAATTGAAGAACTCTTTTGAAACTATTCACATGTTGTTTGGGGATTCATTATTAGGTTTCCTGTACTCTAAAGACAGACAGTCATCACCCCAAAGTATATTTTTAGTGTGGGTGGTATCAAAATTCTCAGCTGGTGACTGCTCTTTGATTGACATCAAAGTTTGAAAATTTGAAAGATGCAGAGTAGCTCACATTCCACACAAGGCAGAGAGAGTGCTTTTATTACAATTTATAGCCTTGTATGCTCACCAGGACATGGCCTTAAGCAATAAAACAGGTTTATTCCTGCGCAAGGAAGAGCTTTCTACAGTTATGGGAGGAGCTAGAAGTTGCATAGTTCGGAGAATTGGAACCGTCTGGCATCATGAAAATTCCCATTTAATAAAGCACTAGTTAGAAGCTGTTTCTGTTATTTCCATATAAGCTTGATTGTTGATAACTGTTAGGCAAAAGGCCTGAAGGGTGCCATTTTAGAACCTAGGTTCTAGGAAAAGCTTATGTTTGCTTGATGTGCTCATGCATGTTTGTGTGTGTGTGCATGTGCTTGTTGTGCTTACCGTATGTCCTATTTTAGAGTTCTTGTGAGCATTTTAAAGACTGGTAGTGTCACTTGAAAAAAGAAAACCAACTTAAGAGACATATTTTTCAGTGAATCCTGTGTAAACTAAAGCTGTACAAGATTATCCTTGCAGATCTGGAAAACTGTCATCTTGCCTGGTTCATTTAACAGTCCAATGGTGCTAGCAAATACTGTGTAACATTATCAACAACTTGTAAATTTCCTATCAAAATCATCTGTTAGTGGTCTGATTTAATAACCCCATTTTAACATGATAAGCCCATTTTTAGGCCACTAAAGAGAGCAGGTCGAAATGTTGTGTCGTATTATACTATAATTAGGGGAAATTTCCCAGGGGTGAATTGTCTCGAGGTATTTGGAATTGTAAGGGGGGAGGGGGAGTTGCCCCGGTTGGGAACTGTCTGAGAGGGTAGGGAGTTGTCAGGGAACCCTTCTGTCCAATGTGAACTACATTACATCTCCCATTTCACTGATTTGCAGATGTCATTGTCCAATCAGAGTGGGGTATATCTGAGGTTGTAGTGTGAATTTGACAACATTTTAGGTCAAGCAAAGTTTAGTTATCAATTGTCAATTCTCATTGCCCCAAACCTAAAATGTGTTTGGGGTGATGAGTGTTTTTAAGTGAATAAATTTCAAAACTTTATACAATAGGCTATAAGGATGTGAATAGTCCTTATGCATTGACATCATGCGACGTCATTTTGGGCAAGCAATGAAGCACAATGTATGCACGATGTAGACATTGTGTACATGCACAGAAGATGTATGCGTGTATCTGACTGGTACACAAATCAGCTGTCTGCAGTCTGTTGGTGAAAGTTGCAATAATATGCATGTACCTCCAGCCAAGGGGAACACTTTCCGTGACTTCATATGCATAAGGTCTATTAGACCAATAAATTCCAATTTTCCCATTTTCGTTGCATGTACTCCTTTAATTGTAAACTTCCGGGACACTTTAATAATGAGCTGCATTTGAACATTCATTTCTTTCAATTATATTCGATAAATTTTTCAGTCTTGTCCTGAATAGCTTTGGAAGACATAAAATTTGGTAAGGGTACATGTAAAATGTGGTTATATTTATTTTTGTTACTGCAACCTTTCTGTTTGATCAAAATGTTAGAAATTCAGGTTTTGAAGCTAGGTTCACTTACAATGCCAAGTGACTGCAAACCTTTACAGGTTTGTACATATTTGCACATTATAACTTGATGTTACATGACTTTCAGAGCATCATTAAAGCCACAGTTTGGGTAGCATGGTTTCTTTCAAACATGTTAGTTGTAACTTTTACCTCCTATTCGATCAGTACTACTATGCTCTTCTGAGGCTTTGAGGCATTTTCTGGTGTAAAAAAGGTAAAGAAAAGTTTTACCCTTTGTCATAAATATTATATAACTCAAGGACAGTCATACTACACTGAAAACTAGGTCTGTTTCTGCAACAAGATAATTTGGTAACTTCATTTGCTTCTCTAAAATATTTGTTTTCAAAAACCAAAAAAGTGTGACAAAAAAATTCATTAGCTGGACAGTTAAAATTGTCAAACATAAATGGAAAAATGCTTATTTTGGGGACAGCTGTATATTCTGATGTCTGTATGTTCTGACAAGTCAACATGAAGGTCAGTGTTTCGGTAAGGGTTAAGTTAGGGGTGGGTCAGAGTAACATTGTTAGGGGTCTGTGTGTGTCGAAACATACAGATGTCAGAACATAGAGGTGTAACCAGTTATTTTATTTCAAACAAGTGTGGTATGTGACTGTTATCTATTTTGGACAGAAAAGAACCTTTAAAGTATTATTGTAGTATCAAGTTGTGTACTCTAGAAAAAACTCATACTTGAGAATTTCTTAGCAGTTTCCCTCTTTGGCTTGTTTTTGTTAAAAAATGTCAGGCTTAAAGTTTGTTACTTGTAGTCAAATGGTCTTTGAAAATGGTGGCTGAAGTATGGTTTTAAGAGGGTGTATAAGAAGGTGCTGTTATTCAGTCATCAGACTGTCTACTTTCTTCTAGACTATTTCTATGTAAATTGAGCGTCACATCAACACAGTTCAACAGATGATCCAGCTTTTAACAAAATTTGGAGTTGAGAAAGTCAGTTTTATAAGTTGCTTGAAAGAGAAAAGTGTCCAGTTTCTGTCCACCTGACATTCCTTTTAACTAAATTTCAAGTTGATTCCCCAAGTCATTCTTTTCCAGAATTTTGCTCCCCCAGTGTGGCTTTGAGCCAACTAAGTAAAGGAATCTGATGACAGCACATGTGCACTCTGATGGGTGTTCATACAGTATAATTTGAAGTTGAAACTGTGCTACCATTAGCACTTGTTCTTTTCTTCCTGGTGTCACAAATAGCTCTTGATGCCATGTTTGGACATGTCTGCATTTCTTACCATGTGATGGATTTATCAACTATTTATGAAAGGTTCCAGGGGCAATATAGTTGAGTTCGCATTGCAATTTGTGAGCCAAGAAGGCCTAGGTACAGACTAGTTTTAATTTAGCTTGTCAAACCTTACTATGAATCAGTATTTTCTCATGCTGTATGTTTTGACTCCTCCTCAATCCATTTTAATAATTACTAATCTACTTTCAGCAATTTTTAATGGGTATGAAATGTTTTAGTAATCCCCTCAGTTTCATCTCTTTACGGCTGATCGTCTGTTGAAGCAGAGGGATCAAGGCATCAGAGCTCTGCACAAATTTGTTTTCTTCAGAGTATCAAAATGAACAGATCTTTTCCTCTTAGAAAATGGATCCCCCTGCCCCCCATCCACTTCAAAACTTGGCAGAGTACCAGAATACATGCCTAATGATGTGTTGCTGCAATGACTTTGAATTTGAATTTTACTTCTAAGAAGAGCAATGTTCGTAATGGCAGGTTTCATCTCCATGTTTGGTTTAAAAGTTTAACAAAAGTGTCTTTATAATTTGTGATGTGTTTCTAGCTTCTTTGATCAATGTTTTATTTTTCATAAAATAAATAGAACTGTACATATGATGGTGTCATGTTATCAATTCTGGTTAAATTCATGACTCTGATGGTTGGAAATGACCTTGAGAGTGCGATCTGTTGCCAGATGGTCTAGCAGATATGTCCCTGAAGCTGTAAGTGTAGTTTTGGCAGTTTGAGGTTCTGAAAAAAGGCAATGTTAATCCTGGAATTCCAAATTTCAAATGAAAATATTAGTTCATATATGCTGTTGGAAGACTAACAATGCTCCCTGTGAATTTTTCCTTCCATAAATTCTTACCCCCATTCAACCTTTTCAGTCCGAGTCTAAAGAATTTACTTTTAAAGTAATATCTTCTTGAAAAGTAATTACTCTACCTGGCAATTGATGTGGTGAAGCACGATTGTAATACAAAGACAGTGCGAGTACAACATAGCTATAGATGGTATCTGTTGTTGGTACAGCAAAATTGCAATCCTTCCCAGCATGCACTGTTATCCTGTAATTTTTAAGTCACTAGAATTTAATGTAAAATGTGGAGTCCCCCCCTCCTCCCAATACAGTTTTTCAATAGAGGTAAAAACCTGTACCAACTACCATAGTCTTTGCATAGAAGATTTCAGGCTGTGGTCTCCTCTTAACTGAAGAGATGGAAGACAAATATGAAGCTGATATTGGTTAAGTTTGCTTTATTTAAAACCAGTACTGATCAATGCTGGCAATGCACAGGTAATATGGAAAAGGAGCATTATGTCCAACAACTCTTTTTTCTTGCATATACTACAAGACTTAAAAAATTAAAAACATTTGTATGAAAATAGGAAATGGTACTTGATAGAAAATATCCTGCAAAAAAATGCAATACTAATCATAATTCTACCAATTTTATTTCCTGGACTTTATCTGTAGACAAACATTTGATGTAAAACATCCTGGTCATTTCATATTTCATACCCCTTCACTGGTAGGAATAGCTCATTCATACTGAAACGGTATAAATTTTACTCTCTTAAATCAAATTTTAACCAAGACACAATATTAAAGTGGCACAAAACAGTATCACACTGGACGGTATTATAAAACACCTCTACAAATATTTGCAGTCCATTTTCAACATATATTGTAATCCTATGAAATAACTTTAAGAAGATGCTGAGCTTGACTTATTAAAAATATTGTTTTTATGTTTTGTGCCATACTTTATTTCCTGTAAAGCATTTTACTACTTCTATAATTGTTACTAGTCCTTTTTTGCTATGTCAAATGCACACTTATGGTATACGTCTGCACTAAAACCCTGTGTATGTCAAACACTTACTTGAATGAAGGATTAATTCAGTCACTCAAAAGTTAAGCTAAATAGTTAAGCTTCTCTGAAATGGGATATAACGTTCCCCCCCCCCCCATCCATGGAGTTGCAAGCAACTCTCTACCCAGACATATTTAGAAATAGCCCCAGAGTTCTAAATACAGTTGATAACTGCACTCTGATTGACGTTCATTCAAACAATGACTTGTACGGTCCGGTTGTGTTTTCAATTAAGCTCACACACAATGTGATCCACAATCCTGCCTTAATCAGCTTAAACTCAGTGCAGGCGACTGTGACTCTGTCTAAGGCATGTACCTTTGGTTTTTAAATTGGAGGAGGGGCTAAACGTTAACTTAGTAGGGAGAATTGTGACAGTCTGGGGTGAGATTAGAGAGCCTTTAAGCCAACTTTCTAAGAAACTTGTGTGTCCAAGGATTTTTGGAGTTAAACAAACACTGGAAAAGTAAGTCTCTCATTCCTATGAAATGATTTGAATCACTTTTATGCAGACTTCAGTCATACCTTGGCATACTTGCTTGTACGAATACTTGTGTGCACTGACTGGTTGTCTTGTACTCACAAATTTTGGAAATTACAGATTGTTGCTAATGCAAACATTTGCACTTGAACTCGTGAGAAGAGATGAGTACCCATACTTGCTCTTATCACCATAGACGCTTCATTTGTAATCATGACATTGTGCTAGCAATAAAATGTCTGTCTTGGACATTGGAGGAGTGGAAATGTGCCCAGGGTTTACTTAGTGCTGGGCAATTTAATCACCATCCTGGTGGGGGGGGGGGGTCTAAGGGGTAGAAATATATTAGAGATTTGGCTGTACCAGATGGAAATACTTCTAGAAGGAATTCCTAATTGTTGAATTATAGTGCTGGGTGAAAATTCTTTGTGCCGTGCCGTCCAGCATGGGCACATGCCACATTGATGTTTCATAATAAGCTTGAGATGACATCAGATGCCCTTCAATTCCACAAACTCTGAACATATTTCCCATTTTACCATCAAATCCCTTGTTAAGTACTCTAAATGTAAACGTATTATTGCACACTTCTGACTTGAATCGTTTTTACATTACTTTTGGTCACTTTTGTATGCAAGTGCAACTGCACTTCACTTAAATACCGACATGGTCGAAGTATTTTTTTTTACATAACAATCAGAAATATGATAAGGTGAAATGGATCTAAAAAGTGCATAGCACAATAATAATGCAAGGTGGGAATCATTTGAATTAAATTATACTGTTACATGATGGCAGTCATCTGATGTCATGAATATGCAAAGATTAAGCATGACGTGCTTTAAATATTCAGAGATTTGAATTAGGCTTCATAAGGCCAAAGTGATTTGATGTCATCCAATCACCTCCGTCCACCACCATGGTGTGTCCAGTGATGTAGCTGGCAACTGGGGACAGAAGATAAAGGATGGAGTATCCAATGTCCAGTTTGTTGCCAATCTTGCCAAGTGGAATGTTCTGACTTGTTTCATACTGCATGTTACCAGCTGTGTGAAAGGTGAGGAGAATACAAACGTCACAGAAAATAATTTTAAATCCCAAGCACAACTATTTTCAGATGATTCTGAAGAAAAAACATTTTCCAACTATATACTCTGATTTTAAAATTTTAAATATTTTACAACATGGGCAGTAAACTGTATGACAGTCAAACAGCTCTCTGTCTAACCATAAGAAAACTGTAAGAGAGTGCAGCCAACTGAATCCCCCCCCCCAAATGTCCTTGGAGAAGTTTTTGCTTCCCAAAATTTCAATTGAATGTTCTGAGAGGAAAGAAAACTGTTGCATGTTATGAAGGAACCAGAAAGCCAAAAGGCTTTGTGATTCCTTGCCAAAAGGGGGGTGCTTTGTTACACTGAGGTTCATCCATCAAATTTATACTTCTCTACTTCATCATTTTTTATGATGTGGTCACAATTTCACCCCTGCTCACATCAGCTCATGCCACATGACCTTTGAACCAAAACTTAAATAACCAAAAAATGAAAAAAAAAAAAGGTTTTTGGACTTCGACCTCTGGTAACCTTGAATGACCTTTGACCTCTGCCAAAAACAATGGGGTTCTCCCCCCTGACATGACAAATCTACATACCAACTATGAAAAGTGTCGGTCATTCCTACTTCAAAATATCACGATTACAGGGTTTTTGGACTTTGACCTCAGGTGACCTCGAATGACCTTTGACCTCTGCCAAAAACAATGGGGTTCTCCCCCTTGACATGACAAATCTACATACCAACTATGAAAAGTGTTGGTCATTCCTACCTCGAGATAGCACGATTACAAGGTTTTGGGACTTTGACCTCTAGTGACCTGGAATGACCTTTGACCTCTGCCAAAAACAATAGGGTTCTTTCTCTCGACATGACAAATCTACACACCCACCTATGAAAAGTATCGGTCATTCCTATCTTGAGATATCGGATTACAAGGTTTTTGGACTTTGACCTCTGGTGACCTCGAATAACCTTTGACCTCTGCCAAAAACAATAGGGTTCTTCCTCTCACCACAACGCATTTACATACCAAGCATGAAATCTATCCAAGCTTTCTAACTTGAGATATCGTGTAAACAAGGTTTTCAGGTTTTGACCCCCGGTGACCCCAGATGACCTTTGACCTCCACCCAAAAACAATAAGGTTCTTCCTCTCACCACAACGCATCTACACACCAAGCATGATATCTATCCAAGCTTTCTAACTTGAGATATCGTGTAAACAAGGTTTTCAGATTTTGACCCCCGGTGACCCCAGATGACCTTTGACCTTCACTAAAAACAATAGGGTTTTTCCTCCCACCACAACGCATCTACATACCAAGCATGAAATCTATCCAAGCTTTCTAACTTGTGATAACGTGTAAACAAGGTTTTCAGATTTTGACCCCCGGTGACCCCAGATGACCTTTGACCTCCAACAAAAACAATAGGGTTCTTCCCCTCACCACAACGCATCTACATACCAAGCATGAAATCTATCCAAGCTTTCTAACTTGTGATATCATGTAAACAAGGTTTTCAGATTTTGACCCCCGGTGACCCCAGATGACCTTTGACCTCCAACAAAAACAATAGGGTTCTTCCTCTCACCACATCGTATCTACATACCAAGCATGAAATCTATCCATGCTTTATAACTTGAGATATTGTGTAAACAAGGTTGTCAGATTTTGACCCCCAGCCACCCCAGATGACCTTTGACCTCCACCAAAAACAATAGGGTTCTTCCTCTCACCACACCGCACCTACATACCAAGCATGAAATCTATCCAAGCTTTCTAACTTGAGATACCGTGTAAACAAGGTTTTCAGATTTTGACCCCCGGTGACCCCAGATGACCTTTGACCTCCACCAAAAACAATAGGGTTCTTCCTCTCACCACAATGCATCTACATACCAAGCATGAAATCTATCCAAGCTTTCTAACTTGAGATATCGTGTAAACAAGGTTTTCAGATTTTGACCCCCGGTGACCCCAGATGACCTTTGACCTCCACCAAAAACAATAGGGTTCTTCCTCTCACTACAACGCATCTACAACCATGCATGAAATTTATCCACGCTTTCTAACTTGAGACATCGTGTAAACAAGGTTTTCAGATTTTGACCCCCCGGTGACCCCAGATGACCTTTGACCTCCACCAAAAACAATAGGGTTCTTCCTCTCAATATGGGCCATCTATGTACCAAGTTTGAGAACTGTCCAACTTTTCCTTCTTGAGATATCGTGTAAACAAGCAAAGCCGTCACATACACACACACGTACACACACACACACACACGACATCACCAACGCATAGATTCCTTGCCTGCATTCGGCAAGGAATCAAAAAGGAATTTGGTAGACTGATATGCTCTCCAGGGCTTTATGTAGTAGGAGGGTCCAAGTAAGTCAGTGTATGTACAAATGATAGAAACCCAGCTGGCTCCTTACATTTAAACAATTATGAAAACCTTAAATTTTATCACAGTAGTCCTATACTTATTTTACCTTTTGGACACTGGTTGCCTAATTTAGCGGTCTAGGTAAGTATAAAGGCTTTCACAACAGGATTCCATAGAACTAGAAATTCAACAAATAAGTCATCAGATGACCTGGGAGTTAGTCAACCTTTCTTTAAAAGCAGCTCTGACTTCTTCATGACTGTAAAGGCAGTCACAGTGCCACTTCTGACAAAATCTTGACTGCCCCTCAAGTCATCTGAGGGGCCAAGATGGTTACTAATTCATCAAGGCTTATTTTGAACTCTGTCCACGGTAATCTCATTCTATTGATTGACACTGTTCTAGTAATCCTGCTATTCAAATTATCCACATCATCCCTGCAAACAATGGTTCCGCTGTTTGGAACAAAGTTGACCACAGTGATCACAGTTATAAAAGGCCAAAGACCAAACCAAGCTTTACAGTATGACTCTCTATGGCTCCACCTAACCCTTATGATAATACCGGTTATCTAGCCCTGATTTACCTGCCATCTTATTGTATGACTTTATCAATGAAACTCAAGTATTCAACATGTCCCATACAAATCCTGCTACAAAATGTAACCAAACGTTTAGTCTTTTCAGCTCAACATTAACATAATTGAAAGGTAGCATGCAAGCAAACAAAGACTCCACTACTTACCTAACCTGTTTAATCCTTCTGTGTCACCAGTCGGCCCAGGAGCAACACCTACCACACGGATTCCGAGGCGCCCCCATTCCACAGCAAGGCATTTGGTTAATGTGTCTAAGAGAAAATCAGAATCACTAATAAGCATCCACACAAAGCTATTCCTTCAGTCAAGAATGAAAATCTTGAATCAGAATGCTTTCCCTACCCGTCTTAGCTCTCCCACCTGTCCTGGCTCTTCTGTGTCTTTCTATAACATATTGACCACTACCACGATGCCTTCATGGTTTACTATTAAGGCTTTATATAGTACAGTTCTAGTGTCAAAAACAGGGTGGCAGGCCCAGACTGGTGGTACTTATTTCTAGGCTTTTTTACAACTTCACATCATAACACCTTTGAGGTTGGTATAAAACCTTTGACCTTACAAACATGTGAAGGTAGACATGTTACATAATTATGTAAATCCAAGATTGTTTGTCACTGAGCTTCAACATCTTTACCGAGAAGTTAAAATTTTCAGGCTATTTGTGAACTTGACTTACCATGACCTTTTGACCTTGATATGGGATCTTTGACCTCACGAAAATATGGAAGTAGCCATTTTGCATTTACGACCAAATACTGCTTGCACTAAATTCTTGGTTCAAAGAAATATGGACAATTTAAAATGTTAATAAAATGTCTGACACATACACATACATGGATGTAGCCATATGGTTTTTCTGAAGGTCAACCTCATAGCACAACACAAATGCACAACACTTTAACAAGTTAAAAGGGAAAATACAGCCCCACCCCCCTACAAAATTCACTTGAAAACCAGACAAACTTTGTTTGGGAAAGGCACAGTTGTCTTGATGGCACGTATAGTCCTTTCTCTAAAAAAAAACCAGCTTCCAAGAAAATTAAAATAGAAAAACTCCTCAGATACAGTATGAAACAGGTCAAATGTGCCATTACTTTGACATCATAGGTAAGAGTATGAATCTTTACCAACAGCTGCTTTGGCAGAAGAGGCATGGGCTTGAAAAGGTACACCTCTGAGTTGCAAGGTAGCACTAATGTTTACAATAACCCCTCCATGATCCTGTTGATAGAGAAAAAAAACATTTCCCATTATACTCGTACATCTCTTGTTATTTTCCACCAGGTAAAAAATAAAAAAACATAAAAAAAAAAAACAGCAAGGCAAAAGGCTTAGTGATTCCTTGCCACTGAAATTTAAGTCTAGTACTGTGTTGCCAAATTGCATGTGTTTCATCAATTACTGTTTACAATTTTGGCATAGAATGTTTAAGATCCATGGGAATAGATCTAACAGACTGATACCATGTTTTTTAGCATGGTCAAAAATCAAATTCTTCCCTTTAATTTTGGGCATGGTAACATCAAATGACCTTTGACATCCACAAAATATTGAAGACTGTCTGTTCAGTATACATCACTTATACCACATATCAGATTCATACATGTTTTGCTTCTTAAGATATAATGTTTACTACATTTTCACTATTTGACTTCTTGTGACTCTGTGTACTCAATATGGGCCATCCAAATGCCAAGTAAAAGATTCAGCTAAATTTCCCTGCTTGTGATATTACCTTAACAAGGTTTTAACCTTTTCACCTCTGGTGAATCCAAATGACCTTGACCTCCACCAAAAACACTGGGGCCTCTTTACTTAATATGGGCAATCCACTTGCCAAATATGAGATTCATCTAAGTTTCACTGCTTGAGCTATCTTACTTACAAGGTAAAACCTTTTGATCCCAAATGACCTTTGACCTCCACCAAACAACTGGGATCATCTACTTAATATGTACCATCCTTGTGCCAATTATGAATTCCCTCAACATTACTTATCCTGAGATAGTGTTTACAAGCAGTTTCCAAGGTTTTGACCATTTGATCTTCAGTGAACTAATATGACCTTTGACCTCCACAAAAAATGATAGGGATCATCTACTCAATAAGGGGTATCTACATGCCACATATTAGATCCCTTCAGATTAACCTACTTGAGATACCGTGTTTACAAGCAAAAACGTCACATACACACATCCAAACACCCGCAAACACACACACATCCAAATACACACACACACATCACCATCACAGAGATTTTCCTGCCTATGTCCAGCAATCAACATTAGGAAAGAAAAGGCATTATTGAATCACATCAGGAAGTACAGAACTTAAAAAAATAAATTTTCATTCCATTTTTAATGGATGTGTGACTGGAACTTCAGTAGCACAATAAATATATTTGTTTCATTGATATTACGGTTCCTTGCCACAAGATTTGGTCCACATACAGTAACCTGCCCCCCCACCCATCCTAGCCCCACCCCTGGGTATTAAAGTAGAAGTTCCAAGTTTAATGTAAAATACCCCTATCAGTAACAGTGGTGTATGACTGAAGGAGAAAAAGTGTAAAATTCTTAAGGTCTGCAGATCTGTCTGCTCAGACATTTTCAAATTCACTTTTTTCCACGCCTAGAAAGCTGCTAAAATCTCAAACTTTCATGAATTAACCCATACTTCCCTAAAACTCTATCAAAGTAAGAAAGAATACAGAAACTGACTGCCAGAATGTGCCACAGTTTAGACCAGTACCTTCATGTACTTATCAAACAGTACTTTGGAAACATTAAATGTTCCTTGAGCATCTATCTCCATGACTGTCTTGAAGGCGTTAAAGGACATGTTGGATGCTGGACAAAGGAAATTGCCTGCCGAGTCTGAGAATAATGAGAAAAAAAAGGTATCAGGCTTCCATACTTGTTACTTGGAAATTACATGACACTTTGTGAAAGCTAAAATGCAATTTATTCTTATCCTATTCTTCAAATTCACCCCTTCCATTAACCTCGTTATAATTTCTGTGTAATTTACATCTACCAGGGCTAGTACATGGCAGAAGTTGACAGCACAGTCCAAGGGTATTTATTGACTAGAGACTAAGGTAAAAACCATGGACAGTCCATCTATGGAGGTGGGTTTGAGGTCCAAATTTGCAGTGTCTTGACTGACCAGTTGTTTCGTCATCATTGTATGTACTTTCTCTTACCTGCATGCACAAAACTCAACCCAACTCCATATTGCATAACATAACCCTGAATAAAAAGCCAGCTTTTTGCATAGAGCACAAGTATTTTAGTGCACGGATGTTAATTATCAGATTACGTGCAGTGCATCAATATGCATTCTTAGAAAACAAAAATATGCATGTGCATGAAAGCTAACATACACGCTAATGTGTGCATTCATTTTTGTTTAGGTGCATACCTTAAAGTCACAGCAGCCATTGTGTTACATTCAATGTATTCTTTGATCTTTTTCAAGCTGTCTACTCAGTCAAAGGTTTAATTTTATACACTGCGTGGCATTTCAGATTCTTAGTCTAGGATTTGTTCAAGAAAATACATACAGTGCCTACAGTATCATTTATTTACGTAAGTAGACGAAAGCCTTCATTCTAAATTGTGTCAAGAAGGGTATCATGGTGAATCCTGATGCTATAGTAACATTTTGTTATCTTAGCGTCACAGTGAGGTTGCTATTAGGCTACTATTAAAGTGTATCTTACCTTTGCTTTTGTGGCTCTGAAGTAGAAAATTAATCTCAGATATTGACAACATGCCACCATTTTGAAGTGCCACTCTTAAGTAACTGAACTAAAGGAAAAGTAGTGCTGTTTTAGCGAAAAATGCAGAGACGTTCCTTTACTCTTCAGGAAATGTGAGGGAGAACAGACCTCTGTTTAAGTTACGAAAAGTACCAAAATGTTGTTCACCCTGAGGGTTACCATTCAGTATAAAGAACTTCTCAACTTACTGTTTATGAGGAAATCAATCCTGCCGAATCTTCCCAGAGCAGAATCTACAGCAGACATGATCTGGTCTGGCTGTGAGGGACAAAGAGAAAATTGAGCCTATCTATTCACTAAATTTCTTTTCTGGTTGTTTATTTGTTTAGCAGCAAATTATACTACTTTTGGACAAATCAAGCAGTATAGCAAAGTGCTTTGCAAATGTTGCAGCAATTCCAATGCACACAAAAAAACAAAAACAAAAAAAAGAGAAAAACAAAACCAAAAAAAAAAAACATAATTTGTGTCTCACAAATGTGATACAAATCCATTGCTGAGACAGGCCTACAAATACTTGTTAGTCAAAACAACTCAGCAGATTTGTGACTCACATGTGGCATTCTCATTAGTCCTGTCACTATTTATGATAAAATTTTGAAGCAGAAAGTAACAAGAAGGTGAGATGCCAAGGTGATCCCATTAAATGGCAATTTCTTCAACTGGTCTTAATTCTAATTAGTTCATAACTTCATGAATTACATTATTGTTGTCCTTTCACAACAATGACTTGTTTTGATCAATTCAAAATGCTGCTTGCGACTTTTTAATCAGCAATAAATACCCTTTACCATAATATAAAAGGTGGTCCCATCAAGTAGTTTAGCTTTTCCAAACCCTGTCAGAAAACTTGTCCATGAATTGATAAAATTAAACAATGATTTACTTGCAAGTTAGTCTGCTTGTTTCATACTATCCTTCAAGCAGGTCTGTACCATTTGCTAGTACAAGGTTTCCTGGCTAGTGACCCACAGAATGCCAACAAGTGGGCCATGAAAGGCTAAAAAATAAAGAGATCATTCTTTATTATCACTTTTTAATGCATTTTATTCCACCCGACACAGATGGTAATGTAGCAGTAAAGCCAGTATCTCACAAAGACAAATTTGCACGTTATTCTGCGACTATTGCGTTTTGAAACGCAAAATAGTCACTACATTAAACGTGCGAATTTGTCTTCCTGAGTAAAATCACAATCACTAACTTCGTACTAACTTATCACTTATGTTGTGAAACAACCTAAGAAAAACCAGAGGCCATTCGGCCTAGGAACTATTCTTCAAAACAGGTGATGTTAGTTCTACAGTAGTGCCACATTAGTGAGAATGTCTTTAGTACCTTTTGCTATCATTTGGTGTTCAACTTTCGCACAATCATCGCAGAAAATTTTGAACATGTTCAAAACCGCTGGCCATACTTTCGCGATTCTTGAGAATACAGGCCACAGTTTTGCTACTGTTTCACTTATATTTGGCCAATTTGCAAAATTTAGTCAAAAAACCATACGCAAGTAAATGTTTTCTGCGTGAGATACTAGCTTAAACATTGCTTAATACTAAAACTTGTATTGTAAGCTTTGGTTAGCTTTGGTTAACTTTTCAAGTGCACTTTAACATCTAAAGTTATGGAAATATTACACTGTATCTTACAGGTTGGAAAATGAATCTCATTCATCCAGCTCCGATCTTCATAGCTTCCTCTTTTGCAGAGATATAAAATGTTGAAAGATATTCACTTAATATGAAAAAGTCAATTGTGCAATAATTTGTGATGCCCTTCTTGTACAACTCACATTACCTGCTTTTTTTTTTCTTTTTGAAATTTAAGATGTCTATATGACCTTGAAAACTGTTTCCTTGTATAGCATATTAAATGGACAGGGCTTGTATAGTCAAGTCCCCTAAAAACAGTATAACAGTGATCACATTTTGGCTCAAGGTGCAGTGGCTTTCGAAAAAAACAATGAAAAACAAAGACTGTATTTGAGTACAAGAATGACATCACAAATTATTGCACAATCTACCATTCTAAACTGAGTGAATAAAGCTTCAACATTTTATATCTCAGCTCAAGAATGTCCTGTGAAAATGGGAGTTGAACCATTTGGATTTATTCTACAAGCTTTGTAACATATATTTTTGAAATTTTAGAGTTTAGGTACACTTTAATTCTCCAAATGCAGCAGACATGTTTTACTTAGCGAGTTCCTTCCACAATACTAACAAGAAGGTAATCCATTGAGTAGCACATCTCATCTCCCACATATTCTCTACATATGCTGTGGTAATAAAATTTCCGAAAATACTGATAAGCAAATAATGACAAAGGACCACTTGAAGGTCATTTGAATTTTGATCTTGACCAACTAGAATTAAGGCAAATTTGACCTTTGACCTACATTTTGACATTTAACCTCCACTTAAAGCAACTAAAAGTACTATTTTTAAAGTCATCTTATCATTTCTAACATATTACATATATGTCATTTTATTACTTATTTCAACATACTTATTCCAACCAATTGGTTGGAAACTGGGACGTTAAACCTCATCTAACTAACTATTTCAACATACTGACTGATAGGCAACTAATGTCAAAAAAAAATTTAACAAGCTCCATCTTTGACCTCTGACATTTGATCTATGATGTCATAAATAATGTATGCACAAGTTTCATGGTTAGGTACCTACCCCCCAAGTTTGAATTTGATTGGACTACAGTTTAGGAGTTCCTGACACATTTTATTACAAATTTGATCTTAGGCCTACATTTCGACCTCTGTCCCCCACCTTAGCAACAGAAGAGCACTATTTTTTAAAACAATCTAATCACTCCTCATCTCAAGTGGCTTTGTTATTTTTTCTACCACACTGATGGTCAAATAATGGAAAAAACCAATTTTTAGCAAATACGAACTTTTACCTATGACATCCTTAATCACGCATGCACAGGTTTTTACAGTCGGGTACCACTCCACCAAGTTTTTAACTTGATCTGACAATAATACATTTTAGGATTTCAGGACACACTGCTTTGCTAACACACACATACACACACACACACTCTCACCCACTCACACACCCACAAACAGCTTCGCATTTCTAATGTTAGGTGTTGTATATCTCATCTCCCTATACATTACGTGTAGGGAGATGATGAGAGAGTCATGAAAGTATATTATCCTGACAGGGTAATATTTCCATGAGATAGCTACCAAGGCCAATGTTCCTTGGGAGCCAACCAGCAACCTGAAGTGAGGGGAGGTCAAGTTTGCCAGGAGGACAACTAGCAACCAGGGGTGGTACCAGGATTTGCCCCACAGGGGAGCCAAGCTCCCTGACAGAGGGGAGCCAGCAACCCTAAGTCCCAACAATAGGGATGAGTTGCCAAAAGGATGTGAAATGTAAATTTTTGTTTTTTGGTCTTTTTTTACAAAATTTGAAAATTTGAGTTTTATTAGAAAAAATTTGAAAAATTTGGATTTTATGGAAGAAAAATTTGGGGTTTTTGTTACGGAAAATTGGGAAATTTGGGGTATTTATTGAAGAATCTGCCTTGAAGAATCTGTCCTTCCTATGAGCAAAATCAAGCAGGTCATCAGGGCGACTGAAGGTTATTGGGATTACATATTTTATCGTAAGGATTAAGGTTCCCCAGCAAAATTGGAACATTTCCCCAACTAGGGAGCCAGCTGCCTTTCCAACTGGGGCCATGGCCCCACCCCCCACCACACACAAAATGTTCATTGCACTTTGCACCCAGAAAATTTTGAGATTGTTTTGAAAAATTTGGGCTTTTCACTGAAGAAAATTTGGTGTTTTTCTAGGCAAAAGTTTGAGATTTTATTGAAGAATCTGCCCTCCAAAAGAGCAAAATACAGTAAGCTGTTAGGTAACTAGTTGCCATCCAGCACTACATAGTACATCATACCTTTTGAGGCTCCCTGACAAAATGGCAAATTTCTCGTTTGGGGGATAGCCTTCCCCCTGACTGGTGCCATCCCTGACTCTTTCCTGTTGTGAACTGAGAATCTGAATGTCCTTTCCTGTTGCTTACCTCTAGATTAAGGAACTGTGCTACTGTATGCATTATTCACAGATCTTGACATACAGTATGCAATCAGGGAGGCTTCAAACATTTAGCACAGCTTGAATTTGCCCTTTTTTCATGTCAATCAAAGTGTAGTGACCAATAACAAATTTGAATGGCTATCACTGTGAAAATATTTTGGAGTGATGACAGTCTACATTTAAAAGAAGTGATAAGGCTTAAATCAAGTTTTGATATGTTAGAGGGGTAATTAGTCTTTGCATTCTGGAGACACCTGCGATATGTAATCAGATGTAAACATGATTCTAAGCATGAAGTAGCAAGGTATTAGATGAAGTTGTCACATTTTCAATCCCAAGCTAGCGTGAAGCAAGAACATGGGACATCATAACCTCATATTAATGAGCTCTCTTTTGTTTTGCTTTCAACTCTACCACAAGTTTCCTCCACCACAATTGCAGGTTATTGTAAAGTCAATGCATCAGAGGCATGGGAAATTTGCAAACTTCAAGGTCACACCACACTTGAAAAACAAAGCATTGCTCATCATTGTGAAGAGATAAGCTCTGCTTGCTTCAAGCTCACTTTAGGTCACAAATGTAGTACTGTATAGTGGGAAATTTCCATGAGGCTAAGTTTTGGCGAAACTGTACCTTGTTCACATATTTGCAGAGTGAAGAATTCGCTGTTGCAGGCAACCGACGTAGTCTTGTACAAACTAATGAAAGTACTTTCGCGGGTCTTAAATTCGCAATTAGATACTTGGTCGCAAAAACCACAAAAATTTCATAACCCCCGTGAAAATTTCCCACTACGCAGTAACTTCATTTGCTGATATCTCAAGAACTACACATCATAACTGATTAGAAGTTTCACCAAAATGTGAAGATTTTAGTTCCTCTTTCACAAATCAAATTCACTTTTTGATTCAAACCTACCTGTAAGAAACCCATATATGAGAGATGATATATCAAAATTGGCATGGGAACATTGCAGAAGCCTGTAATTAGCAAATACGTTTATCCTAGGCCTACACTTTTCGAGCATCCTGACCAAAAACTTCATTTATCCAGAAAAGTGGAACAAACTTTGATCTTAATCAAATATAAAAGGAACTGCTGTCACCTTTCTAACATCCATTACAAGAGGATAGCAGTCTTGTGCTGTAAGCTGCTTCAAGCTGTTTGCTGCCTGTAAAACCAAGAACAAGATAAGCATCCGTGACTGGTTATGCAGCCAACAAGAAAGAAAGCTTGGGGCACAACATGCTATGTGAGCACTGGTATAAGGCTAAAATTACTAAATTTCAGTTTCAATATATTTATTCCAGTACTAATAAATATTTCTTAGAAGGAAAAACAAAACACAATACAAAACATGACAAATATTGTAGATAACATCAAAATAATCATGTTCCTGCTGAGATTCCCGGGTAACTTCCCCTCCCTAGTCCCCTCCCTGAAAAATTCCACCTGGACATTTCCCCTGCACAACTTCCCCACCAACTGAAAACCCCCTACACTGACAACTCTCATCCCCTGCAATTGCCAGCTTAGACAATTCCAAATTTGTGGTGAGACAAGTTGTCTGAGGGCCAAGTGTCATGGTACTGGCAGAGAACTACAGAATTCTGCCGAGGATTGCTGGCAATCCTGCAGCTCTTTTCTTACGTCTGTTACAAAGGTCAAACGTAAGCTATGGCACAGGTTATCCTACACACACCAAATACGTTGGAGGGACCCCTTTCTGAAGATGAAATATTTTCTTCCAAATGAAGGCAACTATACCAGACTTGTACATTCCCAGTTAATTGGGGGATACTAATATAGGTATGTGCCCCTCATCAAAACAAGATGATTATTGTCTTCATGAAATTTTAACGAAATGGGAAGCACGAAGGGCTAATTAAAAATAAAAGATATATCCTGGGAAGCAAGAAATTGCTACTGTACTTTGTTTTACTCTCTTATCTGAAATCTGTGCCTGTAATAAATAGCACTTTCTGAGCTTAGTGGTAGTCAGCATTTCTGCATCCATGTATGCCCCCCCCCCCCATCCCACGATCGACCAGCAGTGGCAGACCACTGGAGGTGTCAAGGTGGGAACTGTTTAGAGAGAGAAATGTCCAGGTAACAATTGTCCAAGGCAAACCACCCTAGTGGGAGTTGTCCATGAGGAAAAAATTTCTTCTGCTGCCATTTATATACCTAACATTGTGCTGGCATTCCACTGAATGATAAACCATGCAATTCATTCATCCTTGTGTAACACATGGTGAATAAAGCAATGTTCTTGTAAAGAGAAGAAAAGGAAATTGTAACCATTTTTCTCCTACAGTAAGTACAGTATGAAGAAAACTGGCTTTGATGGGATGGATGCCAGGATGCCATTAAACATTTACTAGCCTAAATTTTCAAGCTACTGACTCACTTTTTCCAGTTTCTCTTTATTTCTGCTGGCAATGACAGTCTTGCACCCATGCCTTTGAAAGAAATAGGACTTAACAAAGTTATTATCAGTCAAGGTACCCACAGTATTTATTTAAATGTACTGTATATCATGTAAAAGCTTAAGACATAACTATAGCCAGTACCAAATTGAGAATTACAAATAATTTTGTCATAAGTATTCACTAATTTCAGACAAGGAATTTTCCAAGTGGGCAATCATTTTGTTCAATATTTTGTAGAACTGTTTGACTCAAGGAATAATAACCACTTTACTTGCTGTATAAGATTGATCTAAAACACTATTTTGTACTTGTATATATAAAGTCACGAACCACGAGCATAAAGCATTTCCTAGTTTAAGTACGGGATGAGGGTTATTTCCCACTTTCAAAGGCAAATTAAAGGAGCCACACCCTTTCATTTGCATATCATGGATGTCAATTACAAACAAGAATATTTTTGGAATTAATGTCCCAACTTGTTGTATACGAATGGCCAAAACAATCTGTTTAAAAGTTGAAGATTTCTAGGACTTGGCTTTCCCAAGATCTCTATGGCTTTTTTGAAGACCCTATGCCTTTTCAATAATTAAACCAATAATGCTGATTGTGTTGTGCCTCATTTGAGGTTGTCACTTTTCCCTCAAATTAGTGTGAGAAATCAGAAGGGTCTAATATTTCCATTAAAAGTTAGGCATGGCTTAGGAAGAAAAAATCACTCCTAGAAGTAAGCTCCGCTAAACATGATTAGACGCTTTCAAAACACAAGCACTTCCAATTTGGTATGTATGTACACAACCCAAGTCTATGAATCTGTGTTGTTTCAAGGACCTTTTTACTATTTGTCCTTTGATGATGCATGTGTGATTTAAAACATCTATTAAACATGTAGCACATATTGACTGTGGAGCCCAAACAAAGTATGACCTCTCACACTATGGTTTACCCTTACTACATGACTTCTAGGCCTACTTAACATATGAGTCCCCACCATACATGTTTTACTTTTTGGTTAAATCCCTTACAAGTCACATGTGTTAAAAGAAGGGTCTAAGCTCACATCAAATTTTGATATGTTAGAGGGTACTTGTTTTAAGCATTCTGGTGAATTTTGCATGGAAATCCGATGTGTGGTTCTCAAGATATTAGCAGTTAAAGTTGTCACATTTTCAACACAAAGCGAACTTGAAGCAAGCACATGACGTCATAGCCTAACATTAAAGTGGCTATGCCAGGTTTAATTCAATGGTTTAAACCGTTTGCCATCTTCAGGAGTACAGTATGTTTTCTACAATGAAAACCAACCATTCTGTTCCTTTAAAACTTGTTTTTCCACTTGAAAACTGAAAAAGATTACAACCTCCTTCAGCCTCGAAAAGTTAGCATTCTCGAAAACTTTCAAAAGGTTGTTACATTATGTGACATCACTTTAGGAACTGCTCCCTGTTACTGTGGTATCCTCCAGACATTTGATAGTGTTTGCATTCCATTGTACCGGTGATCAAGGTGGATACAATGTAAAATCTGCGTGAAAAGTCGTAAATTTTGGAACTGTTATCTCCCTACTCATGCTTGCCAGTTGTTTTGAGTCAACTACATGTATTTCACGCAGTTTTTTTTTGTCTTGTTTGCCATGATAAGTACCAGACTGTACAAACATAAAACGCAACAGCATAGGTAGTACACTGTTCTGTTCACAACATACTACAAAATGTATCGCCAACACTGTTTAGCAGAGCTACCATGTGGAATCAAGTTTAATACTTTCTTTGGAATGGTGGCTCTGAGCCATCACCATTGGAGAGAATGTGATTCTTCAACAGGTAAATATGTTGGACTGTCAGTAAAGTGATTTCCTCAGATTTCAAAGCACAAATTTAAGGCGATACTGAACAAGAAGTCAGTAGTAAAGCTGGGGTGAGTAGTGCATTATGCATAGAACCATATCCATTTGAGCCTGCTGGATGAGCCAAAATTATAGCTCCACAAACACTCGAACAAAAGAACCGTATGGAGCGACTGAAAGGACTTGAGCTTGGAAAGTTTTTTTGTAGGCAGGAAAAATATCAACTTTATGTTACATCCATGGAAGTTTCAGTGTAATTCGTTGAACTAGCCTATGGGTGTGCATAGTAATTCGCTGGTCACTCACTGTACGTACAGTATTAGCCTACTGTGGACCGAACCGAACTTTAAACACTGCCGAGATTTCATTCTTCCTTTGGTTTTGTTCAATCAAGGATATTTATCAGTAATACTGCAGCCTCAAAACATAACAGACTGATGCCACTCTCGATTTTTTTTCCAACAGACAGAATACAGTTAAAATTTCTAGACTTGCTGGGAATTACAATTGCTTCAGTCTCATAACAATGTAGTAGCCTTATGTTGTATGCCAGGTTCAGTGTACGGAGGCTGGTGTTCCTAATATGACGTCATTATTTGTTGGCATGAAATCTCATTTTCAACAGTCTTCCTCCTGGAGCAATTTTTAAAAACATTTATTTCTTATTAATGCTTAAGGCTATATGGGTGACAAAAACAGTTTTGGAAATAGCTTTTTGTGTACTTCCAGGCTGAATTACTCTTCTGTTATTTCAATTTACATTTCATGGTCACTTTAATGAGTAGTCTTCTGTTTTTCTTTAAACTTTACAAACAATTTTCTCCTCCACAATCACATGTTATCAGAATGTGATTGCATGAGAGGTATAAGAATTTTACACACTTCACATTCCCCATGGGGGAGGCCCTATCCCTATTAACTTCAAGGTCAGCACATCAGACTGGAATACTAAGGAAACAAAGCATTTCTCATCAATGTAAGGAAGTGATATACAGTAACCCCTGCTTGCCTCTAGCTTGCCTTGGGTCACAAATGCAGTAACTTCATTTGCTGATATCTTGAGTACTACATGTCCAATTTGAAGTTTCACCAAATTGCAAAGATATAATTCCTCTTTCACACATGAAAATTAATTTTTTCCTTAAACCCTTCCTTTAAATTACCTCATGAGTACTTCAGTTATGGAGTAACCAATCCCTGAGCCACCGCCAGTTACAAATGCTACATTCCCTCTGTAGAGATGAAATGAAAGAGATCAAACACTAACAATAGCACCAGCATTGGAGAAGTCAATAACAAGTTGGAAAACCAACAGCAAACAAAAATATGTTACGAATAAAACAGAAAAATTGTTTCATACCAAGACATTTTTTTGTAGGAAGAAAATTTGGAGGTTGAGTAAAACTGGTAGAAGGTGATTTTGAAGGGGGGAAGTTAAAAAAGGTCCATTCTAATAGGCCTAAAGTTAAGACTGTGTGGATAGAGGGTTCTGAGCTTTATGATAAGCCGGTTTTCAGCAGTTAGACAATCACAGGCAGAACCTCTTTGGGATGGTAAGAGGGATACAGAAGGTACAGTTAGTTATGAGAATTGGTGGGTTTATAATGTAGCCTCAGTCTGACTTAATTTTGTGGTTGCAAATTGATAATTGAAGGTGGAGGAAAACCACTGAAGAGTCCAAAATACAATGTGTGAATTTCAGAAAAGGACAGGGCTTTACAAATTGGATGAAAGACTCTAATCTTGATGGGTCCCTGTTGCTACTTGTGCAGGGTTTCCCCTGGCATTCTTTTTGTGAGGCAGCCACCTCACAGTTTTTTTACCACCACCTCACAGAAATTTGCTATACTTGCCACCTGTACATACTAGCTATGGAAGTATTGATAGTTCTCACTCACTGATGGTGCCAATGCTGGCATCAAATTACCACCCTGAACTAATACCACCTCACACTCTCTAAAACCCAGGGGAACCTAGCCTTTGTCAAGGCTTTTCTGCCATTTATTATCCCACCTTTGTTATTTCGATTCGAATATTTGCATTCACCTAGCCGGCCTGGTATTTACTGCGCCTCCACAGATCTAGCCTAGGCATCACAGCCTTTGGACGAAGGATTAATATATGTATCTGGGACATTCACATTGCTACTACTTACTACTCTTTGTTATTATGTTGCTATGTCGTCTTAAGAATATTGACCAATGAAATTGCTCCTATTACTGTTGAACACTCGCAGAACCAGTCCCTGTTGTCAACCTCACTAACGTTACCGCTCCGTTGGAAAAACACAATGACAGACATTTGTAAATCAAACCATTACCAAGTCCAGAGTGAAGATTAACAAATGTGTCCCTTCCAGTACTGAAGGAAATTGCTCCAGTATGCTTATTTTTCAATGATTTGGTGTCTAGTTGTAGCCTACGGCACCATTCTTTGCAATTGAAACCGAAAGCCTATGATGTTGACTGGAATGTTGTTCACAGTACAAGAAATAAGTACGCACTAGTACACTATACTACATGCACATAACCTACAACTGAATACTCATCAATGTCTCAAGACCGGGTTCTCTGATTGGTTCGCTTAATTACTACCGATCTGGTAGTTGATTTCAAAGGTTATAGTTAAATGGTAGATGAATAAAATTATCTTTGTCCAGAGGCTTTCTGGCGTAGCGCATACGGGGGGAGTATAACACAGAGGTAACAGCCAGTGTTTACAAGGGGAGGTGAAAGAAACTTATGCCGGAAAGACTCGGCAGAGGCTAAGGGGAACCCTGTTGTGGGAGTAGCAACAGGTAGTCAGGAAACTGCACCAGACTGGAAAGTTTGCCTTGTGCACGCAAGATCTGGCCCGCACAGCTTGCTTACATGGTTTGGCACCTGGCCGCGCAAAAAATTGCTGGTCACAGATCTGGCCACACATGTGATGCAAACTGGCCTCGGCCGTGACAGCTACCAGGCAAAAAGGCCTACCTGAAAGCTAACACAAACCTCACTGCCCGACAGTGCATATGGCGGCAAGACCTGACCAACATTTGACCACACAGAGGCCTGTGAATCTGACCCATGGCCACACACTGGACGAGAAATAACGAGTTACTTGTGTGCACAAAATGCAGCCTTTCAGTTTGGGACCTGCATAGCCTAGCTACCCTGATACACCATTTATTTACACAAATAGGCCACAAATATAGCCTATAATACTAACAAGGTAGGACACTTCGGAGAAGCTGCAGAATACAATGCAACTCCAAAAGGCAACCTTTTAAAAATAATGGAATGGCAAATGAAAGACTGTAAAGTTTTTTGTGTACGGGGAATGAAAACAAGGAATGAAAAAAATGTGCGGGAAAAACCTGTATAACAACCTTTCAGTGCATGGACTGCGCAAGCCTACCAATGCATATAATATGCATATCACTAGATGAGAATGGCTGCACTTACATACTGTATGCTGCATGCTGCCGCACGCGCAATTTTTTTTCACACGAGGTTATGGGCAAATCATGCCAATGGACCAATCAGCTTCTTGGAAATAGGCCACACCCCTAATTCCAAAATGACAGCTTTTGAACCATTTTTTTGTAATTCTGACGCCAGATTATGAAAGAACAGGCCAAATAACCCTAGTCCACGTAACCCTAACCTTAGAAATAACCCCAGCCATGATTTAGAAACAAATTTGAAAAAATTTTGAAAATCAGATTTGCCCATAACCTCGTGGGAAAAAAAATTGGGCCTGCCGCACAGGCATTCCCATATACTGTACATACACATACACTATGCACATAGTGTGTACACATGTATATGCAATGCTGTGAATGCCTGTGCGGTATACGTGCGGCCATTCTCAGCATACACTGCACATGATGTATGTTGTACTGTACGTGTATGTACATGAATACATTATATAATGCTGAGACCTCCTGTGGTATGCTGTACCAGTACCATACTGTGTACGTAGGCTACGTGCAGCCAGCTGTCATTTGCATGAAAGTGATTGTACGATTGCTCTGGGAACAACTTAAAATAGGTAAAAAAAAATGTGCAGATTTTACTAAAAACTAGCTACCAAAGTGTGCGGACAGAAAACAAGACAGTTTGGCTTGCACAGGGAATGCGTTCCCCGTGCAGGCCAAATTTTACATTCTGGCGCACATGTACACAGTCTCTCTGTTCAGATTCCTACTTTTCAAGTCTGTAACCCCACAACAGCTTGCCTTATGTACTGTACAGTAACTACTTCATGGCTCATCATTAAGCAAAAAAGGCCTCTATGAAACCTAGTCACTCCTGGTGGGAATTAATCCAGCCAACCATGCACCACTGCACACTCACACAGTATCTGGCCAACCATGTTCCACTGCACTCGCAAACACTTAATACGGACAACCCTGCACCACTGGACACTGAAACAGTCATTGAACACAGGAGAATGGAGGTTTTGACCCAGCTGTCCAGAATAAACAAACAATGGCTTTGCTTGGGATTACAGGAAGTCGGGTTAGGCTTGCGGTAACCGCACTTTTCTGGAAAAAAGTGCCGAGTCGGGCCAAGTCTTCATAGAGGAGGGTTTTTGCGTAATGTTGTTGGGGGAAGAGAGCCTGAAGTGGAGGCAAAGTCGTAGTCGCAGTGGTCTAACATGTAGCTTCCAATCTAGAGTGGAGGCACAGTCGTAGTCGCAGAGGTTGAACATGAAGCTTCCAATCTAGACACAGTCGTAGTAACAGCACATCTAACCTGAAGCTTCCGATCTGGATCTGGATAGGTACTGTACTGCACAACACTTCTAGGTGGAGTCAAACATGCAGGGTGAGGGGTGCACAGGATGAGTTAGTCCTCCCGTCTGAGGAATTCTCAAGGCAGAGATCTTAAATTGCTTGGGGTCCTCGAGATCTGTAATGTTCTGGGGGAGAAGGTTCCAGTCTCTGACGGTGCAAGGAAAAAAGTTATATTCGAAGCAGTCCTTATTGGCATGTACAATCGAAAAACTGTTTGAGAATTGGTGCCTACTGTAGAAAGCCGCCGGACTGGTTGTGACACATTGGCAACTGGCAAAGTAAGGAGGCCCAATCTAGCTTTGAAAAAGCAACAAACCTGTTTAACTGTTCTTCTGTCTTTTAGACTACAGTATCCCACCCTAGATCCCTCAACATTTCAGTTACACTACTGTGGGAGGAGTAGTCATTACAGACAAACCTAGCTGCCCTACATTGAATTTGCTCGATTTTACTACTGTAGCTAGGGAGGTAGTGTAGGGATCCCAAACCGAAGAGGAATACTCTAATAGTGGTCGAATGAGGGTGAGATAGGCACTGGCCTTAATATTGTTAGGGCAGGAGTACAGATTTCTTTTAATAAAGCTGAGGGACCTATTAGCTGACGAAGTGATACGATTAATGTGCTTGTTCCAGGAAAGGGTGTTAGAGATGTCCACTCCAAGGTACAGGATGTAGGTAGAGCAGTCAGTAGACTCCAAGATTTTGTTACCTAGAGAGTATTCAAAAAATTTAGGATTCCTCAAGTGAGTGATCCTCCTAGAGAAGCATTTCTTGGTGTTAAAATGCATTTGCCAATTACTCTGTCATTTTAAGAGGGTGTGTACATCACTTTGGAGCTGAACCTGGTCTAAGGTGTTCCTTATTTGTCTGTAAATTACACAATCGTCAGCAAAAAGTCTCACTTCTGAAGTGATGTTACTGGGCAAATCGTTAATGTAAACGAGAAATAACACGGGACCCAAGACTGTATCCTGGGGGACACCAGAGATAACCATCAGTCCAATCAGAAAAATCACCACCAACCACACCCCTATTTTTCCAGTACTTAAGGAAATTAGCAGCACAATTAAGAGTATGGCCTTTAATGCCATAACTCTGTTATTTACACAGTAGGCAGTTGTGGGGAACGGTGTCAAAAGCTTTGGAAAAATCCATGATAATCGCGTTGGTCTGAGATCTACAATCCAAAGGCTGAGCTAGGTCGTTCATAGTTAAGATTAACTGGCATTCACAGGAATGGCGTTGCCTAAAACCATGTTGCTTATTCGTAATAACCGAGTATTTGTCGGAGTGCTGCATGACATGAATGTATGTGTTTGAGGATTTTGCAGCAGATGGAGGTAAGAGAGACCGGCCTATAATTAGAAGCAAGAGTGCGATCATCTTTTCTTAAAGATTGGGCTGATGTTGGCACACAGCCAAGAGGATGGTAGAGTACCAGTGTCCAGAGATGTTTGGAAGATGATACTGAGAGCAGGGGCCACCTCTTCAGCAGCCATTTTCAGAATATGGGCAGGTATACCATCAGGACCAGAGGCTTTACGTTCTTTGAGTAGCTTGACAATGCCATTAATATTAGGCATTGTGGGTATGGAGCTCAATCCTCAGAATTCTCCAAATTTCTCAAACTGTGCATTTCATGTATCTAACAAATTTAAAATTGAATAACAAAATTATGGCATACAGATGCAGAATATAAATAAATGCAGAAGGGAATCCTCTGTGACATACTACATTACTCATAAAAACATTGCGTCACAGAGAATTCAGAGTGATGTAACAACGTGTACACGTGCCCTATATATACAGTACATACAATATAAAATTGCATTAATAAGTTGTACAGCAGTCTACTGTGAACCGGTATGCCCGCGATTGCATTAGCAGAATTAATGTACGAATGTACTTAGGCCTATATGTACAAGCGTTGAATGACTAACAGTACTAATGGCTATAATGGTATTTTTCAAAAGACAGACCCAAGATGTACAATCTTTCAAATTTTGGTGCTTCTTTCTGAAAGTGAATGATTTTTCCACTTATCTGCCCCACTAGAATGCACCCTGGCTCTAGGCTATGTAGGCCTTACTTAAATGTTAAGCAGGTTAGGCCCGGATTGCATCGTGCGTCAGTTGCGCAGAACTTCTTCTGTGTGCATTTTCAATTTATTTAGGCCTACCGATTTAACGATGAAATCGGCGTGCAATAATTCAGTTTCCTTCAATAATCGGTGTGCGGCGGCAATGAATTGAGCACAAGATTGGCGCAGTGCAAGCGAAATCCCGACGCTCGAGACTCACTCAAAAAATTATGCTCAGTATACAATTCAGAAAGAACCAAATATTCACCATCTTTCATAGCAGACAATGCCCCTGGAGGCTAGACCCCAGTGGGGTTTCACCCCTGCACCCCAGCAGGGCCCTGCACACAATGCCTTGGCGCAAAGCATTCGGCGGCGCACAATTTCGAACTTAACAATTAAATTCCACACGCAATTAACAAACTATGCAATCTGGGGTTAGGCCTAGGCCTTGGCTAAGTGTGTTCGCTTCTGGCTGATTTAGCCTAGGCTTAATTAATCTATCGCCCATAGGCCTAGCCAATTTATAACATAACATAACATAACAGGTTAAAGGGCAAAGGAGGGCTAAGGCCCCATAAGATGCCCTGAAGTCCAAACACCCTTAACTGAAAACGAACCAACCAACACCAAACGAGCCCAGCACAATTAGATTCTACCACACTTATGGAAGAACTTGTCAATGTTTACCTTAAAGCAGTGCACAGATGTGGAGTTAACTACCCACTCAGGCAGACTATTCCACTCGTTAACAACTCTATGAGAAAAGCTGAACTTCCTAATGTCAAGCCTTGCAAAATTCTTAACTAGCTTCTTACAATGGCCTCGAACCCGAGAATTACATTGAACCTTTAAATAATTGCAAGAGGACAAAGGATTCCTTTCAGAGAGAAATTTGTACACCTGAAGCATGTCCCCCCTAATCCTTCTCAACTCCAGGGTGGTAAGCCCAAGATGCTTAAGTCTAACATGATAAGGTAGGTGTCTCACCTCGGGTATAAGGCGAGTGGCTCTCCTCTGAACTTGCTCTAAAAGAAGCTTGTCCTTTTCATAGAAGGGACTCCAAGCCTGGGCTGCATAGTTGAGGTGGGGTCTTACCAACTGCTTATACAGATTTAGTACAATTTCTTTACTAAAACTACTGAAATTCCTCTTGATCAATCCAAGCACCCTATTAGCCCTAGCAGCAGCAGCTGCACACTGTCTAGATGGCTTTAAATCACCTGTAATAACTACACCCAGATCCTTCTCAAAAGTCACATCACTCAGAATACTACCATTCATGTTATAATCATAGCTGAGATTTTTAGGACAAAAGTGAAGGACTTTGCACTTATCTGCATTAAAAGACATTTGCCAAGTCTGAGACCATATACAATAGACCTATGCAATAGCCTAGGCCTATACAAGGAACCATTAACTTTGTCTTACGCTGAGAAAAGAAAATCACATGTAGCCTAGGCCTAACTGTAGCTGCAGTATGTAGCCTGCACTTTGTGCCTAATAAAAGACATGAGTCTGGGGAGAGAACGTCATCCCTAAACCCCAAAATATGGTTAAATAGTACTCATTCGCATGATATCATTTTTTCTGTGATTCGAAGAGTGCTTATTTCAGAGGCCACTTAACCCTAACCTAACCCCTAACCGAACCTAACCGAACCCCAGGCAAAATCGAACCCCCAGGTTGAACCCCTGACAAACCTCCTTTTAACAATAGGGTGACGTTCTCTCCTTAGTCGCATGTTGCCTACATGTGCCTAATCCCGGTCTTACGGTAACACTGGCAGTCTAACGTTAGGGTCTAACTTTGATTTTGAACAGTTAGGGCATAGCCCTATGGGCTAGGCTGGGCTTATAGGCTCAGTGAATTTATGAGACCACAGAGAAAATACCATTGATTGAAACAATGTCATGCTCACCGTAGGAGATTAGGGTTAAAACAATTGTGATATAAATCTGTTTTGTCTTCAGCATTGATTATGCTCGCAGAATGTTCCATCCTGAGACTGCAATTCAAGTTTGCAAATTTGAATGAAAAAGTTCTGAGAACCCCTTTTCTCAACACTAGCATGATGTCGTGATGTTGCTCATACGATAGACGTAGACTACACGGACTATGGACTAGGCCTAAGTTAGGAGTCGGACTACAAGGTACACACAGGTAAACAAACATGTTTTCATGCACATGACGTTACCATTAACTGAGTTGAAGTTAGGAGTGTGTTTCGGCCATTTGGAAGACTCTCAACTTACCACCCTCCAAAGCTGAAGCAGGGAGATGCTTTTTAGAGTGGCGTCTCCCTGGTTCGAAGCTAGCAGACAATTGTTGGTTGTTTTGCACACGGAGTATATCGAGTTCAGCCTAGCGAGATGCTGCTCTAAAGCATCTCCCTGCTTCAGAATTGGAGGGTGGTAAGTTGGAAACTCCTTAGTCCACAACCGCCTTCATTTCAGTATATCCATCCCGTCGGTATAGTTATTTCCCCTGATAACTGCAATACCCCACACACAAATCATCAATTTTCGACTACCCACGGAAAGGACGAACATGCCACCACGATATGGGCCTACAGAAACTCAAGCCCGTAGCCAGGAATTCTGATATGGGGGGGGGGGGGGGGGACCAGCACCGCATACTAGGGGTACCGAAGAAGATTGTCTGTAGTCAGAAGTGCCACCAAATGATAAGAGTTTACAGGAACCACAGAAGATGATACTCAATTCAACCATGATAGCTTAAAAGTATATTTTTTACCATTGTAAATGCTCGTGAAGGGCGCGAAAGTTTTGCTCTTCTGGTGGGAATTTTGTTCCCTCCTCTTACAACAGAGAGACGTGGAAAGTCTCCACAAGTGAAGAGAACAAGTATAAAGTAGAAAGGCTTTCACGACGGGAATCCATACTACCACTTTTGCCACACGGGTCAGTGTTTCTAGATCTTTTGGGTGTAGGTGGTTTTGTAGCCAGGTGGTTACTGTAGATATTTCTTTTGCTAGCCGATGCAGTTGTTTGCGATTGTCGTCATGAACGGTGGCTCTGACAAGTGCTAAACCGGCATTCTGCATGACACGTCTGCTCTTCGGTGTACGAACGGACGTAGATGGCATCAACCCCTTGGGCACGATTATTGTCACGGCAACGTCGGAGGAACACCATTGTGGACGACTGCATTCCGGCACACTGCAACTTCAACTTCCTTGAGTATCTTCTGCAATCCTCCCCGTACTGCCGTAGAGGTTAAACAAGTGAGTAGGAAGGCTTTCAAGACGGGAATCCATACTATGATGATTTCAACGAGTACGCCGTCGTAGGTCTTGAAATAGTCAAGCTTTCGTCAGAAGTGGCTCTCACTAGGGAGCTGCCATCGACATTGTCAATGGCAGCTCCCTGCTCTGACTTCTCTGACGAAAGTTTGACTATTTCAAGACCTTCGATGGCGTACTTGTTGAAATTATCTTACTGTTGAAGGGAACAAGTGATCACGGTGATGCTACTTCAGCTTCTCAAGCGCAGGTGAAAGTTATGTGCGAACCACGAGGGGACCGGGGACTGCCATAAGGCAGACTTGGTGTGGCCCAGTATGATTTTGGGAGGATCCAGAGGAAAATTCCCCGAAAGTCTGAGGAATCAGCAAAATGGGAACTAGCTAGCATGGAACTTTGAGCAGGTAAAATGACAGTGAGAGCACACCAAGCTCGTTGCAGTTCACAACTCAGATGGTAATTATCGTATGTTTATTTTGAACGAAATTTTGCATGAAAAGAAGAAGTAAATTTTTGAATAAATTTGTGGTACGAGTAAATTTAGCTTCAAACCATATAGTCATAACGTTACGAATGTTGCTGAAGGTATTAGATTGCTTCATGAAGACCGGTATCTAACTCTGAGCCTTCACTTAGCTTTGGTAGAATTTTTCACTGGAATTTTTGTGCTAACTTAAGCAATGTTCATATAGCCTAGTGATACGGCTTTGATTATGAGAACTGCACGCGAAGGGCGCCGAAATTTTACAGGAAAATTATTTACCATGGTAAAACCTGCATGCAGGCTCAGCAAGGGGTGGCAAAATGATATGCTTGACGAGGGCACCATACTCCCCTAAAGGATCCAAGACCCGACGCACCGCCAGAGGCGAAGTTTTGCAAAAAGGATGTCAAACGTAAAATTTGGGGCGCGCGAAGCGCGCCGAAAATTTGGATTTCTGTTGACAAAAGGAAAACATTGGTTTCTCATAAAGTAAATTTTAAAAAAATTGGGTTTCTATTGAGAAATCTTCCCCTCCTATTCTCCCAACTAAATTACTTCTAGCCCTTCCCAAAACTGTCTTGAGCCCCTCCTTGTGCAGACACAAACCTAATTTATGATGATGGTTAAAGTCATATCCTGGTGGGCATACAAGGCAATGGTGGGGCCATGGGGGAGCAGGGGGCCATGGCCCCCGTCGGGAAAGGCTGGCCCTCCGTCGGGGAAATTTTCTAATTTCGTCGGGGAGCCTTAATCCGTACGATAAAATATGTAATCCCAACGACCTTCAGTCGCCCCGACGATCTACTTGATTTTGCTCATTGGAAGGGCATAATCTTTAATAAAGACCCCAAATTTTCCTTAAAAAACTCAAATTTTCTTCCATAAAAATGCAAATTTTTCAAAATTTCTTCAATAAAACTCCCAAAGTTTCATTTTTTTGTAAAAAAAAACCAGTGTTTTTCGGCCCGCTTTGGGCTTTGGGTTACTGCCATCCCCCCTCCCCCGTTGGTCAAATCCTGATCAAGGCCAAACTATATAATCAGAACTTGAACACTCTCGGTGCATGCTGTGTAATGTGAGCTACTCTGCATCTTTTGACATTGATTTTAATCAAAAAGCATTCACCAATTGAGAATTTTGCATTTTTCCAACAAAAAATGTACTGAGGGAGAAGAAGGTCTGTTTTTAAGAGCAATACCAAGACGACGTGCGACTGGTCGAGGAGGGTTGCCCCAGTCCATCACCATGGATTCAACATTAAGACACTTAACGTTTCTAACAAAATATGTTTACCATGATGTTAAGTCAGAATTAAGAATCTTCCAATTGGTAAGAAAACGAGGATAGAACTTCTCATAGACCTTTTTCCACTTAGCAATTACACAGGATTGTGGGATAGAATTTTGGTACATGTAGATTTTGGTCACAGTAAAATGCCATTGACATAAAGGACGCGTACCAAAGCTCTATCCCACAGTCTTTTGTAATTGCTATTTGGAAAAAGGTCTATTGATTCATTTTCGTGTCTCTCCAGAATCATGCCACACGGTAGAACAATAGCCTAATTGTGGAGCATTACCTCTGTAAAGCCAACATATATTGAAACGGTGTTTAAAGCAAAATGGAACTGAAGATGAATGCAGGCGTAGCAAGGGGGAAAATTTTGTATTTCTTTTTTTTTAGTTACAGAAAACAAAATACGTTCATTATTAAACTCCTTTTGGGATCACTTTTGGTCAAAAATCTCCTAGAGTCATTAATGGGTCACCATTTACAAGTAGTAAAATTTTATTTTCGATCGATTTTTCATATAGAGGCACAGTGGTCCGCAAGGGGGCACCCCTCCCCCTGTGCTATGCCTGGCTACGGGCCTGCAGAAATTCTTCATGCCCAATATGATTGATCCACAGTGGAAATGTCTTCACGATCAAAGAGGCACTATCATTAGTTTTAACACCTGAAAGAAGGGTAAGGTTCGGTTAGCAAAGCTTGCTGATCTCCCCCGAGGCCCTCATATGAATACAGTGGATGAACAGAATGTAAAAAATACAAGAGTAAAACAATGGAAACAAAGTAAATGGAAGTAAGAGAATGTATTAACAAAGGAACCATAGTAAACCAGCATTATAAACCAAAGCAAAGGAGTGAGAGAAAATTTAAAAAAAGGAGAATAAAATATTGATAAAAAATAAAACCAAACATCTTAAACAGAGCATGAAATAATTAAACAAGCTACACCATAAAACATTTTAAACATAAAAATACAGTCAAATTTTTTTAAGAAAATCTTCTCTAGAAGCCTCTCAATCCAGATTGCGCCATTTGATCCTCAGGTTGTTTTCTGTTTCTGAGGGGCTCCTAGGTAAATTATATTTCGTTAATTAGTCGTCACACACCTATAGCCATGTAACCCGCCCCTTCGACAGCCTGTAGCCAAAAGGGGGAGGGCCAAATTAAAAATGATTACTATAAGTGTGATACCATTTAGAATGTATTGCCTCCTGAAAAAATATCAGGGCCTCTGGAAGCTATCCGTATAGCCCCTGCACAGTGGCGTAGCTAGACTTTTTCTAGGGGGGGGGGGAAGCACCTAAATTTTCCGATTTTTTTAAGACTGCATTAAGGTACGTTTTGCATTCTGCAATGTAGCTTACAAACATACGGCTTACTGTACATGTAACACATCCCAGACACAAAAGTGTCGTTCACTGAGAGTGTCCTTTTGAATCTGAATCGTGAAATTGCAAAGCCGCGCGAAGTTCGCGAAAATTTTTGGTAGGCTAACACAAAAAACATATGTATTCTATAAGAACAAAAAAAGAAAAAAAAAATGTAAGGGTTGTAGACCGTATCGGGGATAACATACACTGTTTCAGACAGGGCTGTAAACTTTTAGTGAATGGTGAGAGCGACCATCGGTTCGCGCGGAGCTTCCCGCCAGGGGGACTTTTTGCCAAGAATACCCTAGATTGCAGGAAATGACCTTCCCGTGCCTTATTACTGCATGCCCAGAATTGCCAGTTTTCAGATGTTTCATGTTCCTGGACTCGGAGACATTTTGTTCATGTTATAAATAGGCCTTCGAAAAGTTGGAAATTCTGAGACCTACCGGCATGTATTACTGTATAATGCACTACTGTCAGCTTACTGCAGACTATGATCAGTTGGACGAGAAGGAACTCAGGTAGTGTGATAGCTGGCGTTTTACCGACACAGGACGCATCGTTTGCGTTGTACGTGGAATTTTTTCAGCATACTGAGACATTGCGTGAGGAACTGATGCTTCATCATGAGAACGTGAGATTGCGTGACCCACACGCTGAATGCGTTAGAGGTGACAGCCCTGTGTTACAGTATAGAACCACCTGGACTACCAGGTGAAATAGCCAAACTTTGCTCTGTGAGTCGCTCACCAACTGATCGTACAGCATGACACGCACAAGAGAACAGCAACTAAGCTTTGCGATATGGGACGAAATTTACGACGTTTACATAAACGGTGTACTCTGCCCGTACATATTACTTGGTAAGGTGGGCAGGACTTGTGCTGTCTAGCTATGTGCAATGGAACTAATGAAGAAACTGGAGTGCCCATACAGCGCGCGTAGCGCGCTGAAAATTTTGGGTTCATCTTAGAGAAATTGTCCTCTTGAGAGCAAAAAACAGGTTAACTGTCGGGGCTACTAGTCGCCGTCAGGGACTGCATACTTTATCGTAAATTTCCTAATTTTTCAATTTATGAGCCTGTGAGGGGGGAGGGGGGCAGGCGATCGCCCCTGCCCCCTCCCTGTTGCTACGCCACTGCCCCTGTAGGTACCTTTTTAATTAGGATAGCTAATTTACAAAAGCAAGAAGATTCGAGAAGAAGTAGAGCTTAAGTGGATTTACAGCCTGAATACCTTTGACCCAGTGGGTATGAATGTGAAAGACATCAGCCATAGCTTCAAAGATAATCTTTGCTTTTCCACCTGAATTCCGTCTTAATTGTTGCATGTTTCTAAAGAATATGTGTTTTCAGAATACCTGTATACGATCAAAATCAGTGATTAAACTTTAGATTTACGCCTTGTGGCTTATTTGCATAGAGCAATAGTATTCAGCTACTGCCTGCCAGTGCACCTGATTGTTTGGTGGCAATAAACAGTCGTTTTGTATTCAAGTACATTGCTCCTGACTGTGGGTAACTAGACATCAAAGATTTCTTTCCTATCAAATCCCTTTGTTAGGATGCATTTTGGCAAGGATGAGGTTTCCTAAGTACCAACACAAAGAGGTAAATAACGTTAAATGCAATGATCCCTTATTATAGGATATTCTCCACCCGCTGCAGTGGATCAAATTGAATTAGCATAAATCAAAAAGTTTTTCCGATGTTTCGCCAGCTACTACCACCTACCTGATCTTATTATCATAATAATACTTGTGTAATGTTTGTAAAGGATCTCTTCTCACAGAATGTAATTTCCATAGCACTCTACATAAATTTCAATTACCCTGGTTACCTCGCCGGCACGAGATGGAGGCATAGGGGAACGTGCCACCCCCCCCCCCATTGATTTCCGAAAATGTCGCCGAAAACTTTAAAATGAGCCAAAAAAGGCGTTTAAGCTATAGATTTCTGTAGGTGGTAGAGTGAGGTGTGTTTCTGACTGAATGAATCTACTTCAATTATTTTTTTATCCACAAGTTATGCTCAAACTATCAAAATTCTCGCAAATCCTTCTCAAAGTACCACAATTTTCGCGCGGTCCACGCCCTCACAGCCTTCACAACATGGCCGCGCTTATACTATTAATACCGTCTCAAACCAGGGAGTTGCTATACTCCCTGCTCAAACATATTCGCGTTATTCGATCGTGATGGTTCTACAATTACGTAGATCAGGGGTTCCCAACCTTTTTTAACCCGAGATCTACTTTTCAAGTAGCCACCCCCTAACTACAAACATACACTGCCATACAGTTACACATAGAAAAACTTTACTTTTTCATGTTTTCCTACACCCCTCGTGGTCGACTTGGGATCAGTCCGCGGTCTATCCGTAGACCCCGATCGACTGGTTGGGCAGTCCTGACGTAGAGTGTTCTTCTGCATAAGAGTCATTATGGAGGAGCACAGCGGCGCATTGAAATAATGCAAAGAAGTGGAATTTACGGGGAAGACATATTTCATGAAATTGAAAGTAACGAATTACTTTGAGAATTTTTGTCCATCAAAGGTGGCTGAGTTGTAAAATGGTGCCGTCTTGGCAAAGTTTCAAACTGATCGCATGTTGAAAAACTACTTACTTAAGTGAATTGTTATTGTTTTTGTTGGGTGTAAGGAAAGGGTGTGATGTCTCATGAAGGCCATGGGGGTGATATTTTTAAGTTGCAAAATTGTGCTATCTCTAGCAAAGTTTCAAACTGATCATATGTTGAAAAATGCATGTATACTTTAGTGAATTATTTTTATTTTTATGGGGTGTAAGGGACGGGTGTGATGTCTCAGTGGAGGGGGGGGGGGGTGAAACTCTTCCCCTTAAGAAATTTTTGTTCCTGTAAGTTGGCTTAGATGCTAAATGGTGCTATCTTTGGCAAAGCTTTGAACTGATTCATGTTGAGGAATTACCATCATTTAGTGATATTTTAACAGTGGCATGGCACCCCTCTAATGCTGGTATACCACGAAACTGGCTAATTAGGAACTCCTGGAAGTTTTGGGTAGTTATAAAATGGGAACGTTAGTATGATCCTTTTAACTGACATCCAAATGACACTACAGGAGAGCACACCAAGCGCTTAACAAAATACATAGTTTAACTAATTATGGGACGAGACTCCAAATGAAAAACTTCTAATGGGGAATGACTGAGAGAGGAGTAAAGGTATAACAAAAGGGGAAGAGGATTAGCAAACATGTTTATAATGCATATCCTCTGCAAATGCATTCAATACCTATAAGCTAGTCTAATGAGCAATAAACTTCAAATCCTCACGCTACAAACGTTGCTTATAATATAAAATTGGCACATAGTCGCCTCTTGACAGTGGGAAGCTTGAGGGAATAGTGGACTTGCTCCTTCTTTATTTGGAAAATAGTTCTCGCTAGAATAATTCCATGCATTATCGTCCTAATAATGTTCATCAGGCTTAGAGTGTAAACCGTGGCAAAACGAGCCGAAATTTTGCATTAGTATATTGATATGAAACCCGCATCCGCCGTGCCTTTGAAAAAAAAAAACTCGTTTGGAATTCCCAATCGAATTTTTGTGGGATGGCATGAATCACAAGATATAAGACGGAAGGTTAGAGAGTGCGAACATTTTGATAATTTGCTAAGGACTTTTTAAGAAATTTTGATAGTTTGTGATAGGAAATGAATGGAACAGACTAGCCGATTTTTTTCACTGCTAAATAGGGGGTCTGGACCCCTTGGACCCCGTATCCGCCCATGCGCCTGACTGGGGGGGGGGGCATTTTCACAACAATTGTTCCGAAAGTTTGGTAGGACGGTGGATGGTCATCATTCACAGTTGCCCAAACAATACCCAGTATATGACCTTCATACCATACATTTCATACCACATTTTGCACATTATACATAATAAATCGGACAAAAAATCAACATTCACCCCCACTTAATGCAGTGATGACGCCAGGGTTTGTGGGGAAAAGCAAACTTTTGGGGAGAAATGTTAGTGCGCGTTGCTTCTGTTAACTGTATACCTTTGTGCCACGGAGAGCGTACCTGGAGGCAAGTAGGGGGCTAAGGTACTGACGGGCCCGTGGCAAATGCCCCTCATGCCCCCCTTGACGACGCCACTGACTTGAAGAGTTTTAATATTCTAGGGATACATATCTCCAGTCGCCTGCAGGCAAACCAGACGGCAGAACAGACACAGTGCATGTCGTCGGGCGGCTGGCTGAAAGTTAGTGAGTTAGTTAGTTGGTTGGTTGGTTGGTTGGTTGGTTGGTTGGTTGGTTAGTTAGTTAGTTAGTTAGTTAGTTAGTTAGTTAGTTAGTTAGTACTTGGTTGGTTGGTTGGTTGGTTGGTTAGTTAGCTAGTTAGTTAGATGAGATACAACGACACACCAACACGAATGTGTTATATGTCAACTAGATAAATACGGTTCAAGTTTGGTTTCAAATAAAGTTCAAATGCAGTGCAAGTCCTCCCCTTCAGTCGCCTCTTACAACAGGTGGGGAATACCGTGGGCATATTCCACAACCCCCAGCCCACAGGGGGTGGCTAGCTGTAGGCTACAGTGCATAAAATGCATTGTATCGTATCCACCCGTCTATCCTTTACGAATAAGTTTTATTTATTGTATGCTACCGATTGACAAACACACTAGGAGAAATATGACCATGCGACGTAGTATGGATATCCGGATATTCTTTCAGACAACTGTGTACACTACGTAGTCCGTAATTGCTATGACACGTGAAAAGTTCCTAATTATTTTTAAACGAAACCAAAGGGAAAAGTCCACTGAAAATGTTTGAGCCGTCGTATTAAGCATTTTTAGGGTAGATTCAAGAATCTATAACAGGGGTTTTCAAAAGTTTCTTGTCTCGGACCACTTTTACTTGAGATTTTCCTTTAAATTTCACAATTAAATAGATGTGCGCTTTGCACGCCGCAAAAATAAAGTTCTGAGATCTTTTTTGTGCAATTTTAGCTCCATGATTGACTGACAAATTGTAAGTGTGTCCTTGGGCCAATCGATACATACAACGTGTGTTTGTGCATAATTCCCAAAATCTCATTGAGCAGGGAGCCCGGGGGGGGGGCACAACCAATGTTTGAGGGGAAAGTTCCCCTGCCCCTGTCCCCCAGCGACAACACTGCTTGTTACGTACTTCGTTCAGGCATGTTTGTTCTGCTCGTGACTTCTTTTGTTTGCATTTCATTTCTTGCATGCATCAAGTTTTGGTTACACCATAGTTAATAGACACATCCCTGGTTGGGAAACTCGGCGAACTGCACTGTCTATGTTGAGATCCTGATTTTCAGTAGTCACGTGACGCTAACCGTGCACAAGGCTGGTTGATTAGCTCTACTACACGTGCGTACTCGTAGCACAAGGCGTTACATACACCACTATGGAAGTACTACCTACCTACCTCCAAAGTAGTAGCCTACTTCTGTAGCACTACTTGTGAACCTTTATCAAACGGTAATTATGATTTTTTTTTTTTGTAAAAGTTTGGTTTTGTTACTTTTCAGTCTTAAAACCCTCCAAACACCGAACGGTATTTGCGGCTGGAGTACTAGCTAAGTTAGTAGCCTACATACACTGCCAACTTTACCGAAAAACCCTCGATCGGCAATTGTCAACAGACCAAAATAGGAAAATCTAAATTTTTCCAGGCAAAAAATAGCCAGATTAGTGGGAAATTAGGGAGATTGGAAGATTTTCATCTAAATGTAGCCTTATAGCCAACTCAATCGATCGTAAGGTCGTATACGCCGGGTTATTCGCTAATGCACAGTGAAAGTTGCCCTTGTATTTCCACGTTCGTTGCAGATACTCGTACGCCGTATTGTATACATATCTCATTGCCGCGAGGTGTCGGCGTGCCAACTACCGGAGTCTCCCGGTAAAACCGGGGGGAGAAGTTGGCAGGTCTGTCAGGGGTGGCGCTAGGATTTCCCCGACAGGGGGGCCAAGCTCCCCGACGGGGGGGGGGGCAGCAACCCAAAGTCTCAACGAAGGAAATAAAGTGCCGAAACGATGTTTGAAGGGAAATTTGGGGCTCTTTTTGGAGAAAATTTGAAAAAATTGCCGGCATTTTCCATGTAAAATTTGAAAAAAATGGGGTTTTGAAGAAGAAAATTGGAAAATTTGAGGTTTTTATTGAAGAATTTGCCCTAATTTAGACCAAAATTAAGTAAATCGTCGGGGCGACTAAGCGTTGTCGGGGACTACATATTTTATCGTATACATAACAGCTCCCCGACGAAACCGAAAAATTTCCCCGACGGGGGGCAGCCTTCCCCGACGGGGGGGGGCATGCCCCCTGGCCCCCCGCTGGCGCCACCCTTGAGGTCTGTGTCAGTTTGAGAACGACTCACTTTCTTCCTAAAGAGTGGAATTTAGTGCTCATATCAAGTATATATCATGACTGGGTATTTTCCCTAAAAATATAACAGTTAACCGACTTGGTAACGTCAGATAGTGAACTGTCTTTTACTTTCACACGTGATAGCATTTAGCTAACGCTATACCCATCAATGCAAAATTGCAGAGTACGGTAGTTTAATTCTACTCAAACAAGAAACGTGGGGGTTGTGGGCCATGGTTTTCTTCGTTTATTTGAACGTTCACAAATACTTACTGATTCGAAAGCTTCCTGAAACCCTTCCAACCCTTGAATCAACTTCAATTTATTTCCATGAATGACTGAACAACACAACACTCAATGTAGCCATATCGCTACTCGATCGATCGTGTGCACGGTCAATGTCACGTGATGCACTTTTCTGCACGTCTCAACATAGCTATACTCGGCTTGTACGTGGTGTGTATAGGGTGTGCGTAAAGTTTCCTAACCAGGGATGTGTCTATTAACTATGGTTGCACCAATTTTTGGACTTCATAAAGCTTTTCTTTGAATCATTCTTCTCAGTGGCGTAGCCGGGGGGGGGGGGGGGAACAGGGGGACGAATTGCCCCCTCTGGAAAAATCTTGGGGGAAATTTTGAAAGTGAATATATGGTGAAATTTGCGCATTATCTGGTAAAATTTTAAATTTCTCAACCAGTACACTTTATTTATTTAAAAGTATATGCCACACTGGCACAACCAGTCCTCATTAAGGTTTCCAGAGATGGAATGATGACACCATGCTTATAGTTGTACTAGTTATGTTTTACTATCTGTTTTATACAGCACGGGATCTCTGGACCTCTGACAAGGGACTCTGTCCTTTTACTGTATACTTCAAATGTTTCTTGATAATTAAAGCAGCAGCATTGTGGTATATGCAGTTTGTTAGAATGGGTCAGTGGTCAAGTACTATACTCTGCTACAAGGGCAGGTCCTCGTAAACTTTGGACTGATTGTGGTGAATGTGGTGAACTATGAAGGGAAAGGTGTACCAGGGTTCACTTAATTACTGTACTTCACCCATTGTGATTCTGATCTACCAGTAGGACTCAAGAAAACTTCACCAAAGACCTGAAGACAAGCAAGATAAAAAAAAACTTCCTAGAAAAAGGGAATTCTTGGTAATGTATTCAGTTTACATTTAACACCATATGTGGCACCCTTTTGCATTTAGCCCACCTTATATGAGCAAAAATTTTCCAAAGGGGAGGGGAAAACCCCCTCCCCAAGACTCTTCCCCCAGGACGGCTATCAGTCACATCAGCCAGGTCAGAAGAAAGCACCCGGACAAAATTTGGACCTGCGGAGAACACTGATTATTAGGAAGCAGATCACTAATGGGGGGAAATCTTGGTCCTCTTGCCCCCCCCCCCCTGACAAAAAACCTGGCTACGCCACTGATTCTTCTCTTGGGTCTCAGTTTGCATCTAAAAATTAGAATGCATATAACATTTTTTCCTTTTCTCCTTTCTTTATTTTGTTTATTTTGCTTTTAATTTTTAACGAATTGCGTTCTATATTCTGAAGAAATTTTCACGGAATGACACTATCATTTCTGTTGAACTGTGGTGCTAACTTCAACAAATTTCAATCGCGGTCGGTGTAATTGAATTGTCATGCTAACTTCAGCTAGCTCGTTGCGTATTGGGCACAGTGTTTCCACTCTTCCCGAAATTACCCGAAATTCGGGAAATCTGGGTGCTCTTCGGGAAATTTTCGGGAAGGGGGATTATTTCGAGAAAAAATCGGGAAATCTGGAAATAACGTATGGAAATGACGTATGGCTTGACAGGGTGAAATCCTGGATCAGCCATTTAAGTAGCATAAAAGAAGCGTTATCGAAAATATCAGGAAATACCAAGCCTATTTCAGGAAATTTTAGATTCCATTTCAGGAAAAATGAATTAAGAGTTTGGAAACACTGATTGGGCAAGAAATTTTCCCCCCGAATGTGAAGGCCTGGGAGAAATCCGGGCACGTATGATTTACTCATTCAGTTGCAGGTTACTTGGCCACAAAGGTAGAATCTGGTCAGAACAATCATGGCGCATATTTTTCGAATCTTCCCTCTGACTCGAAGCATTTTCAACATCACAGGCAAGATAAATTATTAAGTTTCTTTTCTAGTTTAGGTCACCAGCTCGTTTTGTGGTGCACACCATTAGGCCTAACTGTTAACTATATGTAACCTGCTAAATATTATATAAGGTGAATAGTTAGGCCTAGCGTTCGCTAACGTTAAGGTAGCATACCCCCAATATTTCCTCCTTTGACTTACACACTAATTTGGAATAGTAAAGTGCCCTGTAAAACCTTGTAGAAGTTTTTGCCAGGTACAAGCTACCCCTCACAAGAAAGCTGACAAGTTGGCCATTCATGGTAAATTCAATTTACCATACCATGGCCATGAAGATTTTTTGCTAGCAGAGCTCAAAGCTTCCGTACCTTTTCCAAAAGCCTTTTTACTCAGTCAAAGCCAAATATACAGCCGCCAGCTTCTAAGCCCATAATTTCCCCAAAAATGCTTCAATTGACCCCATTTTGTCACCAGTAATACTTTATCTAGTCTGCTTTCATATCAAATTGACAAAAGACCCCATCCTGTTTGGTAACATATCACAAAAGTTATCCCAATGTCTCTTATTGGTGTCATTTGTGAAGGAGAACAAATGGCGCTTAAATATTGAGTTGTTAATGGGGGCGTGCTACCTTAGGCCTAGATGTTTCATATTTTTTGCTACTAAGTTAGGCCTAACAAGTTAGCCTATGTGAGTTTTTTTCATTGTATCATGTTGTACATAAGAAAAGTTTTCAATTAAAAAGATCTGTCTGTGTTACACCTACCAAATAACACAGCTTAACAGGACAAGTTAAAGGGCAGAGGTCACAGGGTTGGATATTTCTAGGGAAATATGAATAACTGATATATTTCCTGGCATGGGTGGGAAATATTTGGAAGAAGCCTACCAGAAAGCTCAAGCTAACTAAATACTGGCGAAAATAAAATCGCTAGAAAAACAGTTACAGTTTAGGGGACACTAGGCTAATTACATATTTTACTTTGAATACTCTATGTTATTTAATTTGGTATATCTGTTATAGTACAACTTATAACTGTATGACTCATCTACTGTAGTTAGGCTAGCCCATAGGCCTTTTATGAAAGCTTAAATTGGACAAAAATAACCATCATGCAGAGGAATAGTGTTGAACGTACAGATGTTACTGACATCTTTTTGTACAACTTTCATGCATACTGTTAACTGCTTCTTAGCTCACCATATAGTCACAGACCTGTTCCTTCCTCTAATAGCACTGTAACTTGTAAGGGTAGGCCTACATAAACAATAATTTAGAGTTTGATCCTATCTTCTCAAGTTATTTTCAAAGTCAGAACGTGTCCACAACGTAAATAGTGAAGTGTAATGAACATCCCATCAGGTTCAGGGCTGCCAACTCCCATGCATTTAGCGTAAGACTCATGCATTTCTAGGTTTTTCTCAAGCTTTTACACTGATATGTAAATTTCTTGAGCAAAAAATGTATATCTCACACAAAATGAAAAATGTGACACTTTTTTTCATACTTTGCAATTGGCTAATAAAATAGCAAGTATTATGTATCAAGGACACACATCGAGGGGTATTGAACCAATCTATCGTATCAGCGTCGTGATGTGATGTGTGCATATGCACATGTGATGTGCACATGTGGCAGGAAAGCAGTGTTTTGCTGTTGCTAAGGAGTATTTGACTGTGGCTGGTCATAGGTTGTGCTGTATGTATCATCAGCCCCTTCATATTGGGTTCACATGTAGCTTGTGCAACTTTTTTGACTGCTGGGCCACATATTGTGCTTAACTGTGATTTGCATCGAGTGGAACATGTGGGAGATGGTCTAAATCACTCTAAGATGAAGGGCAACCTTATACTCCATAGAGTGCCTGCTTAGATCCAAAATGTTGACAAATGCTCTAATTTGGAAATTTTTGACATAATAAGAACCAATGAAGTTAGATCCAGAGTTAGAGGAAGGGACTCAAAGTTCATTCTTGAGGGCAGGAAGGCCCTGAACATGGTCTACTGTGGGAATCTGGGGCCTCCCCCAGTGGGAAAATTCACAAAAAAGCCCTTATATGCAATTTTCTAGGTTCTGAGGTTGATTCATAATCAGGACAATGAATTTTGGCATTTTCACTCGAAATAAATGCAAAAATAGCAAAATTTCTTTGACCTTATTGTTTTGAAGTGTGCCCAAGGATCAACAGGCAAGTTGAACGTCCACCTGCATGAATCAGCTCCTGAACTGTTTCGCTTTGTTAGGATCACTTTACTCGGTTTGCTGCACTGTGTCAGCAACACCTCACAGTACGTGAATTTAGCCTTAGTGACTAAGTGTAGTGAAGTCACCTAAACGTTTCTACAGTGGCATAGTAGCTCGACAACTTTTGCGCAGGGCAAAGACCAAAATTTTCTGACAGATTTCTACTTTTAAATAAACATTTTGTAATTCTGTTGTAATGGGGAGGATTCATTTTGCTTTACAAGCATTTAAAGATTTTGGCTTAAAACTATACCAGGTGTACATGTAAGTACTGTCTTGGGGGAGGGGTATAAGGTTCCCATCCCCTTCAAAACCTCGTAAGAAAATCTTAGTGATCAGGTGCAAAATAGTGCTATGTTTCAATGTTTTTGGGTATTCAGAACCTTTCAAAACTAGTTTTTATTACTGTTTGAGGTTAAAGTACATGAGTGGGCAACAAATCTTACCCCTAACAGTAAAAAGTCGCAACTAATTTACTTATAGCCAGCCCCTCCTCCAAGTTGGAAAAGGAACATGTCTAGTGCCAGTGCACTTCCCAGACAAATCAAGATAGCCTGTATTGAGTTTAAATTGCCCAAGGCCTTGTACATGCTGTATGTAGGCAGTGTGGATACAATAAACTAAAAGTCATCAGAGAACAGTAAGAGTGATGCTTTTGTTTGAATTGATGTCAGTCAGTCAGAGTGCAGTCACCAGTTGTATTTAGAACTATAGGGCTTTTCCTAAATAAGTTTGGGGGATGTGAACAGGCCCTTTAAATCAACGAAGTGCCATAAGTATGGGTATTGTCATACACAGAGTTGACAATGGGAGTCCACAGAGAAGAAATGCCATATATTGGCAAATTTATGACCTTTCATGGAGGCTACATTCTCATGAGATGTACCCCACAAAGCCTTTCAACATGAGCACCGAAGGCACAAAGCCAGAAGCGGGATGTCTGTGGGTCCATCCCGAGGATTTTGCTTAAATTAAATGGCATTGACGGCTATTCTGGACCATTTTTAGAAAAAATCCAGAGTTCTGGGTGTATTTTTGGAAAAAGCTTATAAATTATTTTGGCTGATGGATGATTGCAAATTAGGTGCTTACTGAAAACATCAGTTCATCGCAGCTTCCAAAGGTGCTGCTGGAGCCTGGAGGGCTATGTGATCCCCTTGCCAGCGTGTCCTCCTAGGGTCCACTTAACGTTGAGTTGTAGGGGAACGGGCCTTGTGAGATCCAGTGGCAAAACTCTGGAACCTTTGGGGTATTTACTAACTTGTAGTGATTGGAATGTAGCTTTCAACTGTGTACAAATGGCATTGACCAGGAGCAAGCCGCAAACTGAATTGATCAAATTTTATTAAATAACAGACTCTGTCAGTCAAGGTGGGATGTTGCAGGAGGGGTTAATTGCTTTGATTTTCAAAAAAATAACCCCACCCAAGTTGCTGACAAAAAGTAAAAATGAGACAAGTCCTATAGGTTGTCTAACAGATGATAACTAATAAAAGAGACACCCATTTGTATTTGGGCTTGTCTACAGTAAAGGAAAATATTCAGTGTGTGTTTTTTGCTTTGATGGTATTTTGAAAGATGTCACAATGGTTTGGTGATTTTACAGTTCACCATACTTGGAGGACTATAGAGAGATAATAAAGACAATTTTATCAATGTCCAACTTATATAAGGGATGTTTTGGGCAGAATTTGAGGCTATTTTGGCCTTTTTTACCACCTATAAGTGTTACATAGGATGTGGAATAAATTTATGATGTGAGTGGGACCTTTGCAGATGTGACTGATGCAGGTTCTTTGTCTTCATTCATAAATGTAATGTTCAAAATAAATGGTAAATGATAAATGAATATTTTTAGGTGCACAAACACCGCAAAATTTTATCAGCAATTTGGAGTAAAATTTTGAGATTTGTCCGTCCATCTGGATATTAAATCTTAATAGTTGATATTTTAACTGAAAGAAAAGATTTCCAGAGCTAAGGTTATGATGTAACACTTAACCTTGATCATGTGCAGTACCACAAATAAAATAATCCAGCAGTAAATGCATCCTAGTCAATTGCGGAGCACATGATGGTTACGTTGGTAACATGTCTGTCCCCTAATGGTTACGTTGGTAACTATCATATTAACAGGCCTGTAGGACACAAATTACCAGAGAATTTGATAAAACTGCATCTGTTTGCAGATGGCCATATTTGTCGCTGGTTTGTGTGCTTTCCTCCATCTTTTTGCTTACAACAAGGGTATGAGAGCCTTCAAGGCGATGTCCGTCCAGATGTTACCAACGTAACCATGCCCTTGTCGGTAGTATAACGTAGGCACATGGGGACATTGGTTTTTGATGAATGTTTCACATGTCATCAGTTTACACTTCAGGAAAGAGCAAAACTTGTGTCACAATGCATTCAAGTGTTTAAAGTGCTTAATTTTCTCGAACATAGTTTGGTTACGTTGGTAACGAGGACGGACATGTCCGTCCTTGTTACCAACGTAACCATTGATCTCCATACTAGTCCATGTTTAACTAATGGTAATGCAATTTCAGTGAAAAAGTGTTTGTTCTTTATCATTCTATTAAATACAGGGTTTATTTATACATATTGTCCTCCTTAAAGATTTCTGGAGCAAAGAGTTTCCATGTCTGTCCCCGTTACATACGTAACCAGTAACACTTACCACTTAAAAAGTGGTGATAGGTGAAAAGAACTATCTTCCTGCTCTCAGGAAAAAATTGAGACTACCAATCAAACAAAATAACACAACAAAAATTTATTCTTAGAGGACTTCAAATTTCACCACCTTTGTAACACTTTTATACCCCTTTATTGTAGACAAGCCCATTTGCAAGCGAAGCAAGCTGAAATGTTTTTGTATTACTTGGTTAGTTTTGTGAACTTTGAATACAAAGACCAAGTATTCCATGACCATTGAAGACTATGCATTACAAGAAAATTTTAAGGTGGCAAAACTTCCGACAGATGTACTTTGGGGGCTTTGCGGCAGAGGGGAACGTTGCAGCCGTATACAAAGTTACACACACTTTTGGTAAGTGTTTATGGCCATGTAGACGTCAACTCCAAATTGTGGTCAAACAAAAAGTCAAGGGTTGCAGATAAGGCAGGCTGCAGAAAAGGCAATCTGGGGCAGCATTTGGCCCAGGGTAGTAGGTTACACACCACTGGCTTTAGGGCTGATCCAAGGGATCAAAGGGTTCTGCCCCCTCCTTGTTTTAGAAGTGACAAAAATTCTGCTAGGCTGTTCTGTTCATTTTGTATCACAAATTGGTCACAATGTATCAAAATTTTTGAGCTCTCCACGCACCTTTAACCTTCAGTTCTATTTCCCACCCCAAAACTGGGAGTTTCCAAACGATATTTTCTTAAAAGGTACTGATACAGGTTTTATAGTAACTCTTGTGCAAAATTTTTGCTCACTCCACCGCCTCCATGCCTGATGACCATTATTAGGATGATAATGCATGGAATTATTCTAGCAAGAACTATTTTCCCAGTAAAAGATAGGCTCGTAGCCATCAACAGACGACTGTGGCAGCGTTATATTATGAGCAGTATTTGTTATGTGATGGAGGCCTTCATGATTTTAAGTATGAATTATTCGTTACTCAAGCTTATTCAAAGGTCATTAAGTGCGTTTGCAGATGTATTTTCAACTTGCTTATTAATCCTCTGTCCCTTTTGTTATGCCTTTACTCCTCTCTCTGTCATTCCCCATCGAAAGCTGTTCATATGGATTCTCGTTCAAAATAAGTAAACGTAGATTATTTTTTTTTTTAAATTTGCTTGATGTGCTCTCTTGTAGCTTGTAGTGTCATTTGGATGTCAGTTAAAAGCATCATAGTAACGTCCCCATTTTATAATTACCCCAAAGCTTCCAGGAGGTCCTAAGCCAATCCCATGGTACTGTATATACTGTACTGTACCAGCATTGGAGGGGTGCCATGCCACAGCCAAAATATTACTGAACAATGGTAATTCCTTAATATGAAATCAGTTCAAAGCTTTGCCAAAGGTAGCACCATTTAAAGCCCACTCTTACATTTTAACAAAAATTTCTCAAGGGGAGCAGTTTCACCCTCTCCATTGAGACATTACACCCTTCCTTTACACCCAACAAAACTGAGAATAAAGATTTTTCAGCATATGATCAGTTTGAAACTTTGCCAGAGATTGCACAATTTTGCAACTCAGCCACCTTTGAGAAACAAAATTTCTCAAAGAGTCCCCTCCCGTTATAGAGCCCCTCTCTGGGATGGCCCCTCCACACAAGGTGATGAAGAAAGTGTCCACCCAGTTGCAAATTATTGTAAATATGAATATGCACCCTTACATGGACTTCCTGGCTTATCTGGGGTATGTGGTATTACAGTATGTTAGGTGGTGACTGTGCCCAAATCATCAAATCCTGGGGATGTAACTGAAAAGTTACTGATTCTGTTTCTGAATGGGGCATACTGTAATTACTACCATTTTTGCAGCCTTGTTTCTGATTTACATTGTAATACCCCTGTAGTCACCAAATAGCATAATTTCATGTTACATTTTCAAAAAATTCTCCTCCCCAACCCTTCTGGCACTCAGTCGCCCCCCTTTTGTTTTTTAAGTCTGCCCCTGGGCTTACAGAAATGAAACAAACACTCATAGGAATGTATTTGTTCGCAAAGGTATGATAAGTTACAGTGTAAATAGCTTTAAGTCTGTTTGTTTGCAATTTAAACATCTGTCCTTAAAATAACTGTTGATTACAAATTTTGGAATTTTGCTGATAACCGAGTGTCATGTATATATGAAAGTAATCAATGTCTAGACATGTCCTTTTTTACCCTCCTGCTGACGTACATGTTAGTATCTGTTCAATCACTGTGTTGCATGTTATTATCTGTTTGATCACTGTGTAACACTAGACTTAAAATTCAGCATCCTGGCAATGAGTGACTAGTCATTGACTCTAGCCTATGCCCAAAATAGACAAGTTATTTGTTATGAAACTTTACAGGTGGAGTGTAAACCTTTGTTCACAACAGATGCCACTCAACAGACTAATGTGCCCTCACATTTTCACCAGTAGTTGTAAGACTGCAGTTAATTGAGACATCTAGTCTTTTCATGTAAATGGTTTATAGTAACAGACAATTTGCTCTTTCTTAGTTTTATTTCATTCATGGAGTTAATTAAAACTATCAGATCTCAAAATAATGAGTATTTAAAAAAGTCAAGTGCCAAGACTGGGAAATGCCGTTTCCTGCGCAATCAGGGAGGCATTTATTGGAAAAATTTTCGTGGTACACAACATATATAAGAACTGATGGTGGCACTCCACATAGCGTCAAAATCTCATGCCATGCTCCCACACAGTGTTGGCAGCCCTTCAGGCTTTGACATAACTCTGATCTTGCCAAGGAGGATGTAAGTACAAGTATAAGATCAAGTTTCTAGTGCAGTGTAATGTAGTTTAGTGTAGTGTAGTATAGTGTAGTGTAGTGTTTATGCTCCAGGATGAACTTGAGATTTATTGATTCCTTGCCGAAGACAAGTTTGTAGTTTGTAGATGCCTTATGGTGATAGGAAGAACCCTATTGTTTTTGGTGGGTGTCAGATGTCATCTGGGGCCACCAGGGGTCAAACACTTGAAACCTTGTTTACTGGATATCTCAAGGTAGGAAGCTTGGATAATTTTCCTACTTAGTATGTAGATGCCTGATGGTGAGAGGAAGAAGCCTGTTATTTGTGGTGTGGGTCGAAGGTCATTGGAGGTCACCAGGGGTCAGAATCTGAAAACGTTAACACAGTATCTCAGTTGAGGTAGCTTGGATAAATTTCATACTTAGTATGTAGATGTGTCATGGTAAGGCAAGGAATTGTATTGTCATGGCTGGAAAACTTGCAAAACTTCTTGGGCGCACATACTTTGAAAACCAAAATTTCTTGCTCACCTGGTCTTCTTCATTTTGGACTAAGATGAAAATTTCTAGCTGCAGCATGATTTTCGCAGACGCAATGCGTCTTTGCGTCCAGCTTTTTGCAGGCGTGTCTATTGTTTTTGGTGGAGGTTAAAGGTCACAACAGACGCCACTCAACAGACGTCATGCGCCCTCACATTTTCACCAGTAGTTGTAAGACTACAGTCAATTGAGACATCTAGTCTTTTCATGTAAATGATTTATAGTAACAGACAATTTGCTCTTTCTTAGTTTATTTCATTCATGGAGTTAATTAAAACTATCAGATCTCAAAATAATGAGTATTTAAAAAAGTCAAGTGCCAAGACTGGGAAATGCCGTTTCCTGCGCAATCTGGGAGGCATTTATTGGAAAAATTTTCGTGGTACACAACATATATAACAACTGATGGTGGCACTCCATGTAGTGTCAAAATCTCATGCCATGCTCCCACACAGTGTTGGCAGCCCTTCAGGCTTTGACATAACTCTGATCTTGCCAAGGAGGATGTAAGTACAAGTATAAGATCAAGTTTCTAGTGCAGTGTAATGTAGTTTAGTGTAGTGTAGTATAGTGTAGTGTAGTGTTTATGCTCCAGGATGAACTTGAGATTTATTGATTCCTTGCCGAAGACAAAGGAATCTATGCATTCATGATGGCCTGGGCGTGAATGTGTGTGTACAGTATAAGTATGTTTGTTACACTTTGCTCGTTAACATGATATCTCAAGCAGAGAAACTCTGACAGCCCTCAAACTTGATACATAGGTGCCCCATGTTGAGAGAAAGAACCCCGTTGTTTGGGTGGGGTCAAAGGTCATTTGGGGTCACCAGGGGTCAAACTCTGAAAATCTTGTTAACATGATAACTCATGTTAGAAAGCTTGGATGAATTTTATACTTAGTATGTAGATGCTTAATGGGAAGAGGAAGAGCCCTATTGGTTTTGGTGGGGGTCAAAGGTTATCTGGGGTCACCAGGGGTCAAACTCTGAAAACTTATGTTAACACAATATCTTAAGGTAGAAAGCTTTGATGAATTTTTTACATTGTAAGTAGATGCTTGTTGGTAAGGGGAAGAACCCTATTGTTTTTGGTGGAGGTCAAAGGTCATCTGGGGTCACCGGGGCCAACCTCTGAAAACCTTGTTAGCACTATATCTCAAGATGGGAAGGTTTGGTAATTTTCATACTTAGTTTGTAGATGCCTTATGGTGATAGGAAGAACCCTATTGTTTTTGGTGGGTGTCAGATGTCATCTGGGGTCACCAGGGGTCAAACACTTGAAACCTTGTTTACTGGATATCTCAAGGTAGGAAGCTTGGATAATTTTCCTACTTAGTATGTAGATGCCTGATGGTGAGAGGAAGAAGCCTGTTATTTGTGGTGTGGGTCAAAGGTCATTGGAGGTCACCAGGGGTCAGAATCTGAAAACGTTGTTAACACAGTATCTCAGTTGAGGTAGCTTGGATAAATTTCATACTTAGTATGTAGATGTGTCATGGTAAGGCAAAGAATTGTATTGTCATGGCTGGAAAACTTGCAAAACTTCTTGGGCGCACATACTTTGAAAACCAAAATTTCTTGCTCACCTGGTCTTCTTCATTTGGGACTAAGATGAAAATTTCTAGCTGCAGCATGATTTTCGCAGACGCAATGCGTCTTTGCGTCCAGCTTTTTGCAGGCGTGTCTATTGTTTTTGGTGGAGGTTAAAGGTCACAACAGACGCCACTCAACAGACGTCATGCGCCCTCACATTTTCACCAGTAGTTGTAAGACTACAGTCAATTGAGACATCTAGTCTTTTCATGTAAATGATTTATAGTAACAGACAATTTGCTCTTTCTTAGTTTTATTTCATTCATGGAGTTAATTAAAACTATCAGATCTCAAAATAATGAGTATTTAAAAAAGTCAAGTGCCAAGACTGGGAAATGCCGTTTCCTGCGCAATCAGGGAGGCATTTATTGGAAAAATTTTCGTGGTACACAACATATATAACAACTGATGGTGGCACTCCACATAGTGTCAAAATCTCATGCCATGCTCCCACACAGTGTTGGCAGCCCTTCAGGCTTTGACATAACTCTGATCTTGCCAAGGAGGATGTAAGTACAAGTATAAGATCAAGTTTCTAGTGCAGTGTAATGTAGTTTAGTGTAGTGTAGTGTTTATGCTCCAGGATGAACTTGAGATTTATTGATTCCTTGTCGAAAGCAAAGGAATCTATGCATTCATGATGGCCTGGGTGTGAATATTTGTGCACTCACCAACATGGCCTCAGCAGGTACCGGCACAGCCGGCGAGAGCTCCGCTCTCACACGTCTTTCCTAGCTCACACGCGGCTCGAAACTGGCGTAGCTACCCGAAAATTCCATCACTGCAAAGAGAAGTCACGCGCAGCTCCACGTGTCTGCCTTGGAGCGCAGCCCGCCCTCAAGCATGTCTTTCTACTCACTTACTTCGCGGGCAGCTTTGCTGCTGGGAAATTCCCTTGCATTCCTTGCGAGGTCCTTTCCCAGTACCCCGCAAGGTATTGAGTGTGCGTATGCGTGTGTGTGTGTGTGTGACACTTGCTTCGGTACGCTGTAACTCAACAAGGGAAAGTTAGACTAAACTGAAACTTGGTATATGGATCTGTCATAGTGAGAAGGTGTGCCCTATTGTTTTTGGTGGAGGTCAAAGGTCATGTGAGGTCACCAGGGGTCAAAGACCAAAAACCTTGTTTGCACGATATCTCAAGGTAGGAAGCTTGGATAAATTTCATACGTGGTATGTGGATGACTTATGGTGAGAAGATAAATCCTGTTATTTTTGGTGGAGGTCAAAGGTCATTTGGGGTCACTGAGAGTCAAATACTGAAAACCTTGTTAACACAATATCTCAAGGAAAGAATCTTGGATAGATTTCATACTTGGTATATAGATCCACCATAGTGAGAAGCTGTGCCATACAGTTTTTGGTGGAGGTCAAAGGTCATCTGGGGTCACCAAGGGTCAAAAACTGATAACCTTGTTGTTAGCACAATATCTCAAGGTAGGAAGCTTGGATTAATTTCATACTTAATGTGTGGATGCCTTATGGTGGGGAAAGTATTTTTTTGGTGGAGACCAAAAGTCATCTGGGGTCACTGGAGGTCAAACTCTGCAAACCTTTTCAACTCTATATCTCAGTGTAGGAAGCTTGAATAGATTTATGCTTTGAGGTGTTGCATTAAATCCAGCAGAAAACCCTTATGAGTTTTGTCGGATGTCAGAGGTGAAATCACCAGATGCCAAAAAGCAAATTCCCAAGAATTCCTCAAGTCAAATATAAGCACAAAACTGTATCATTCCAGCACATTAAGATCACATTCACCCAGTGACTGAAAGATGTGGGACATCTTTCAGAGATGCCAAGTATCTCAGTTTTAGTTGAAATTATAGTATTACGATTTTAATCCATAATTCTGCCATTATGAAAACCTGCATCAAATACTGTTTTTTAATATTGCAGAAGATTCTCTGCCCACAAAGCAGAGGACTTGTGAAAGTTCACTAGACAGACATTTGTCCTTAGATTAGGACATGCGAGCTTGCAGAAATTGGAAATTGGAATTGATTAATTAAATGCTACTATGGGTTGTTAGTTTTATAAAGAGAACTAAGTTACTGATCATTTGGATCAGATACCATTGAGCGTGCATGAATTGTGATTGCTTAATTGAATAAAACAAATTGTAACTGTATACTGTCTGTGTTGATATCCCTTGAAGTGCCTGTATTTCTTCAGAGCAATTTAATTATGCTTGAATGTGTTAACACAAGATGTGCATTGTCTACAGAGCAGATTTTGTGCATCTACAGAAATACTGGTTCATTCAGTAGTTGGCTCAGTTTCATTACATTCAGCAAGGAACCACAGTGCCCATTGGGCTCTTGTCTAAATAAGGATGAAAACAATGCATGAATACTGACATTACAAACACTGTTTTCATCTTCAAAATTTAAAATATCGAAATTTCAGTCCCCCTCTAAAGTTTTATTTTTTCTGTATTGTCATATCGTGATAAAGGTATTTCATATCGCATATCGTGATATATACTTCTGGCAAAGATTATCGATACATATCGTATATAGCCCAACCCTATCATGCATTTATGTGAGATCAATATTATCAATACTTTCAGACCAATATCATCAATATTTCATATTAACAATACTGCCACACTTTACTAATAAGTTGTAAATTATCTATATGACAAACCTATGCATTGTTCCTTTCAGTGGGACAGGAGAGTATGGGCACCAGTCCCCCCTCCCCCACCTGTACCTTTGCCAACATGCTCAACATTGTCCCTACACTTTTTGATTCCTTGCCGAAGGCAGGCAAGGAATCAATGTGATGGTGATGTCGTGTGTGTGTGTATGCAATGCTTTAGCTTGTTAATACACGATATCTCAAGAAGGGTATCTCTGAGGGATCTCATATGTCTTGGCATGCAGATTGCCCATATTGAGTAGATGATGCCTATTGTTTTGGTGGAGGTCAAAGGTCATCTGGGGTCACCAGGGGTCAAAGTCTGAAAAACTTGTTGACACAATATCTCAAGGTAGGGAGCGTGGGTACATTTCATGCTTAATATGTGGATGTGTTATGGTGCGAGGAAGAACTCTATTGTTTTTGGTGGAGATCATAGGTCATCTGGGGTCACCGGGGTCAACCTCTGAAAACCTTATTTATAGGATATCTCAAGGCAAGGTAGGGAGGTTGGATTGATTTCATGGTAAGTATGTGGATGTGTTATGTTGAGAGGAAGAACACTATTGTTTGTGGTGGAGGTCAAAGGTCATCTGGGGTCACAGGGGTCAAAGACTGAAAACCTTGTTTACATGGTATCTCAAGGTAGGAAGCATGGATAGATTCCATATTAAGATGTGGATGTATTATGGTGAGAGGAAGAACGCTATTGTTTTTGGTGGAGGTGAAAGGTCATCTGGGGTCACGAGGGTCAAAGTCTGAAAACCTTGTTTACACAATATCTCACGGTAGGAAGCTTGGATAGATTTCATACTAGATATGTGGATTTGGTATGTTGAGAATAAGGACCTTATTGTTTTTGGTGGAGGTCAAAGGTGATCTGTTGTCACCGAGGGTCAAAGTCTGAAAACCTTGTTTACATGATATCTCAAGGTAGGAAGCGTGGATAGATTCCATATTAAGTATGTGGATGTGTTATGGTGAGAGGAAGAATGCTATTGTTTGTGGTGGAGGTCAAAGGTCATATGGGGTCACCAAGGGTCAAAGTCTGAAAACCTTGCATGTTACCTGATATCTCAAGTTAGGAAGCTTTGGATGGATTTCATACTAAGTATGTGGATGTTGTATGGTGAGAGTAAGAACCCTATTGTTTTTTGTAAGGTGAAAGGTCATCTGGGTCACCGGGGTCAAACTCTGAAAACTGTATTTATACGATATCTCAAGGTAGGAAGCTTGGATAAATTTCATATTAAGTATGTGGATGTGTTATGGTGCAAGGAAAAATCCTATTGTTTTTGGTGAAGGTCAAAGGTCATCTGGAGTCACCAGGGGTCAAAGTCTGAAAACCATGTTTACAGAATATCTCAAGGTAGGAAGGTTGGATAGATTTCATACTAAGTATGTGGATGTGTTATGGTGAGAGGAAGAACCCTATTGTTTTTGTGGAGGTCACAAGCCATTTGAGGTCACCAGAGGTCAAAAAACTGAAACTTTGTTTACATGTCATTACAAGAGAGGAAGCACAGACAAATCCTTTCTAATATGTTTTTTTGATTCCTTGCCCAAGGCAGGCAAGGAATCTATGCGGTGGTGATGTCAGTGTATGTGTGTGCGTATGTATGTGTGTAACAAGAATCTGGTTAGCGCTCTAGTTTTTGAAGGGAAAGGGCGAGACACTTCAAAGCTGGTTTGTGGGTAAAGCATATAAAGATCTCAGCTGGAATTGGTTTTAGTGTGGTTCAAAGGTCATCTGAGGTCAGCAGCAGGTGAAATATGGACAAACCATGTTTGCAGTATCTCATCAGCTGTATGTTGCCTGAACTTCAGACATGGTGGGTAGAGTAGTACCTCTTGAGTTATGTGGGAAGCGATTTCCTACGTAGGAAAGTAATTTCCTATGTGGGAACCATTTCCTACAGGAATACTATTTCCTACAGGAACATGCCCAAAATCCTACACAAATCCCACATACTGATTTCCTGTAGGAAAATATGTTGGGAATTTTTGTAAGGGATGAAAATTTCCTCAAATTTATTGGAGGTCAAAGGTCATACAGGATCATGACAGGTCATGGAGTAAAAAGTTTGTTAGCACTCTAATTTTTGAAGGAAACATGCAGGATACTTAAAACTTGGCACATTGGTGTATTATGCAAAGATCTCCTTTGGGATTGTTGTTGGTGTGGGTCAAAGGTCATTTGAGGTCACTGTGAAGCAGAAACAGAAAAGCACAGTGCTGCATGTATCTCTCACTACATGTTGCATGAAATTCAGACTAGTGTGGAAGTTGCTGCATTAAAGTTTACTAATGTTTTCATTATTTCTTGGAGGTCACATGGGGTCAAGAGTGGTCATAGAAATGAATTTGGTAAACTCATGAAAAATTGGTTGATAGTTACTGTTTTAATGTTTAGTAATATTTTTATTTTCCCTAGAGGTCACATGGGGTCATGTGTGGTCAGAGAGTGAAAAACTTGGTAACACTAATTTTTTACATGGAATATATTCTGAGATACTCTGCAGCTGGGGTTGTTTTTTGTGTGGGTTAGTGATGATTTACTGTACACATAGTAGGTTACAGGTGTTATGTTTAATTCAAACACTATATATTTTCTGCCTTTCACTTATCCTTATGATTTTATTGCTTTTGATGTAATCATTTTGAACAGATCCATTTGCAGTTACTTGGTTTATATTATGATTTTACAGGTTCTAAGTTCTTCATTATTTGTACCCCCACATTGTTTGAGAACTGGAGATATTGCTGTTGATACAATATATGCCACTTTAAGAACCAGAGGTAATAACAATTCCCCCTCTACATGTCCACTGAGGATGATACTGTCACAGCTCACAAAGACAAATCACCTTTGTAGACTGACAATGCTGGCCTCTGACCCTAACTTGTTGGTGGTGCAGCGGTTAAAGTCACACCAGATTGACATATGATTGCCTATGCAAGAGAAAAGTTTTTTGACAATTTTTCCAGTGCAGTGTTGACAGCCCTAAAGTTTAGATTAATGTCAGTATAATGACCTAGTTTGTGGAAGGAGAATATGGATGCAACTGTAGCAATTGAAATATAAATCAGGCAATCCCTTGCTGTGTGTGAATCCCTGCTGTCATATGCCAGCACCAGTTACCTGGACCCATCTTTTCTGGGTGGCCTGTGTACTTACTGTAATTGCTAATGATAGTAATTGTTCTTTAGGGATTACAGTACACCTTCCATTTCCCTGACACCTAACCTCCTAAAATCTTGTAGCGCTGTCAATCAGTCATATCTTTGACACTTTTGGGGGCTTTTTGACTCTCCTGAAAGCATATGGAAACCTCAATATATTTTGGCATTCTGGTTTTGCGAAGAATAAGAGTGGCACACTTAAAGTTGATGTGTAAGTTCAATATGTAAAGATCTCAGTTGGGATTGCTTTTAACAGAGGTCAAAGGTCATTTGAGGTCACCAGCTGTCAAAATATAACATCTTTTGTAACCACATTATGTCAATAAGGGATACATAAAGAAACTTTGTCATACATTTACTTCTATTGATAACACAAGCCTGCCATGATGCCCTTATTTATTGCAAGAAAGATTTAAACTAAATGCTTTCATACCAACTCCATCTCTCAACTTGGCAAGAAATCACTACGCCTTTTGGCGTTCTTGTTTTTTTTTTTTTCATTTCTTTGGTTATTGAAGTTTTGGTTCAAAGGTCATGTGACATGAGCTGATGTGAGCAGGGGTCAAATTGTGAACACATAAAAAATGATGTAGTAGAGAAGTATAAATTTGATGGATGAACCTTGGTGTAACAAAGCACCCCCTCTTGGCAAGGAATCACTGAGCCTTTTGGCTTTCTGGTTTCTCACCTGAAATTGTTTTGCAGTTCAGGTACTAAAGACCTTTTTTAGTTGCAGTTGAAGTGTGCCTGGCTGTTTGTCCCCATACTTTGCAAATTGTTGAGCAGTGCATTCTTCCTTGAATGTGTTGTGAAACCATTCTTGTGCAATTTTAATAATCAGTGCAATGAAAGCCAAACATACTATGATCGGTAAAAATGTGGACAATTTCAATTCCAAACCGACAGGAAGATGTCGAAGCACCTCGGCAGCTCCTGTTCTTAACCTGGTCCCTGGTGAATATGATGGCCCTTCAATGAAGACAGAAGTACCTGGACCAAGGTCAAAGGTAAGAAGTATTATTATGTTCACACTTGCTTTTAGTTTTGCTTTCCTTGCCCCCCCCCCCCCCCCCCCCGCATCTTGAGCTACAGCATTGCTTAAAGTAGTACTGTACAGAAATTGTTGTGCAGTAGCCAATGTCCCTAATTCTCTAATTCTGCACACCCATAGGAACGGGAGCCTAATAAAGATTACTCCACATCACAGTGGCAAAGAAAAAGCCTAGCCATTTGACTTTGGAAGCTGAATTGTGAGAAATTTTTGATTGAAATGATTCTACTCAAGGTTGTTTTCTTGCTAAGTATCATTCAAGAAGTTGGAATTTATCACCCTACTTTCTTCTGCAATATTTTTTCGGAGAAATTGAAAAATGTGTCAGAAATCCACAATTTTCTGAGGTAGATGAAGTTGTCAAGACCTAGCTAGTAGCCTTGCAGTCTGTTTAGTGTTTACTAACATGTTTTTCTTGCATAACTGAATGAATTTGCTTCCATAATTACATTACCATTGTAATTAATCACTAAAATCTGGGGTATGCAAAATAAGAGAAAAAAATAACAGTGAATCTTGCCTAAGGAGTGTATCTTTTGCTGAAGTCGCTGCAAGACACAACATTAAGTTGTCCAGACTTAATGCTTTACAATGGGGACTGCTCTGTTCTGATGTCTCTATATTTTGAAAGTCTACATGAAGGTCAGTGTGTTAGGACAAGGGTTAGGTTAGGCTGAGAGTATTGCAGTATTGGTTTTGAAACATAGCAGAACATAGATATGTAACCGGATGTACTATTTTGCAGACTGCAGACTCGGATTTTGCAGAATAGATGTTACAAAATGCAGAACGTATAATAGATAAAAATTACTAAAATTCCGTCAAGGAACCCATCTGAATTAGATACAGAAATAAAAGTGACCAGAATCTTAAAAAGAAACTTAAACTTTATCAGCGAGTGTCTTTTATTGTCCAGACTTCAGCAATTTTCGAGTTGAACCAGGTTTTCCTCTATGGTGGGTACACAGTGAAATGCATTTCGCATTTTTTGAATAAGCAAAAACATTCGATTAGTATGCGTAAATCGCGATGGGTTATGTACTCCCAAGAGTCCCGTGGTAACTCTTTGCCCACTAGAGCCAAATACAGTAGCTAGTACAAAGTCTCGGCCACGATATGAATGATATTTTAGCAACGAAGATCACCTACGCTGATCCTTCATTTCTGCCTGTAAAGCCACCATAAATACCCTAATCTGACCAGGCGCAACTGCATAGTAGCCTGGCCTACTTACACATAGTGCCGTGTTTAACAATAGACGTGAATTTATTCATTTTACATTGACAGTGGGTGGAAGGTCCCCAATTTTCCGTCCAAAACTCAAAGTTGTATTTTTTGGCTATTTTATACACTCAGTATGCCGATTTATTCTCTCAAAATGAAGTGCTATAGCCTAGTACGCTTCAAATTTCCAGACGAAAATCACCCGCATAAAGATACCTCACTGCTAAATCAACCAAGCTTTCTGCCACCTCCCCTGCCGGCTCCTCCCGCCTGGGGCCTGCTGGAATTGGCACTACTACGACACGCCTTTGCAACTCAGTGCTACTGATTGATGGTCACACCTTTTCTAAAGTGCAGAAAAAAATTTCGCACGCATTCAGACGTGAAAGAGAATCGCTTCTTCATGATTGGTCATAATTTGAAATTCTTACACTTGATTGGGTCAATTTGAAAATGCCCCGCATGCGCTGAGCTGCAATTCGAATATTTTTTTTCATATGTTAGACAGTCTCTATGCATTGTTTTGATATCGTAATTTATTTTTATAGATTCCCACACATACTTTTCAAGAAGTGATTTTGAGCATCAAAATCTTTCAATTTATGTTGAGGGGTGACAAAGTGAATACGAAAAACCTTGAGATTTGAAAATGAAGGATTATGACCAATCAAAATTCAACTAAGAAGGGACAATTAGTATCGATTTGACTTAGCGATGCATGCGTCATCTACTTTGGGCACATACCTGAAGTGCAAGACTTTCGACAACCCAGACTTTCTAGTCTCAAAATTTGACTCATCGAAGCTTCGAGAATTCGATTGCAGTGTTTTGTCCAGTACAGTCTGGTTTTGATTTTAATTATTAATCATAGAAGTCCCTTGCTTAAACATTCCAACACAAGTACGTTTCCGATATTTTAATATTTGTAAATTTATTAAGGCTAATTCCGTAGAAATGTTGCACTTGCATGAATTTTTAAAGTTTATCCAATGCTTCCAATTGGTTTCCTCCTGTAAAGTAGACTGTCTAAGATGTCAGAAACTAGTTTCGCTTTGTGCCTGCTGTAATTCAATGTATTTTTATGGCAGTTTGAAGATGGGAAGATTGAGGGGGTTGTGAGAAAGCCAAATTTGTAGAAAAATTTCGATCCCAAGTGATACAGTACAAAAGCACCATAGAAATTTATTAATAGTTCAGTGTCAATGTTGGCACCTTAACTGTAGTGCAGGATATGAATTACACCCAAATAGAAACATTATGTACGTATAATACAGATTTCAAATTTGGGTTTTGAAATGTCCCGTCAGTCACGAAAAAACGTAAGAAAGTTGTTTAGTTTCTATACTTATTTGTAGATTTTTTATTCTAAGTTTAATCTATCTTCTAGTAAGTTAGACTCATACAAAAACCTGAGAAAAAAAGTTCAGTGGTATTTAATAACAGAAATATTTAATTTCAAAATTTGTCCCGTCAGTCACATTCTGTCCCGTCAGTCACAATTTGTCCCGTCAGTCACATGCATTTTCACTCTGTGACTGTCACTTCTGCTCAAAATTTGAGGCAAATATGATTATATATATGCACAATGGCATCAATTTCAACATTTTAATATGTCATATGACATAAAAAATTCAATTGTACATCCCAAAATAAAATAAATTGTACATTTTTCTTCATTCCATGACATACTTTTTACATATTTCCTTTTTAGTGCTTCACTTTTTTCTACTCTATGCACATCTGTACTGAGCAAGTTACATTGTACATACAGTACACTTCTCTGCCTTTTACTGTAGCTAAGATCATATGTACAATAGTCTTTTCAGCCAGTCAAGGATGGGATCATGCATGACAGACCACGATGTTAAGGTCTGAAGGTTGTGAGGTTGGTTATGTTCAGTTGAAGTTGTCCCTTGGAAATGTAGATCCTTCAGGGAGCAGAACTCCTTCGGGTGTAAACGTTTGGTTACACCCCTCTGATCCTCATTCACACTGATTTCAGTAAAAACTATACACACAAACAACAAGATGATATCCAACCAGTCTACTGGGAACAAAATTCATCCTCTCTCTTTATAGTAGTATGGTGTACTACAGGAAGGAGGAAGAACATGTTCAGATACGTATTTAGTTATTTCAGACTTCAAAAGTCATGACAAACATACTGCTTACCTCTTCAGTCAGGCCATACTTGACAAATTTAAAAAGAATCATCCTGATGTGTAGGTACAAAAACTACAACTGCAGTCTAATGGAGCTGCACAACACTTCAAACAAAACTTTTCGATATGCAGCATCACTTGGAATGAGATACCCACTACATGGGATTTTTTAATAACTTCCCATGGAAAAGGGTGTGTCAATGTGATTGGGGGTCTCTTGAGCACCAGTGTTCTGAAAGTGTCTTGGCTCAAAAACTTGATATGAACACATCTGAAGAATTTGCAAAGGTTGCCGGAGGGGTATGTCCTAACCTCATCAATATTATACAGTATGTCACAAGATGACATGAAATCCCAATTCAGCAAACTGGACTCCACATAGTGTGGAGATATCTTCCATTCCTGGAATAAAAAGTGCCCACTATTTTCCAATCATTGGCACCATACACATTGAAAACTGTCTATCACTTCAGCTCAATAGGACAACAATCCTACCTACTTCAGTTTCAAGGAGGGGATTATTTCTGTCCCATACCAGCCCCAAAAGCAAGCCAGTTGTAATGTCCTAGTGTATGATGTATTTACATCACCCTCTGTGCAACATTATCTCAATGTTGGAACTGGAACACGGGCTGAAGTGATGTATGACATGGTCACATATTATGGTATGATTCTTGATGTCAAAAATTACCAGTATATACCATGCACGGTAACTTGAAACTTGCAGAAGGTGATGCATCATACAAATTTGAGCCAGAGAGATGCTGTTTGGCATAGAGAGAAATTTGTGAAAACAATGTCCAATGTTTCATCTCTGATTCATTTCTACAATACTCTGAGGTGTTTATTACTCAAAAACCTCTACTGAATTGGAGGTGAGAAAATATTTAAGTAAAATAGTTATTTCTTGATTCAAATGATATTAAAACTACTGTTTTCCATTGTTTACTACTTTAAAGAAAAGAACATACATTTTGAAGACTTGAAAATGGCTTGCAAATATGTTGAGAAAAATGTGACGAAAATGTCCCGTCCGTCACGATTTTGATGAGACACATACAGTATTGCAATTTGTAAATTTTATTAAATTGAATTTAATGTTTCCTGGTTGTTTATGTACCAATGATTCATTTTAAGAAGTTTCCAATTAATCTCCTCCGAGAACAGATAGAATTCTGCATGAATCTACATTTTCTGAAAAGTGATGGTTTTTCTTGTCCCGTCAGTCACGCTGATTTCAAACTGCACCCATACAGCTGTTTAATGATGTAGATTCAGCCTGTGTTTTTCAAATTGAAATATGACTTTTTCTTGTTAATTTACAATATAACTTTTTAGGCTAAGCCAAGCACATTTTTTTCTGCAAGCTTTTCAAAAAAGAAAATTGCTCGAAATTGTCCCGTCAGTCACGCTGGAATTAGCGTTAAGTCGAATAGTACCCGGTGTCTGGCATCTGGTTTATGCTTCATTGTGCGAAACACATGTTCCGCTAGCCAGGACATATCAATGAAGTGCAATGGGTCATCGAGTATGTCAAGCAGTGATAAATAAATACAAGAGTAACGTGTACAACGTGGCTCAAGTTGCTGAATTTGGATTTAAACACCTCGTTCGCAGTGCATGTGGCAGCCAAGACCCGCTTAGGCTTACTGTATATGGTTAATTAGTGAGGGTTTTACGCAAACTGATCGAAGGCTTTTCTCGTTCATAAATGCAAAATGCATTTTTTGAGGAAGGCACCTTAAAGAAAAATCCTGTTTAATTCGAAAATAGCTTAAGTCTGGACAATAAAAGACACTCGCCGATTATCTTTGTGTTTATTTTAAGATTCTGATAAATTTTTATTTAGGTATTTTACTCAGAAGAATAACTTGATGGAATTTCCATTATTTTATCTAGTACTACATTCTGCATCCTGTAACATCCATTCTGCAAAATGCGAGTCTGCAGTCTGCAAAATAGTACATCGGATATGTAACTGTACAATGTCATGCATGTGGACTTTGTCATAATATTCCTTTGTTGGTCACATTCATCTCAGCTGCTGTAAAATATATGTTCATATTGACATAAAAACCTGAACACAATAGCCACTGGTTGTCAGGATTTACTTTTTTGCTGCTTGCAATTGGGCGACTCCACCATTTCATTTGAGCTTGAGCTGAGGGCGCCATCATCTTATGATGTACAGATATGCACTCAATCATGTGATCAAAATTAAGCAAACTGCTTTTTGCTATATCTGGTTTAACATTTATCAGGTGTACTTAACACTTGACGAGTACATATTGTAACATCATAAAACATCAGGTTTAGTGCTATTTCCAGGCTTGTTGTTATCGATCATAGTGATTTACAGTGCCCTAGAAAATAAAGAGCACAAGTCAAGATAATCTAGGCAATTAACATTCATATGCCTTTTATCTCCTACTCTGGTAGCTACTGTAACTGTTGTACTGTAGTTCATCATGTAATTTCTTCCTCACTAAATGACAAATTTGCTTCCAAAATTACTTTACCATTGTAAACCATCGCTACTAATCTGGGGTGTGCAAAATAAGGAAAAATATAAATAACATTAAATCTCGCCTATGGAGCCTATATCTTTTGCTAAAGTGGCTGCAGGATGTGCCATTAAGCTGTCCAGACTCAATGCTTTACAGCATGTTCTGATGTCTTTGTTTTGATGTCTCTATATTTTGAAAGTACATGAAAGTCAGTGTTAGGACAAGGGTTAGGTTAGGCCAGTGTTCGCACTAAGGAATTGAAACTGTGCGGGAATTCCCTCTCTAAAAATTTTTTTGTGCGGGATTTTCAAAATCAAGGCGGGACCTTATCCCTCCCATAAATTCTTCTAGAGCGGGATTTCTGTCGCCATCGCAAAACTACTCCCCACGCAAGAGGTACTACTTGCTGTTAACGGCAGTTAATGCGTGTCACTAACGTTAGTGCTTCTCTCCAAGTTCACAGCCTCCTCCGATACAGCTCCAATTCATCACTGGGTGTTTTCCTTCTGAAGAATGAGTGAGTATAAATCCGTGAACTTGAAGTTGAAGTGGAAAATATGAGTGATTGGAGATACACATACGATCAGAAATTAACGAGAGCAATGTACGACGTAAAATGAAGAAAGTACATACTGTACATATTCAATACAATTACACATGTAAGACTCCACAGTGCACTACAGCTCTACAGGTGTGTAACCAATCGTACGTACTGTACACGATGCAACGTTGCGTTCGCAACCCTGGAACTGTGATTGAATTTCAGTCCAATCAGATTCGCTCTTATTTATACAACCAGCAGCCAGCATATAAGAGCTGCACTGTGAATGGCTAGATTACGATATTTGTTGCTACCATAATCAGTGTTCAGCTTGGGAGTTGCGATCCGCTTGCTGGGGAACGATTCTATATTGCAATTTATTGTGCGTATTAAGATTGCAATTTCTCTGTACAATCACAGCTGCGGAGAAGTGCGCTGGAATTTTGGCTGGATTCAGAACATCAGCTGCCCGCTTATGATTTATTTATGTGCGGGAGCGGAGAAGGTGTGCGGGATTTTCCCGCATTAGATTTAATTATGTGCGGGATTTGAAAGACAGAAGCGGGATTCCCGCAATCCCGCGCCTTAGTGCGAACACTGGGTTAGGCTGAGAGTATTACAGGTATTGGTTTTGGAACATGGAGACATCAGAACATAGAGATGTAACCGTACAATGTCATCAGTGTTCGCACTAAGGAATTGAAACTGGGAGAGAATTCCCTCTCTAAATATTTTTTTTGGATGGGATTTTCAAAATCAAGGCGGGACCTTATCCCTCCCATAAATTCTTTTTGAGCGGGCTTTCCGTCGCCATCGCAAAACTACTCCCCACGCTAGAGGTACCACTTGCTGTTAATGGCATTTAATGCGTGTCACTAGTGCTTCTCTCCAAGTTCAAAGCCTCCCACACCCCTGCTCCGATACCTCAGGCTCCCCTTTGTCACTCGGTGTTTTCCTTCTGAAGAATGAGTGAGTATAAATCCATGAACTTGAAGTTGAAAATATGAATGAACTTCATTGGAGATACACATACGATCAGAAATTAACGAGAGCAATATACGACGTAATAATAAAGAAAGTACATACTGTACATATTCAGTACAACACATGTGAGACTCCACAGTGCACTACAGTCTACAGGTGTGTAACCAAACATACTGTACACAATACAACATTGCATTTGCAACCCTAGGACTGTGATTGAATTTCAATCCAATCAGATTCGCTCTTATATGTACAGTAAATACAACCAACAGACAGCATATAAGAGCTGCACTATGAATGGCTAGATTACGATGATATTTGTTGCTACCATAATCAGTGTTCAGCTTGGGAGTTGCCATTGGCTTGTTTATTAACAATTCTACATTGCGATTTATTGTGCGTATTATAATTGCAGTTTCTCTGTACAATCACAGCTGCGGAGAAGTGCGCAGGAATTTTGGCTGGATTCGGAACATCAGCTACCCCCTTAAGATTTATTTATGTGCGGGAGCGGAGGTGTGCAGGATTTTCCCGCATTAGATTTAATTATGTGCGGGATTCGAAAGACAAAAGCGGGATTCCCGCAATCCCGCACCTTAGTGCGAAAACTAAATGTCATGCATGTGGAATTTGTGATTATATTCTTTTGTTGGTCAAATTCATCTCAGCTGCTGTACAGTACTGTATATATACATATACAGACATAAACTTGAACACAATAGCCACTGACTGTCAAGATTTACTTTTTTGCTGCTTGCAATTGGGTGACTCTACCTTTGCATTTGAGCTTGAGCTGAAGGCACAGTCATCTTATGATGACAGATATGCACTTAATCATGTGATCAAGATTAAGTAAACTGCCTTTTGCTATACATGAGGCAAAATTTGCCTTTGCTGAAATCAGTCACAGCTACAGTACATACCACAGTTTTTAGGGGAAAACTCAAAACTGCTGTTCTCAACTAAAGTACCCGACCACTGGTTCGTTACTTCACTTAGCTGCCCCAGTGAGCAGCAGCTGTGTTGAATGCTTTGATGACCATTTTGGTACAACACTAGTAAACCCAACAACAAAGGGGGTCTGTTTACTAACAACAATTTCAGTCCTGAAATTAGTATTGGCAAAACAGGGATCAAATTACTCATGGTTATTGAAGGTTACAGTAGATCACCTTTCAGTTTAATCTGAGATAAACTGCAATCAAATTTCAACCTTTAGGGCTATTGACAAATGCTTGAATGACCAGGTAATTGATATATTGGTAACAGTTAAACTCTTGACAAGTTTTGGAATAGGAAGATTCTGCAAAATGATGTAGCAAGACATTTATCAGGTGTACTTAACACTTGACAAGTAGTATTGTCATATCATAAAACATCAGGTTTAGTGCTATTTCCAGGCTTGTTGTTATCGATCAATCATTGTGATTTACAGGACCCTAGAAAGTAAAGGGCACAAGTCAAGATAATCTAGGCAATTAACATTCATGTGCCTCTTATCTCCTGCACTGGTAGCTACTGTAATTGGTGTAGTTCATCATGTAATTTCTTCCTCACTAAATTACAATCTTACAATCCAACTATTTAAGTACATCAATCATGTGCACTCAATGATGAGGAATTAATTAGTAATTAGTCAAGTTTGAATGCTAAGTAGCACTTGGCATGCAAAAGTCTTCTTACATTGTAGTGTAGTGCATGTTCACACAGCAAGTACTGTAGGTTTTTTTTATTTACTTCCACATTTCAGAAAAATTACCTCAGCCCATCTGACCCTGATATTGTGAAGATATACGTATAGGAGATTAATTAGTTAGGCCAGACATGAAAAAATGTTCATTCATACTTAGTTAAAATCCTCAACTTCTATTGGTTCATTAAGGTCAGGTGACCGTGCATTATCCTAGGATAACCCACGGTAAATTAAGAATAAAATCACCGGCAGATGAATACAATACCGTACTATATACACTGTATTTATAACATCACTATAGCTTTAGATATAGCTAGCTGGCTTGACACACATAGACTAGACCTAGCTGATCATGATATGATATATCCAGCGTTAGGCCTATGGTGTGACACTACTCACTAGTCACATCAAGGCCTACGAAAACGGTTCCATTTCTAAGAAACACTTTTGTTCCCAAATCTTACGTGAAACCCTATAGAGGCAAAGGATCCATAAACGCTTATAATTCAAAGTCAAATAACCTAGGTCCAAGCCTCAGTAACATTACAACTTACACAAAAGTTCCTTGTCGAGCACTGAATCCTCAAACGAAATCAGCGTTACTAACGTTACTGCTGTTAGGGCTGAGATCTCTAACATGTCCAGACTTTTCTCCAAATGTACGTTTGAAATGCTGTGACTGTTTATCTCCCAAAATCAGTAGCTGAATCCTAGGCAAATTCCATCATTTGAAGTAACTTAAAAGCTCAAGAATACCTGAACAAGTCCGTTAGGGTTTGAACAAATGACGAGCAATTTTAAAAAAGACCGCGCTACTGGTGGATATGTCACTACGTACTGCCAATGCGTCGTACGTGCATGTGTTTATGTACACAGCATGTGCACCCACAGCGTACACAACGTACCATGATAGGCCTAGTAAATATGCTCTGTGTACGTGTGCAGTGCAAGTGTACATGATACAAATGCAAGATTTATTGGCTAAGGGGTTACCATGGAGTCATAATACCTCTAGTTACGTTACCAACTGTTAATTTTTTGTCCTTTTCGGTCCTTTTCGGCTGTTGAAGTCTTTAAAGCAGAATACCATTTCTCAAATTTAGTCACATCGTTGTTATATTTCATGACTTATGAATATTTCATTGAATTCATTTTGTTTAATAGTAGGCTACTTTATTAATTGCGCACGAATAGGCCTATTGTTTTGAAAGGTTGTGAATAGGTTCTCATCTTTCCTCGGGGTTTTGATTTCAATAAAAATGTGGTTATCTGCAAACACAAATTTTCTTCCTTTTTACTATTTTTTCATCAAATTCTTGTGTATGAATGAACAGGGTTAATCAACGCTGGACCGTGCATTAAATAGAGGATAGTGCACTCCGGGGGTTAATGCTATCGCTAGATGCACTCGGGCTACGCCCTCGTGCATCGCTTGCATTAACCCCCGATCGTGCATTATCCTCTACTTAATGCACGGTCCAGCGTTGATTAACCCTTTATTGTTTAGATGGTGTATTTTTAGCTCAGCTGAAAGCTTTCAGCTGAGCTATTGCTGTCATGCACGGCAAACATCTGTCACCATAACATTTGCGTTTAAGTGCCTGACATTTCGCTGTTTTTCATTAGATTTGGCTGAAATTTAGTAGAGATGTTAGCAAAAGTGATATCTGTATGCTGCGTCTCTTTTCGATTAATTTGACCGCTATTTGACCTCGGGAGGGGGCTTTGTTTGAAAGCGTAAAATTCCCTACTTGTCTTTCAGGTTTGCACCAATCTTGATAATATGTTTCATATAGATAGTTCAGTTTGTGCTGAACAAAAGTTAATTTTTTTTTTTCGTTTCTGCAATCATTTAAGGCATGAAAACAGCACTTCTTGAAACAAATTCTGGCGAAGTGTTTCAATGCACAGAGCATCGAGAATCCCAGTGTTTATCATTTGAGAGACTGTGTACAATGAAACAAGGTACAAAAGTATACTGAACATATATAAATGTGCAGGACGGCTCGTGTTTAGTCGTGTGGAAGTGTGTACGCAAAGTGCAGTGTATCGATTTTTGAATACCGTATGTGGGCTACCCCACGATGTCAGACTGTTTGCTCAGCTCTTCACTTTCCAAACCAGGGATATGACATGAATGAGGAATATACCGTACAGCCTACTATGGAGGCGTTACGTGAATATATGTGGCGCTGATCTCATTCAGGTGTTTTAATAATAGAATAGCTAAATTGGTTGGATGGTTAGGCCTACTCGAAATGAAATACCGGACGTTTGAAAGTTGTGCAAGTAGTGGCCTTGTGCGAAACAGTGGTATAAGCTAGGCCTACACATTTTTGTGTTGAGGCAGAAACAAGTATTCAACTTAGCCTGATGTCTGAATGGTTTTAGGAGTTTGGCTTAAAGTTTAAAGAGAATATATTCAGTCGCCTCAAGTTTCAAGTTGTTTGTAAACATTAGCCTACCTTAATCTTTCAAACCTTCATGTATTACATACAAACATTTTCCTTAACATTTCTGGACAAAAAATATTTAGTATGGAAGGTAGACAAATGACTTATCCTTCCTTAATAGCAAATTAGTTTATATTGTCACATGGAGGAAAGAAGCTACTCGTGAACTGGGATGCCGGCGCGGGGTACACTACTTCAAGTTAAGGTGAATGTTGTCTAGAAAATGTCGTAAGGGAAAGAGGAACCTACCCCTTTCTTTTAAACAAAGAACATATCACGTTGATTGAAAATACAATGCTTCATATGGTTTAAGCTTACGGTTGTGCTAACATTCCAAAAACAATTTTCGGTTTGAAAAGGAAAACGTGCTTTTTGAACCGTGTGCCATATGTCAGTCTCGGAGGCAGGAATTATGCAGCTCAGGCTTCTAGCCAAGCGGGCCAAGGGGGCGAATCCCTCTTTGAAATTTGTTTGCCCCTAGCAAGTTTTCAAGTTGAAATTGGCTTAATGGCATTTTTACACATTTGGCCCCCTTAAAAATTTGTTAGCCCCTGGAAGCCAGTTCGCCCCCATTCAGTACCTTGTCAGGCTACGAGCCTGGTGCAGCCATATGGGCATCGACACTGCAGGAACCGCCTCAGTCTTGTTCTCTGTTGCCGAGAGCCCCACCAAGTTGGTATGAGGAAGCTATGGGGGATGGTATTTCAATAGCCTTGGACTGGTATACGTGTACATATTTTCCCAATGCTCTCTACGAACTGTAGTTACCCTCTGGCCTGTTGCGACACATTCACTGGTCCCAAAAGCAATCGACGATTTATCTGGTAAATCCCAATCATAAAAATGTTATTAAGTAAAATGATTTTGTAGGGGAAAACGGGACTAAAGAGTACTCAGAAGTAGGCGCATAAAGAATTTAATTTAGAAATCCCTGTATATTGAGCAATTGAGCAGTTTTGGCTTTTCCAAATCATAGTGGCAACACGCATTTGAACTTTTGTCCCTGGACAAGTTCAAGGAATATCTTTGGGGCAAAATATCGCTTTTAAGACCTTTAACCATTTGTAAAATTTCTTTATCAGAAGTTACTATCTGGGTCTAATTATGGAAAACAAATGAGGCCTACACAGCAGCACACTCATAAACATTCATTATTTGTATGCTAAGATCTGTGCAGTATATAAAGTTAACTTTGTGTACCAGATAGTCTTTCAGAGACTTCAGGAGTTCAATACATATTTCATTGCATTTATATTTATCTCTCTTTTCTAACATACGCATGAACAACATGAGTTACAGACCCAACCGAAATATTGACTGCAGACTTTTAGGTCAACAGGAAAAGCTGAGCTTCAGCAACATTGTTGCGCTTGTTATGTGCATGTACCCAACCCCGTCCCCTTATGCATTTATGGTGGGGCTGGACATGTGCCACATAAGCCTAGGGCAGAAAAATGCACCATGTTCATGATAAATACACAGTATATACACATTGTAAAATTATGCAGAACACTGGTGATAAAAAATGAAATGATTATTCTGCAAACTTGTGTTATTTCATCTGTTTGTAACTTTTACTTGTTTTTTTCACATAATTTAAGGCTTTCTCCCTTTGTTTGTCTTCTCACGTTTTCATTTAAATAGGCATTCTATTTGTGAGGGTATGTGTACTGTAGTTTGTTTTATTGCTTGTCATTTCTTATTTTGTTACTGGTACATTATTACACTGTTGTAGTAGGCATGGGCAACTCCATGTCAGCATCCCATGAAAATGCCCCTTACAGAAATGTACTTTTCTAAATTCCCAATATATGGGCCTTTGATTGGGTTTTCAGCAGAACGTTTATACATATGCATGATCGATGGAAGGTAATCACTATGGCAACTGCTGATACTGCTTTTCTGTGTAGAGCTGTTCTGGGGAAAGATAATCAGCCTAAGAGATAAGAACTGCAGACAGAAAAATGAGAGTCACTCAAGAAATAATCATTACATGCAGGGCTGCACGATTTCTGTCAAAATCTGTAAGGGGCCTTGCTTGACATGAGGTACCTGCTGCACTGTTTTTAGTGGTGACTCTTACAGAGTCGTGACTCCTTCAGAGTCATGACTTCTGCAGTGATTGATGTCTAAACATATTCTTCAGCAGCTACTGTACTATCAACTTCTAGCTTAACAATGAGTAATACGTACGCTTACACTATGCTCCTCAACAGCTGTGATCATGCCTGTGATAACTGACATTTTAGAGAATTGCAGTTGCCAGCTGAAGAGAAAACACTAATATAAATACAGAGTAAGATCAGAATTAAGAGCTGGCCATGTTTACTTCATTAAAACCTGCAAAATAAAACAAATGTTACCCCACAAAGTAAAATTTTTTGACATATTGTTGACATTAATTGCAAATAGGTTCTGAAAGTCCTGATTTCAAGGAAAATGGAGTAGCTACTCGACTCCACACCAGCAGTCCCGCCTCTGAAGTAGAGTGGGGTTACCTGCCCAGGCCTACGTACATCATTTACTGTTTGTTGTTTGTCCAACCATTGTACAATAGCATCTTTGAAGAGTTCTGTAGAATTTTGTGCCTTTGCAAATCAATTTATTTTCCAACAGTTTGTTAGCAATAGTACAGTGGTCCATGGGCGTCAATCCTGGGGGGATGGGGGACAAGACCCCCCACATTTCGATGGATGGGGGACACAATATCAAATGTCCCCCCCCCACACACACACTTGGTAAAGAGTAGTGCCGTGGCTCTATTTGACTGGCTTTTTGAGTGGCATGTAGGTTTGTTGAAAGTGTCTCAATGCAGATCCTGAATGCAGATTTTGTCAGGGAAATCTTATTTAAAGGGGATATGCAGTCACCCCAACTTGAAGTAGTGCAGTAGACTGTCTTGTTTCATGATTGGCTCTTGAGAGTCATGTGACAATATTTTTTCTCCTAAAATGTGAAATTTACTAGAAGTAACTGATTGGTTTACCTTGAATATACAATACAAAAGTCCTAAAATATTGTGAAAGATACTTTGCAGAGAAATAAGAAAATTGTGAGATTTAGCTGTTGCTTCAAAATAAGTTTGGGACGACTGCTCTTGCCCTTTAATGAAAAATTTTGGTGCACTTCCCGTGCATGGATACAGTTTGCACTCCATCTCATGACCATTAAAAAGGTGATAAAATAAGGAACTATTCTAATCACAACACTTTCCCAAAACAGAGATACATCTCCAAGCATCTGTATAGGGGCCCCGCATCAGTATTGGGTCCTTCAGTCTAATTTGTAAGCATGATGTGGAAGGTTAAAGCATTAAAGCACGTTGTTGCCATTATACATTTTTCAAAAGCTTTTACCGAGCGCTTTGCGCGAAGCCATTGTCGGTATAGGTGGTTATTGCTAATACACTTATGAAGAAAAAGCTGAAATGTGCTTGTTAGTCCTTTACACCTTTTGCTACACCTATCAGTGAGGTCTAACATCACCTTACTGCACCTACTCTCTCCCTCTTGCCGATTCTCCATTTACTGGAAGATGTTCGTCTGTATTTTCATTTAAAATTAGTAAAAATATGATAGATGTAAAGTGCTTGGCATCATAATCTATATTACCATTTGGATGTCAGGTAATAAGCATTACGCCATTGCCCCATTTTATATAATTGATCCAGAAGGAAAGGCAAATTTTCATAATAGTCCAAGAAAGTTTCTGTTGACTCAGCGCCGGTGTTTTTGTCGAAAAACTTTGCCAGAATAGAAGCATTAAAGTAGCCAAAAGGGGGATTTAAGGAAGGTCATTGAAAACGAATTCTCCGTTAGACAACATACTCCCTTCTTTCACCTAACCAAAACTTAGAGTTCACTAAATTGTGGACATTTTACAGCCATATACAATCAGCTCCAAAAATAAATCAAAGATAGTATCATTTTGCATCTAAGCAACCTTAAATTTACGAAAATTTCTCAAAGGGGAGGGGGACACGTGTCCCCCTCATGTGTCCCCCTCCCCCAGGGTGACACCTTCATGTAGTGACAAAGAAACGATTCCCACTACCGTATACAAACACAGGGGGTATAAAAAAGGTGCAACTTATGTGTCACCACTGCAGTTAGTAAAAGCATCCAGCCACTAAATTATGGACATTTTCCAGCCATATACAATCAGCTCCAAAAATAACCCAAAGATAGCACCATTTTGTACCTAAGCAACCTTAAATTCACAAAATTTCTCAAAGGGGAGCTTCAGATCCCAGCTGTTGGATCTACTCAACTATTTAGATTGGCTAAGTAGCAGTTCTGGAAAGTGTTTAGTCCTACAGCCCTCGAAAATAGCCTCGGCATTCGGCAATGCCGAGGTAAATGCCGAGATAAATTGACTTGACTTCGGCAAAAATTTTGCCGAGGCGATAGATTGCAGGACACGCGTACAGGGACTTACCGGTTACGAAAGCTGCACACTAGGGCTACACGGCTCGAAATGCAGCTTCGAGTAGCGACTTGAAAAGAAATCGTTTTCTGATAAAATTTCCAACACGATCGTAACATGAGCAAATATATTCAGTATTATTGCTTTATATACAAAACATAGTTGCAATTTTTCAAGTTTTAATGGAAAATCTTGATTTAAAAAGTTCGTTACGATGGGTATTTACTGTATGTACAAAACTCACTGTCTGCTGTCAAGAAAGTGATCACTGTACACACATGAGTATGACACATCAGTTTGGGGTAAAAGAAACAGCTTTAGACTGGTTCCGCAGTTACTTGCAAGAAAGAAAAATGAAGATTCGGGTGGGGGATTCATTTTCCGAGGAAACTGACATAACTTTTTCAGTACCACAGGGTAGCTGTGCAGGTCCGGTCGTTTTATCTTTTTTAATGTGTAATAAAGTGGGAAAAATTCCCAAAGCGGCTGTGTTGGTTTTATCAATGGAATTCCGGAGCTTAAACAAACAAATTACGTTAACCTACTGTGGTAGAAGTTTGTAAACAAGTAGAATCGGACAGTTACCTAATGCCGAGGTAAAGTGTATTTTTGCCGAAGTAAATCCTTTTTACTTCAGCAGTTTTTTTGCCGTAGCCAATATCTTATTTGGAAGGGCTGGTCCTATACAATTTACAAGGTAAAAGCTGTGTGTTTAATATGTGTAAATCTACTTTTTTGAATTGGAGGTACTGTACAATTATTTGCAATCAAGTAATACCATTAATGTTACTGTTTACTATTTAGTTCTATTTTACAAACCAAAGCATGTTTTTTCTTTCCTAGGAACTAATACAGAAATATTCTAATGCAACTTTGGTAAGTGTTATCATTAAAAGCTTCATAGCTTTGCTATAAGTGGGTATATTGATAAACCCTTGATTTTCAGCTAAAACTTGGCATGGTGAGAAGTGGAATTACAAAGTAGAAACTATACACAAAAGGTCAGGATGCCATCGTAGGTCAGGAAGGGTCAAAGTTCAAATTGTGGTTTTGTTGGTGCAACTTTGCTAAATCAGACATGTAAATTTAATGTGATAATTTTCATCTGCTAATCAGTTTTAAATCTTGGCTAGACTTTTAGTTTATATATGACAATATTTAAAGTGATTATGAAGTACTGCTTATCTGTAGACTGAAGTAAAATTGAGAAAACCTCATAAACAAGATACCTCAAGACAGCTATTCTCTCACTGGGTAGGTTGGTACTTAAAAGCTTACACTCTAATAAAAAACCTGACTTTGGTGAAGGTCAAAGGTTATGTGGGGTCATCAGAAATCAGACTAAATTTCATTTGCATAATATATATTGTGTACTATAAATAGTCCATGAGTCTATACCATTATTATTATTATTATTGTTGTTGTTGTTGTTGTTGTTGTTGTTGTTGTTGTTATTGTTATTGTTATTGTTATTATTATTAAGTAACACTTCTATAGCGCTCACTTCTACCAAAGAGTACTCAGCGGCGCTTTACAATCATTACAACACAGTAAGATACAAATAAAGTAGTGAAAAAAGAGAAAAGATCAAATGTTACTTAAAAGCCAAATGAAACAGATGTGTTTTAAGCTTACTTTGGAAGGTGGGAAAAGTTCGGCAAGATCTAATGTCAAGGGGCAAATTGTTCCACTCCCTTGTCCCTGCCACTGAAAAAGAGCGATCCCCAAGTGTCTTTCTGTTTGTTCTAGGAATTTTATACTGTCCACCAGATCTCAGGGAATAATTGCAATCCAATTTTGTAAACATGTCCAATAAATACTTTGGAGCAAGACCATGAACACACTTAAAAGACATACACAACAACCTGAACAAGAACCTTGATTCAATTGGCAGCCAATGAAGTTCCCTCAAACAACTTGATGCACTATCAAATTTTTTCTCATGTAAAATTATTTTAGCAGCAAAATTCTGTACCCTTTGTAAGTTACATGTAACAGTTTTAGGTAACCCATATAATATTGTGCAGCAGTAGTCTAATTGAGATATGACCAACGAATGTACCAATTGTTCCACTGACTTTCTGTCTAAATGACAACGTAATTGCCTAATTCGAAATAAAGTATACATAGCGGTTTTGCATTTTTCATTTATGTGTTGCCGAAAAGATAGTTCATTGTCCAGTAGAACACCAAGATACTTAATGCAAATCTTCTCTTCAATGTGAGCATCATTGATTTTATACCGTTAAAAGAACACTTTTTACGTTGACGCTTACTAGCAAAAATAATATATTCGGTTTTTGCACTGTTCAAGCGGAGCCTATTCACATTCATCCAGTTTTTGATAACCTTGGCACAATCCTCCGAGAGATTGATGCATCGTATTTCATCAAGGGGGTTATCAGTTGTGAAGCTGTTGTAATAAGAGTGGTCATCAGCATATCCTACTATGGAGATCATCCCATGCCCGGGTGTTGTGTTGGAGAAAATATAATCCTTCAAGGTACTTGCATATAAATTGTAAGCGACCGGACCTGCACAGCTACCCTGTGGTACTGAAAAAGTTATGTCAGTTTCCTCGGAAAATGAATCCCCCACCCGAATCTTCATTTTTCTTTCTTGCAAGTAACTGCGGAACCAGTCTAAAGCTGTTTCTTTTACCCCAAACTGATGTTTCAGTACTTTTAGAAGAACACCGTGATCAACTGTATCGAAAGCGGCTGAAAGGTCGAGAGCTACCAACGGTGTAACCATTTGTTTATCCATTTTGACAAGCAAGTCATTTACAAGCTTTATCAATACAGTTTCGGTGCTATAGAACTCTCGGTATGCACTTATGTAATCGGGAAACAAATTTTGGCTACTGATATGATCATTTAAGTGGAGAAGCATCCCTTTCTCAACAATTTTTGAGATAAATGGTAAGTTGTTCACGGGCCTATAATTTGCAATAACTAAGTCAAGTCCCGGTTTTTTCAATAGTGGACACACAACTGACGTTTTCCACAAAGATGAGAAAATTCCTGAGGTTAAGGAATTATTCACAATATTCGTCATCAAAGGGAGAAACACATCTAAGTGAGCTTTAATCAGACTAGCAGGGAAAGGATCGGTTGGACAAAAAGCACTGCCCAGTATAGCGACCACTGGCACCACCCAGCATGTATGGGGAAGAGCAATAGACTGACTTGACATACTTTTTGTGTCAGCAGGGAGTCATAAAATGGACGTCCTGTACATTGTTATTTTAGTACCAGATTTACTCAGTTTATGCTGGCCTACCTGCATGCTCAGGAGGAAGCACAGCTAGCCGGGGATCACTGGCTTAACCCTTGTATCTCGCTGACCCCGTTGATGATCATTCTAATGAGACACCCCAAACCTCAACCATACCATTTCCCCCTTGGGGCCCCCTTCCCATCCAGGTCCTTAGGCTAGTGCTTTACTTAGCCTATATGAATAGCTATAAACCCTCTTTATTGTGTAGTACAAGTTTTTTCGGTTATCTGTGGTATATCTTTTAGGTTTACTCAGTTAGATCTTTGAAGTGCCACATGATAAAATTTTCATAGCTTTTCTTTCATGTGCTTCTTGAACTTATGATATGCATGATTTGTTTTGTGGCACACACACTACCGTCCATTTCAGGAACCATGATGGTGTATCCATTAGATAATTTCAAGTTGTTTCATAAAGCTATGAAAGTTACGAATATTTTTAAATTGGCAATCTTGTGTGCTTGCATTCACAGAATGGTTACACTGTTAATTTCTGTGTCGATAGTAAGAAATCTCTTGGTAACTATGTAGTGGATGCAGATGGCAACCGTATGTTGGATGTATTTTGCCAAATATCATCATTACCTTTAGGTAAGTGTTATAGTTATAGCAACATACTGAGGTCAATGTAATCCCCTGTTAATACAAAGTGATGTACAACAATTTCAATACAATGTTAGACATCAAAACAAAAACTAAAATTGGCCTGCATGCATGCCCAAATGGATTTTGGCTGGCAGAAACTTGCAAGGGCACCAAAGGTATGCCAAGTACAGGATAACAATATCTATAAAGGGCCATTGTTGGATTTTGATTTTTTTTGGACAAGAAGGCAAAAGTGGAAAATTGAGCTTAAACGTCATAGCCTTTGATGTCTTTGGTTTATTTTTCAAACTGTGCTACAGTCATCCCAAGTTCATTTTCAAAAATTTCTAAATCTGACAGATCTCGTATTTCGCTCACAAGTATAAGCCTTGGTCTTAGTATAAAAACATTGATTATTGAAAGTAAGCCAAAAAATATATAAGTCAACATGAATTTAAGAAAGAAGTAAAAAAAAATATTGTCACATGATTGATAGGAACCATTCCTGAATTAGGATGATGGGGTACACTAATTCAAATTGTGGGGACTGCATTTTCCCTTATAACTTGAACATGCCGTGTTTCTCCTGAAGCTCAAATCCACAGAAATTTACGTCGATTGGCTATGTTGCTGCTCTTCAAAACCCACAATACTCTAGATAAGACTTCCTTACTTCTGTACTCTGCAACTCTTGTTTACAAACAAACACACTCAAGTGTAAATAGACTTCTCTGTGGAAATACAATGGCTAAGCAAACAGGCTGCTGTAAGGACTGTTCATGACCAAGTGTAGAGTTGGCTGACCAGACAGAATTACCAGACAGAAAGTTTAATCTTGATTCAGGAGAAGTGTGGAGACAAAGAAAAGGTACAACCTCAGTCCCCTTTGGCAGACACATCTCATGAGTTGTATGTCATATGGCAGAGTTAGGGTTGTCAGAATTGGTTTCAGTAGTAACAGAAATCTGTGTGTTTACATTGGCATGTGTGTTTGTGTGTGTGTGTTTGTGTATGTTTTTAATGGCTAGCATGTTCACATGTATCTCAAGAAGGGATACTTTAGTAGAGTTTCCATTTTAAGGGAAAGAATGCTATTGTTTTGGTGGGGGTGAAAGGCTATCTGAGGTCACCAGAGGTCAAATTCTGAAAACTTTGTTCACAAAATATCTCAAGGTAGTAATGATGGATACATTCCATCATGGAATATTGACTTTCCATATATAGACTCTTTTTCAAATAGGAATTACAAAGGATTGTGGGTTAGAACTTTGGTGTGCATCATTTTTTTGCCACAGCAAAATGCCATTGACAAAAACATCGCGTACCAGAACTTTATCCCACAAGCCATTGCAATTGCTATATGGAAAAGGGTCTAGATGTAGAACAGAATTGTAAGTGGGGTCAAAGATCATCTGATATCACAGGAAATTGAAGCTGAAAATATCTATAACATGATATCTCAGGTAAGAAACAACTATACTTTTCATTCATAGCCTGGTGATGCATTGTATCCACAGAAATTAAAGTAAAGGAAAACACTGCCGCATTCCTGCATGTTTAACCAGTGAAGCCACGAAAATTGTGAGGGCACTTCCACTGTACATGGCAAAAGGCTGTTTGATTGGCATGTCTTTGTACCTACAGTGTGCATTCATCTTCAGAAGTTTATTGCCGTTTTATCCGTTTTTCAAAAGACGAGGGGTAATTTTCAAAACAGGGATAAGTCATATGGAGCCTTGAGTGTTTTAACTTGAAAACTTGTAGTTTCTGTGCCAATAACTGGAGCAAAAGCAATGACGTGATGTTTGTATTACACACCATTGCGTTGTCACTGCACAGACAGCCAAACCAATGGATCAGTTCAGATTGCAGGATATCATTCTCCCTTACTTTAACTTCTGTGATTTTATCAAGCAGAAAAACCTTTAGTTTTTGTGTAGGTCAAAGGCCATCTGAAGTAAAATGAGGTCAAACCCTGAAAACCTTGTCAGCATGACATTTCAAGTTAACCTGACGTACTTGTCATATTTAGCAATATGGTTGTGCATTTTATCAGGTAGAAGAACTATATTATTTTGGGTGGAGGTCAACCTGAGGTCGCCTGAGGTCGCCTGAGGTCGCCTGAGGTTGCCTGAGGTCATGATGTAAACTCTGAAAACCTTGTTAGTAACACAACATCCCAAGTTAGGAAGACTAGAGGCTTTTTGTACTAAGCATGGTGATGCATACAGTATCTAGTGGAAACAGCATTGTCTTGGGCAAGCAGAATGGCTTCATGATTATGTGCAAATTTCCATGAAGAACCAGCACGTAGTGATTCCCTGCAGTATGTGAATGCCATAGATACTGAAAACTTTTCAATTGGTGGACCTCTTCAAGCTTCTATCTGGTCAGTGCAAGTGACTACATAGGTTTTTAGATGAAGGTGCATTCAAGGCGAGACAGTATTAGGATCAGTATAAGCATTTGCTGTTTGTTTTTTAACCCTGATTATCAGTTTAGTATGTATTTTATTCTGTATATATTTGCTGGGAAGATCTTATCAGTATAGAACACTTCAAGCTGTTTTGATCATCCTAAAAATGGGAAGATATTTGATCAATATGTTCCCCATCATAATCATAGTGGATTACTTGATGGGGCCCAAGAGCAGCCTGTAGGCTGTATTGTAATACAGAGTTAAGGGTGAAACATTTAAAGGTAAGGGTAGTGCAGCACAGTTTGTTAACTGATGGGATCTGTGTGAGTCGGTTGTAGTGGTGGCTGGGTGACCATTTCCCATTTCCCAAAAGGTAAGACACAACTTTCCCAAGTTATTAAGGGGCCATGTGACCAGGCCATGGCCATGCATACTCACCAGCTCTGTGTACACATATGGTTGCAATCAGTATATATGCACAATCACACATTGTGCACATTCAGCATCCTTATCAAACTGACTGTGCATGCAGGATTCCAATATCATTGTCTGCAAATGTAACTGATGAGTTGCACAAATATACTTGCCAATTTTTCAACATGCTTACATTGTATAGAGAGGAATAAATTATTCATGATCATGCTTTTCATTGTGTATTTGTAAGAGTTCTCATCGTGATGTCCCACTAGACTTTCAAAAAGGAAGACAAATCCACATCTGGCATCAAGTATAAAGCTGGATGGAGGACAGGCTGCCCAAAAGCCGGACAATCTGGTAAAAAAACCAGGCAGGGATTCCGCCAGAAATGCAAAAAAGGGGGGGATTAATTGCTCCTTAAACCCCTAGTCCAAATTGATGTTGTCCCTGGCTAAAGTTACAAGTGGGTTCAGGGGGACAAAAGCTTGCTTCAAGACCCCTATAAGGTGCATTTTGAAGGGTTTTAAAGGCCATTTACTTATGAAAGTCCAAACATTGCTGCAAAGGTGCCCTCTTCTTAAGTAAGAAACCAAGATATGGACAATTTTTTTAATTTTGATGGAAATGAAAAGGGGGGATTTTACCCACCTTCTTCTGGAAAGGGGGGGGGACCCTGCCAGGTGTATATAGTTGAATACATTCTGCATTGGGACATAACTGAAGGGGAGAAACACAGGCAGTTTAGACTGAGGCTCAAGGTTTTCAAAAGATAATTACCTGGAGCAAAGTGTGATCACAAGTTTCCCCCATATTGCTTTAGTCAATTTCAGAGTTAGTTTGAGCAAACTTTTAAGCATGAGGAATGGGCATCTATAAAAATGCAAATATTGACATCACTGCTCCCTTTGTGAAATATCATTGAAACCTAAATAGCCTTCAGTACTGTTTAATGTATATTAAACAGAAATGTTAATACTTATAAATGTTGTCTATGAACAAGACCTTTTCATTTATATAGTAGAAGGGAGATAAGTGCGCATGGGGGATGGATAAACCAAATTAAATGTACCTAGGCATATTGAACAATATCTTTACTTGATTGAAAAATAATGTTATCCTTTCTTACGTAAGGAGGCCAGGTCCTTTAATGGCTGTTTGAAATTTGTCTTGACTTGTACTATCCCAGTGAGAGTCTCTTCCTTTTTTGATTCCTTGCCGGAGGCCGAAGGAATCTATGCGATGGTGATGTCGTGTGTGTGTGTGTATGTGTGTGTGTGTGAGGCTGCTTGTAAACACTCTATCTCAAAAGTGGTAACCCCGGGTAATCTCATACTTGGCATGTAGATTGCTCATATTGAGTAGATGAACCCTATTGTTTTTGGTGGAGGTCAAAGGTCATTTGGGGTCACCAGATGCAATTTAGTGAATTTCTTTTAGTAGCTGTAACTCGATGTCCGTTCTTCAAATTGAGTCATAATTTCAGGGTAAGATAGATGGGTAGGAGGTGGAAATATTGTAATATGAACTGCATTAATTGTAAAGGGTCAAAGGGTCAGAAAGTGATGTTTTGTTGATATTTCGCCAACGAAACATTTTAGAGGGATGGAAAAATGGAAAGTTGTGTTCGTTTATGTGAAATACACCTGATGACCTACTTTGACCTCAGTTGACCTCATTTGACCTTTTGACCTTTGTGGCTTTTTTGTGACCCCTGGATTTGTCTTGTTGAGACAAACCAAAAAGGCAATAATAGTACCCTCCTACAATGTTCCTAACTCGAGTTATTAACATTTAAGTGAAATGTTAGGAGTGTTTGTTATATATGCAGTGGAATGTGAGGTATGCGGTAGGATAACTCAGTAACTAAGTGACATAGGGGGATGGCGTAATGGAAAGTCGTGTTTGTCTATGTGAAATGCACGTGATGACCTACTTTGACCTCAGATGACCTCATTTGACCTTTTGACCTTTGTGGCTATTTTGTGACCCCTGGATTCGTCTTGTTGAGACAAACCAAAAAGGCAATTATAGTACCCTCCTACAATGTTCCTAACTCTAGTTATTGACATTTAAGTGAAATGTTAGGGAGTGTGTGTGTTATATATGCAGTGGAATGTGAGGTATGCGGTGGGATAACTCAGTAATGAAGTGACATAGGGGGATGGCGTAATGGAAAGTTGTGTTCATCTATGTGAAATGCACGTGATGATCTACTTTGACCTCATTTGACCTTTTGACCTTTGTGGCTTTTTTGTGACCCCTGGATTTGTCTTGTTGAGACAAACCAAAAAGGCAATTATACTACCCTTCTACGATGTTCCTGCCTCGAGTTTTTGACATTTAAGTGAAATGTTAGGGAGTGTGTGTTATAGGCCTATGCATTGGAATGCAAGGTATGCGGTGCAATAACTCAATAACCAAGTGACATAGGGGGATGGCATAATGAAAAGTTGTGTTTGTCTGTGTGATGTGCACATGATGACCTACTTTGATCTCATTTGCCTTTCTTGTGGCACCTGGATTTGTCTTGTTGAGACGAACCAAAAAAGGCAATTAAACTACCCTACTACGATGCTCCTAACTCAAGTTATAGACATTTTAGTGAAAGATCATGAGTGTGTGTGCGTAATGCATTGGAATGTGAGGTATGTGGTGGAATAACTTAATAACCAAGTGATATAGGAGGATGGCATAGTGGAAAGTTAAGTTCATCTATGTGAAGCACATGTGATGACCTACTTTGTCCTCATTTGACCTTTTGACCTCTGTGGCTTTTTTGTGACGCCTGGATTTTTCTTGTTTAGACAAACCAAAAAGGCAATTATACTACCCTCCTATGATGCTCGTTACTCAAGTTATTGACATTTTAGTGGAAGCTATAGGTCATGACTTTGTGTATGTTACTCATTGGAATGGGACATACGAGGGTGCGATTTCTATAACTGAGTAATCATTTTTTTATTTGAGTCACAAGATTTCAAAGGTTGACCTTATTAACATATCTTAAGTATGATAACTGTGAGGGATCTCATGCTTATGTAGGTGATTCATGTTTGTAACAATATATATCATATGGCAAGGAATCACTAAGCCCTTTGGCTTTCTGGTCTTTTAAAACCATTATAATCCACAAACAAGATTTTATAAAAAAGTGCTTAAATTATTATTGTCCACAACACACCAAGTCTCAGAGGAAGAGGGAACTATTATTCACATCCATTACAGTTTCCTTGCCTGCTAGATGGACGTACATTGTTTCTGTACCTATTAGCTGTTCTGGTGACATTGATTTCCTGTGATGGGACAATTTCCCCCGACAGTTCCCACCCTGATTTCCCTCCCCCAGTTCCCCCATTTTACAATTAACTACATGCTGGGGAAAAGCCCTTAGATACTTTTAAAGTTTACTCCCTGCCATAACAGTTAACAGTGGGTATCTTGGATTAAGTCAAGTTCAATAGAGTATTGAGTGCATGAAGCTACTCAGGAAATATATCCAGTAGCCAGCACAATAGAAGCAGTGGGACTCCATTCTTCCATTAAGCTGAACACAGTAACTACTGTGGCTGTCAAGATTTCCCTTTTTTCTGCTTGGGTGATTCAACTTTTCAGTTGAGCAATAAGGACACTTTCCTCTCATGTACTACCTCACCCACAGACACCTTACCGTACCCCACCAGAAAATTTGGAATTGTCCTTGGTGTGAATTGTCTGTGTTGAGAATAGTCCAGGTGGGAATTCTCCCAGGATGAGCCTTTAGGGGGAAATTGTCCAGAGGAAGATGTTCACTCAGGAACCAATATCTCTGTTAAGTTTTTCATTACTTCCAAGTCAATTTGCATGCAGGTTGTGTGCCATTAAAATTCATATACAAACACCAACAAGGATGATCTTCATACATATTCATCATAAAAGCAGCTATTGAAACCTACCATTTTCATTGGACAGTGTCGTTGGGGCTGTCAGTGTGTGATTCCATTGCTTGCAGTTCTCTCATTGAAGAAATCCTTTTGACTTTCTGTGCAAAATTCAAAAGATTGTAGAACAGTGCTATGAATTTAGCTGTGCCTATTTGTATCTTGTAATGTACATATATCATAATCAATCAGAATGTGGGGAAAGAGGTCTGAAATTGGATGATCTTTGTCTTTTTTTAAGTGCTGTGTAGAATACGCACATCAGAAAATGGTACATTGCCGCTTCTACCATTAAATGAACATCAAAGTGAGGGTAGAATACAGGGAATTCATGTATGCTTGTTGGCAGTGGATTTCTGACCACCAGAAGAAAAATACATGCATCAGACCACTATATATCCATTTGCCAATTATTGTGACCAGCTGTCTTGGTGCAGTCCATGCTAAAAATGAGAGTATTGCTGCCATTTAACATTTAAACTTAATTGCTGTTGGAGGAGGGGGGATTAAACGTGCATCCAAAGTTGCTTAATTTAGAAAGCACCATTATGCATCTAACTTCTGTATTGGTTATGCAAAAAATTTCAAGGGGAAAGAAGGGGACATCCCTTCCACTTGACCCACCGCAGGTCATGAACTTAACAATTAAGTGTGAGCAGCACTATATATAAGCCATGTAGGAGGGGCCAAGGTGTAAATTCACACTTTTATACAAATAATTTATCTTTCAACATTTTGATGGGATGTATTTCTTATGAGAAATTTTTGCAAAAGTCCACTTTTACTGTTTTGAATGTCTAAACACCATGGATGGAAAAATGGATGGAAAAAAAGATATTAAAAATCTTTGATTGATATCTCTTTTGTCTGTGTGGTTGTAAGTCCCTTGCAGACATGCAGCACTGTAGATACACATGCACTGATTGGCAGATATTTTTAGTGCTGTCTTGCACCAGCATGGAGGCTTTACAAGTGCTGGGGTTCATATTCAGCTTTTTTGAATGTATGTGTGTTCCTCAGGGTACTTTGCCATAGAAATTGGTTGCCAAGCCAACATAAATTCTACCACATGCCTGAATGAAGTGCCTTGAAGACTGACTTTTCTCTTTCTCACAGTTTCTTTTACTCTCTCACTATCATTTAGGATACAGTCATCCCGATCTTATGGCTGTAGTAACAGATCCAAAGAATGCTGTAAGTCATACGAACTACGTTCGTACCAACCACATTTCATGGTGTAAATGCAAACTATAACAATACATAGTTTTCTGTAGTCAAATGGATAGGGTTAAGAGTTAAGAGTTAGATGAGGTTTAATGGCTCAGTTTCTAACCAATTGGTTTAAGTCACCAGTTGTGGCTCACTGGCTTGTTTTCCCTACTCCATTGCTTATGCTGAGCACCAAGCACAATGGCAGTAGGTTCCATTGTGCTTGGTGCTCACATGGATAGGAACAGCTGAGGGGATACAGAGGGTATGCCCCTTCTTGCCTACAGACAAACCTGCCACTCTACACATAAGATACTTTCTTGGAATGAAAAAATTTTTCCACTTTGTTAAGAATTGTACTCCTCTGAATTTGTACCCCACCAGGCCACCTGCGTACCTGTACACCCCTGATCCCTGCACACTGTTTTAAAGTACTGCATGCCACTCTGAAAACAGTAAATTGTTAAATTGTCTTCCAAAAATAGACTTAAAAAAGTCAGTAAGAGTGGCCTTTCTGCCTGGAACACCTAGATATCTTGTGATGGTTTGGGAATTTCATGGAAAGTAAAACTTCCACAGAAATATGGTTTAAGAGTCAGCTATTGGAAAGTCAGGGATAAGCAGTGCTCTTTTTGCACTAAATTACATGCCCACGTGATGCATTATTTTCCTTTACTGAAATCAATCATAACTTCTGCAGTTTACAGGGAAAAACTGTAGTTCCCAATTAAAGTACTTGACCAGTGTGGTTCATTTCTTAAATTGACCACTCGAGTAAGCAGTAGATATTAGATTTAATACCAAAGGACAGGGACTTCTGCTCTGAGAGTAGTCCTGGCAAAAAAGGGATCAAATTTTTCATGGTCACAAGGTTAGATCACCTTTCAGCTTGCTATTAGATATAAAGAACTGCTATTAAATATCAATTGAGATACATCTTTAGGGCACTCTTGACATGAATGATGATCTAATTGGAAGTGATAAAACTTGACTGTTGACCATTTTTGTTATGGCAAGATTCTGCCCAATAAAATACTAGATTTTTACAAACTTGTAATTTGCTGATGTCATGCAAATCTGTTAAGAAGTCATATTGAAGTAAATTGGGATAAGAGAGGCTTAAAATCATTATCGGACACTGCTGTACAGTATGTAAATTATCATATTGCATTGCATTCCATGATATTATGCATGTGCATAATATTTTATCATAGCATATACTTGCATTTTTCATCAACTTTTAATAATGTTCTTCAATTTTTTTGAACAGAGTGTGTCTGCTGCAAGACCAGCTTTAGTATTTTTCCCTAACATGGACTATCCAGAGAAGTTGGAGAAATTGGTGGAAAGTGTAAGATTTATTCTTAATATTTTTTTAATCCCACTTTGAAGGAAATTTAACAGTTACAGATGCAAGCAGTGGTCCAAACTTTTCTTGCAAAAGCAACCAAATTTACAGATCTCTTGGTATTTCACTTTGAAGTATTTTTCACAGTGTTAGAGGATATTACCTGAATATTAAATATGAACCACAAGGTATGCTACATGTTACAAAGATACCTTCACATGGTTAGAATGAAATATACATGAATAGTAGATGGTGGACTGCATTTTGGTATGGAATATTGGTATCAGCCAATATTCTTGCTCTTACCGTTCTTATTCCTTTATCACTATCAGTAAAATTTACCTCTAGCTGCCCAGGTGTGGATCCAAGGGGGGCTTTCCCGGCCTCAGCCCCCCTTTTTTGACACATCAACAATAGTAAATATGTGAAAATTAACATAATGGTAATCTAGGAGAATATTCAAGGGGGCTTTCAGCCCCCCTCCCCCTTTTGAAATGTCTGAATCCGCACCTGCTGCCAATACTACGTACCTCACTGAAATTTCTGGTTCTGTACTTCATCAAAGTGTTATGTTCTTTTAGTATATTTGACTCAAAAGTCCCTAATGAAAAAACACAAGTTTTTGTGGTAGTGCCCAATAACTTATGGTTTAGTGTATCGTTTGCTTGTTTCTAAAACATCAGCATTGGCCAAAATTGAGAACTAAAACCCAAGTTTCGGTAATATCAATATCAGTACTTGTAATCGTGGTACAGCTGTAATGAATAGCGGTACCAGAATATAGTGTTCTTGTTCAAATTGGGGTGATATCATTTTCCTTTGACAGACGATCCATCGATAAGTAAGAACTGCACAAGGACTTAACAGTTGTGAGAATATAAAGCAGGAGTGTGTGACTTTTTGTTAAGGAAAATCTCAATACAGGCGCCAGTGTGCTGAGATTTGAAAGGCAGGTCTTACTATTCGGGCTAAGCATCACCATCAGATTGCACATAGCACACCAAGAAATTTTGTGCAAAAAGAAAAATATGCCTTCCATATTGCAAGAAATTGCACTCTCCAGGTCCTTTGAAATTGCATGTAAAAATGCTTTGTCTTGAGATCTAATGTTTTTGAAACTTAACCTCAATAGAGGGGGAGAAATAGGCTTTCAAAAATTTGATTCATTAAACTTGGATATTAGGCTTCTCATGAGTGTGTTTGACTCAGGCCTTGATTGACAGGTTTGACACTTGGTATAGAGGGTCAGTCTGTGCACAGGTTTGAAACTAATTGTAAAAAAATATTGAAGACTGGTATAGCTGGAAAAATAGCATTTAATTGGTTTCAATGATAAGAGAAACCTATGCAACTGTGCTGGCGTGTGTATGTATGTGTGTCTGTATGTGTGTTTGTGACACTTACCCACATGAATCATCGAAACCGCAATGCATTTTTGCGTTCTGGGTTTTGGTCTAGTTTTTGTGTTTCCGTTTGAAATATTGATACAGCTGTATGTTTGTGAACAGGTTAATAGCACTGTGTAGTATCGAGCAATCTGCCTACCATCTAAAGTTTTGTAATTTGGTAATAATACTTATTAACAATTTAGGGGTATTGAATATTTTAGTTAGTTTTGCGGTGTATTCTTTGAGCAATTTTGTACAAACTTTTGCAGGATGGTTAGTCCTTTTCTGTTTTAATAATACCGTCATTTCAAATTTTACTTTAAAGTGTTCTTTTTTCTTTTTTGCTCCTTTCAGGTGGCTCCTAAAGGGCTGAAACACATGCAGACCATGATGTGTGGTGCATGTGCAAATGAATTTGCACTCAAGCAGTCATTCATCAGATACAGGGTAAGACTAATCTCTATCAAGAGGTCATTTCGCAAAATCTGCCTGTGCCAAAACTTGTCAAGAGTTGTTATCAATACCAATTAGGTGCTCATTCAAGCATTTGTCAATAGCCCTAAAGGTTGACATTTGATGGCAGTTTATCTCAGATAAATCAAGAATAAAGTGTCTGTCAGGTAATCCTGTATGGTCAGCCTGCGTGCTGCTCACTTGACCAAGAGGTTGAATTCTGAGAACCTTTTCAACGAAGTATCTTAAGATAGCAATGAAGAGTTGTAATTAGTAAAATTAACTTTACAAAATCACTTTATTTCCCTTTTCCATCCAAACAGCACAGAGAAAGAGGAGGCTTACCAACAGAAGAGGATCTTGCTTCTGCAAAGTACAATCAGGTATAGTTTCTTTTTATTCATGTTTTTTTTTTTCTCAGTGGCCACAATTCTGTCAAACATTGACAGTGATGGGCATGTACAGAGAGTTAGAGACTCGTGATCCTTTTTTTGAACTTTTAAGATAGTCGGGGAAACCTTTCAGCCTGTGTCATTTTTGTCATTTTCATGTATTTGAAAAATTGTGGGTTCAAGGCATAGAAGGGATGGCCAGTTGGAAGTTTTTCCTCCCTCCATTCAAGTTATAGGGACACCATCATCTTGATCATGGCAATTTTATTAATTTTTGCAGCTTGTGGCTGTCTTTTTTTCACCAGACCTTAATATTACTGTGTCAAGGGGAGTGAATCATCTATGCCACTTAGGGGAGCCGTCCAAACTCGCCTCCGCGGATCCGCGCGGAGCCAAATTCTCCTGTGCATCAGAGCGTGTCTCATTATCTCTCTTGCTCTCTCTGCCACTGCCGAGTCCTTTCCGAGATATGCAGATCTTCCCGTAACTAGTAGTAATCCGATTACAGTGCACAAAAGCCAACCAAGTCTGCAGCTTCGTGATTTCCGTGTAACAGTGCCAGGAACGTTTTGTTAGAGATCTCTATTGAAAGTTTTTTTTCACAGATCGAGGCCTGCACACAGCCACTGTGGAGTGCGCTCAGGTGTGACAGCAACCATTTCGTTTCGAGAAGGCCTATTGTTCCACTCGCAACAGTGTTTTCAAATGAAAGTTTCAACACCCAGGAACCAAAATAAGTAAACCATTCTTGTGTACGGTGTCTTCTTTTATCGAATTTCAACCCCTTTTCATTTTCCCTGAAACAAGTTTTCTGTTTTCAGATTTTCTGATGTGTATTTTTATGTTGAGCCCAATACAGTGTCAAAGATAAACTCCCATGTGCATTTTCTGCACTCTACTCCGAAAATCGTTGACGTAGACGAAGGAAAACGCTTGGCGTAACGGCGTGAGAATTCACTCGAGTTGGCGTACAACTTAACCTACTCATAGGGGTTGGACAATGCGGGACCCTGCGGACTGAAAAATGCACCTCGATTTTGGAAAAAAAAAAAAAAAACCGCAAAATAGCACTACCGTAATTGCAAAAAGTGCAGTCACATAATATGGCCACTGAACCCGTCATTTGCTTGAGTAACAGTACTGTTCATGTATAGTTTCAATGCCGGTAAAAAAGCTCTGTTCGGATTTATTTCTCGAAAGGTTTCACACGCACGTAGGAAATTTTCTTTCTCGCAGATCATCTGTCAGTAGGTGAAAATATGCTGCAGTACATCGGTACATTGCTTATCAATATACCGACATGTTTCTATGGTAAACTTTACAAAGCAGTTTGTTCCCCCAGTTCCACCCAGAATATGCCAGGATATTGTTGCATTCGAGTTCGCAGGGGCGGGGCCATGTTTACAGATCGTTGTACTAAAGCACACATGTGCCTATTCTGTATGGCTAAGTTCTAGTTGTAGCGGGCCGGCGACACATTGAGCAATAACCTCACACCCGTCGAGCAATAGCCTCACACCCTCCCTAATAATTAAGCAACATCTCCGTAGCCGACTGTCTCTCTGTTTCTTCGTATGTACAATCAGTGCAGTGCTAGTACTACAGTCAAGGAACTGCTTTATTTGCAGTCGCACGTAAATCCAGGCTAGCCGTACGCACTGCATGCTGGCACTATGTACAGTACGGGGAAATCGTTGGAACAACGTAATTTTGCGAAGAATTCCCTTACATACAGTTAACTCAATGGAGAAGTCCGATTGAATTACCGTGTAAGCGTTCGTTGAAACAACATTCACAAGAATTACCTGTTGATATTTTTTTTCATTTCTTAACCTTATATAAATCATTTCAAGAATAAAAGGAAACAGTAATTTGTCTTCAAAAGTTTATCTTCCCAAATAAACGTACACCTGTACTTTTCATCTGAACTACTGCAACTGCGTGACATAAAAATGAGATCGTTAAAATCTGGATTTATTTCACCCACTGTAGGAACATAGGACTAAGCTCTGTCGCGTTTGCTGATTGGTCAATTGCCTCGAGGTCAGTCACGAGATTTCTCGAAGCATTTTGAAGCAAGAAATAGAACTTGTAGCCTACAATTACTCTATTGTGATATGTGCGGAGAAATAGAGCTAGGCCCGTTGGCAGCTCTCTACGCTAGCGCTAGCTGCGCCACTGGGGTATCTATACTGATAGTGCATAGGCGGTTGCTCGTCACCGTATTAAGAACCGATGAAGGACCTGTATGCATGTGTACGTGTGATCCATGTTTCATATTCATAAAATTCTGGTAACAATGATCGCAGAGAAAAGAACAGGGGAGGGAGGGACAAAGCAGGGCAAGAGGACACCTATTTTTTTCAAAAATTTCCAAAGGGCCCGGGAGGGGGACCCTTGGATCCCTCTCCCAGGCCGGCGATCACACACAACATACTGCATGCCCCCCCCCCCGACAGAAATTCTAGGTGCGCCACTGAATGCCGGGAATTTCATCTCATTTCGCTAAAGTATCAAGTTGATGTTCTCTTGAGTCTGTCTTTCGGTACGGCTGGTGACTCGTGGAGGGATGTACAGTGTAATTTGTGCCCGACAGGGCCCTATACTGCCTGGACAATTGACCTGAAGCTTTAAATAAGTACAGATTCTTTTTTAGTGTAAGCTTACCCAAAAATTTCGCGTGCTTTGCAATTTCACAGTTAAGATTTCAGGAAAAACCTTAAATCGGGCCGAACTATTTTCCTCTAGTATATACAAAATTTTAATCAATATATGCCCGCAACGGCATGGTTTAGTACACAGGTTTTCTTCACATCTCCCGTCACCAACTCCTCGACAGCATGATCGGGGCTGTTGTGGCTCTGGGTTGTTGCCTGCCCTCCCCCCCCCCCCATTGGGCAAATCCCGGCGGACCACTATAGGTTGGACTAACGGTTCTCAGTTCTAACTGCATCGCTTATCAACACTTTCAGTCGGCATTTTTTCTTCTCAGTCGGCAAATACGGCACCACCCCCACCCCCATGAGAAATGCTCTGGCGACGCCCCTAGAAGCACCCTCAAGTGCTCTGCAAATAATCCTAGTTGCGCCACTGAAGATACACAAGGCTGCCTTCCCTGGATCACCTATCACCTGTACCAACGAAATAAGTACACCAATACCCTATTTCAGACAGTTGAAAAAGCTGAAGTTTGTCAATAAGGCTATGACCGTAGGGGCCTATAGCCTATGCGATTCAGAAAAACGAACGCGTATTTTGTGTTTGTAAACGTTTTAAAAAAGATTAATATTGGCAAGTGATCCAATATCTCTTGAAAGTGACGACTGGCTTCTAGCAAAACCAAGTTACTTTTATCATACACATACATCATACTTTCACTGGCACTCAGTTTATTCACCATTGACTCTGTGTAAGGCTGCTTTTCCGAATCAATCCGCGGCACCATCGCTGTTCCTAACTCTGATGTTGGTTTTTAACTAATTGAATACTCTAATGTAGCTTCGGACACCTGCCACGCCGGCTAACACTTGTTCTTATCACATGAACAACGATCGGAGATCGTGGTCGCCATTTTGATAAAAGTAAATTGCTCGAAAAAGTACCATATCGGGCATCTTTTCTAAATCTGTTTGCTTGGAATGTTAGTTTTAGCGATTTGATACATGGTACTGCGTGGACTTTGCATGGATTGCGTATTTTCGCTGCTAATTCATGTCTCCGATATTTTGTCCATGCGGCATGCTTCGTAATGACGTAGTTCGAACGCACTGTTAGGCTATGTTCACTTGATGCACATTCTGTGTTGACCTATACCAGGAAGGGAACAGGGTACATTCATCTCAAAGTCACTTACAGCCTTGCTAGAGATTTAGCTGCCCAAGATCTTGGGAATATCACGCATAGGCAGGGAATTAAACAAACAATTTCTGGAATGTGTACTTCACGAAACCAGGGTTATCATGTTGGCCCTGTCGAGTCACTTTTCTCCTCTGGTCCCGTTACTTGTCCATGGCCCCAACTAAACTTGTTTAGAGATTGTTTCAGCTGAAAATGCCGAACCTGATAGCCTAGCACCACCTTCCTTATATCCCCCTAATTTATTTCAAGTAATTGCCGTAACATATTTATACACTTTTGTGGCTTGATGATGTAGGTGGGGGGGGGGTAACCTTTGAAACAAAATTCCGTTGGCATACGCAAAAATTACTAAATCAAAACAGCTCAAGTTGCAGTGAATATTAAAACATTTTTGGGAAGCATGGAAGGTGATCTCAGCTGGTAAGGGGTCTGAAATGAGTTGTTTTCGACCACCGCCAAAGGGAATGGCTGTCGATCCTCAAGCCCATAGCCGAGGGTGAGCCCTAGAAAATCGCCCCGGTGCAAAATTCAAAATAACCAATTTCTCAACGCAGTTTGAATGTCTCCCTCCTAATAAAATGTCTCCTCCTCGGAAACTGTTTCTTCCTCCATCAGTACTTTGTCTGTTTACGGGCCTGGATTTCCCCACCCCCCCCCTCCCTTGGAGAATTTTTTTCAGTATGAGGGTCCCTACATGCAGTTTGGTGCAACGTTCGTATTGCGCAAATTTGAAGGATAGTTTGTTCCCTTTGCAAAATTATTTTTCAGTACAGAGGGAACAAAAGAGACTTTTCATCAGTCCTGGAACAATACCTGGGGCATAAGCACTCTTTCATCCCCTCACATGTTTGACAAAGGGTGCTCGATTCCCTCCCTCCCTCCCCGCCCCCCCCCATCCCTCTCTGACTTCTTACGTCTCTCAACAGATGGAAAGACTGCCTCCCACATTGAAAAGCTAAAAATTTTCATTCAGTTTCACACCATGCTGCCCTTGGCTCGTCGTTTGAAACGATCGAAAGGTAAAACGGGAAAATTTAACGCCTGGATGTTCCAGCAAAAGTATTTATTGCAGAAAGGTTAATTGTCTCTCAAAGAGCAGTCATAACCTTTGGACGTTTTTCACCATTTTCCGAACGTACAAACCTACGTTGGTGATGGGGGTAAGGGTAACTGATGACAAGTTAAAATTGGTCTTGAGGAAATCATTGGTTCGAAGGGGATTTCGTTTGTATGCTTGAGAAAATGATGAAATGGATGGCCCCTTAAACTAGGCAGAATCGGATTTTGTGAACAGTCCCGTAATTTGCAGAAAACGACGGTGTTTATTCCGCTGGGAATAACGACCTTCCACAGTCATTGAAAATAACTCATTAAAATGGTTTCGTCCAGTAATACTGCAGATAGTGCAACTTTGCCTAGGCCTACTGTCGCAACTTTAGCAAAATTAGTGTGTTGATGCAGGCAACTCCCTGGTTGATGTAAACCTATCTTTGGTAAAATAATTAAGTGGCATGTGTAGAAGACCTTCAACGAACTATCCGTTATATTTTTATACGCTTCCCGTGAATACTTGCTTCGAACGGTACCATTTACTTTCGAGTAACATGCAGTCTCTAGCTCTACTGAAGCTATCCTAACGTGCATTATGTATGACCGTTTTGAACGGCCGTAAGAACGTTCCTTGCGAGAGCAGAAGCATCCCGACGCATTACTGTAGGTTATAATACTCGGAAGAGTTTCGTTTGCAATATCGGAAAATACTTTAAGAGTGTGGGACACCTCATATTGCCCAGAAACTTGCTTAAAAATTCATATTATGAAGCCAGTTAATACGTGGGCCAATCTGTTTGAAACAAGCAAAATCAAAAACTCTGTTGGCAAATAGTTCTCTTAAAGTCGAGAAATTTCCTGCTCAACGGATTAACCAAGGTTTGTTGTGATCTGAAAAGGAATCGCTTGTTGGGGCTATTGTGTGTGCTCTTTTGTCAAGACGTTGCTACTCGGAAAGGTTGCCTGTTAGGAGCCCAGTCAGGCCAAGACACGCTATTGTGTGAACGTTCACTGAGCACAATAGTGCAGAGATTGAGAGGGCTCATTAAACATCGGGAAACTTCGGAGGTGTGCGTGTGACGTCAATAGGCATATTCATAGGTTATTGAGGAAGTCGACTTCCGCGCGGATCCGCGGAGGCGAGTTTGGACGGCTCCCCTTACTATACTATAAAGTGTTTATATAGTGTTAGTTATTTTATACAATAACTCAATGTCTTACTTTGTCATCTTCAAGTTGGCTTGTTAATGACATCCGGAGAGGGAGAATCCAGAATGATAAAAAATCAATCATTGATTGTAGAATGAATTTGGTTTGCAGCAAACACACAGGTTGTGATTTGCTCCTTTGTACAAAACTGTATTATCTAGACACATACAGCATGAGGGGGAAGTGTAGTCATCCCAATCTGAATTAGTGTACTCACCTATTTTAATTCATTCTTAACTCTTTTAAAGGGAGGAAGCAGTCACCCCACATGCATTTTCAAAAAAATCTGCTAAATCTTGCAGATCTTTTCTGATTTTGGTGACAAGTATCTTTCATTTTGTTTCTGTTTAAAAACATTGCATATTGAAAGTAAGCTGAGGAGTTATTGCATAAATTTAACAAATAAGTAACAAAAATATTGTCACATGATTGATAGGAGCCATCCTGAATTAGGATGGCGGGGTACACTAATTCAAATTGGAGGGGGGAGGACTGTATTTTCCCTTTAAATCAGTATTTTAGGTACTGAATTGTAAAATTCTTAGGAGATTACTTTTTAGTTACCCTAATTACTATTACTTTTTGAAAAGTTTTTACAAGAGATTTAATTTTGTAAGGTAAATTAGAGAGTTGAAAGATTTAGATGATGTTAGTAATGGGGAGGCAAACAGGCTGATTTTGCATTTCAATGATAGTATGTTTTGTGAATTATGGTTAGAGTTGTAGATGTATGCATCATATGAAGCACAGTAACCAGTCTTTGGTATGATGTTGTTGATAGAAACAGCATCTTAGAATGAATTGGTACATATTACAGCTAAATACTAAGCATGCCTATTTGAAGACAAGGTGGTTTGTAAACACTGTTTGCACCTTTGAAGTACTGAAATGTGCAGTTCTCCTCTCTATAGGCTCCAGGAACCACTAATTATGCAGTTTTATCATTTGAAGGTGGATTCCATGGAAGGACATATGGTGAGTATTAACTAGTGCCTGTATGCTGACTTTAATGGACATGTCTTGATTTTGTTTTCCTTTTTCTGTTTTTCTGATGCACACTGGCCAAGTGAGGTGTATGAAGGCCATATGCAATTATTTTGAACTGAAACATAGCCTTAGAAAGTGACGCTATAAATTGTAAGGTAGAATTCTTGACAGCAGTGGAGTTACATGTCACTTTGCTAGTAATGACAAAGATAATATTTTTCTTCATCCTTGCAGCTTGCCTCTCCCTGACTCATTCCAAAGCAATTCACAAAGTTGACATCCCTGCCGAAAACTGGCCCTTTGCACCTTTCCCGAGACTTAAGTATCCACTTAAAGAATTTGAGACTGAAAACCGAGCTGAAGAAAATCGATGTCTTGCGAAGGTAAGTTATGAAACCTAAACCAGTGTATGCTCTTCAGCTGTACACTTGGAATCTTGAGGTAGCTCATGCCAAACAAATTGTCCATTGACTTAAACAGTCAATCACAAAAGTAGAGTGGCCCCTAATACAAGTTGTAAAGTTTTTGTGCTATGTACTCAGTACTATAGTAGAAGGGCTCAATATTTCATTACTGTCAAAGAAACCTCTTCAGTCACCCCAAACTCAACTTTTCCTCTGCCAGCTGTCAAGCTCATAAGTTCCCCAAAATTACCATGACTGACCCCATTTTCTCTCCATTACCTCATGTGGCCAACATTCACATGCAACTGACAAAAGTTCTATTGCTTTCCAGACATTTACAAAAGTTGTTCCCATGTCTCTGTGTGACTCTATTCCTGCAAAAGAATAAATCCATCTGATTAATATCATTTCATTCATTTCATTTCATTTATTTGCACAAACATCATAAAAATATTGACAGATATAAATTTACAGAAAGCGATGGAGGAAGCCTGGAAAAAGCAAAATGCTTGTACAAAGCAGGCCACCTTTATAAAAAACTTAACAAGAAATACAGACATAAAAAAAGAAATCAAATAACACAGACATAGTAACAGCCCCCTTCCCTCCCACTAAACCCCATCCACCCACCACCCATGACAGAGTAAAATAAAAAAGATCATAGGTAACAGAAGACATTAATACTTATCAATTAAACATAATTTAAATTTCTTTTGTATGGGTTGTACTTTAACTTGAGTTTGTAGTTTATTGAAGGTAGGAGAGTGAACATCTCTCAGGAATGGGAAAGAAACTTGTCAAGGAAACTGTAAAGTAGACTGTAGATAAAAATTGGGATATGTCCCTCCATTGACTGGTGGTATTGTTTGGCATCATGACACAATTGTAGAGTGTCTGTGACATTTTATGGAACCTCCACAAAGAAGAAATTCTTTTGATGATATTTCTTACCCATTTATCAAAACGTTACCTGGCTGAGATACTCATTATTGAGTAGATGATCCCCATTGTTTTTGGTGTAGGTCAAAGTTCATTTGGTGTCACCAGAGGTCAAAATGTCAAAAATTTATCAGCACAATATCTCAAGCAGGGAAACTTTGATGATCGAATCTCATATTTAGCATGTGGGTACTGAATATTAAGTAAAAGGATCTCACTGTTTTCATGGAGGTCAGAGGTCATTTTGGGTCATCAGAGGTCCAGTGGTTATATTGTTTGTCTCAATATGGGTAGCTTTGAGGGATCTCATACTTAGCATGTGAATGGCCCATATCTGACAAATAATCCCTATTGCTGTTAGTGGAGATCAAATGTCATTTGGGATCACCAGAGGTCAAAGGTTAAAATGCTGTGAAAATAATACCTGGGTCAGGGAAAATTTAATAAACCTCAAACTTGGCACTTGGATGACTGATTTTAGGAAAATGATGCTTATAGAGGTCAAGCCCATTTGGGGTAACTAGAGGTCAAAAAGTCAAAATCTTATGAACACCTATCTCAAGCACTAAAACTTTGATGAACTGCATACTTAGTATATGAATGGCCCATATTGAGTAAATGATTTCTCTAGTTTTTGGTGAGGTCAAAGGTCATTGGAGGTCAAAAGTTTATTAATATTTGTGCCTGAGATGTATGCCCACGAGTCATAGACTTTCTGTGCCAAAATTGTAAACATATTTATGAAAAACTATAAATTTGGGATCACATTGAGTACTAGATTTCAGTGGCAAGGAATCCTTAGTTAAGCCTTTGGACTTTGTGGTTGTTCCTTGTGTCAACAATGGTCATTTTATGTCATATTGATCAGGTCAGAGAGATTATAGATGAGAGGAAGCAGGCTGGAGGACCAGTCGCAGCTGTTATTGTTGAACCTATTCAAGCTGAGGGTGGAGACTTTCATGCAACACCTTACTTCTTCAGAAACTTACAACAGATCTGTAAAGAGGTATGTATACAGATTTGATGAATGGTCATTGAAAGATCATTCATGAAACTTGTGAGGACAAGCAGTGGTCACCGTTTGCAAGATGGCAGGATATTTTAAGTTAGTGCATTTGACTGAGGACTTTTGAAGTGAAAGTGAAGCAGAGAGAGGACACAAGAGTCATGAACACAGAACTGGTGTTGTACTGGTATCACAAAAAAGTAATGTTAACGGTATCTCTTTTATTTGTACCATTGGCTAATATTGCTCTGATACAGAGATTGTTGTACTATAGACAAAATTATCGGCTATTATTCAGTATGTTTGCCACCACTGTGTCATTTACTATAGTATTAGGTCAAGTAAAAGTGAAGTGGGCACTGCCAATGAGCATAAACTATAATGCTTAGCTGTATACATAGTACCAGAGCTCATCGTGTCACTTACATGAGATATCATGAAAGGACTGACAGCCAGATGGAAGAAAATGAATTTTGTATTTAGTGCAAGCAGAGTAATATCAGTAGTGTAGTATAGGCATGTTAGGTAAGTTTTCATGTCACTTACAACTCCCTTGGGATTTGTTACATGCTTCCCCGGGCTTTGGTACAAAAGCGCGGGTGACCCAGCTTGCTTTCTTTGAAGCATGCTGATTGATTTACTCACTTGGCTGGGCGGTTGGCTGCTCAGGGTTCTTGCAGAATGCTATTAATGCGCAAAGGCCATGTTAACAATGAATGCAGTCAGAGATGTTGCTTGTGGTTGCCGCATCCTTCTCCACTGAGGAAGTCATGCAAATAATCAGCTAATCAGCTATGCCCAAGATTGGTGATCACAGAGATTATCTTTGGTGATTAACATGGAGAGTTTAGTCTTCACAATCTAACCCAGTTCTTCACCTTATGTACAGGATCTATAATGTGGGACGAATAGGAGGGGTAAAAGTCGTTACAGATGTGGAATACCCATAATCCATCAAAACCGCTTAACTATATACCTCACCGACATAAGGCCCGTCATGTGTATTTTGCATTAAGCACTCTCGACAGGTATTTCCCGTTACTCTCTCTAACCCTATCTGGCAGGCATAAAGTACTCCTATCTGGCAGGCATAAAGTACTCCTATCTGGCAGGCATAAAGTACTCCTATCTGGCAAGCATAAAGTACTCCTATCTGGCAGGCATAAAGTACTCCTATCTGGCAGGCATAAAGTACTCCTATCTGGCAAGCATAAAGTACTCCTATCTGGCAGGCATAAAGTACTCCTATCTGGCAGGCATAAAGTACTCCTATCTGGCAGGCATAAAGTACTCCTATCTGGCAGGCATAAAGTACTCCTATCTGGCAGGCATAAAGTACTCCTATCTGGCAGGCAAAAAGTACTCCTATCTGGCAGGCATAAAGTACTCCTATCTGGCAGGCATAAAGTACTCCTATCTGGCAAGCATAAAGTACTCCTATCTGACAGGCATAAAGTACTCCTATCTGGCAGGCATAAAGTACTCCTATCTGGCAGGCATAAAGTACTCCTATCTGGCAGGCATAAAGTACTCCTATCTGGCAGGCATAAAGTACTCCTATCTGGCAGGCATAAAGTACTCCTATCTGGCAGGCATAAAGTACTCCTATCTGGCAGGCATAAAGTACTCCTATCTGGCAGGCATAAAGTACTCCTATCTGGCAGGCATAAAGTACTCCTATCTGGCAGGCATAAAGTACTCCTATCTGGCAGGCATAAAGTACTCCTATCTGGCAGGCATAAAGTACTCCTATCTGGCAGGCATAAAGTACTCCTATCTGGCAGGCATAAAGTACTCCTATCTGGCAGGCATAAAGTACTCAGGGAATTAAGATTAAGCCACTTTTTTGATTTGTTTGCTTTAGTGGTCTCCTCCTCACAACTGTTCTCACTGTTTGTTGGGGAGGCTCTTCCATTCAGGCCAAGGACAGCTTTTTAGTGTGTCATTCATGAGCGACCATCAGCAGTACAAGTTCTCAGAAGTCAAGATGAGGTTTGTCATGCCTGCCAAGATTTTTAGCTGTACTGTTTATTTGCTAAGAGGATTAGTTGTGGTTAGAGTTTTTCTCAATCCTGGCCAAAGGGCATTCCCTCTATAGTGCATCTGCTTAGAGATGCAGACCCCATTTCTGGAACTATAAACTTTGTATCGTTACCTAATCCAATTAAACTTGGTGAGTCGTTGATTGATTCCTGGTGACATCTCAGCCCTTCTTAAAGTAAATAAATACTTCCAGTTCCTGTACATACCCTACATAAATCATTTAGCCAGGGAGGTGTTAGGAAGGAGGTCCAACCTTCCATAGACTCTTTGAAGCAATGTTCGTTTCTGACAGTAATCTTGCCTTTCTTTAAAAAATTATTATCTCAATACCCAGATCAACTTGACTACGATCAGTGATGCATTGGCAAAATGACAATGAGTAGACACACCTCTTACGTTGAACTTCTTAACCTTTGGTTGCCAGCCGTCATGCAAAAATGTGAAATTTTAACCTTTCATTGTTATTCGTCACACTAAATATCATTTCATTTAAAGTCAGCTAAGAATTGCTTTACAACTTACTTTTAAAATATGTTTCTTAATGATGGGAAAATTTGCTAAAAACTAAGAGAAATGTACAGGCTTGAACAATGTTTCCAGCAGGTGACATATTAAAATTATGGGGGGCACAATTGAAGTACATTATTCAAACGTTTGTTGCCAGTCGTTTTACTGAAAATGCTGATTAAATTTTGTTCATTGGCAGAAACAAACCTTACTTCAAAGCATAGATAGACAATGGCCTTTGTCTTGGGATTACTTGGAAAAGAAAGGAGGAGATCATCATTAAAAGGGTTTAGTCAACAGAGACTTAACAATAGGAACAAAGAGACCTATCAATCAAATAGCAGTGCCTGAAAAGAAATCATTTTCAAATACATATTGTCTGACAGATTTGGTCCTTTATCTCCTTCCTAACAATTCCCTGATATAACTGTGCAATGTGAGGACATGTCAATAGCTTATCTGTTCTGTGATCAACTGGACAAATTTATCTTCTCATTAATTAATATTGCACAGTTAACACTTTTGTACACAGGGACCAAGTTTAATTGGATAAGGTAACATTCACAGTTTATGGTTCCAAAGATACTCTCTGAATCTCTAAGCAGGTGAGTTCCTAATGAAGATGCATGCGTTTTTTTTCTTTTAATTTCACAGACTGGGGCAGCATTTATTGTTGATGAGGTTCAGACATGCTGTGGGGCTACTGGAAATCTTTGGGCCCATGAGGCATGGGACCTTCCAGAGGCCCCAGATTTTGTTACATTCAGTAAGAAACTCATCTCTGGAGGGTATTTTTTTAAAAAAGAATTTGAACCAAAGTTGGTAAGTACAGTTTGATGAATGTGAATGGGCATCAATTGGATCATGGAGTATGAGGACTATCCAAAGAAAATTTTGATAGTTCTCTTACTTTTTACTAGTATGTGAACACCCAATATTGAAAGGAAGATCCTGTTGTTTTAGTGGAGCTAGGTCTAAGGTCATCTTAGGTCACCAGAGATCAAACTCTGAAAACCTTAGCCCAATATCACAAGATCAGGAGGCATGCATACTTTTTATACTTAGCATGTTGCATTATATCAAGTAAAAGAACCTTTTATTCAATTGGTGTCAGAGGTCATGTGATATCACGGGAGGGCAAACTTTGAAACTTTGTCGTCACAATATCTAAAGTTAGGAACATTAATACCTTTTATACACAGCATGGTGGTACATTATATACAGTAGGGGTTTGCTTTTGTTTTTGATGGAGCTTAAGACTCATCAGAGGTCATTGGGGGTCAAACTACAAAACTCTACAAGAATTCCCAAGGTCAAATATAGGAAACCAAATTGTGTTTTTGCAACATGGTTATGCAGGACTTTAACCAAGCTAGGACATTAAGGAATCAGCCATCTTGACACTATTTGGGATTACACAAGTATGACAGGCAGAAACCAAGTTTCCTAGCCAAGTACAAAATTCTCAAGATTTAAGACAAATAACAAGGTTTGTCAGTGCTGACTCAGTGCACTAACTGACATCATATGGTTGGAAAACAAGCATATTCAGTATCCCCTTAGCCTGAGGCATCCATATTTAACAGCAGAGAGCTAGCCATCTGCATGTAGTTCAAATAATCCTTCCATCTTGTCTTCTCGTTTACTCCTCAATGAAGTGTAAAGTAAAAGAACAAAATACAGTCAGTCCCTTGTGGCAGCTGGCTTATCCTAACTTAACCCATTTGCATGATGCCACACAGTTTATGTTAAATGTTACAGTTCAGTGTTACTTGCACTGCAGCTAGGCTTATCCTAACTAGTTTGCATGATGCCACACAGTTAATGTCGGAAAGACTTGCCAACCCTCACGGTTCCACCACGAGTCTCACAGTTTCTGGCATTGTCTCACGGTGGAAATACCAGATCACACGGTGAAAAAACTCTGAGGCAACACTAGATAAGTTTCCTTATTTAGACCAAGATCAGTGCTTTCCATCGCTGGTTATAGTTAGTATTGAATCGCAGATTTATCGTTGTCAGAAAGGTGACTAATTTTTTCAAACAGTTGGCTTTGTAGACGGCATCTTAACTTTATTAAGAGGGTGAACAAAAAATGTAAAATCTTCCTAGTTTATGGAGCATGCAGTAACGTAACTATGGGACTAGTCGTTTAAAATCTCCAGGTTTGAGGTGTGATTTCCAGATCTTCTTGCGAGAACCTCAAGGTTTGCCATTTTTGAGGTTGGCATGTATAGTTGTATGTTCTGTTACTTGCACTGCAAATAGTGTGTGCTGTAAACAATAGTTTACACTTAAGAAAGACACCATTAGCATGGTCACAGGTGGAGCTGTATTGTTTGAATGAGTGTCAATCAAAGTGCAGTCATTGAGCTGTATTTACAATTCTAGGTGTTTTTGGTTTCTAAACTTACCTGAAGACTACTGTTCACCATAAAAGGTGGCTGTGACATCCCCCCCCCCCCCAAATATATTTAGAAATATATTTGGAAGAATGCCTCACATTACCAATGGTTGGGAAGACATGTTGTAGATAGCAAGAACAATTGGACTCAACTTTGTACCTGTCTTTGTTACATTTATCAATAATGAGTTATCACCGTTAGTGATTTTTGGCCTTTCGTCCCAAAGGGATTAAGGATCGCAAACACATGGATGGGAGACCCATCTAAAGTTCTGTTGATGGAGGCTGTAGTGGATGTTGTGAAGCGAGATCGTTTGTTGGAACTCACACGAGAATCAGGAGCTCATCTTCAGGCTGGCCTGGAGGATATCCAGGTAAGAATGGACATGTTAAACTGTGTTGTGAAAGGTTTTTTCCAAGGCTCTAAGCTGTCATAGTTGCATTGCCAATCTTTTACTGAAAAATTCCCTTTTTGTCATGAGCCTATTGCTTAATGATTAAGGAAATTTACAATTTAGAAAGACACCCAAGAGACCAAAAAACAAAAAAATTGTATTTAAAGTTTCAGGAAACCTAAATGGTGACCACTGAGATTCATCTGTTGTCAGTGGCACCACCAGGATCTTAAAAGTGGGAGGGGATGGAAGAGGGGGCAAGTGAGGTGAAAGCAAAAAATGAAGAGAAAGTGGCAAGTATTGGTGTTCATGTACATTGCTATTGTAAATGATATACCTTTGTATAGGAGCCGATGGGGGAGGGGGAGGAAGGCCATGACTGGGGAAGATACCCCTCTCTTGGTGGCATCACTGTCCATAGTATAAAAGCATTTCAGCAGTTGCCTGTTTTTTTGGGAAGTTTCTTGATGAGGTATGAATTTTCATTGACTTCCTATTTCTTTTTTATAAATATGTGACATTGTACATGACATATAATTTATCTAATTTTGATATATTAACATTAATGGTTTGGGTCAGCTGAAACATTTATTTGTAGGTTGTGAAGGATCAGTTTGACCTGAGCTTAGAAGCAGAGGATTTAGAGTGAGTGATAAAAATAATTAAAGTTAGCCTCATTTCAAATCCAGGTACAAAGGCTGAAATAACAGGAAAGCCACTGGGCAACCCAGTCTCTCAGACAAAGGGTGAGGTCATAATGGAGCAAACACTACCAATGACACACCCTAGCTGAGAGATGGGAAAAGGGCCTGAGTCCTGCTGGGATTCAAGGTGGTCAGAGGTGAGACTGTGGACTCAAGTGACAGCCAGCTGAATCTCTTGCCAGAGCTTCTTAATTTTACCCTAACATTGAAATCAGCTATGCATATATGTTGCAGTACAAGGCGGGATTTGGGCCCAAGTTTCAGTCTTGTTCTGTTGAGCTCACTTATAGCCTACAGACTTAGGTCTGGTGCAGTTTTAATGTAATTGTGATGTTTGAAATTGTCTTAAAGAAATAGTAAAATATGCTTATTTAGCAGTGCTCTCCAAATGATAACACAACTAGCCCTGACAGGTGAAACTTTATTGGCCACTCTTAGGCCTCACACCTGTCTGCACCTGCCCCCAGCAAGGTGTTTTGGCCATGTGCTCCCAGGTGCATGTTAAGGCAGGACAGTAGCATGAAATATTCTGGAGTGAGAATTAAGGTAAATGCCTGTTCATGAATATTCATCATTATTTGTGCCAGGCTAAACAGTAATGACATCAAATGAATATTCACAGTCAGCAATTCTCACAAAGACCAACTCACTTTAAGGATACTGGGCTCAAAATAGAGGTAACTTGGAGGGGGCAGGGAGCAGTCAGGGGAGGGTTGGGTAATATGATGGATGAATATTCTTTCTCCACAAATGCAAATCACAATTTTTTGTAACATTCCTCCAGTGAGCGTGGTGTAGAATTTGTTAGTGATATTAATGTGAGAAAAATGACAATCATGTTGTCTTTTTCAATCAGTAAATATAGCCCACCTTATTGCTGAAATGTCATGGACAGTTGTAACCAGAGCTTTTTATTCATACCTTTTAGAACAAGTACCCACAGCATTTGCACAGCACAAGGGGTGCTGCTACATTCTGTGCCATAAACACAACGGACTCAGCTTTGCTACCAAAATTAGCTGCAAACATGAGGGATAAAGGTAAGATACTTTTGTGTAAAAAAGATCATGTTAAGTTGCCCAGGGGAGGGCATTACCCTTCCTTTGTTAAGTGTAAAATTTTTGCACAATTGACTCACTTTTTAAACCCCCACCATTTACTCTGGTATTAAGACTGTTCTACTGGACATGCAGCCTTTTGATTTAAAAACAAGAAAGAAAAAAGACTGAGTTACTGTGTGGTTGCTGTCAAAATGATGTCTGGACAAGGGTTCTCAATTTCTGTGACTCAAATCTTTCTTAGGAGCACAATCAAAACTGCAGTATAAAAGGCTCTTTTCCCCTTCCAGTCTTCTTCTTTAAATAGTACAAACCATTCCCAACCCTTTTCCCCCTCCGTCGATCCCCCATCCACTGTTCCCTGAAACATTGACCAAATGTTATGTAAAATATTGAAAAATATGTAGGGCAGGGCAAGACCCTTCACCCCCCCCCCACTAGAGGCATGTACCCTGCACTCCCATCCCCACTAGGGGCATGACCCTGCACCCTCATCCCCAGTATCCCGCCCTGTTCCATTCCAGTTTTTGCCTCTACTATACCTGTTGTTTTTCAGTTTTGTTTCTGAAGATTCGCTAAGTCTCTAATTAGAAAAGCGAGGATGTGTGCTTATAGTGCTTCCTGGGATGTCTTGTAGAGCAATCAGAAAGATTTCATGGATTTCTGTAAAAATGCTTGAATCCTTTAAAATGACTTTTTTTTAGTTCTTTCTTGATGTTAATGTGAAATAAAACATCAGTATGGTATGATAAATAGGACTTTATTGCAAAACTGAGGTCAGGACTCCTGAAGTTTCCTAACACAGTAGTCCATGTAGACTTTTCATTGCAAGCTTTGTTGATTTACTTTTGGGCTCAGCCTGTTATAACACTTAGCATTTAATTCAGTGGAGTAGCTGCATTGTTTTGGGTTTCAGAAATATCTGTACTTGCTAGGTGGTCTTTTTGGTGACCTGTGTGGTGAATCCTCTCTCCTCCATTTTCATTTTCTTTTAATCACTTTGCAAGGGGATTTAATGCTAATGATGTTGTGTCCCTCACAATCACATGGTGATTAATGAATGGGCTGATGTGCTCAGTAACACATGGGTAATATCAAAAAGCACAAGCTCCCCACAGGTTGTAGAATGGGTACCTGGCACTGTGCCTATTTTTTTTTTTGGTCAACCAGTGATTATTTGGTAAGGAAATTAAGAGGGGTTTCACCGACGTCACATAATCACCTTCTTTTTGGTTTTGAAGGGCAAGATCGCACATCTCTTTGGTTTTGAAGGGCACACATCCATTTTGTCACAGTAGTATCTATGGTTATGCTGTGTGCGTGTGCTGTAAATATGCTTACTGCTTGTGTGTTTTGCCCTTCATTGCCTTGGAATCCCACTCATGTGACATCACATGAAATCCCTCTATTGTACAGGTGTCAGTGTAGTATTAAGGCATGATGTGGAAGGTACTTGGGTGGGAATTTTAGATACTTTTCTTACTTGGCAAGTGGATGTGTTATAACCCAATGGCTTGTACTAGAGTTCAAAGCTTATTTGAGGTCATTAGAGAGAAGTGAAAGCACAAAAGGCTCCTAAGTTGCTTTTATACAAAGTACCTGAAGAAGGCTAACATTTAGTAACTTCATATGTTTGCATGTTGATGTCCCATATTAAAAACAAAAACTATATTGGTTTGGAGAGAAGGGTCCATGAAATCAAAAGTTTAATTACTAGACCAAAGATCCTAACTTTAAACTTAATCCTTACCCTAAGCATAAACCCAGTCAAAACCCTAATCCTACCCAAGGCTAAGCCTTATCCTAATTCAGCATCTACATGACATGAATTCTCTTTTAGCCCAAAGTTATCCAGGAGCTGACCACAGCTTATCTCTTGTATCAACTTAAGGTAATGAATCTCAGCTCTATCATCCCAATGTGCATCCAAGTGAGTAATTACTTGGCGCTTGCCATCTAGCTGGTGTAAACTGCATCTTTTGTCATCCCTAAACTAGAACATTGTTGAAATCACTGATGTTTGTCTTGCACTCTAAATGCTGCTTGCACATCTTGGAGGAGTTTGCTTATCTTGCCAGAACAAAAGCAGCAAGGAAACCACAAAACAAACAAAGCAGTCAAGCAGACTAATGCCCCTTTCCCATGTTGTGCCTGCCAATGGGGGATTTTAGCTGTAAAAGAAGATTCACAGCATGTAACTCAAATCCTATCCCTACCTTTAGCCCAAAGTAAATTTTTCAAGCAGCTGATCTTCAGTGTAGAGAGCCTTAGATCTGTGGATTCAATGGTTTAGTGGATGTCAACTGTTTTGGTGGAGGTTATTTGTCATTTGGGGTCACTAGAGGTCAAATGGTGAAACCCTTCCAAAGTGAATCTCAAAAGGGTAACCTGGAGTCTATAGTATTCAGCAAGTAGATGCTCCATATTGAGTGACAAAACCTGTTTTGGTTGCAGTCAAAGGTCATTCGAGGTCAGAGGAGGTCATAATGTGAAAATCTAATAAACATGATATCTCAATAAGAATAACTGTGAGGAATCTCATATGCAGTGTGAGGATAACCCATGTTGTGTACCAGAATCCTGTTGTATTTTGGTAGAGGTCAAAGATCAGTTGAGCTCACCAGATCTTAAGTTGTGAAGCATGATATCTCAATAGAGGTACTAAACTTCAAAGGATCTTGCATATAGCATGTAAAATGCTGCACATGAATTCTAGAAGGCTGTAGTTTTTGGTGGAAGTCAAAGGTCATTTAATTTAACCAGAGTGAAAACTGAATACCTTGAAAGCATATCTCAAGGAGGGAAGCTTTTATGAATCTCACACTTTACAGGTAGGTGCTACAGCTTATATTGCGTAGAAGAACCAGTTGCCCTAGTTTGAGGTCATTATAGATGCCAACACTCTAGACAGATTATCTCAGAAGTAAACCTTGATGTCTTGTTCTGTGATTCCTGGGTTCTCAAAAGAGTTGGTCGATGCCATTAGATGTAAAACGTTTTACACCTGTCAATTTGTAACCTCTGTGTGACAAATTATTTCCTCAAGCAAAGAATTCTGAAGCCATTGGTCTTTCTCTTTGTATAGAAACATGTAACAAATTGTGGGGGATGTTTTTTCTCCCTGGGAATCAACATCGTTTTCCAGGCCTGGTAGGCTATAAGTCCTTTGAGTGCAAACTTCAGATCATTTTTATTTTGTATTTCCTCTTATATCTTTTGCAGGTGTTTTGGTTGGAACCTGTGGTACAAACACTCTACGGTTTAGACCAGCACTTATTTTTCAACCCCACCATGCAGACATTGTTTTGGATACTCTGGAATCTGCTGTGAAGGAACTCTGATTTGAAAATTTCTCAGACAGATGAGGAATCAAGTATTAATTGTTTTAACCAATTCACAATGTTGATTTTAATAAGCTGTAATGATTATTCATGCATGGTTTTTAATTATCATGAATTAAAAGCATACAACTTGCATTCTGTATTAACAAAACACCAAGGCAGCAAATAAGCAGAACTTCAGATGGATAAATTCTTCTAGGTAAAGTACCCTCTGTTCATCATCTGCATGATCATATTTCGGGACGATTTAGAGTATGCTGAATAATTGTACTCTACTTTTATGAACATCATTTGTGAATGACTCTGAAGGTATCCTTTGAGGAGCTAAGAAGAGATCGATCCTACAGATTGATTTAGAACTGCATTCCCGTCTTGCTTCAGTGCCATTCCAAAGCTGGAATAGATAACTTAAGTAATAAATGATATCACTTTTTTATTTTCTACGGTGTGTTGAAATAGTATTGTGTACAGATCAAGATACTAATTAGTCTAATGACATTTGTTTCTTGTATTGTGTTAATTTTTTCCTTTTACTTCTGGTATTTGTGTCATTATAAATCTGTAGTTTAAGATCTGTGTGTATGTGTGAAGTACAAATTAATAAAATGCAGACATACCTGAAAGAGGTAGTGCATAGTAATACTGTGACTCCTAATGAAGAAACAGTATGGTTCTGCACTGGGGCTTAGCCAGCCCTTTTTTTCAGGGTGGGGTGGGGGGTAAGGTTGTGAAAAATTTTCCCAGGAATAACAATAAGAAAATAGTGTGCATACACAGAGAATGTAGTGAGCATAAAAATTTCTCTAAAGTTTAAAATTGCCCACCCCTAGCTATATGACTATGATTACAGAGTATGAACATTAAGCTGTAGTGTTTCCTTAACAAAATGATTGAGAAAGGATGCCAAGACTGCAGTTGACATTTTTAAATTGTACAATTAAGTCAGTACTCTTCATTTCATGACAATTATTCATGAACTTTGAGAATTTTTAAGATTGAAATATTTCTAGTTTTATTGATTCCAAGGCTGTTATGTATGTGGAATGTGTCTTAGACTATGAACTGTTTTTGGATAAGATGGAGTATAAATAAGGGTGATACTGTACATTTCAATGAAACTGTGTCTATTTCTACAAAGCTAGTTTGAATCAAGTGTAATGGGGAAAAAGTGCAATGAAAGAAGTGTGTAGGCTGAATCACAAGTTGGTATCTGAAATATTTAAACTGGGTAATAAATATTGTGTTTTGTACCGTGTATTCAAATAATAATTGTGTACAGATCAAATAGATACAGATGTTTGTTTCTTATTTTGTGTTTATTTTCGATTCCTTGCTGAAGGCTGCTGAAGGGAAAAGGAATCCAGAGTTCCGCTTTGGGCGGAAAATTTCTGAAAATCCTCCCTAGTTCCCGCCTTTCTACTTTGTCCAGTTATTCTCCCGCCCAAAACAAAAATGTTGGCTGATGCATGCCAGCTGTCATAAGCGGTAATTAGCAAGCCATTTCCTAGGCATCTTTAGTATGCAAAACAACATACTACGCAGCTCTCATGAGTAAACTTTTTGGCCTCTAAAGCCTGTCGTATATATTTATTTTCCAGTCAACATCATGCACACAGTATTTCCTATTTGTACATCATAGACAATGAATGCAAACAGGTCTCCTTAAGTTTCTAAAACACTTCAGTAGAAGCCTGAGGAGCTTCCAGGGACTACACCCCCAGGACCTCACTAGGGTTTTGCCCCTGGAACCCACTCTGCATTAAGGGCTTTACGCTTTGAGCTCATCATGCACTTCATGCACATTTTCACTTGCCATATTTTCATATCCCTAATTTGAATTCTGAAATGTTAGGAGCATCTGGGAATCTATGCGATAGTGATATTGTGTGTGTGTAGTGCCTGTGTATGTGAAACTATTTGCTTGTAAACATGATTTCCTAAGAATACTAACCTTGATTGATCTCATACTTGGCATGTGGATCGAGTATGTTGAGTAGATGATCCCTATTGTATTTTGGTGGAGGTCGAATGTAATTTGGGGTCACCAGAAGTCAAAACTATGAAAACCTAGTAAACATGCTATCTCAAGAAGGGTAAGTGTAAGGTATCTCATAAATAGCATGTGGATGGTGAATTGCTCTATAGTTGTTTGTGGAGTTTTAAGGTCATATGGGCTCAACAGAGGTCAAACAGTAAAAATCTTCAAAACTGCTCTTAAGCAATATTTCAAGAGGGTAACTGCGGGTTATCGTATTTAGCACGTATTATGTGTTTAACCCATGTTATATCCCTTACAAAAAAGAGTGTGTCAACCTGTGTCAGTTACCACGCGTGATCACACGTGAAAAACGAAATCTCGCGTGTTCCTGGGTGGCAAACCTGTGTTTTTGGAACCCTCTGGACACAGGTTTACACACCTTTTCTTGCTTTCAGTTTTAAGCCACAGGTTTTGACTCAGAATTCTTTGTCAATGTTATTTTTAATTGCCACGCGTTTTGCGTGTCAAACCTGTGGCAAACCTGTGGTTAACCTGTGGCAAAGTGTGGCAACTGGCAAACCTGTGTCAATTTCACAGGAAAACACAGGTTTCTCTGCAAAAACCTGTGAAAACCCATGGCAGACACGTGACAAAACCTGAGGATTTGGAACCAATTGACACACATTTTTTTTTTGTAAGGGATAGATGATCCCTGTTGGTTTTGGTGGAGGTCAAACATCATTTGGGGTCATTAGAGGTCAAATGGACCAAAACTTGGAAATATGATATCACAAGAAGGGTAACTTTGAGAGATCTCATCACGATGAAAAAACTACCTCTGCAAAATCCAGTCACAGACTGTCAACACTCCCAATGAAAGAAACATTTCCGTACCATTCTCAATTTGTCTCTTGAGATAAGTAGGCCTTGAAATCCTCTGTCAGCTTGGATCAAAGGAATTCGCTTTGTTTATTTTGGTTTACTAGACCTTACTGGTTCATTAGTTGTACAGGCAATTGTTGCAGACAAGAGGCTAGCTATTTAATGGCTGGATAGTTCATAGCTTGCTGTCACGTTTACATTTATTACCCATGTTAAGGTGTTTTCCAGTGTTATTCTTCTTGATTGATGTTGGTCCGGTTGGTTAACGGGCAACCACAGTTATCAGCCAAAAACTATGGTGGTCAGGTGCCCTGCGTAGTAGACAGGTAATTTCCTAATGATAGTTGGCATGTGGATGGCCCATATTTAGTTTGTAATCCCTGTTATTTTTTGTGGAGGTCAAGGTCATTTAGGGTCATGAGAGGCCGGCCGTTGAAAGGGTTAAAACCTTGTAAACATGATATCTCAAGGAGGGTAGACTTAAGGGATCTCATACATAGCATGTAGATGACCCATATTCAGTAGATGATTTCTATCATTTTTGTGGAAGATCAAAGGTCATTTGGGGTCACAAGAGTTCAGATGGTCAAAACCTTGTAAACATGATGATATCTCAAGGAGCGTAAGCTTGAGGGACCTCATACATGGTATGTGGATGGCTGATATTCAGTAGATGATCCCTCCTTTAATATTTGTGGAGGTGAAAGAGCATTCTGGTCTACAGGTCAAATAGTAAATCTCTTGAAAAAACTGCTCGACAGTTGTACCTTGAGGCAGATAAGTATTTGGAGTTTCATTCTTGACATGTGGATACACAATATTAAGTTGATGAGCCCTATAATGTATGGTGGTCAAAGATCTTACGGGGTCATGAATGTTCAAAAGATTAGAACCATGTAAATATGCATAACAGACATCTCAAGAAGGGAAACATTTTCGATTCCTTGCCAAAGGTAGAAGGAGTCTATGGGAATGTTAGTGTGTATGTATGTACGTACGTACGTACGTATGTATGTATGTGTGTGTATGTATGTATGTATGTATGTATGTATGTATGTATGTGACACTCTACTTGGAAACAATATCTCAAGAAGAGTATTGCAGTGAGGGATCTCATACTTGGCATGTGGATGGCCTATAGTGAGTAGATAGTCCTTACCATTTTGGTAGATGTCAAAGGTCATTTGGGTTACGAAATCTGGAAAGTCAAAACCTTAAAAATTGCTCATCAACATAGTATCTCAAGATGGGTAACTCTGTGGGATCTCTTACTTGGCATGATGATGTCCCATACTGAGTAGATGATCCCTATTTTTTCAGTGGAGGTCAAAGTTCATTTGAGGTCACAAGATGTTAAAAGATCTAAACCTTGTAAACAAGATATCTCAAAAGCGTAACTGTGAGGGATCTCATGCTTGGCATGTAAATTACCCATATCGACTAGATGATCCCTTTTGGTTTTGGTGGAAGTCAAAGGTCATGATTATTTGGGATTATGAGAGGTCAAAAGGTCAAAACCTTGTAAACACGATATATCAAGAAGGATAACTGTGAGGGATCTCATACTTGGCTTGGCTAGTGGTTGGCCCATAGTGAGTAGATGATCCCTTTTATTTTTGTTGAAGGCCAAACGTCATTTGGGGTCATGAAACATCAACAGTTCAAAACCTTGAAAACCGCTTGTAAACACGGTATCTCAAGAGGGTAACAGTGAGGGATTGCATATTTAGCATGTAGATGGCCCATATAGAGTAGATGATTCTTATTGCTTTCAGTGGAGGTCAAAGGCCATTTGGTGTCACAAGAGGTCAAAAGGTCAAAACTTTTAAATATGATATTTCAAGACAGGTAACTTTGAGGGATGCCATACTTGACAAGTGGATGACCTATATTCAGCAGATACCCAACTGAAAATATCAGTTGGCTCCAGTTCATATTTGAACTGGACTCAAACCTGGACGCAAACTGAGCTTGCCTATATTTGAACTGGCCCAGCAGGACTCCGTGAGACTTTACCTGGACTGAACTGGAACCAGGTGATATTAATAGGACTGTTTCTAGTATCACGATTGCATGACAAACTTAACGGGACCGACCTGGACGCAACTGTTTTTCCTGTAGTAACAGTTCAAATGGACTATTGCGAAAGAAAGCAGGAACCATTAAAATGGAATCTGTTTTAACCAATTGAAATTGCTGGATTGGTGGAAGATTTCTAACATTTCAACTTAATTTTGGTTTAATTGTTACTAGACAGTTACCATTAGTAGAGAATGGGTCAAGTTATTTAAGTCCTATTGAACTGGTCTAGGGAGTCCAGTTGAACTAATCAAAATAAAATCAAATTGAATTGGTCCAGTCAAGTACCGTTGTACTTATCAAAATAGATTCTAATTGAACTGGTTAGTAAAGTACAGTTGATCTGATCACAACATTCATAGTCCAACTGAATTGATGCAGTCAAGTCCAGTTGAACTGATCAAAATAAAGTCCAATTGGTCTAGCCAGTAAAGTCCAGTTGAACTGATCACAACAAAATCCAATTGAACTGGTTCAGAAAAGTCCAGTTGAACTGATTACAATAAAATCCTGCTGAACTGGTCCTGTAAAGTTCAGTTCAACTAATAACAATAAAGTCTAATTGAAGTTGTCTAGTAAAATCCAGCTGAACTGATCACAATAAAGCCCTATTGAACTGGTCCAGTAAAGTCCAGTTGAACTGATCACAAGAAAATACACTTGATGTGCATGGTCGAGGGAAGCGCATTTGAATGAAGGTCCAGTAAACCTAGTACAATGAAGTTTTATTGAAACAGTCTGGAAGTCCAACAAAATTGGACCAGCAAGCTCCAATTGAACTAGTCAACCAGCTGATCTACACAAGTCCAACTGAATTGGTCCAGTAAAGATCAATTGAACTGGTCCAGGTTGTCCACCTGAACTGGTCCAGTAAACTTTAGTTGAACTGGCCTCATTGAGTCCAGTTGAACCCATCCAGAAAAGTCCTATTGAATTCAACTTGTTTTACCTAATTTGCATAATCAAGCTAGAATGCACTGTATCAGATCAAACCTTTTGTAGAATGTTTTGCCACGGTTTCTTGTTTCAAATTTATGCCCAAAATGTGCAATTTTGCAGAACTCCTTCGGGAGTAACGTTCAGTTTCGCCCCTTGGCTCTTCGCCAAAGAGGCGAGGGAACTTGAACTTGAAAAAGTATTTTGAAGTACACCACATTTGAATTCCCCTTTTGAAGGCCACACAGGTAGTATAAACATTCAAGGGTGTTCATTAATTCAGGAGACTTATTGCAATATACCAGCTGACTTTCCAACTGGACATGCCCAATGTCCAGAACAGTCCAGTCCAGTTGAGTAAGTCCAGTTAGGTCTAGTTGAACTGGACCAGTTCAACTGGACATGCCCAGTTTCCAGGACGCTAGTCCAGTTGAAATGCTGCAGCACAGTTCAACCGTATGCCCAACTGGAATTTTCAGTTTGGTGATCACTTTAATATTTGGTGGAGGTGAAAGGTCATCTGGGGCTAGAAGAGGTCAAAAGGTTAAAACCTTGTAGACATGATATTTCAAGAATGGTAAGCATGAGGGATCTCATACTTGTCATGTCAATGGTTCATACAAAGTAAATGCTTTTAATTTTTGGGTGGAGGTCAAAGGTCATGTGGGTCAAAAAAGGAAAATCTGGAAAACTGCTCATTATAAACACGGTACGTATCGCAAGGAAGGTAAGCGTTGAGGATTTCATGATCCCTCATGTTTGTGAGGTAAGTGTAAGGGATCTTAAACTTAAAATGTGGATGGCCTTTTTTGTAGATGGTTTCTTTTATTTTTGGTGGATGTCAAAGACCATTTGGGGTAGTCAGGGGTCAAACTGTGAACTTCCTTGTAAACACATGTCAAGAAGGGAGACGGTTATGAACCACATACTTGGTACGTTAGTGCTTCATGGTATTAAAGGTGGAGAAGCCTAGCAAATTTGAAAGAGGTAATGGTCATTTGGGGCTACCCTAGGTCAAGTGCAATATACCTTGAAAATTGCTTATAACCATGATATCTCAAGATGAGTAATAGTGAGGGAACAGATATTTGGTGAAACCCTGCAAAATATGATCTGTCAAGTATGAAACATGCGTGGATCTTATATCTGGCATGTATTGCCGAAAATTTGAAAGTAAAAGTGATGCATGACCATCTTAACTCCCTGCTTTAATGCATGTGCTGACATCCCTCGCTTCACTTACGACGTAACGGTAAACTGCTTCTGTATACTTTTGTACATTTTTCCAAAAGTTCTGAGGGCGAATACAAACTCTCGGCCAAGCAGATCTCTCAAGAAAAGTACTGCGGACTATCTCTCACTGCAGGCGAAATAGCGTGCAAGTCACGTTTTCTCTATGTCAGAACGTAACTGAAGCACTGGAATAATAAACACGCAGAAGTTGGGGAAATAGACTAGGTATTCAATTAGCTAGGTTTGCATCTCCATTCACTCAGATAAAGTGATGTAACACTCGAGACCTGTCTCGAGGCTTTATTCAAAAGACTGGTAATTAGGAAAGGACTCGGACTCGGTATCGTTCAGTCTGGACTCGTAACTCGGCTCTAAATTTTCCAAGACCTGCAGACTTTTGGATTCATTTTTATGCAATTAATAAGTCGTCACGTAGTATTTACATTATCCTTTGCAGTTCCTGTACAACTCTACACATTATCTACGTCTTTGCAATATGCCCTCTCTTGTGTAGATGATATTCGTAAAAGTTCTGTAAAATTGCACTTTTATGGGAGGGTAGGGTCCTTAAGTTTCTCCGATGGCAATCATTTTTCATCCGGAGGACCTCACGGGTCACAGCCAGACGCTTACCCATGATTTTGCCTTTGGCCCTCATTTTGAAATGCTTAGCTTTCCATCTGAATGTGTGGTGCCTAGGGGAAAAGCTCCGGGTTCAGAGCAGACCAGAAGTAAACCAGACAGCCAAAAGGCTCAGTGATTCCTTGCCACTTGTATATAAATTGAGTATAATAGTTTTAATTCGACAGAACGTTTTGAAGTTACCAAGCATAAATTTAGATACATAAATTAAAAGTTCATTGGCATACACACATCACATAGGGAACAAGATCATACTCATACATCTGCTTGTTGCTTTTTATTTTGAGCTACATGCCAGATATAAGACCCAAACATGTTTCATACTTGACAAATCATGTTAACATGGTTTAAACAGTATGAACCTGATGACCTCAATTGAATGACCTAAAGTTGTCATCCACCACACAAATAGAAATTATGCAATCATTACAGGGCACCCACATGCCCAAGGGGCCTAAATACGGGTGTGTCTGTCACCCCCCCCCCCCCGTGAAAATGAAAAGTCGGTCTCTGTGCGCCAAAAAATCGGTCTCAAATCCGGTTCAGTGTGCCTTTGTAACCATGAACAACATTTGAAGTGCAACAGAGCAAAAAAAGAAAAAGAAATGGTCTTTGAAAACTGTGTCAGTGGCCTGGGGTCTCCAAGAAATGTAGTCGGTCCAAAAATAGTTCACCCCCTGCGAATTCATGTATATACGCCCGTGCAAATGCCACATATGAGATTGATAATAAATTTTTGGATTCCTTGTCGAAGGTAGGCAAGGGATCTATGCGATGGTGATGTGTGACGCGTTGCTTGTTTACACGATATCTCAAGAACGGTAACTCTGAGGGGTCTCATACTTAGCATGTAGATTGCCCATATTAAATAAATGATCCCTATTGTTTTTGATGTAGGTCAAAGGTCATCTGGGGTCACCATGTAGTGAAGGCCTGAAAAGCTTCTTTAAACAATATCTCAAAATAGGAAGCTTGAATAGATTTCACTTTTAGTATGTGGATGCACCATGGTAAGGGAAAGAACCTATCGTTTTTGGTGGAGGTCAAAGGTCATCTGGGGTCACCGGGGTCAACCCTAAAAACCTTGTTAACACGATATCTTGAGATAGGAAGCTTGGATAAATGACACTTTTCATACTTTGTATATAAATTTGTCATGTTAAGACGAAAACCCCTATTGTTTTTGGTGGAGGTCACAAGTCATTTGAAGTCACCAGAGGTAAAAAATTGAAAAATTGGTAACATGACACTACAAGGGAGGGAACACAGACAATACCCCTTCTCAGACGTTCTATTTTTTTCATTTTCTTTATTCAAGTTTTGTGGGGTGAAAGGTCATGTGACGCCAGCAGGGTCGAATTGTGAACACATCGTAAAAAATGATGTAGAAGAGAAGTATAAATTTGTCAGATGAACCTCGGTGTAACAAAGCATCCCTAAACCATTGGGCTTTCTGGTTTCTTGAAATATCAAGTTTACACAGTTTTTGATTCCTTGTCGAAGGCAGGCAAGGAAACTGTGCGATGGTGATGTCGTGTTTGTGTGTGTATGTGATGCTTCGCTTGTTTACACGATATCTCAAGAAGAGTAACTGCGAGGGATCTCATACTTGGCATGTAGATTGTCCATATTAAATAGATGGACCTATTGTTTTTGGTGGAGGTCAAAGGTCATCTGGGGTCACCAGAGGTCAAAGTCTGAAAACCTTGTTTACACGATATCTCAAGGTAGAAAGGTTGGATAGATCTCATACCTAGATTATGGTGAGAGAAAGAACCCTATTGTTTTCGGTGGAGGAGGTCAAAAGCCATCTGAGGTAACCATCGGTCAAAGTCTGAAAACCTTGTTTACACGATATCTCAAGGTAGGGAGCTTGGATAAATTTCATACCAGGTATGTGGAAGTGCTATGGTGAGGGCAAGAACCCTATTGTTTTTGTAGAGGTCAAAGGTCGTCTGGGGTCACTGGAGTCAAACACTGAACAACGTTGTTAATATGATATCTTGAGTTAGGACGCCTGGATAAATTTAATACTTAGTATGTAGATGTGTTATGGTAAGGCAAAGAACCCCATATCTGGTGAAGGTCAAAGGTCACGGGGGTCACGGGGATCAAACCTTACAAACCTTGTTAACGTGATTTCTTGAGGTAGGAAGCTTGGATAAATTTAACACTTAGTATGTAGATGTTTTATGGTGAAGGGAAGAACGCTGTTGTCTTTGGTGGAAGTCAAAGGTCATCTGGGGTTACTGGGGTCAAACCGCGAAAAGCTTGTTAACACGATATCTTGAGTAGAAAGCTTGGAAAGCGTTCACACTTTTTTCTCCATCCTTTATTTCAAACTATATTTGCACGTTCATTTTACATTAGTAAAGTTACATGAAAGCAATATTTAATCTTGAAAATACTTCATTGTAACAAGAAAAAAGAGTCCTATTTGCTGTTTGGGATGGTAAGGTGAAAATAAGGATACATTGGTAAATGATTTGAATTGTAAAATAAAAAGGGCTATCCGTCGAGCATATTTTCCTTAGGCGGAAACTATTTAGGCTGTTTACATAAAAAAAGGTACTTTCCGTTCTGGTAAGTCAGACTGGTGCACTAAAGACAAAAAACATCAAAAATAGAGAATCGTATTTAACAATAAAAACGGATTTTAAGTTCGTAAAAATTCTTTCAGTTTCAATGAAAGAGCTTCATTACCCATTTTTTTTTAATTGAAATGCGCATTTTTTTTTTAAATGAAATGCCCGACTTCCATACAAAACTGAAATTTGCTGTAAAAAGATTCTGCATTGAGACTCTTATTTTTTTTTTCTTTTTTTTTACAATTAAAGATAAAATATTTTGCATGCATTATGAAGAAATTTATTAAATGCTTAATGTCGTCAGTAAAGCCAAATATGACGTGCTCCAAGGTAATTTCGAAAGGTTCTTTCAAGCAAAGAGAACTACTTTCAAACCAGAAATTTTTAACATGGCGGTCATAACCAAAATAGATGATGTAATGACTCTTTCTCATTTGTACAGAAGCTACACAAGGGGGGAATCAGACTTCTTAATTTTGTAAAGATATGCATTTGTGCTCAAAATTCTATGAAGGAGACGGAATTGAAAGTAGTGTATTTTGGAATCTCTCACAGCGGAGTAGGGGAGTGTAAAATCGTGTGCCAATTATATGAAGAGCTGCTTAATTCCTGCCACTTTAAAATACATCGTGGCAAGGAGAGCTTTTCCTTCACTAGCTGACAAGTGTTCTATGTACATATTTTACTACATTAGAAGAGATTGCTACTTTTGTACGACGTTGAATATTGTCATTAGTTCCCTGTACATACTTAAGGTTTGTTTTCCAGGGCCGTGGAATTTCAGCAATTTTACCGAAATAGATAGTAAAGGCAAATTAACAATCTCGTATTTCGTAGTAAGCATTGTAGGAGAGAACTTTGCCATTGCTGCCAAAGAGGTTACTAACAAGAGGTGCATTATTTTCTCGTAGGATGTCCATATAAAGTAGTTTGTTATCAATCTTTACATGTGAATTATCAAGGATAAATTGATTATCATAAGAATCGGGCCCAGGATTAAAGAAACTAAACTCTGACCATGCTTTGCAGACATCAGAAACAAGGGGATCTTTAGCTACAAAGTCACTCTTACTAAAATTACAATCGAAGAAATACGTGCCACCGTCCTTAGATAAAGCATGTTCAAAAATGATTCTCCAAGAGCTTTGCTCGTCCTGAAGAGACGTTTTAACCCATTTACGTTTTAAGCTGCTACAAAATGAGATTATATCAATCATGTTAAATCCCCCATTGCTTATATCATTGAACATAACTGATCGTTTAACCTTATCCGGTTTGTTTGACCAGATAAACTTGAAAAAGAGAGTGTTAAGCTCACGAAGAAATGAGGCAGGTGGATTTGGTAAGACCATGAAAAGATGAACCAACTGTGAAACTGCAAAAGTTTTAACGATCAAGATTTTGCCTATGGGGGTCAGATCTCTGGAAGACCAAAGATTTAAGAGATAATTTCGGAATGTAATTCAGTTTGAAAAAAATCACCTTCATGATGTGTAAAGGAGATACCTACATAGGTCACAGTTTCATGTCGGAACTGAAAAGCAAAATTATCAAAGTAGCGAGGTGTATTAAAATGATAGGGACCTAGGGAAAAAAATAGATTTTTCCAGATTCACCTTTAGCCCAGATATTTCTACTAAAAAGATAGATGGACTTTATAGCTTCATAATTGCTCCTTTCAGAACCACTGGTAATGATTGCAGTGTCATCAGTATGATTTGCAATCTTCTTAATAGTAACATTGGAAATCGTTATACCTTGCATTAGATCATTAGCACGAATATAATACTCTTAAATATCTCAGTACATGTAATAAAGAGATATGAGCATCCTTGTGTGACACCTCTAGATACTCTAAATAATCAGTTACAAAGCCATTATTTGAAACACAGGAAGAAATATTATTATAAAGTGTTCTGACCCACCATCTATAATCTGGGCCAAAATTAAAGTATACTAGAGTATAGTGTATGTAATCCCAATCGAGGCGATCACACGCTCTTGCAAAGTCGAGAAATTGAAGAGCACCTGGCAAGGAGTTTCACAATAATGAATATGAGAACGAGTCGAATATTTTCACCTATGTAACGTCCTTTCAGAAAGCCTGTTTGCTCATGGCCGATCAGATCGGACAAAACGTCTTTCCTTCTACTAGCAATATATTTGGCTGCGATTTTGTAATCGGTGTTAAGCAGAGATATAGGTCTCCAATTTTTCAAACAGCGGGAGTCTTTTGAGGGTTTGGGAATAAGGGAGATACAAGCTCTTCCCTGTTCGTCAGCAATGAAGCCACGCTGAAAAGCATAGTTGAAAGAGTTGACTACTAACGTCCCTACATCATTCCAAAACATTCTGTAAAATACTGTTGGGAGTCCATCTGAACCTGGTGATTTATTTAAGGTAATGAGCGCAATGAACGGTAACATTCCTCGATAGTAAGCAATCCTTCAGCGTAGAGACTGCTCAGGGGAAAGCTTCGTATGAGTGAAATTACATTTAACAAAAAAAAAAATCATCAGAAGAGACATTCACATCTTTAGTGCAGAGTTCTTGATAAAATGTTTTGTCTCATTTAAAATTTGGTCAGAGGATTTTATTACAGAATCGTCATCTAAAACAAGTTGGTTAATGGTGTTGGAAATTTTGTTTCTTCTAAGTTAAGAAAATATTCGTATTTTTCTCTCCTTCCTCAGAACATCGTGCCTTCGACCTTACAATAATACCTTTTAATTTGTGGTCACAAAGCACATCAAGCTCATTTCTAGCATCACTTAACTGTTTCCTAGTATGCTCTGAAGGTAAGTTTGCATGTTGTTGCTCGACCATAGTCATTTTTTAATTAAATTTTGTTCACGTTCTCTACGTTTTTTGGCAGATGACTTAGAGTAAGAAAAAGAGTTTGACCTAACATTAACTTTGCAGGACTCCCAAGGTAGACTATGTTTTACATTATGGTTGGTCTTCAGAGACGGCATTACGAATAGTTTCTTTGACTAAATTGATGTAAAATTGATCATTTAACAATGAGTTGTTTAATTTCCATACTCCCTACATACTTATGCTTTATGCATGGTGGAGGGAAGAACGCTATTGTTTTGGTGGAGGTCAAAGGTCATCTGGGATCACTGGGGTCAAACCCTGAAAACCTTGTTAACACCATATCTTGAGGTAGGAAGTTTGGATAAATTTCATACTTAGTATGTAGATGGTTTATGGTGAGAGGAAGAACCCTATTGTTTTTGGTGGAAGTCAAATGTCATCTAAGGTCACTGGGGTCAAACTCTGACACCTCGTTAATACTATATCTTGAGGTAGGAAGCTTAAATAAATTTCATACTTAGTGTATAGATGCTTTATGATGAGGGAAAGAACTGTTGTTTTTAGTGGAGGTCAAAGGTCATTTGGGGTCACCGGGGTCAAACCCTGAAAACCTTGTTAAAACGCTATCTCGAGGTAGGATGTTTGGATAAATTTCACACTCTGTAATGTAGATACGTTATGGTAAGGCAAGGAACCCTATTTTGTGGAGGTCAAAGGTCATCTGGTTTCACCGGGGTCAAACCCTGAAAACCTTGCTAACACGATATCTTGAGATACCGACACTTTTCATACTTTGTATATAAATTTGTCATGTTGAAAGGAGATTCTATTACATCTGGTGGAGGTCACAAGCCATTTGAAGTCACCAGAGGTCACAAACAAACTTTGTAAACATGACATTACAAGGGCACAAACATGTCCCTTCTAAGACGTGTAATTTTTTCTTTCTTTTTTTTTTGTGTGTGTTTTGTTTTTTGGTTATTCAAGTTTTGGTAGGGTTCAAAGGTCTTGTGACGTGAGCTGACGTAAGCAGGGTTCTAATTGTGAACACATCCTAAAAAATGGTGTAGTATAGAGAAGTATAAATTTGATGGATGAGCCTCGGTATAACAAAGCTCCCCCTTTCGGCAAAGAATCGCTAAGCCTTTGCGCTTTCTGGTTCCAGTTTGATCTCCAGGAACATTAAAATGACCTTTTACCTGCACAGGATGCTATAGAATCATATACTTACCATTGAGCCCACACATGTCAAGCATTAGGTTCATACACATTTTTCTTGAGATATCATGTTTACACAGATAACAACAATGCAGGAATTGCTGTGTTAAACACTTAACACTCTGTTTTCCTAAGTTTTTCAATTTGTACGTTTGGCCCTGTCAACAATCAATTGCATTTTTGCCACCTGATGAAGGGATTAAAACCGAAACGTCATGGACTTTTCCACAAACATTTTAGCACTATTTACTACTTCTTTTTACTTATATATATATATATATAAGATAGACTATGAATAAGTAGGTCGAAAGATAAGCTTTTAGTTTCGATCATAATTTTAATCAGTCACAAATACTGGCAATAGCTTTATGAACAAGAGAAAGAACAGAAAAAATAAATTTAGAGAAAAAATGAGCCACGACAAGGACTCGAACCGCGGTCTGTCGCGTTCGATCCGACCGCCTTAACCACAAAGCTATCATAGCTCATGTGGCTTCAGACGTGACAACAAGATGCAAGTAGTGCCGTACTCAATTTTTTCTCCTGTTGCTATGGTAACTACTCACTTCGCGGGAGTGAGTATGCAGTAGGTCGAGTTTGGTAGATCGACTATGAACAAGGAGGTAGTAAGATGAGTAAGTAATAAGTTTTGCTCATATTTTTGGTAGAAGTATATTCAGAGAGAGACCTTCCAGGAACATGCCATTTTCTGGACAAACCCCTTCCAACTGGAAATATTGGTTAAGGCACCCCAGCTATCAAGTAGAGGATGTACATATAATGTTTAACGTCAATCACAACCCATTCCACAAAATTTGAATCGCCATCATTAATTGAAGCCCACAGCTTTGATTGTAGGGAGTATTCTGCCGACAGACGTAACACTGGCAGACAAAACAATTTAGCATTAAACAACACTGCCCAATGCAATGCATGTTTACAATCGTCACCAGCTAATAAATAAACGACCTATCCCTCTGTAGCCTATCATGAAAATCTACTAAGCTTGGCGGTCAATAGTGTTTACGTATTTCGTACGTAGGTGACGACTTCAAGCAGTTACACAGGTAGTCATGTAATTTACGTGATAACAAGAATGTAAAACATTCAGTTAGGTTCAGCACATCCACTGTACCGAGATTAAGGTCGAGTCAAGCGACAAGTTTTAACATGAAAATTGGATCTCAAACTCTTCTTAATTGACCATAATAACAGAGTTTAATGATTACTTCACGCATACAAATGGAGCATGGGAACCAGGAGTAAAACAATACAGTAGTAGCACTAGAGCTAAGTTTGCAGGGACTTCATTTAGCATGGCGCCGATAATTTATTATACTCCTAGTTCCCATCATGCATTGTAATTGTTAAAGTCTGCTGTTCGAACAGTGCACAGAGGTCGAACGCAGAACAATTGCTCAGTACAGGTGATTTTTGGATTTGTTTTTAAATAACAGCATATAAACGGTAGATCAAGAATCATTGCAGACATTTATTCCTGTCGTTCAAGTCAGTTCATAGCCTCATTCCAAGTTCGCCATAGTGTAATCATGTCTTTACACTGTCGCAGCATATGAGTTCACTGTTAGTGTTATAAGGCATACTATCCGTGAGTGACATCTCTGTGTGAGTCACATCCCTGTTTATACAGTATTACGGTAGTTATTGTACTACCCAGTACTACCCTATCTTCAGGTCTCCAGTCGACTTTTATCGTCATAGGTATGTCTTAGAATGAACAAAAATTACCTTTAATTCTTCAACACTAAAACTAAATTGTTCAGCTCCAGAATTTTAACTCTTTCCAACACCCCTGATCCAACATGATGCAGTCATATGATAACCCTGACATTGGCCTTATAATACAATAAACCTGAGTTTTCTTCTTTGAATTGCTTTAACTGCACATATTCCTTAAATTACTATTATTTAATAATCTTTATAAAATACTTATTTTTGGATTTATCAAATACACCTTATTATTTTACATCTTATTTATATAAACCTTATTTTTTTTAAATTAGAACTGTGTATACCTAGAAACAACAAAAAAGTTGAATGACATTACCAAGTTTTGTAATATTTATAAAAATTGCGAGAGTAGAGTGCACCCCTATATTCCACAGATCTTATAAGTTTGCAAAACCAGCGGTGTAACTAGCAGTGTTGTATCACCTCGAGACCGAGAACTATAAGTCCTCGGTCTCGGTAATTCATGTCTCGGCCTCGATTTTGGAGTCTAATGTCTGGATGTCTCCGCTCGAGGCCGAGACGAGGAATGGAATAAAACTTACTCACTTTCAGGTTACAAGATTTCAAAAATTTTGCCTACATTGTTCATCGCAATGATCGAAATGGGTCTAATACAAGGATGAAATTAACCGGGCGCCAGGCGCTGTTTGGCGCTCGTTACCAGCCAAACATCGCCCTTGATTCTAAAAGGAATGCTACTGGCGCCACTTTTTTACCGAAAGTAGCGCCCGTCATCTTTGAAGTCCCTAAGTATGGAAACGACCCCCAAAGTTGGCAAAGCGTCCGTTTTAAATGTCTTCGTAATAACCGACTTCAAATGGACGACGTAATTTTACAGTTCACAAAAATTATCACAAAGATATGAAAAAAATGAAAATTTATGACCAGCTTGAGGAAACAAATGGAAAAAATATCGGAAAAAGATAGTAAATTTCTTTACAAGATTCTTAGCTTTCTTTTGAATGAATTTCATTGGGACTTCCCAGTCCATACAATCACTTAACACCAACTGTGTGATTGGCTGAAACGTTCGATTTTATGTACAGTACCATGTACGCAACATGGTTTTGTTAAACCCGATCAGAATCTCTATCAAAATGTTCACTGTATCAATTTAAGATGGGTGACAAAGATAAAATAAACCGATGATATTCTGGAGAGATAGTTCTTGGCATTAACAAAGATCATATACACAGAGTTTTTAACTCCCCAACGGAAAAATATTCAAAAGACCTTCGTACAACAGTCTAGCTGCGATGCATTCGAAAGCTTTAGAGTGAAACGTTTTCCCTACGATGTAATTTTCTTCAGAATGTCCTAGCTGTGTTGCCATTGCCTAACTTGTAGCTCATATGTGAGAACATAAACTACACACGTGTATCTAAAATAATCTCCTTACTCGGAGACTCGGAGCTGTACAGAGGTTAAAAGTTTTTCCAATTATGTTTGTTCTAAAGTGCCTACCAATGTTTTGTCTGTTCTCTTATACATACTTTTTGTTGACAGAGTGGCATTTGCGACATGTCAAAACTTGATTTTGTTTTAATTTCCCCTATATATCACTGCTACAAGAACCCAAGTCATGTCTTGACTCTAGTCTCCAAGTTGATCCAAAATCCAATGGAGTTGTTGGAACCTTACACTACCGTCAATCAAATTTAAGTACATAGCCACGGGGCAGGGGATAGAATTTACATACTCCCTTTTCAATCCCCCCACCCTCTGTGGTCCCCAGTCAAACTTACAAGAGAGAATTCTAAACTATGCTACACACAAACATCCCCTCTGTCCCCATTAAAAGTTTCAGAGATGGAATGACAACACTCTGCTTAGTAAGCTACTATGTGTTGTCCACATTATTTTACCGAGACCTCTGGACCTCACAGACAAGGGCCTCATTCCTCTTGTCACTTTCCATGTTTCTTGATAACAGAGCAGCATTCCGGAACAAGCAAGTTTTCTTTAAGGATTTTGTCACTTTGAATTGTGCAGACTCAGAGAATTTTAGACCAATGGACATCTACGGAGGATGTCAACATTTGGGACGTACAACCAAATCTTTAAGGGTCACCATGATGTATCGTTGTGAAGTTTAAACACGACAAACAGAATATGTGTACATCATTTTACTTGGTTACTGCCTCCTGGTAAATACAAAGTGTCTCCTGGTTGCACAAAAAGCAGGAGACACTTTTTGACTGAAAATGGCTCCTGGTTCAGCTAACCTTAACTTTACCCTTGGTCTGGTGCTAGCACGCGCTAGCTCACAGTGTAGACTTAAGAGTTCCTATATATCTAAATATAGCCCTGGACTCTACGTTGACTTACGTCGACTGTAACGTACGTACAGGTATACTGTACATACAAGGGAAAGACTGTGACACTACTAGACAACTAACGTTAATTCAAACTGGAAGCAGGTCTCGGTCTCGTCTCGGTCTTGGATAGTCATGTCTCGGTTTCGGTATTGGTCTCGGATGGTCATGTCTCGGTCTTGGTCTTGGATAAACCGGACACAACACTAGTGACTGGTAGTGGACATGGGGACTACCTTGTCAGCTCTAGAAATTTGTTTGCATGCACACTTATACTATTTTAGGCACATTATTCTCGAGTTGATATTCCTTAGTGGAATTTTTTTCCATATAGTGCATCAAGTTGATAGTGCAGACAATAATCAGGTGTGCAAATTTAACTAAATTTTTTTTTAATTTTTTAATTTTTTTAAAATTTAATTTAATTGTTCCGGCGGCATTACTCTTGAATTCACTTTGCTCAGTACTGTGGTTGTAGACTTGAAATTTATACAGTTGAATACGTTAAGCTGCCAGCTTTTGTGAATTGCAGGATGGTCACAAAACCATAAAGTCTGAGAAAGTGTCTAAGGATAGCAACAGTTGTGTCTTTTTGTGCAAGACGTGGGCCACACAAGTGAGTAGACAGTGGATCAACACAATCTACACTCATATTGTAACTTATTATGAACAGGGTATATGGGTGTGACAATCGATTGACAAGTACATGATTTTTATGCACAAGAAATGCTTATGTAAGATTTATATCTTTATTTTAAATATGATCTAACTTAAATATGGATACTCATAAAAGCATCTTAAATCAGCATTTGCAATTGTTTGAAATAACACTCATTCCTCATAATCCCAATGGAAGTTTCAAATCAGAGTTCCTTCACAGCAGATTCAAGAGTATCCAAAATGATTTCTGCATGGTGGGGTTGAAAAATGAGGGCTGGTCTAAACCGTAGGGTGTTTGTACTACAGGTTCCAACCAAGACACCTGTGAAAGATGTGAGAGGAATGCACCTAAGAAATGATTTGAAGTTTGTGGGTAAAAGGAATACCCTTCACTCCATGCTTTCTTAACACTAAACATGTCATTCATGTCATTCTAATTCTTAGGAAAGACCAGTGGCGGCACCAAGGGAGGGGGCATGGGGGCATTTGCTTCCCACATCAGAAGCTCTGACCCCAGATGCCCCCAATCAGCTCCTGAAGTAAAGTAGTCTGACGGGAGAAATGGCCTAATACATTAAAATTATTTGGAATCTCTGCATTGGATGATGTACAAACCAAAATATACCTATTCTGAGGCTTAACTTTTACCCAGAGATATGTTAAAACCTAACAGCTTCCGGGGAATTCGCCCCCTGGACCCCCACCAGGAGCTCTAAGGCGGGCCCTTGAACCCACCCGCTTAAAAGGGTATAGTTGCCTGGCGGGAAGAATAGCCTAATACATTAAAACTATTTGGAATCTTTGCAGTTGATGATGCATTATGAACCAAAATATATCCAGTCCTGAAACATTAGATCTTCCGGGGGCGTTGCCCCTTGACACCCACTAGGAGCCGTAAGGCAAGCCCCTGGTCCCCACCCGCTTAAAGGTATAGTGGCCTGACGGGATCGACATTAGGAATAGCCAAATATGTTAAAATTATTTGGAGTGTTTGTATTGATGATACATTTTGAACCAAAATATATCCTTCCTGAGACTTTATTTTTCACCCATGGATTTGCTAAAACCTCAGAGCTTCCGGGGGCTCTGCCCCCTGGACCCCTACGGAGGCTTTTCCCCTAGACCCCACCAGGGGGCCCTAGGGCGGGCCCCTGTACCCCACCCGCTAAAATTCGCGCTCGATTTCGAGCTACGTTCCAAATTTTTTGCCTCCCCATCATTTTCTTTTGCTCTCCATTTGCCCCCGCCCCACACTTTTAAAATCCTGTTGCCTCCATTGGGAAGGACAACTGTAGATAGTAAACTACCCACATGATCATTGATGGGAAATCAGAATAAGGTATACTTCCAAACACAAGCTGTTATAAAACCTGGTAAGAAACAGTGTTGGGTCTCAGAATTTGGAAGAAAGGGAAAAGATGGTGAGAAGGTGGGTGAGATTTTGGTTCAAAGAGAGGATCTCCATAATTTGCAATACAAAAAAGTCAACTTTGTCCTAACCGCTTTCCCAACAGGTGCGGCCGAATATTCCCACACAAGCTTTTGAAACTTATGGGATTGTTGAGAAAAGTGCGGGTATCACGCAATCCTACTGACTAATGCAAACACTACTGGTAGGAGGCTTTTACTAAATGTTGGAACACATATGGATCTGCCCTTTGTGACCCATTCTTCAATCATCACTGAACTTGGATGGTTGTGGTATCAGGATGTGAACTTTGTGCTAAAAATGAGTTATCAATGCATTATATTCATCTTCATGCCTAAGTACACTCAAAAAGCCAGCCTATCTCTTGGACATCCCTTTGACTGAGTACAGTAAGACACAAACATAATCATTGATTGACAACCTAGCACTATGCATAGTCCTTCCCCAGGGAGCTGCCCTATATCCTGTTAGGAAAATGGTGCAGTTGACATTACTCATGTGTAATTGAGAATACGGTCCCATTCATCAGTCACTATACGTGTCACTGTGAGGGATACAGCCTTACCACTATAATTACCCTTTCACAGTAATTAGACCTAACACCTTTGGCGTCGGCAGAAAAAAATTCAGGGGGCAAAATTTTTAGGGGGGCCCAACTTTTTTCATGGGAAATATTTTACACCCAGGAAAGATTTTAGATGCTACTTCACACAGTGTTGACAAAGGAAACCAGTGTAGCCAGGAATTTGTCAGGAAGGGGGACAAAGCCCATAGGCAGACTCTCAGCGCTCCGCGCAACTATCGGTTGGCGCGGAGCGCATGAAAATTTTGGCTCAAAATGCTTCCCAGATCGCTGGAAATGGCACTTCCAAGGCCTATTTACCGCATATAAAAAGGGAAACACTAGCAACATCGTAAATATAAACTTTAAATAAAATACCAAAAATATGCTGGGGGGGGGGGGAGGGGCTGATGGGGCCTGAGTGTTGATATTTTTATTCAATTCCTGTTTTGAGAGTAGAAATTCACACTGAGTGAACTGTTAAGAAATGTTGATGTTATATTTTCTTCGTGGTTTTCTTTATTTTTTCCTCGTTTTTCCAAGTTTTTGATTTTCCAGGGGGGCAAGTACCCCCTTCCCCCCTCCGGACGCCCATGCCTAACACTATGATGGAGAGAAAGAGTGGAGAACTCACTAAATGGGTGAGGGTGCCTTGAACCATGAGAGTCCCACCCCTGGCAAATACTTGAAATTCAAAATGGCATTGCAACGCTGCTGAATCTAACTCTGTGGTTGAGCCCATACCCAAATGAGCTATACGATGAGGAGCCTATGGGCGTTGATGTGTCAGGAGGCTTAGTTAAGGAGTCTGAAACAAAGTGGTGCAGTAATAAGTTAATTCATCCTGATATTTTCATATTAACATCAACAAAATGCAAAAAACATAATCTTCAGCTAACTGGCAATTTTATACTTAGTACATTCAAGCACAGTACATTCAAGCACAATTGTTTATACCTATCCTCCTGAGACCCCTTACTCCAAATCCAGATATGGATTGATATCTGGATATATCTGGTTAAATACAGCCTTTATATGGCCATATCAAGCCAGATGTACAGCCAGATTTAGATGCCTTGATACATTATATCAAGTTTTATATGGCCACATCAAGCCAGATATAACTTGATGCAATGCATTTCCAGATATGCAAATAAAGTTTCATATGGCCATATCAAGCCGGACATAACTTGATGAAATGTCAGTCCATATATGTAAATACAGCTTTATATGGCCATATCAAGCCAGATAAAACTTGATGAAATGCCATTCCAGATATGCAAATAAAGTTTGATATGGCCATATCAAGCCAGATATAAACTGATGAAATGCCAGTCCAGATATGTAAATAAAGTTTTATATGGCCATATCAAGCCAGATATAAATTGATACAATGCAATTCCAGATATGCAAATAAAGTTTTATATGGCCATATCAAGCCAGATATAAATTGATACAATTGCAATTCCAGATATGCAAATAAAGTTTGATATGGCCATATCAAGCCAGATATAACATGATAAAATCCATGCCAGATATGCAAATAAAGTTTTATATGGCCATATCAAGCCAGATATAACTTGATATGCTAAACATGCAAATGAGCATTTTGTTAGTTTGTTATATTTTTTATTTGATTTGATTCTTGGATTGTGCTTGTTACAAATTAAGACATGTTTTGGATACAGCATCACCTTCCCAGAGATTGCAGTTATTTAGTGGCTACACTTTTGTTAATACCGCAGTATACTAAGTGACCTTATTCAAATAATTTGCATATTTGGGGGGAGCTTGTATCTTAACCTACATTTTTCATGATTTAGGAAGTTGAAAGTAAAGTATGCACTACGCAGTAAACAAAATTTAGAGTCAAATATTTAATAAAGTTTAAAATAAGAAGCCCATATCACTGTGATTACATAAAATAGGAAATTTCAAGGCATTTTTCTGTTCACTGTTATAAAATAAGCTGAATTTATGAACTTAAATCAATTCAACGTCATACTTACATTAAATTCTTCTTGGAGCTCTTAAACATTTTCTGCTGATGTTGTTAATCCTTCAGGGAGCAGAACTCCTTCGGGAGTATTGTTTGGTTTTCGACCCTGGCTCTTCGCCAGAGAGTCAGGGGACTTTTGGAAAAAAAAAAGGTGTTCCTGGCGCAGGAGCATCAGTGATCACGACGGCGGAGCTCCAAAGTGGGACCTGTTCTATTCAGCCAGTCTAGAACGGGACCACTGTCGGGTGGTGTCAGTTAACAAAGTTTGTCCCTTGGGGACGTTGTTACTCCTTCGGGGAGCAGAACTCCTTCGGGAGTATTGTTTGGTTTTCGCCCCTGGCTCTTCGCCAGAGAGTCAGGGGACTTTTGAAAAAAAAAAGAGGTATTCAGTGTCTCCATACTTACCTGGCGCAGGAGTATCCGTGATCACGACGGTGATCACGACGGCGGAGCTCCCAGGTGGGACCTGTTCTTTTCAGCCAGTCTAGAACGGGACCACTGTCGGGTGGTGTCAGTTAAGTCAAAGTTTGTCCCTTGGGGAAGTTGTTACTCATTCGGGGAGCAGAACTCCTTCGGGAGTATTGTTTGGTTTTCGCCCCTGGCTCTTCGCCAGAGAGTCAGGGGACATTGGACGAAAAGGTGTTCAGTGTCCCCATGAGGAGTATGGACTATAAGTCCTAACTATGATTCATAACTAAAGCAGATATGGTACAGATACAATCTGTGCCATATAAAGACTTGATTCAGACAGAACTTTACCTGGCCATATATGGCTTAGATCTGGTTCTGGCGTAGATCTAGGTTATATCCGCCCAATTTTTTATCTGGCCCCGATATAAATCCCATATCTGCAGCAGATATGGGCCAGATTTGAAATCCATATCTGGCCCATATGTGGAATTTCATATCTGGCCCATATCTGGATTTCGAGTAAGGGATATGGATTTCATATCTGGCCCATATCTGCTGCAGATATTGGATTTATATCGGGCCCAGATAAAAAATTGGGCGGATATAACCTAGATTCTACGCCAGAACCAGATCTAAGCCATATATGGCCAGGTAAAGTTCTGTCTGAATCAAGTCTTTATATGGCACAGATTGTATCTGTACCATATCTGCTTTAGTTATGAATCATAGTTAGGACTATAGTCCATACTCCTCATGGGGACACTGAACACCTTTTCGTCCAATTCCCCTGACTCTCGGCGAAGAGCCAGGGCGAAAACCAAACAATACTCCCGAAGGAGTTTCTGCTCCCCGAATGAGTAACAACTTCCCCAAGGGACAAAACTTTGACTTAACTGACCCCACCCGACAGTGGTCCCGTTCTAGACTGGCTGAAAACGAACAGTCCCACCTGGCGCTCCGCCGTCGTGATCACCGTCGTGATCACGGATACTCCTGCGCCAGGTAAGTATGGAGACACTGAATTACCTCTTTTTTTTTCAAAAGTCCCCTGACTCTCTGGCGAAGAGCCAGGGGCGAAAACCAAACAATACTCCCGAAGGAGTTTCTGCTCCCGAAGGAGTAACACGTCCCCAAGGGACAAACTTTGTTAACTGCACACACCCGACAGTGGTCCCGTTCTAAGACTGGCTGAATAGAACAGGTCCCACTTTGGAGCTCCGCCGTCGTGATCACTGATGCTCCTGCGCCAGAAACACCTTTTTTTTTTCCAAAAGTCCCCTGACTCTCTGGCGAAGACCCAGGGGCGAAAACCAAACAATACGCCCGAAGGAGTTCTGCCTCCAGGAACACCAGCAGAAAATGTTTAAGAGCTCCAAAAAGAATTTAATGGAAGTATTGGGTTGAATTGACTTAAGTACATAAATTGCAAATTATTTCATAACAGTGAACAGCAAAATGCCTTGAAATTTCCTATTTCATGTAATCACAGTGATATGGGCTTCTTATTTTAAACTTTATTAAATATTTGACTCTAAATTTTGTTTACTGCGTAGTGCATACTTTACTTTCAACTTCCTAAATCATGAAAAATGTAGGTAAGATACAAGCTCCGCCCAAATATGCAAATCATTTGAATAAGGTCACTTAGTATACTGCGGTATTAACAAAAGTGTAGCCACTAAATACTGCAATCTCTGGGAAGGTGATGCTGTATCCAAACATGTCTTAATTTGTAACAGCATAATCCAAGAAATCAAATCAAATAAAAAATATAACAAACTAACAAAATGCTCATTTGCATGTTTAGCATATCGAGTTATATCTGGCTTGATATGGCCATATAAAACTTTATTGCATATCTGGCATGGATTTATCAAGTTATATATGGCTTGATATGGCCATATAAAACTTTATTTGCATATCTGGAATTCCATTGTATCAATTTATATCTGGCTTGATATGGCCATATAAAACTTTATTTGCATATCTGGAAAGGCATTTCATCAATTTATATATGGCTTGATATGGCCGTATAAAACTTTATTTGCATATCTGGAAAGGCATTTCATCAATTTATACATGGCTTGATATGGCCATATCAAAACTTTATTTGCATATCTGGAATGGCATTTCATCAAGTTTTATCTGGCTTGATATGGCCATATAAAGCTGTATTTACATATATGGACTGACATTCTCATCAAGTTATGTCCGGCTTGATATGGCCATATAAAACTGTATTTGCATATCTGGAACTGCATTTTATCAAGTTATATCTGGCTTGATATGACCATATAAAACTTGATATAATGTATCAAGGCATCTAAATCTGGCTGTAAATCTGGCTTGATATGGCCATATAAAGGCTGTATTTAACCAGATACATCCAGATATCAATCCATATCTGGATTTGGAGTAAGGGGTCTCAGGAGGATAGGTATAAACAATTGTGCTTGAATGTACTGTGCTTGAATGTACTAAGTATAAAAATTGCCAGTTAGCTGAAGATTATGTTTTTTGCATTTTGTTGATGTTAATATGAAAATATCAGGATGAATTAACTTATACTGCACCACTTTTGTTTCAGACTCCTTAACTAAGCCTCCTGACACATCAACGCCCATAGGCTCCTCATCGTATAGCTCATTTGGGTATGGGCTCAACCACAGAGTTAGATTCAGCAGCGTTGCAATGCCATTTTGAATTTCAAGTATTTGCCAGGGTGGGACTCTCATGGTTCAAGGCACCCTCACCCTTTAGTGAGTTCTCCCACTCTTTCTCTCCATCATAGTGTTAGGCATGGGCGTCCGGAGGGGGGCAAGGGGGTACTTCCCCCCTGGAAAATCAAAAACTTGCAAAAACGAAGAAAAAATAAAGAAAAAACGAAGAAAATATAACATCAACATTTCTTAACAGTTCACTCAGTGTGAATTTCTACTCTCAAAACAGGAATTGAATAAAAATATCAACACTCAGGCCCCAGCAGCCCTCCCCCCCCCCCCCCGAGCATATTTTTGGTATTTTATTAAAGTTTATATTTACGATGTTGCTAGTGTTTCCCCTTTTTATATGCTGTAAATAGGCCTTGGAAGTGCCATTTCCAGCCATCTGGGAAGCATTTTGGGCCAAAATTTTCTTACGCTCCGCGCCACCGATAGTTGCGCGGAGCGCTGAGAGTCTGCCTATGGGCTTTGTCCCCCTTCCTGACAAATTCCTGGCTACACTGGTTTCCTTTGTCAACACTGTGTGAAGTAGCATCTAAAATCTTTCCTGGGTGTAAAATATTTCCCATGAAAAAGTTGGGCCCCCCTAAAAAATTTTGCCCCCTGAATTTTTTTCTGCCGACGCCAAAGGTGTTAGGTCTAATTACTGTGAAAGGGTAATTATAGTGGTAAGGCTGTATCCCTCACAGTGACACGTATAGTGACTGATGAATGGGACCGTATTCTCAATTAACACATGAGTAATGTCAACTGCACCATTTTCCTAACAGGATATAGGGCAGCTCCCTGGGGAAGACTATGCATAGTGCTAGGTTCGTCCAATCAATGATTATGTTTGTGTCTTACTGTACTCAGTCAAAGGGATGTCCAAGAGATAGGCTGGCTTTTGAGTGTACTTAGGCATGAAGATGAATATAATGCATTGATAACTCATTTTTAGCACAAAGTTCACATCCTGATACCACAACCATCCAAGTTCAGTGATGATTGAAGATGGGTCACAAAGGGCAAGATCCATATGTGTTCCCAACATTTAGTAAAAGCCTCCTACCAGTAGTGTTTGCATTAGTCAGTAGGATTGCGTGATACCCGCACTTTTCTCAACAATCCCATAAGTTTCAAAAGCTTGTGTGGGAATATTCGGCCGCACCTGTTGGGGAAGCGGTTAGGACAAAGTTGACTTTTTTGTATTGCAAATTATGGAGATCCTCTCTTTGAACCAAAATCTCACCACCTTCTCACCATCTTTTCCCTTTCTTCCAAATTCTGAGACCCAACACTGTTTCTTACCAGGTTTTATAACAGCTTGTGTTTGGAAGTATACCTTATTCTGATTTCCCATCAATGATCATGTGGGTTAGTTTACTATCTACAGTTGTCCTTCCCAATGGAGGCAACAGGATTTTTAAAAGTGTGGGGCGGGGGCAAATGGAGAGCAAAAGAAAATGATGGGGAGGCAAAAAATTTGGAACGTAGCTCGAAATCGAGCGCGAATTTTAGGCGGTGGGTACAGGGCCCGCCCTAGGGCCCCCTGGTGGGGTCTAGGGGAAAAGCCTCCGTAGGGTCCAGGGGCAGAGCCCCCGGAAGCTCTGAGGTTTTAGCAAATCCATGGGTGAAAAATAAAGTCTCAGGAAGGATATATTTTGGTTCAAAATGTATCATCAATACACAAACACTCCAAATAATTTTAACATATTTGGCTATTCCTAATGTCGATCCCGTCAGGCCACTATACCTTTAAGCGGGTGGGGACCAGGGGCTTGCCTTACGGCTTCCTAGTGGGTGTCAAGGGGCAACGCCCCGGAAGATCTAATGTTTCAGGACTGGATATATTTTGGTTCATAATGTCATCATCAAATGCAAAGATTTCAAATAGTTTTTAATGTATTAGGCTATTTTTCCCGCCAGGCAACTATACCCTTTCAAGCGGGTGGGTTCAAGGGCCCGCCTTAGAGCTCCTGGTGGGGTCCAGGGGCGAATTCCCGGAAGCTGTTAGGTTTTAGCATATCTCTGGGTAAAAGTTAAGCCTCAGAATAGGTATATTTTGGTTTTGTACATCATCCAATGCAGAGATTCCAAATAATTTTAATGTATTAGGCCATTTCTCCCGTCAGACTACTTTACTTCAGGAGCTGATTAGGGCATCTGGGTCAGAGCTTCTGATGGGGGAAAATGCCTCCAATGCCCCCTCCCTTGGTGCCACCACTGGTCTTTCCTAAGAATTAGAATGACATGAATGACATGTTTAGTGTTAAGAAAGCATGGAGTGAAGGGTATTCCTTTTACCCACAAACTTCAAATCATTTCTTAGGTGCATTCCTCTCACATCTTTCACAGGTGTCTTGGTTGGAACCTGTAGTACAAACACCCTCACGGTTTAGACCAGCCCTCATTTTTCAACCCACCATGCAGAAATCATTTTGGATACTCTTGAATCTGCTGTGAAGGAACTCTGATTTGAAACTTCCATTGGGATTATGAGGAATGAGTGTTATTTCAAACAATTGCATGCTGATTTAAGATGCTTTATGAGTATCCATATTTAAGTTAGATCATATTTAAAATAGAGATATAAATCTTACATAAGCATTTCTTGTGCATAAAAATCATGTACTTGTCAATCGATTGTCACACCATATACCCTGTTCATAATAAGTTACAATATGAGTGTAGAGTGTGTTGATCCACTGTCTAACTCACTTATGTGGCCCACGTCTTGCACAAAAAGACACAACTGTTGCTATCCTTAGACACTTTCTCAGACTTTAGGGTTTTGTGACCATCCTGCAATTCACAAAAGCTGGCAGCTTAACGTATTCAACTGTATAAATTTCAAGTCTACAACCACAGTACTGAGCAAAGTGAATTCAAGAGTAATGCCGCCGGAACAATTAAATTAAATTTTTAAAAAAATTAAAAAATTAAAAAAAATTTAGTTAAATTTGCACACCTATTATTGTCTGCACGATCAACTTGATGCACTATATGGAAAAAAATTCCCCTAAGGAATATCACTCAGAATAATGTGCCTAAAATAGTATAAGTGTGCATGCAAACAAATTTCTAAGAGCTGACAAGGTAGTCACCATGTCCACTACCAGTCACTAGTGTTGTGTCCGGTTTATCCAAGACCAAGACCGAGACATGACCATCCGAGACCAAATACCGAAACCGAGACATGACTATCCAAGACCGAGACGAGACCGAGACCTGCTTCCAGTTTGAATTAACGTTAGTAGTCTAGTAGTGTCACAGTCTTTCCCTTGTATGTACAGTATACCGGTACGTAAGTTACAGTCGACGTGAGTCAACGTAGAGTCCAGGGCTATATTTAGATATATAGGAAATCTAAGTCTACACTGTGAGCTAGCGCGTGCTAGCACCAGACCAGGGTAAAGTTAAGGTTAGCTGAACCAGGAGCCATTTTCAGTCAAAAGTGTCTCCTGCTTTTTGTGCAACCAGGAGACACTTTGTATTTACCAGGAGGCAGTAACCAAGTAAAATGATGTACACATATTCTGTTTGTCGTTTTTAAACTTCACAACGATACATCATGGTGACCCTTAAAGATTTGGTTGTACGTCCCAAATGTTGACATCCTCGTAGATGTCCATTGGTCTAAAATTCTCTGAGTCTGCACAATTCAAAGTGACAAAATCCTTAAAGAAAAACTTGCTTGTTCCGGAATGCTGCTCTGTTATCAAGAAACATGGAAAGTGACAAGAGGAATGAGGCCCTTGTCTGTGAGGTCCAGAGGTTCGGTAAAATAATGTGGACAACACATAGTGCTTACTAAGCATAGTGTTGTCATTCCATCTCTGAAACTTTTAATGGGGACAGAGGGGATGTTTGTGTGTGAGCATAGTTTAGAATTCTCTCTTTTTGACTGGGGACCACAGAGGGTGGGGGGATTGAAAAGGGAGTATGTAAATTCTATCCCTGCCCCGTGGCTATGTACTTAAATTTGATTGACGGTAGTGTAAGGTTCCAACAACTACCATGGATTTTGGATCAACTTGGAGACTAGAGTCAGACATGACTTGGGTTCTTGTAGCAGTGATTATAGGGGAAATTAGAACAAAATCAAGTTTGACATGTCGCAAATGCCACTCTGTCAACAAAAAAGTATGTATAAGAGAACACACAAAACATTGGGTAGGCACTTTAGAACAAACATAATTGGAAAAACTTTTTAACCTCTGTACAGCTCCGAGTCTCCGAGTAAAGGAGATTATTTTAGATACACGTGTGTATTTTATGTTCTGCCACATATGAGCTACAAGTTAGGCAATGGCAACAACAGCTAGGACATTCTGAGAAAATTACATCGTAGGGAAAACGTTTCACTCTAAAGCTTTCGAATGCATCGCAGCTAGACTGTTGTACGAGGGTCTTTTGAATATTTTTCCGTTGGGGGGAGTTAAAAACTCTGTGTATATGATCTTTGTTAATGCCAAGAACTATCTCTCCAGAATATCATCGGTTTATTTTTATCTTTGTCACCCATCTTAATTGATATGGTGAACATTTTGATCGAGATTCTAAGGGCTCAACAAAACCATGTTGCGTACATGGTATGTACATAAAATCGAACGTTTTCAGCCATCACACAGTTGATGTTAAGTGATTGTATGGACTGGGAAGTCCCAATGAAATTCATTCAAAGGAAGCTAAGAATCTTGTAAAGAAATTTTACTACCTTTTTCCGATATTTTTTTTCCATTTGTTTCCTCAAGCTGGTCATAAATTTTCATTTTTTTCATATCTTTGTGATAATTTTTGTGAACTGTAAAATTACGTTGTCCATTTGAAGTCGGTTATTACGAAGACATTTAAAACGGACGCTTTGCCAACTTTGGGGGTCGTCAAAGATGACGGGCGCTACTTTCGGTAAAAAAGTGGCGCCAGTAGCATTCCTTTTAGAATCAAGGGCGATGTTTGGCTGGTAACGAGCGCCAAACAGCGCCTGGCGCCCGGTTAATTTCATCCTTGCATTAGACCCATTTCGATCATTGCGATGAACAATGTAGGCAAATTTTTTGAAATCTTGTAACCTGAAAGTGAGTAAGTTTTATTCCATGCCTCGTCTCGGCCTCGAGCGGAGACATCCAGACATTAGACTCCAAAATCGAGGCCGAGACATGAATTACCGAGACCGAGGACTTATAGTTCTCGGCCTCGAGGTGATACAACACTGCTAGTTACACCGCTGGTTTTGCAAACTTATAAGATCTGTGGAATATAGGGGTGCACTCTACTCTCGCAATTTTTATAAATATTACAAAACTTGGTAATGTCATTCAACTTTTTTGTTGTTTCTAGGTATACACAGTTCTAATTTAAAAAAAATAAGGTTATATAAATAAGATGTAAAATAATAAGGTGTATTTGATAAATCCAAAAATAAGTATTTTATAAAGATTATTAAATAATATGTAATTTAAGGAATATGTGCAGTCTAAGCAAATTCAAAGAAGAAAAACTCAGGTTTATTGTATTATAAGTCAATGTCACATGATAACCCTGACATTGGCCTTATAATACAATAAACCTGAGTTTTCTTCTTTGAATTGCTTTAACTGCACATATTCCTTAAATTAATATTATTTAATAATCTTTATAAAATACTTATTTTTGGATTTATCATATAAACCTTATTATTTTACATCTTATTTATATAAACCTTATTTTTTTTTTAAATTAGAACTGTGTATACCTAGAAACAACAAAAAAGTTGAATGACATTACCAAGTTTTGTAATATTTATAAAAATTGCGAGAGTAGAGTGCACCCCTATATTCCACAGATCTTATAAGTTTGCAAAACCAGCGGTGTAACTAGCAGTGTTGTATCACCTCGAGGCCGAGAACTATAAGTCCTCGGTCTCGGTAATTCATGTCTCGGCCTCGATTTTGGAGTCTAATGTCTGGATGTCTCCGCTCGAGGCCGAGACGAGGCATGGAATAAAACTTACTCACTTTCAGGTTACAAGATTTCAAAAAATTTGCCTACATTGTTCATCGCAATGATCGAAATGGGTCTAATGCAAGGATGAAATTAACCGGGCGCCAGGCGCTGTTTGGCGCTCGTTACCAGCCAAACATCGCCCTTGATTCTAAAAGGAATGCTACTGGCGCCACTTTTTTACCAAAAGTAGCGCCCGTCATCCTTGACGTCCCTAAGTATGGAAAGGACCCCAAAAGTTGGTGAGGCGTCCGTTTTAAATCTCTTCGTAATAGCCGATTTCAAATGGATAACGTAATTGTACAGTTCACAAAAATTATCACAAAGATATGAAAAAAATGAAAATTTATGACCAGCTTGAGGAAACAAATGGAAAAAATATCGGAAAAAGGTAGTAAATTTCTTTACAAGATTCTTAGCTTCCTTTTGAATGAATTTCATTGGGACTTCCCAGTCCATACAATCACTTAACATCAACTGTGTGATTGGCTGAAACGTTCGATTTTATGTACAGTACCATGTACGCAATATGGTTTTGTTGAACCCGGTCAGAATCTCGATCAAAATGTTCACTGTATCAATTTAAGATGGGTGACAAAGATAAAATAAACCGATGATATTCTAGAGTGATAGTTCTTGGCATTAACAAAGATCATATACACAGAGTTTTTAACTCCCCAACGGAAAAATATTCAAAAGACCCTCGTACAACAGTCTAGCTGCGATGCATTCGAAAGCTTTAGAGTGAAACGTTTTCCCTACGATGTAATTTTCTTCAGAATGTCCTAGCTGTGTTGCCATTGCCTAACTTGTAGCTCATATGTGAGAACATAAACTACACACGTGTATCTAAAATAATCTCCTTACTCGGAGACTCGGAGCTGTACAGAGGTTAAAAGTTTTTCCAATTATGTTTGTTCTAAAGTGCCTACCAATGTTTTGTTTGTTCTCTTATACATACTTTTTGTTGACAGAGTGGCATTTGCGACATGTCAAAACTTGATTTTGTTCTAATTTCCCCTATATATCACTGCTACAAGAACCCAAGTCATGTCTTGACTCTAGTCTCCAAGTTGATCCAAAATCCAATGGAGTTGTTGGAACCTTACACTACCGTCAATCAAATTTAAGTACATAGCCACGGGGCAGGGGATAGAATTTACATACTCCCTTTTCAATCCCCCCACCCTCTGTGGTCCCCAGTCAAAAAGAGAGAATTCTAAACTATGCTACACACAAACATCCCCTCTGTCCCCATTAAAAGTTTCAGAGATGGAATGACAACACTATGCTTAGTAAGCTACTATGTGTTGTCCACATTATTTTACCGAGACCTCTGGACCTCACAGACAAGGGCCTCATTCCTCTTTGTCACTTTCCATGTTTCTTGATAACAGAGCAGCATTCCGGAACAAGCAAGTTTTCTTTAAGGATTTTGTCACTTTGAATTGTGCAGACTCAGAGAATTTTAGACCAATGGACATCTACGGAGGATGTCAACATTTGGGACGTACAACCAAATCTTTAAGGGTCACCATGATGTATCGTTGTGAAGTTTAAACACGACAAACAGAATATGTGTACATCATTTTACTTGGTTACTGTCTCCTGGTAAATACAAAGTGTCTCCTGGTTGCAAAAAAGCAGGAGACACTTTTTGACTGAAAATGGCTCCTGGTTCAGCTAACCTTAACTTTACCCTTGGTCTGGTGCTAGCACGCGCTAGCCCACAGTGTTGACTTAAGAGTTCCTATATATCTAAATATAGCCCTGGACTCTACGTTGACTTACGTCGACTGTAACGTACGTACAGGTATACTGTACATACAAGGGAAAGACTGTGACACTACTAGACTACTAACGTTAATTCAAACTGGAAGCAGGTCTCGGTCTCGTCTCGGTCTTGGATAGTCATGTCTCGGTTTCGGTATTGGTCTCGGATGGTCATGTCTCGGTCTTGGTCTTGGATAAACCGGACACAACACTAGTGACTGGTAGTGGACATGGTGACTACCTTGTCAGCTCTAGAAATTTGTTTGCATGCACACTTATACTATTTTAGGCACATTATTCTTGAGTTGATATTCCTTAGTGGAATTTTTTTCCATATAGTGCATCAAGTTGATCGTGCAGACAATAATCAGGTGTGCAAATTTAACTAAATTTTTTTTAATTTTTTAATTTTTTTAAAATTTAATTTAATTGTTCCGGCGGCATTACTCTTGAATTCACTTTGCTCAGTACTGTGGTTGTAGACTTGAAATTTATACAGTTGAATACGTTAAGCTGCCAGCTTTTGTGAATTGCAGGATGGTCACAAAACCATAAAGTCTGAGAAAGTGTCTAAGGATAGCAACAGTTGTGTCTTTTTGTGCAAGACGTGGGCCACATAAGTGAGTAGACAGTGGATCAACACACTCTACACTCATATTGTAACTTATTATGAACAGGGTATATGGGTGTGACAATCGATTGACAAGTACATGATTTTTATGCACAAGAAATGCTTATGTAAGATTTATATCTCTATTTTAAATATGATCTAACTTAAATATGGATACTCATAAAAGCATCTTAAATCAGCATTTGCAATTGTTTGAAATAACACTCATTCCTCATAATCCCAATGGAAGTTTCAAATCAGAGTTCCTTCACAGCAGATTCAAGAGTATCCAAAATGATTTCTGCATGGTGGGGTTGAAAAATGAGGGCTGGTCTAAACCGTAGGGTGTTTGTACTACAGGTTCCAACCAAGACACCTGTGAAAGATGTGAGAGGAATGCACCTAAGAAATGATTTGAAGTTTGTGGGTAAAAGGAATACCCTTCACTCCATGCTTTCTTAACACTAAACATGTCATTCATGTCATTCTAATTCTTAGGAAAGACCAGTGGCGGCACCAAGGGAGGGGGCATGGGGGCATTTGCTTCCCCCATCAGAAGCTCTGACCCCAGATGCCCCTAATCAGCTCCTGAAGTAAAGTAGTCTGACGGGAGAAATGGCCTAATACATTAAAATTATTTGGAATCTCTGCATTGGATGATGTACAAACCAAAATATACCTATTCTGAGGCTTAACTTTTACCCAGAGATATGCTAAAACCTAACAGCTTCCGGGGAATTCGCCCCCTGGACCCCCACCAGGAGCTCTAAGGCGGGCCCTTGAACCCACCCGCTTGAAAGGGTATAGTTGCCTGGCGGGAAAAATAGCCTAATACATTAAAACTATTTGAAATCTTTGCATTTGATGATGCATTATGAACCAAAATATATCCAGTCCTGAAACATTAGATCTTCCGGGGGCGTTGCCCCTTGACACCCACTAGGAGCCGTAAGGCAAGCCCCTGGTCCCCACCCGCTTAAAGGTATAGTGGCCTGACGGGATCGACATTAGGAATAGCCAAATATGTTAAAATTATTTGGAGTGTTTGTATTGATGATACATTTTGAACCAAAATATGTCCTTCCTGAGACTTTATTTTTCACCCATGGATTTGCTAAAACCTCAGAGCTTCCGGGGGCTCTGCCCCCTGGACCCCTACGGAGGCTTTTCCCCTAGACCCCACCAGGGGCCCTTGGGCGGGCCCCTGTACCCCACCCGCTAAAATTCGCGCTCGATTTCGAGCTACGTTCCAAATTTTTTGCCTCCCCATCATTTTCTTTTGCTCTCCATTTGCCCCCGCCCCACACTTTTAAAATCCTGTTGCCTCCATTGGGAAGGACAACTATAGATAGTAAACTACCCACATGATCATTGATGGGAAATCAGAACAAGGTATACTTCCAAACACAAGCTGCTATAAAACCTGGTAAGAAACAGTGTTGGGTCTCAGAATTTGGAAGAAAGGGAAAAGATGGTGAGAAGGTGGGTGAGATTTTGGTTCAAAGAGAGGATCTCCATAATTTGCAATACAAAAAAGTCAACTTTGTCCTAACCGCTTTCCCAACAGGTGCGGCCGAATATTCCCACACAAGCTTTTGAAACTTATGGGATTGTTGAGAAAAGTGCGGGTATCACGCAATCCTACTGACTAATGCAAACACTACTGGTAGGAGGCTTTTACTAAATGTTGGAACACATATGGATCTGCCCTTTGTGACCCATTCTTCAATCATCACTGAACTTGGATGGTTGTGGTATCAGGATGTGACCTTTGTGCTAAAAATGAGTTATCAATGCATTATATTCATCTTCATGCCTAAGTACACTCAACAAGCCAGCCTATCTCTTGGACATCCCTTTGACTGAGTGCAGTAAGACACAAACATAATCATTGATTGACAACCTAGCACTATGCATAGTCCTTCCCCAGGGAGCTGCCCTATATCCTGTTAGGAAGATGGTGCAGTTGACATTACTCATGTGTAATTGAGAATACGGTCCCATTCATCAGTCACTATACGTGTCACTGTGAGGGATACAGCCTTACCACTATAATTACCCTTTCACAGTAATTAGACCTAACACCTTTAGCGTCGGCAGAAAAAAATTCAGGGGGCAAAATTTTTTAGGGGGGCCCAACTTTTTTCATGGGAAATATTTTACACCCAGGAAAGATTTTAGATGCTACTTCACACAGTGTTGACAAAGGAAACCAGTGTAGCCAGGAATTTGTCAGGAAGGGGGGCAAAACCCATAGGCAGACTCTCAGCGCTCCGCGCCACTATCGGTTGGTGCGGAGCGCATGAAAATTTTGGCTGAATAGCTTCCCAGATCGCTGGAAATGGCACTTCCAAGGCCTATTTACCGCATATAAAAAGGGAAAACACTAGCAACATCGTAAATATAAACTTTAAATAAAATACCAAAAATACGCTGGGGGGGGGGGGGCTGATGGGGCCTGAGTGTTGATATTTTTATTCAATTCCTGTTTTGAGAGTAGAAATTCACACTGAGTGAACTGTTAAGAAATGTTGATGTTATATTTTCTTCGTGGTTTTCTTTATTTTTTCCTCGTTTTTCCAAGTTTTTGATTTTCCAGGGGGGCAAGTGCCCCCTTCCCCCCTCCGGACGCCCATGCCTAACACTATGATGGAGAGAAAGAGTGGAGAACTCACTAAATGGGTGAGGGTGCCTTGAACCATGAGAGTCCCACCCCTGGCAAATACTTGAAATTCAAAATGGCATTGCAACGCTGCTGAATCTAACTCTGTGGTTGAGCCCATACCCAAATGAGCTATACGATGAGGAGCCTATGGGCGGTGATGTGTCAGGAGGCTTAGTTAAGGAGTCTGAAACAAAGTGGTGCAGTAATAAGTTAATTCATCCTGATATTTTCATATTAACATCAACAAAATGCAAAAAACATAATCTTCAGCTAACTGGCAATTTTATACTTAGTATATTCAAGCACAGTACATTCAAGCACAATTGTTTATACCTATCCTCCTGAGACGCCTTACTCCAAATCCAGATATGGATTGATATCTGGATATATCTGGTTAAATACAGCCTTTATATGGCCATATCAAGCCAGATGTACAGCCAGATTTAGATGCCTTGATACATTATATCAAGTTTTATATGGCCACATCAAGCCAGATATAACTTGATGCAATGCATTTCCAGATATGCAAATAAAGTTTCATATGGCCATATCAAGCCGGACATAACTTGATGAAATGTCAGTCCAGATATGTAAATACAGCTTTATATGGCCATATCAAGCCAGATAAAACTTGATGAAATGCCATTCCAGATATGCAAATAAAGTTTGATATGGCTATATCAAGCCAGATATAAACTGATGAAATGCCAGTCCAGATATGTAAATAAAGTTTTATATGGCCATATCAAGCCAGATATAAATTGATACAATGCAATTCCAGATATGCAAATAAAGTTTTATATGGCCATATCAAGCCAGATATAAATTGATACAATGCAATTCCAGATATGCAAATAAAGTTTGATATGGCCATATCAAGCCAGATATAACGTGATAAAATCCATGCCAGATATGCAAATAAAGTTTTATATGGCCATATCAAGCCAGATATAACTCGATATGCTAAACATGCAAATGAGCATTTTGTTAGTTTGTTATATTTTTTATTTGATTTGATTCTTGGATTATGCTTGTTACAAATTAAGACATGTTTTGGATACAGCATCACCTTCCCAGAGATTGCAGTATTTAGTGGCTACACTTTTGTTAATACCGCAGTATACTAAGTGACCTTATTCAAATGATTTGCATATTTGGGCGGAGCTTGTATCTTAACCTACATTTTTCATGATTTAGGAAGTTGAAAGTAAAGTATGCACTACGCAGTAAACAAAATTTAGAGTCAAATATTTAATAAAGTTTAAAATAAGAAGCCCATATCACTGTGATTACATGAAATAGGAAATTTCAAGGCATTTTGCTGTTCACTGTTATGAAATAAGTTGAATTTATGTACTTAAGTCAATTCAACCCAATACTTCCATTAAATTCTTTTTGGAGCTCTTAAACATTTTCTGCTGGTGTTCCTGGAGCAGAACTCCTTCGGGAGTATTGTTTGGTTTTCGCCCCTGGCTCTTCGCCAGAGAGTCAGGGGACTTTTGGAAAAAAAAAAGGTGTTCCTGGCGCAGGAGCATCAGTGATCACGACGGCGGAGCTCCAAAGTGGGACCTGTTCTATTCAGCCAGTCTAGAACGGGACCACTGTCGGGTGGTGTCAGTTAACAAAGTTTGTCCCTTGGGGACGTTGTTACTCCTTCGGGGAGCAGAACTCCTTCGGGAGTATTGTTTGGTTTTCGCCCCTGGCTCTTCGCCAGAGAGTCAGGGGACTTTTGAAAAAAAGAGGTATTCAGTGTCTCCATACTTACCTGGCGCAGGAGTATCCGTGATCACGACGGCGGAGCTCCCAGGTGGGACCTGTTCTTTTCAGCCAGTCTAGAACGGGACCACTGTCGGGTGGTGTTAGTTAAGTCAAAGTTTGTCCCTTGGGGAAGTTGTTACTCATTCGGGGAGCAGAACTCCTTCGGGAGTATTGTTTGGTTTTCGCCCCTGGCTCTTCGCCAGAGAGTCAGGGGACATTGGACGAAAAGGTGTTCAGTGTCCCCATGAGGAGTATGGACTATAAGTCCTAACTATGATTCATAACTAAAGCAGATATGGTACAGATACAATCTGTGCCATATAAAGACTTGATTCAGACAGAACTTTACCTGGCCATATATGGCTTAGATCTGGTTCTGGCGTAGATCTAGGTTATATCCGCCCAATTTTTTTATCTGGGCCCGATATAAATCCCATATCTGCAGCAGATATGGGCCAGATATGAAATCCATATCTGGCCCATATGTGGAATTTCATATCTGGCCCATATCTGGATTTCGAGTAAGGGACAGGAGAGAGATCTAGTATGCACAGACAGTAGGATGGAACAGGCTGGGGGAAAAGGGGGATATGCCATGTCTAATTAACATGAATTTTGAAAAGTTGCACAGAGCATTCAGTAAATGCTACAAGAAACACTGGAAGTAAGAGTGGCAGTTGTGGGCAATTTTTAAAAGAAGGAGCTGGAAGGGGTCAGGAAATTTTCATAAGGAAGTTTTGATTGTGTTTGCCAGAAAGGTTTCAGCTAGAAAACCCCTGTCCGGATGTCAACAGCAACCCTTATCTGTAGCCTATTTTTTTTTCTTGTTTATAAACCAGAGGGGCTGTATGTCCAGTAGAATAGTCTTAATTTCACATTAATAGCGTTGCTGCAAACAGTAAACCAAAGTTTGTATAATTTTACATTTAAGAAGGCTAGGGGTGACCCAAACATGACCGTCTTTACATGTGCCTTACCTTTGTTCCTTAAACTTGCTGCTAATGTTGGTTGCAGAGCTGAGTCCGTTGTGTTTATGGCACAAAATGTCGCAGAGCCCCTAGCACTGTGCAAGTGCTGTGGGTACTTGTTCTATGAGAGGTAAATGAAAATCTCTGGAGAAACTTTCACTGATTTTTTACCTTTTCGGTGTTACTTGTTTGATAAGAAATAACTACTTGATTGTCATTTTCTTCTTACATTGCTATTAATTTACCAAATTCCATACGAAATGTATCGAAGAATTGCTGACTTTTGACATGTTTGCTAAAGATGGTGGCCTGTATTTTAGGAGAAAAGATAATGGTTGATCCATCACCCAACCCAACCCAACTCCACCCGACAGTCCTTCCAAACAAGTCACTTCTACTTTTGCCGCAGTATCCTCTGTTTCTGTATTCACTTCAGACTGAAGCTAGCCAACCTATAAATAAACATTTTAGCTGAACTAACCATTAATATTATCAAAATCTGAAACTGTGTAGCAAATATTTTCCACATATAAATTACTTAGATAAAAATATAAGTAGTAATGAATGCCATGTATCTTAACAAAAAGGAAATAGGTAGCTCAGAAGAACTCTTGCCTCTCCAATAAACTTCTCATAAAATGAACAATTGCTAAAATTGTATTACATTCGAAAGGTGAATCTCAATGGTCACTATTTTGTTTTCCCTTGACACCACCTACAAAGCCCGGGCCACTAAACTGGATTTTTTGTCAAATAATCAAACAGCCCTTGCAATTTATATAGCACCAAAATCAGTAACAAATTTGCTTTAAGACACTTTGGCACAAAACAATGTAAAATGCTAAACAGAACATGGAAAAGCAACTTGAGATTACTGCTTATATGCAAGTGCAAAAAGAAATTGTTTGAGCACATTTTTGAAACTACTAACAGATCCCACATTTTAGATGGGACTAGGCAGCTTGTTTCATATGCGAAGATCATATATAACATGAGAAGGACCAATAGGCGAAAGTAAAATGCTGGGTTCTGCTCATGTTCTGTGCTGTTGTGTCTCTTGGTGGTTCTTCACTATTATTATACAACAGTTTCGTGACATAAAGGAATCGTTCATTACAAAAATGGCAAATCACCTATAAAAGCTAAAGCCTTGCAGAATACCTATCACAACACAGCTTAGATGTCTTTTCTTACCTGGATATCTTCCAGGCCAGCCTGGAGGCAAGCTCCCGATTCCCGTATGAGTTCAAGCAAACCATCTCGCTTTATCACATCCACTGCAGCCTCCATCATCAGCACTTTTGAAGGGTCTCCCATCCATGTATTGAAAATTCTTTCTCCCTTTGGGACAAAAGGTCATAAATAATTAAAAAGCAATGTTTTCGATTTCTTCCCCATGCGATGTGTGTACAGTGCACAACAACAAAGTACAGTGCAAGGTCATCTTTCCAACTTCATATGTCAAAGAGGAAAGCTGTGTTGCATGATGCTGATGAAGGTGTTCCACTGTATGGGGGTTACGGGGTGGATTCTGGGGGGAGGGTTATCAAAAGGGGTAAGGTTAATTGGCCTAAATCTATTTGGGTGGAATTTAATGAGCTCTGCATTCGTGAGAAACTTCAACTTGAGGTCCACAATGACGTGTATGCCATTGTCGCTGAACATGACAGTGTATCTTTAGTTTTTCGCTCTCACATTGCACTGTCCAATTACCTTAAACAAACTCATGTTACTACGAGGATTAACAGGCTTCGTAACCTTTATTCACAAGGAAGAATATTTAGAGTCGATTGTAACGTAGTTTTGTCTTGTGCATATCTCTCCAACTGTACTTTGAGTGACGAACTTATTAGATTTATATTTAAATCACGTATGCAGTTACTTGAATGTAATTCCCTTCTTCATAAATACTACCCAAATTCATATCCAAAAAAGTGCAAAATTTGTAATAACCCATTTGATACGGTTTCCCATATTATGAATGGATGTATGGAATTTAGGAATTATTACACTGTCAGACATGATAGAATTGTTTCCCTTATTAGAGATCAGATCATGAAGAAACACCCTAATGTCGATATTTATAGTAATCAGATCATTACAGGTGATATGTTTTATACGCAAACAGACTTTAATTGCGTTCATCACAGAAAACCAGATCTTCTTATCTGTGATCGTCTAGTCAGGAAGGCTTTCATTGTTGAGATCTCATGCCCATTTGATGCATTTATAAATACCTGTTACAGTGCCAAATTTAAAAACTACCAACCACTGAATGAACTGATCACCCTTGACACTCCCTATTCTTGTAAGACTATCGTGCTTGTAATTGGTAGTCTAGGAAGTATACACAAACGAGTTACTTCCGGTCTAAAGATGCTGGGCTTCCCAAATAGCAGGAACAAAGCTATTGCCAAATACCTCAGCATTAGTGCCTCCATTGGGTCCAATAATATATGGAAAAAACGTGCCCATAAATATGGCCACGTTGAATGCACTTAAGTCATATGTGCTAGGATTGTGACCCCCTCCCTGGTGATTACTTGTTGTATAGGTTCAGCTTACTTTTTTCCTTTTCCACGTAGGCACGCTTATTGCATTCTAAGAATTACCGCTTGTACTATGATGTCATTGTTATATTACTGTGGATACAAATGCAATAAATGGTTCAAATATGTATGTATGTATGTATGTATGTATGTATGTATGTATGTATGTATGTATGTATGTATGTATGTATGTATGTATGTATGTATGTATGTATGTATGTATGTATGTATGTATGTATGTATGAATGTATGTATGTATGTATGTATGTATGTATGTTTGTGACGCTTGGCTTGTAACTCGATATCTCAAGACAGCAATGACAGATACTTCTAATACTTGGTATATGGAATTATTAAAAGGAAGAACCCTTTTGTTTTTTGTTTGAGGTCAAAGGTCATGTGAGGTCACCAGAGGTCGAAAACATTGTAAACACGATATCTCCAGGTGTGAGACATGAATACTTTTCATACTTTGCGTGTAAATGAGTTATTATCAGAAGATGAACCCTGTAGGTTTTGGTAGAGGTCAAAGGTAATCTGAGGTTACGGGAGGTGGAAATATGGAATTCCCCAAAACTGTTTGTAAAAAAGATATCTCAAGACAGTAACGATGGACTCTTTTCATACTTAGTATATACATTTATCATATTAACGGGAAGAACCCTTTTGTTATTCACTGGGGTTAGAGGTCATTTGAGGTTATTAGAGGTAAAAACTCGAGAACCTTGAAATACACGATATTTCAAGATACGGACGGTAATACTTTTCATACTTGGTATATAGATTTGTCTTTTTAAGAGAGAGAACCCTATAGGTTTGCCTGAGGTCGAAGGTCATCTGAGGTCATTAGAGGTCAAAATACTAAAACCTCGTAAACTTAATAGACAGTGAGCGGTACCTCCAAATTTTGTCCGACGTTTCGTGACCAACGGAAAGTTAAGGATGAATTTTTTTACCATTCCAAAGATAAAATTATAAAGAAAAATTTTTTCACTAGCATAACTGTTACAGTAATAATTCGAGTTTTAATTACCTAATTATGAACACGTGTAAAGGATGCTGTGACAACGGAGTGATTAGAAATGCCATACGTCTAACGAGGTCTTTGATAGCATAGTCGAAAGTGCTTGGTTTCTCACACAGATGGCCCAGGCGCGAATCCCTTCCAAGACACTTGTTTTTTCCTTTTTCATTTAATTTTTGGTGATGTTCAAAGGTCATGTGAGGTCAAGAGAGGTCAAATTGTGAAAATGATACACTCAAGAAGGATAAATTTGAGGGATTAACCTCAGTGCAAGAAATAATTCCCTTTTGGCAAGGAATCATTAAGCCTTTGAGTTTTCTGGTTTACTTACAAAATTAATGCAGAAACTTAAGTGCAAAGCTAAGTCCATCTTTCATTGCTACCTACACCACATTACAAAGAGCTTGTCATTGTCTTTGACCAACACGTGTAAAAATGCTAACACCATCTTCACCCCGTTTTGGTTCCTTGCCGAAGGCAAAAGGAATCAATGCAATGTTAATGTCGTGTGTGTATGCTTGTGTGTGGCTATGTTTGTATGTGACACTTAGCTTGTAAACACGGTATCTCAAGAAGGGTAACTAGGAGGGATTTCATACTTGACTTTTGGATACCCCATATTAAGTAGATGAACCCTATTGCTTTTAGGTGAGGGCAGAGGTCATTTGGGGTCACCAGAAGCACTCTCGGATCCAGACATTTCGAAAAGGGGGGCTGAAAGCCCTCTTGAATATTCTCCTAGATTAAGATTATGCTAAGTTTTGCGTATTTGGTATTGTTTATGTGGCAAAAAGGGGGGCTGAGCCCGGGAAAGCCCCCCCCCCCCTTGGATCCGCGCCTGAGAGGTCAAATAATGAAAACCTTGAAAACTGCTCGTAAACACATTATCTCAAGATGGGCAAACCTGAGGGATTTCATGCACTGCATTTAGGTACTCCATGTTAAAAAGGTGATCCTATTGTTTTGGTGTAGGTCCAAGGTCATCTAGGGTCAACAGAGGTCAAACTTAAAATCCTTAAAAAATTGCTCATAAACATTTTATCTCGAGATGCGTGTAAGCTCAACACATCTCTTACTTGACGTGTGGATACCCCACATTGAGTAGATGATCCCTATTGTAGGTTTCATGTCATATGGGGGCATATAGAGGTCAAGCAAAAGAAGGTCAAACAGTGCAATTACACAAAAGCCTTAAACTGCTAGGGGTCATGTCTGCATTTTATAAAATTAAGCAAGAGTGTTTAGTAGATAATGGGTCATCAAAGTTGTACTTTGAAGTTGGCTAGAGGTCATTTGGAGTCACACAGTGGAATCTCGCAAAAGCCTTCAACTCTAAGCGCTTATCTGCAAATTTTATTAAATGTGGCCAGAGTGTTTAGTAGATGATGGGTCATGACGGTTAAACTTTTGAAGTACGTCAAGGGTCATTTGGGGTCAAAGAGAGGTCAGCCAGTGAAATCTCGTGAAAGTCTTCAACTCCTAGGGGTTATATCCAAATCTTATCAAAGCTGGCCAGATTGTTCAGTAGATGACGAGTCATCAAAGTTGTACCTTTGTAGTAGGTCAAAGGTCATTTGGTGTCAAATAGAGGTCAAACACAGGAATCATAAAAACCTCCAACTCCTTGTGATAATTTCCTTAACAAGCTGAGCTATGAGCTATTGTCATGGCAGTGCGTCTGTCTGTCTGTCTGTCTGTCTGTCTGTCTGTCTGTCCGTCGATGTTGGTTAAAGGCTACTGTCTGCATGTTCTTTTACCGTTCCTTGTCAAAGTTGGTAGGGTCATAACACGTATCAAGGGCTTGATAATTATGATAAAACGAAGTAGGTCAAAGGTCATTGAGGGCTGTGAGAGGTCAAAAAGTGAAATCACGTAAAAGCCTTCAACTCCTAGTGGTTATGTTGGAATTTTTCCAAACTCGACAGGCGTGTTCAGTCAATAATGGGTCATAAATTGTAATTTTGAAGAAGGTCAAAGGTTATTTGGGGTCAAGGAAAGGTCAAACAAAATAAGGTCAAACAGTGTAATCACGCAAAAGCCTCAACTCATAAGGGTATTATTTAACTCTTATCATAGTTGCCAGAGTGTTAAGTATCTGATGGGTCATCAAAGTTGTACTTTTGCAGTAGCTTAAAGGACAGTTGGTGTCAAAGATAGGTCAAACAGTGAAATAACTCAACATCCTTTACCGTCCTAGGGGGTTATAACCAAATATTATCAAAATTTTAAGGGTCATTTGGGGTCATAAAATGGTTGAACAATGGGTTCATGCAGTAGCCTTCAACTGCGTTTGAATCTTACCAAAGTTGGCAAGAGCCTCCAGTAGATGATTGGTCATCAAAGTTGTACTTCAAAGGTTATTTGGGGTTAAAGGGAGGTCAAACAGTAGAATCAAGCCAAAGCCTGTAAGTACTGGAGGTTGTGTCGGAATATTATCACAGTTGGCCAAAGTATTCAATGGATAGTGGGTTATCATAAGTGTACTTTATGTTGATGTTCAATGCCATTTGGGGTCACAAAGGGTCACACAGTGAAATCCATGCCAATGCTTTTCCATAGGTTTGTGGCTTTGTATGATATATATTGCCATAAGAATAACTTTTGATGGGCCTGACAAATTGGGGTATAAATAGCACTTCATTTTTGTCAGCAGAATTACCTACAGTTTTGTGTCCACAAACATTAAAAAGTTATCGCAAGCTGGGCAATGCTGATATGCTACTGCTGTGACCATTTACATCTATAGCAATGAAAGTTCTAGATCATAACTGCCCATGACTCCTTTGTTTGGATCCCTTATGAAACTACATAACAGTGGCTCTGTGTAACGGAAATTGTAGTTGAGCTATAGCATCAGTGATGCTCTTGTTGGCAAATCTTATCAAAGTTGGCAAGAATGTTTACTAGCTGATGGGTCACCAAAGTTGTACTTTTGCAGTAGGTCAAGGTCATTTGGGGTCATAGAGAGGTCAAAGAGTGAAATCACTCAAAAGCCTTCACTTCCTCGGGGGGTTATCCAAATCATATCAAAGTTGACCAGTATGTGTGGTAGATGATGGGTCACCGAAGATGCACTTTTGAATGGGTCAACGGCGATTGGAGTCATAGCATGGTCAAACACTGGAATCACACAAAAGCTTTCAACACCTATTGGTTATAGAGTGGTCAGTTGTTGATGGGTCATCATAGCTGCACTTTTAAAGAAGGCCAAATGCCATTTGGGGTCATAAGATGGTTGAGCAATGGAATCATGCAATAGTCTTCAACTTCTAGGGGTTGGGTCTGAATCTTACGGAAGTTGGCAGGAGTATCCAGTAGATGATGGGTCATCAAAGTTGTACTTTTGATGGTAAAGGGTGGCTTGGGGTCAAAGAGAGGTCAAACAGTAGAATGAAGCAAAAGTCTTTAAATACTAAGGGTTGTGTTGGAATCTTTTTTAAGTTCCACAGTGTTCAGTGGATGATGGACCATTATAGGCGTACTTTATGTTGATGGTAAATGCCATTTGGGGTCACAAACGATCTTGTCAGATTGTGAAATCCATGCCAATGCTTTTCCATAAGAGTTTTAGTTTTGTATGTTATACATTGCCATGGGAATCATTTTCTGGTGGGCTTGACAAATTGGGTTGTAAATAGCACTTCATATTTGTCAGCAGAATTATATACCTGTAATATTGTGCCTACAAATATAAAAAATTGTCGCAAGCTGGACAACTCTGAGATGCCACTGCTGTGACCATTTAAATCTTTAGCACTGAAGGTTCTAGATCGTGACTTTCCATGCCTACTGGGTTTGGAACCCTAAAGAAACTACATGACAGTAACTATGTGTGAGGGATATCGTACTTGAGATAAAACATCACTGGTGCTCTTGTTTTTTATTCCTTGCCGAAGGCAAAAGGAATATATAAGATGGTGATGTTGTGTATGTATGTGTATGTGGTACTGCTTGTAAACACGATATCTCAAAAAGGATAACTTTGAGGGATCCTACTTGGCAAGTGGATGCCCCTATTAAATAAATGATTCCTATTGTCTTTGGTGCAAAGGTCATTTAGGGCTAGATGGGGTCAAAAAATCAAAACCTTTTAAACACTATACCTTAAGAAGTGTTACTTTAAGGGATATCATACTTGGCATGTGGATTGCTCATATTTAGTAGGCCTTGAACATCTTTACTATTTTTGGTGAAGTTCAAAGGTCATTTGTGTTGACGAAAGGTCAAAAGGTCAAAACCTTGAACACTCCTCATAAACATGGTATCTCAAGAGGTTACTATGAGGGATCCCATAATATTAAGCATGTATATGGCCAATATAGAGTACATGATCCCTATTATTTTCAGTGAAGGTCAAGGTCATTTAGGGTCACGAGGGTCTAAAGGTCAAGCCTTGTAAACATGACATCTCAAGAAAGGTATTAACTGTGAGGGATCTCATACTTGTCATTGGGCCAGAAGGTCAAAACCTGGGCAACAGGATATCTCTAGAAGAGGAAGTGTGAGGGATTGAGGGATGTCATACTTTTCATGTGGATGGCCCATATCCAGTTGGTAGTCTCTGTACTTAATTGTGGAGCTCAAAGGTCATTTGGGGTCATGAGAGGTCAAACCCATGTAAACACGTTACCTCAAGAAGAGTAACTGTGAGAAATCTCATACTTGTCATGTAGATGGTTCGTAGTAGATGCATCTTATTGTTTTGGTGGAGGTAAAAGGTCATCTAGGGTCACAAGGGGTTAAAACGTCAAAACTTGTAAGATCAATATCTCTACAGGGGTAGCCGTGAGGGATCTCATACTTAGTATGTAAATTACCCATACTGAGTATATGATCCTTATTATTTGCGGTGGAGGTCAAAGGTCATGGGGATCAAAAATGGTCAAAGAGGAAAAATCTTGAAAACTGCTCATTAAGCACTGTAACTCAACGTAAGCAAACGGTGAGGATATCATACATGAGGTGTGGATACTTCATATTAAGCAGATGATCTCTATTGCTTGTGGCGGAGGTCAAATGTCAATGGGGTCATGACAGGTAAAAAAGTCAGATTCTTGTAAACATGATATAAAAAGAAGGGTAATTGTAAAGGATCTTAAAGTTAAAATGTGGATGGTTCATATTTTATAGATGGTTTGTATTGTTTTTGATGGATGTCAAAGGTCATTTGGGTTAGTCGGGGTCAAATTATGAACCTTGTAAACATTGTATGTTAAGAAGGGAGACTGTAATGAACCACTCATTTGGTTTGTCAGCGCTCCATAGAAAGGTGTTATTGTTTTTGATTGAGGTCAAAGGTCGTTTGGAGCTGTACTAGGTCAAAGGCAATAAACCTTGAAAACTGCTTGTAACCACGATATCTCAAGCTGAGTAATACTAAGGGACTTCCCATTTGGTGAAAACCTAACCGTGATTTGTCAAGTATGAAACATGTTCAGATTTTAATTATACCTGGCATGTAATTCCAAAAATTTAAATCAAGAAAAAGATGTATGACCACATTAACATGAATCAATTTGTCTGATCTTCACCTATGGAATTTTTACTTACGCACAGCAAATTCACAATAAAACTATGTCACAATTACTAAAACTATATCCAAAATAGCAAGGAATCACTATGCATTTTGGCTTTCTTGTTTCAGACTTTTTATTCCGAATCATGTTGCCTCCTTTCGATTTATGACTTCATATAATGACCAAATGGCCCAACTGCAAATTCTTCAACACCTGCAACAGCCCACTCATCAAAGATAATTGGTGCACAAATTTTGGTCATAATTGGCTCAGCAATATTCCAGAATAAAGCACCTTACTTTACATCAACAAAGAGACAAACAGACAGAGGCAGATGCTGCATTTATGCAGTATGCTAATGAAAGATCACTCTGTAATGTCAGAACAATTTTCTATATAGGAGAGACCTTGCTTGATAAGGCACTGACCGCACAATGGGTCAAGTTAATACAACGATCGTTTAACATAAGATATCATGCCCATTTTCACACCTCATGGCAAACATAATATGTTTTAAGATTGGTAAAGATATTTCTTAGCCTAAAACTTGGGTAATTACACCATTTCAATTACCCTTGTCACACTACTGCTATGTCTTTGGAGAGCATGATAGCTGTACAAGGGAACGGGAAGCATAGAAATGTTCCTGGGACTGCTGGTTTATTCTTGATTAGATGATTACATTGCATCCTTGGGCAAGATGATTTACTTCAATGGTCTCTCTCCACCAAATGGAAACATAGGAGGTAACCTTTAATTTGTCATGGGAAGTTGCAGCTTGCAATGAAAAAATTGTCTGTAGAAAAAGTCACCATTGAGCATGGATGATGTGTGTTTTTGCTTTGTAGATTCAGGATTCAGTCCCAACATAGAGATAGTTCGTCGAAGCATCCCAGTTTACAAACACTATCTTCATCCTCATCAGCATCATGAACACTATTGTTTGTGATTGTGGGCAAAAAAAAAACCTTTCCTACTTCTGAGAACTGTTTTATGTTGCTTAATTCCTCATGAATATATATTTGTTCTTACCTAGACCTTGCCATCAATGCTAGTGACTGCTTCCACTTCCTTGATTTGATTTATCTCAGTACCTAAGCTTTCTTTTTAAGTCTCTGTCACACTTGTAATTATTGTAGTTACTATTCACTTCTCTCCTTTTTCCTCATACTGTGAAACCATTAGACTACCAAGCTATGCCATCAAAGACAGGTGACACTTTTCCATAACTTATTCAGGGTTTGATGATGTAACCAAAGGATTCATAGTCCTGGGACCCCATATTCCTAACTTTTGAATTCATCTAGTATTTTCATGACTTTTGGTCTACTTTTGACTAGATAACAATCTGTCTACATACAAAGCAGTCTTGCAGCTTAATTCAGTACCCGGCTATACCACACATGGCTGACAATGGTAATGACTCACCAGATTATTAGTATTTTTTTTATTGAAGTGAACACATCCCCTGAAAAACCTAATGTCATATATTAGGATGTTAACAGGGGTAGACAACCCATTAAACCCGACACAATGTATCCTGACAGAATGAACTTAAAATCATATTGGTTAAGATTTAATGACTTGAGTAGAAAGCAATAATAAAATCTTTTATCACCAGAAAACTAAGTGTCCTTCGAGCATTCAGAAAATAGTTTAATATCTAAAAGGGACCAAATTACTTGATACACGTTTAAGTTCTTCAAATTATACTTACAAACTTTGGATCAAATTCTTCTTTAAAGAAATACCCTCCAGAGATGAGTTTCTTACTGAATGTAACAAAGTCTGGGGCCTCTGGAAGGTCCCATGCCTCATGGGCCCAAAAATGTCCAGTTCCTCCACAGCAAGTTTGTACCTCATCAACAATGAGTGCTGCCCCAGTCTGTTAGTGATAAAGAATTAAAGACATCTAGTTAAAACTTCACTCCGAGATGTTTCCCGAATTTGTTTAGTTTGTGCAACGTAATAGCCTGCAAAACTGAATGTATAGCCAGTTCCTGGACATTTGTGAGGTCCTTTGTCAGCTAAATCAGGAATGTGTAAAGTTCCAGTGTTGTCACTACAATTTGCATTAGTGTACCACTACCCCTGTTTCCTAATTTATGAATGGCTCTGTTGTAGTCATGTAAAAATATTTTGTTACTGAACTGTTTAATTAATGCATAATAATAACAACTCCTTAGTTTAGTCACCAGGGCATTATGAGTGGGCGGGGGCGTGTGTCATGCTTTGTCGACTAAAGGGAAGGAAACGAGAACTGAAAAAATGACGCGGGTGGCCCGGAGAAAGCGTATACGGGTTCCACTTGGCCCGTTTCAGGGCCCCAGGTCATGGGCAGAGGCAACGCCCAGACATGACCAGGGGGCCTAAACCCCCAGAAATTTAAGATCATTTTCAAAATTATGGGAATTAGAATGAAGCGTTTAGCTATCTTTTGGGCTTTTCATGGACAATACATAGACCACTAAAATCACGATTTGAACACTTTTTACAATTTCTTAACTCGAACTAACAGCCGGTCCAGTTGTCGATAAAGGGAATTGTGACGGGGGAGAACGGATGATTGAAAGGGTTGAGTGTGGCTTTTGAAAAGCAAGCTTCCCATATTAGAAGTACGCCTAACTAAACCAAGTAGCAGTGAAGAATGCGCGCAGGAAAAATATTACATTTTCAAGACAGCTTAGAAGTGCAGAGTGTAATACATTGCATAGGAAGTTCTTTCTTGTACAAACAAGCAGCCTATATCTTCAAGTACCAGGTGAAGTTAGGGGAAACTGAGGGAGGTACAATATGGAGAGGAAATGTCCAGTAGCGTAGCCAGAGGGGGGCTGGGGGGCAGACTGCCCCCCCCCCGGCGAAAAATCGAAGTAGAATCGGGACGACGGAAAAATGAAAAAAAAATAAACGAAGGGAAAAAGAGGGAGAAGAAAATGGGAAGGGGAAGAGGGGAAGAGGAAAGGGGAAGAAGGGAGAAAAAGAGAAAAAAGGGAAAATAACAGGAGAAAAGGGAAATAAAATAATAACAATAGGAATCATTATCGATGGAAGGAAAGGATGGAGAGAAGGAAACGGGCTTGATAAGGTAGAGCACTGCTTCAAATATCGACGGGACGAGTATACTGATACAGGTAGGGCTAGGGACCGTGGAAAAGACCAAAGGGAATGAGAAAGAGAAGGGCTAAGAAGGCAGAAACGGTACGAGGGATGAAGCGAGGTACATTGTGCATATGAAAGAGGAAAAGATGACCTAGGAAAGGGAATAGAGAGCGTTAGACGACTAGGGAGTCCGGAAGGACAGACTATGAAGCAGAGCAGTCAGAGTAAGGGGATAGAAAAATGGACGTAAAGCAAGGCTGTCAGTGTGGGAGCTATAGGGATAGTAGCTACCGTCCCGATTTTTATTTTTAATCACTATCAAAAAGGGATACTTATAATAAATGTCCCGGTGCAGATTTTCTTTCAAAGTCACACAATGAGTGGAAAGTATCCAGTTGCGTTGCCACTTATTGGGGTTTGGTGTCAGAACCCTAATGAGTGGTCAAGAAAAATTGCCAAGAGAAACTATATGCATGAATTTGAATATAACATGGGCAAGCTCCACCCATATTTTGCTTTCCCAGCTGACTAGATATAAAGTGATCAATCTTAGCTCTATGCACTTACATTTTGTTTTGTTCTCAGGGGACCTCCTGGTGTGGCTGACTTTGGCAGCAATCCTCCTAACATCTTAAAACCCAAGATATGTAGTAATTTTGGAGTGTAACGTAGTAGCGTGCGCAATGGGGGCCGGGACCATGGCCCCCACCGTTGTAAGTTGTCGGGGCAAAATCAGCTAGTCGGGGGAAATCGGAAGCAGTCTGACCGAGACTGGCCGAGCATCAGGTGCACTCTCCCTCCCCCAATTGGCCGTTATGGGTGTTTTAACATGCTTCAGAATGTGTCAAATATAGCACCATTTTTCATCTCAGCTAGCTTCTAAAAGCAAAAATTCCCCTCCCCCCGAACGGCGAACAATCATTTTTTTGTCTCTCTATTATAACAATAATCACTAAACAAATAGCAGTCTAAAGAACGGCCAATCATCTAGTTATAAAGATGACTACCTTTATACTGGTCATTAGGCAAGCGTGAAGCCAGGGGGTGGAGGAAGAGGGCAGCCGCCCACCTTATTTTTAGTATTTTATTATGTTTACTTTTTACAATAGTGCTAGTGTTTTCCCTTTTTGTATGAGATAAATAGGCCCGGGAAGTGCCATTTCCAGACATCTGGGAGGCATTTTGGACCAAAATTTCCTTGCGCTCCGCGCCACCATTGGTTGGCGCTGAGCGCTGAGAGACTTTCTATGAGCTGCGTCCCTCCCACTTCCTTGACATTTTTTTGCTACGCCCCTGTTAATAGTTTGCGTCTAGCCAGTTGGACTTTTCTCTGTGCCAGTCGGTGGAATTCACAGTCTACCCCCACCTCACAAATCCTGCGCACGCCACTGGTGTAACGTACAACACCCCGGGAAGGATCATTTCCTCACTGTAGTTTGGAAAGGCATTTTGGCCAAGACATTCCCTGTACGCTTCGCGCCAACTGGTGGTGGCGCTCCGCGATGATAAAGTCTCAAAGGGTCTCTCTGAAGAAAGGCATTGATCTCTCAAGAATGATTCCTCCTCGATCTTACACCGAGTTTACCACTGACAGTTCACCCCGGCTTCATCAAATCGAGTTATGGTAAATAGTTAAATTGTGATCATCGTGACTATAAGTTCGAATACTGATAAGGCCATTTGAATATCAAGTCGATAATTTATTCTCACCCCCCCCCAATTTATTTTTTCGAAGCTTCCGGACTTGTCCCGGGGTGATAAACTGGACCCAAAAGAAACGGTGGGGGGGGGGGGAACCCACCTCTACAATTAGTTTGAAATATCATGAAATCGAGACGAAAATTTTCATTTTGTCCCCCTGGCCGAAGACCCTGGCTTCGCGCCTGGAAATGTCCCCTTAGGGCCACCACTGTTTGCAGACCACTTTGACAACAACTGGATGAAATCATATTAGGCGTGGCAGATCCAGGAATTTTCATTGGAAAGCTATTCTTACTTTACATGCAGGACTACGGAAAGGGTGTGGTGTCTAAGATTAGGGACTGAAACTCCATCACTTAAGAAATTTTTGTTTGGGTTAGTGGCTTAGATGCAGATTGTGCTATCTTTGCAAAGCTTTGAACTGATTTCATGTTAAGAAATTGCCATTATTTCGTGATATTTTCGCAGTGGCATGGCACACCTCTGGTGGTACCATGAGACCGGCACAGGTCCCATGGAAGCTCTGGGGTAGTTAGTACAAAATTGGGCCGTAAGCATGATGCCTTCAACTGACTTCCAAATGAAACTTCAGGAGGGCACACCAAAAATCGTGGTTTTACTTATTTTGAATTTTACTAATAAAGAGGATTAGTAAAGTTGTATGTTTCATAATGCTTTTTCTCTGAAAATGCACTTAATGACCTTTGTAGAAGCTTGTACAAGTAATATACTTGAAATAATGAACATTACGCTGCAAATGTAGCCCATAATACAAACTGCTACGTAATTGCCTCACGACACGCGACTGAGGTTGGAGTTTAAAGTTTTTAGAACATAGTTCTCACCAGAATAACTCCGTGCATTATGGTCCTTATAATGGTGGTCATCAGGCATGAAAAGTAAAACGTGATAATTTCGTGAGAAGAGCGAAGAAATTTTGCATTGGAATTGTTTTAAAACCCATACACCTACCTTTGAACAATTAGGTTTTGGGAAGGTGTTAACGAAAATATAGAATTTGAAGAAGGTTTGAGGGCGAGGAAAAAATGTGATCGGTTGGGAAGGTTTTACGAACATTTTGATAGTTTGCTAAGGATTTGTGATAGAAAATGATTAAAATGGATCCATTACTCAGTCGAATAAACACCACATCCTACCCTGAACAGACATCTATAGGTAAAAGGCCTTTTCGGTCCATTTAAAAAATCGGAATTTTTTTAAATTGCTCGGGGCCAGTGTCCCTGTACCTAAGCCACTGTTCCTTTCCTCAAATAGCGCCGTCCTTAATCTCAGACGTTGAACAGTGCGTAAAAACTGCACCCTAAATCACAAATTTGGCACTGCGATTCATCGTCTACCAGGGAGCACGGGAAGCCAGCGGCATTGCAGCAAGTCAAGACTCGATTTGCTATCTCCCGCCATTCAGTTGACTGATGAAGGCCTTTTCTAGAGATCCAATGACTTGACTCGAGCTCAAATTCTAGATGCCAGTGTGGTGGAGAAGGGTGCCTGAAATTCCACCTCAAGCCATGCTCGGCTGCCATTCTATCCGTTTTGCCTTCCTTGTTTCTCTCCTTTTTCATGCCTCCTTTCCCATCTTTCCTCCATTTTGACGACAGTTGTAAAATTTTGTCGTCTCACCGTGACAGTATATCACACTGCCATAAGTAATTGCTGGTATGTCTGGGAAGCTTATTGTACCTAAGAACGAATATGTGTAGGCTTGATGTGTTTTTGACGAGTTTTCGCAAACATTACGACATGAGTTGTCTACAACATACATACATTGCGGTTTCTCCCCTCAGAGCCCCCTTGCCACACACGCACTCACACACACAAACAAACACACACACGTGCGGACATGTACTTTTTTCTTTCGTCTTTCCTCCTTTTTTCTCTTTTTCCCTCTTTGTTTTTATTCCTTCTCGCTTTCCTTTCCCTTCTTTTTCTTTCTTCTTTTCCTCTTTCCTTCCCTCCTCTTCCCCTTCCCTTTATTTTTTCCGACTGCGACTGGTACAAAATTTTGCCGACTGGATCAGGGAATAGGGGGTATCACACCCCCCACACGCTCTCTCTAGTGACGGTCTATAATCTACCTTAAATATAAAATGATTTCGTTTAGAAAATCTTGAAAGATATTTTTCAACAAAATAAGGAAATATAAGGAAACTTGTATAAAAAGGCTGATGTTTCCAAATAAAATTGAGGTGTTCTTTCCCTATAAAGCAAACCATGCATGAACTGCCACTTTATCAGGTTATGTTTTCCCATTCAAGGAAGAACTACTTCATTCTTCAGTCTGCGGCTATCATCAGTGAGTGAAATGCATTGGACATTCACCTATTATTACAAAAAGTGGTTGATTCTCTTTCTCCTGTTAAAAGGATTTAAATGCTATGATTTTCTTTTTTACAGACTTGTAATAAACAGCAAAAATTACATGAGTGGCCTTATGTAGATAAAGTGTAGTACTACCCTTTTGACTCATTACTGGTATTCAGTATAGTATCAATCAATATTCTCCATATCTCTCACAGATTAGAACTGCTAAAAGTTACTAAAAATTCCAATACTCCCGAACTGATAGTACTAGGCCTATACTTTATACAAAAGTTTTTTCCTACATCAAACTGTAAGTTGCTGTATTATACTTCATGCAAGAGACATTGATAACCCCTGGTGCTATAAAGAATGCACAGCAGTCACCATTACAAATTATGCAATTTGCATATTGGTTGAATGATATACACTGTAATTGACCCTTATAGTAGATGAGGCAGTGGTGGTACACAAAGTATACAACAGTTCATGGTTTCTCACACAGTACCATTATCGCTAAAATATTTGTACCAGATTGGTGTGAGCCAATTTTAAAAAAAATAAATATTAGATATCGGTAATATGGCTTTTTCATGATCTTCGTGCAACACTAGTGAAGTGTTCTTGGCTCTATGGGGTTTACTGTACTAGTCCCTGCACAACTCCTTAGACAAGAACACTGCCAGAAATTTTCAACATCTAATGGCCACTGCCTTTCCTCGTTAAGCTTTAATGACCATTCATCATATGCTTATTCATACCTCTTTACAAATCTGTTGTAAGTTTCTGAAGAAGTAAGGTGTTGCATGAAAGTCTCCACCCTCAGCTTGAATAGGTTCAACAATAACAGCTGCCACTGGTCCTCCAGCCTGCTTCCTCTCATCAATAATCTCTCTGACCTGATCAAGTAAGACAGACATGACAATTATTGACACGACAAATCAATTCGGACGGAGAGACCTCCTTTCCAAAAATGTTTCATGCTATTGGCATTTACCTTGATATTTATATTTTTATTGATAATTTCTTTTCTCTGCTGTTATATTGCTGAATTATCTGGAATAGTTTTCAATTCCACAACAAGAATTTCCTTTTCGTTTCAGCAAACGGTGCAGAAAGCATGGAATTTGTGTCAAGATCCAAGTGATATCATTTGATATAAATCAACTAATTCTGTTCCTTGCTGTACAATAAACTTTTAATCCAGAAGGTAATGACATCCTTTTGTTACCTACAACACAGGCCTGTAGCCAGACAAGGTGCTGAAGGGGGGAAGGCGAAAAAGGTTCTAGGGGGCGAAAAATTTTCCAGAGGTGTGAAACATACTAAAATGCATTACGGCAATAGTAATTTTTGATCTTCTAGGGGGGCGTAAATTTTCCAAGGGGGGCTTCGCCCCTTGGCCCCCCTTAACTACGGGCATGCTACAACACTGGTTTTAAATAACCTAAACTAAAGAACTAAAGGTTTCCTGAAAACCATGCTCAACTCAAAGCGGTTGCAAACACACTACCATTCCTCCAATGAAAGTAACATTTTCGTATTGTGTAATGATTAATGGAGATTGGTTAAAATGATTCAAGACTCGTGGAAAACAATAAATGGAACTCTAGAGGAGTGAACTCCTGTATGCAAAATGACCTCAACTTCATTTTCTGTGAAGTTATGTTACTCTGCAGACCTGGAACAAATGTGCTAACCAAAGTCTCTCACTAAACTTAAAAACTTAGAAGCAACCACCATTTTGCAAAGGTCATAAGTGGGGGATAACAAAAGCTCCAACAGTAGAAATCCAAAATAACTCAACCAGAAGCATTCCATATTAAGTACTTTAGTTTCAAAGGGAAATACTTTGTTTATATTGCATTAACATGGCCTAGACAGAAAATAGCTTCAAATGCCTGAGAAATCTTTCTGGCCCAAAGTTCCAATGCTCTAGAGCCTCACTGTAGCACACCCAATACAGAACTGTTTTCAGCCCAGTCCATTTTCTAGTCAAAAATTCGTTAAGAATAGCGCCTGAAAAAGACACTGGGCAAATTTTACAACGTAAGAAAATAAGAATGGTCGTTTGTCCCTTGGAAATAAAATTTGGCTAGAAGAAGTATCAAGGGTTTGAAAGTGGGGTCTTTGTGAGCATCTGATGAACTTGAATGCTGCCAGAGGATAACTTGAGTTTAGGGGAAGTGAAACAATTGTGTGGAAAATTGTAAGGAAAGCCTGAGACCTAGCACACAGAGCCAAAACGCCAAGGCTTTAGGGGCCACTTTACAATAGTTATTAAGTGTGTGAGTCAATGTAGGATTCACACCATTGTTAGTATGTGGGTCAACGCAGGTTTCATGTGGGTGTGCTATCTGCAAATAAAACAATTACGTTTGAAGAATATGCACTGGCCTAGGTTTTATCCAACTGAACTTACCCTCACAAGGCATCGATCTTCTTCAGCTCGGTTTTCAGTCTTAAATTCTTTAAGGGGATACTTAAATCTAGGGAAAGGTGCACAGGGAAAGTCTGCTGCTGGAACGTCAACTTTGTAAACTTGTACAGTATGAGATAGGGAAAGGCAAGCTGCAAAGATGAAGGAAAATGTTGTCTTAAAATACTTACAAAGTGACGTACAACTCGTCTTCTCTCAAGAATTCCACCTTTATAGTTATTAGTTTGCTCCATCTTACAGTTAAATTGCGTCAGGTAGTCATTCCAACCTTATTTTGAAACTTCAGCTAAATCATTCAAATCTCATGTCCCTTGAAAGAAACTTTCATATTACTGCTGGACATAATATTGCATGTTAAAGGTAAAACAAGGACTTCTCTTTACACAAACTGCATCAAAGGAACCCTGCATTTTGTAAAAGTACACAGAAACAAACCAGAAAGTTGTCCTTGCAACATGTTTTTTACTTTGTTTTATCCATTTTACAATATACAGTAACCACTTGAACTAAGATGCAAAGAAGTAAGATTGTTGACATTCCTCTCTTAGCAACCATGTCAATGTTTGCATCCTCACTAGTAAAGAATCACCATGCAGGATAAAAACAGGCTCAACAGGACGATGGGGTTCTTTATTAAAGTCATTACAATCCCCTTTGAAAACCAGAAAGCCCAAAGGCTTAGTGATTGGGTGCTTTGTTACACGGAAGTTCATCCCTGAAATTTATACTTCTGTACTACATCAGTTTTTACGATGTGTTCACAATTGGACCCCTGCTGACCTCACATGACCTTTGAACCCCCACCAAAACTTGAATAACAAACAAAATGAAAAAAAAAACATGTCTTAGAAGGGATCTGTGTGTGCTTTCTCCCTTGTAATGTCATGTTTACAAAGTTCAGTTCTGACCTCTGGTGACTTCGAATGACTTGTGACCTCCACCAAAAACAATAGGGTTTCTCCTCTCAACACGACCAATTTATAAACAAAGTATGAAAAGCGTCATTTATCCAACCTTCCTATCTCGAGATATTGTGTTTAACAGGGTTTTCAGGGTTTGTGCCCAGGGTGAAACCAGATGACCTTTGACCCCCACCAAAGCAATAGGGTTCTTCCCCTTACCATAAGGCATCTACACATTCAGTGTAAATTTATTCAGGCTTCCCACCTTGAGATATCGTGTTAACAAGATTTGTAAGATTTGACCCTAGTGACCCGAGATGACCTTTGACCTCCACCAAAATAATAGATGTATTTCCCTCACCATAAGGTATCCATATACTAAGTATGAAATTTATCCAAGCTTCCTGCCTCAAGATACCGTTTTAAAAAGGTTTTCAGTATTTGACCCCTGATGACGTTTGACTTCACCAAAAACAATAGCGTTCTTACCCTTACCATAACGTATCTACACATTCAGTATAAAATTTATTCAAGTTTCCTATCACGAGATATCGAGTTAAAAGGTTTACAAAGTTTGACCAATGCGACCCCAGATGACCTTTGACCTCCACCACAAAGTAGGGTTCTTTCTCTCACCATAACGCATCTACATACTAAGTATGAAATTTATCCAAGCTTCCAACATCGAAATATCATGTTAACAAGGTTTTCAGAGTTTGAGCTCCGGTGACCCAAATGGCCTTTGACCCCCACCAAAAAATAGGGTTCTTTTCCTTTCCATAAGGCATCTACATACTAAGTATGGAATTTATCCAAGCTTCCTACATCGAGATATCGTGTTAACAAAGTTTTCAGAGTTCAACCCCTGGTGACCCCAAATAGTCAGGGACGTTTTGGTGTGTTGCATTTTTTTTTTTGCTATATTTGGTAAAACTTTGAAAAGATGTAGAGTAGACATCAGGCAATCAGAAAAGTATGTGCTCCATTTTTTTTTCATGTGCAAGGGGGGTAGCCAGCCAATTCAAAATGGCCGCCATTTTGAACATTTTGGCTGATTTGGCTCAAGAAAGGCTCTGCTGCGCCAAGATTTGAGGTCTGAAACTTTTTAAGGGGTAAAGGTGGTAAAATATACACTGTCTCTCAAAATACACTGAAAGTTTTCCCCAAAATATTGATCCGTTTTGTTGTAGTAACCTGTCGAATATGGCCCTTTTCGCCAAAAATCTGCAATTTTGGCAAGTTTGGCTCCGAGGGACAAATTTGAGTACCAGATTCTCTTAAAGTGTGTATACCAACGACCTTAAATTGTGTCAAGGTCATACAAACATTTTAATTTCAATAGGAAACAAAAGCATGTAATGTGAGTTGTACAACAAGGCCATCACAGATTATTGTGCAATCGATGATTGCAAATTTAGGGAATAAATTTCAACATTTTATATCTCAGCTCAGGAATGTCCAATGAAGATGGGAGTTAAAACACTTTGATGCATGTTTCAAGCTTAGTAACATATATTTTTTAAAATTTTGACTTTAGGTCCACTTTAACTTTTCTTAATGGGTAGTCCTATAACCAGGCAGTACGTGGGGAAAATTTGGACTCCCAGATTCAAACCTACATTAAATGAGTGGTACTGAAAATTCGCAATTTCTTTGTATTTCGTAGGGAAATTTTGGCCTCTGGGATCATTTTTTATGGCCAATATTTCCTTCAATTGAATAAATGAGTCTACTGATCTCTCTGCTACTAAAAAAGTGGATTGTTAAGACATACATCATTTTTGAAAATTTTAAAAGCAGACAAATTTTCCATTGGTATAGACCCTAAACAGCTAAAACATCAATATTTTCATTTTTCTTTAATAAACCAGAAAGCCCAAAGGCTTAGTGATTCCTTGCCGAATGGGGATGCTTTGTTGCACTGAGGTTTATCCCTCAAATTTATCTTTCTTGACTACATCATTTTATGTTTTAACAATTTGACCTCTGCTGACCTCACATGACCTTTGAACCCCACCAAATATAACATAAAGGAAATTTTAATTGTCTTGAAAGGGATTCAACTCCAATGGATCTTGGATCTTGAAAATTCTTGGAAAATTTTGCTTTTTGACCTCTGGTGACACCATATCATGATCTTGGGAATTCTTGGGATATTTTGCTTTTTGACCTCTGGTGACCCCATATAACAATCTTGGGAATTCTTGGGAAATTTTGCTTTTGCTTTTTGGCCTCTGATAACTCCAGATTATGATCTTGGGAATTCTTGGGAAATGTTGATTTTTGACCCCAGTGACGTCAGATTACAATCTTGGGAATTCTTGGGATATTTTGCTTTTTGACCTCTGGTGACCCCATATAACAATCTTGGGAATTTTTGTGAAATTTTGCTTTTTGACCCCAGTGATGCCAGATAACAATCTTGGGAATTCTTGGAAAATTTTGCTTTTTGACCTTTGGTAACCCAAGATGACCTTTCACCTCCACCAAAAACAATAGGGTTCTTCCTTTCATCATGACAAATCTATATACCAAATATGAAGTGTCGGTCATTCCTATCTTGAGATATCGTGATTACAAGCTTTTCAGCTTTTAACCTCCAGTGACCTCAAATGACCTTTGACTTCACCAAAAACAAAAGGCTCCTTCCTGTCAACATGACAAATCTATGTACCAAATAAGAAAAGTGTCGGTCATTGCTATCTGGAGATATCGTGTTTACAAGCTGTTTACGAGGTTTTGGCAGTTTAACCTCTGGTGACCTCAGATGACCTTTGACCTCTACCGAAACAATTGGATTCTTCCTCTCAACATGACAAATCTATATAGGCCAAAAGCCGCCATTCCCATCTTGACATATGGCGATTTCAAGGTTTTTGGTCTTTGACCTCTGGTGACCTCAAATGACCTTTGACCTCAACCAAAAACAATAGGTTTCTTCCTCTCAACACGACAAATCCATACAGGCCACTCCTATCTTGAGATATTGTGATTTCAAGGTTTTCTGTCTTTGACCTCTGGTGACCTCAAATGACCTTTGACCTCCACCAAAAACAACAGGATTCTTTCTCTCAAGATGACAAACCTATATATCAAATATGAAAAGTGTCCGTCATTCCTATCTTGAGATATTGCGATTACGAGCTTTTCGGCTTTTTACCTCCGGTGACCTCAAATGACCTTTGACCTTCACCAAAAACAATAGGGTTCTTTCTCTCAACATGACAAATCTATATACCAAATATGAAAAGTGTCGGTCATCGCTATCTCGAGATAGCGCGATTACAAGCCATTTACGAGGTTTTCGCAATTTAACCTATGGTGACCTCAGATGACCTTTGACCTCTACCAAAAACAATGGGTTCTTCCTCTCAACATGAGAAATCTATATACCAAATAAGAAAAGTGTCGGTCATCGCTATCTTGAGATAATGTGATTACAACGTTTTCGGTTTTTGACCCCTGGTGACCTCCGATGACCTTCGACCTCCTCCGAAAACAATAGGGTTCTTTCTCTTAACATGACAAATCTATATACCAAATATGAAAAGTGTTGGTCAATCCTATCTTGAGATATCGCGATTACAAACAGCGTCACAAACACACATACACACACATACACACGCACACATACACACACACGACATCACCATCGCATAGATTCCTTGCCTGCCTACGGCAAGGAATCAAAAAATACAAGTTTTGGCACTACAAGACAAGTTTGAACAATGATGATCTCTTTTAGAGGCACACAAGATCTTCCATCTTCCCAAAATTGGTACTCAAGTGCCTCAGTAGTACACACAAAAAAATACACTGGCAGGTGAAAATGGAATATTGAATAAAGGAAACCCAAATATTGAAATTTGTTATTTTTAGTAGAAAATATGGGTTAAAGGGCATTTTTGAGCAGTAATATCTCTGATACTGTGCCATAAGACGCTCCCATCTTCATGAAATGGGCAGCCTAGTGCCTTGTTAGTTCACAGAATAAATTTCGACTCTCAAATAAGAATGGGCATAAAATAACGGAAACCCAAATTCTGCAATTTCTTCACTTTTCCTTGCAAAATATGGGTTTAGGGGCACTTTTGGACCGTAATATCTCTAAAGGTATCATACAAGATGCTCTCATCTTCCTGATATGAGCAGTCTAGTGCCTTTTTAGTACACAGAAAGAATTTCGACTCTCAAATAAGAATGGGCATAAAGTTATGGAAACCCAAATTCTGCAATATCTTCGATTTTCCTTGCAAAATATGGGTTTAGGGGCACTTTTGGGCCGTAATATCTCTAAAGGTATCATACAAGATGCTCTTATCTTCCTGATATGGGCAGTCTAGTGCCTTGGTAGTACACAGAATGAATTTCTACTCTCAAATAAGAATGGGCATAAAGTAACGGAAACCCAAATTCTGCAATTTCTTCACTTTTCCTTGCAAAATATGGGTTTAGGGGACTTTTGGGCCGTAATATCTCTAAAAGTATCATACAAGATGCTCCTATCTTCCTGATATAAGCAGTCTAGTGCCTTGTCAGTACACAATGAGAATGGGCATAAAGTTATGGAAACCCAAATTCTGCGATTTCTTCATTTTTTCTTGAAAAATAAGGGTTTAGGGGCATTTTTGGGTAGCAATATCTCTGTCAGTCTGTGGATACCATATAATATGTTATTATCTCCATGGAAAGGATCCTACAGGGCCTTGGTAATAAACATAAAACTTTTGACCCGCAAGGCGGAACAGACATGAAATAGAGGGAAAATATGTGATACTGTATGTCAGTATGACCAGATGACCGTACACCTGTACACCGTACTAACTGTACAGTATAAATTGAAGAACTTTTAAACTTTTAAAAACACTCATTAAGCATCCATTCAATATGTGCTAATCCAAAGTTAGGTTCTATGTATTACAAAGGCACTACACAACCCATTCTATGGAGATGACAGGATGATAACATTATGGAGATATTACTGCTCAAAAGTGCCCCTAAAGCCATACTTTGCAAGGACAACTGAAGAAATCGCAGAATCTGAGTGTCCGTAATTTTATGTTCAATATTTATATATATATATATATATATATATATATATATATATATATATATATATATATATATATATATATATATATATATATATATATATATAATATATATATATATATATATATATATGTATATATATATATAAGTGAATCCCATGGCGGCGTATCACATCACTCTTTAACCTGCTAAATACATTAAATAGAGAACAGCACCGGGAACTGAGTCCTGTGGTACTCCAGTATCTAAGCATTTCTGCATTTCGCTGAAGAAAGAACATTACCAGTTTTCACTTGCTGGTACCGGTTTGTGAGATAAGATCTATTAAAACCATGTGAGAACAGAAGCAGGTATTCTGCACTGTGACTGAAGTGTGCTCAATGAATTGTCGTGACATTATCAAAAGCAGAGGACAAATGTCAAGGAACAAGTAAAACAAATGTACCCTCGTCCAGCTGAGATGCAATGAAATTTTGTATATAAATTAGGGTAATCTCAGTACTGTGTCCAGGCTTATATGCAAACTGATGAGGTTCATGTAATTTTTCACTCCACAGATGAAATATACAAGTAAATGTAAGACATGTTTAATAAATTCATTATGACAACAAAATTACTGCAAATACCTACCAAACGTCCCTCCATGAAACCCACTTTCAAATGATAAAACTGTGTAGTTGGGGGTACCTGGAGCCTGTAGGGAGGTGAATTGTTAATGTTTCAATGCAAGTTTCCGAGACAGCAAATATTCTTTAGAAAGCCACCTTGAGTTCAACAGACTCGTTTCCATAGTGACTTGACCAGTAACATACATATGCTCAGTATTTTATACATGAACCTTACTCTTGGAAGGACATTGAGCAGAAAGGTTTTGAAAAAATCAGCTCTTTGCTTCCAATCGTAACTTTCAGTCCTTAAAAGTGACCTTCATAATGTCTGAGAACACAAATATTGCACGTAATGGAAGGGGTGAATTAATGCACTATTTTAAAGAATAAAAAACAAAAATGCAAAGAAGCATGATTGCGATTGCAAAGGGGAAATCATATAATGTAACAGCTGAAGCCATCATTGGATTGAGAAACAGTACTGAATTTCCCTTCTGGTAAAAGATCCCGTTCAGATTTTATTTCTGGGATGTTTCACACACAGTTTTCTTCCTTGCAGCTCATTTGTCAAAAGCTGGAAATCATAACAGAACATTGCTTAGGAACCCACATATCTGAAATGATAATGTTGCTGCAATTGCTCGTAAATAATGTAGTAGCCTAAACATGCCATGCACGTTCATGGGTAGACAGGGTTGGAATTTTTGTGCATATTATTTGTTAAAGATATTCACAGCTGCAGTTTGCTGAAATTTCTATACAGTGGGTTTGAAAATTGACACTCTGGTTAATTTAAAAAAACGCACTAAACTTTTAAAACAGCAATTCGCGCTGTAGAATAATAATGGCGCATTTGCCCAGGACCCACATTATTTCCCTTACTCCAGATCCAGATATGGATTGATATCTGGATATATCTGGCTAAATACAGTCTTTATATGGTCATATCAAGCCAGATATACAGCCAGATTTAGATGCCTTGATACATTATATCAAGTTTTATATGGCCATATCAAGCCAGATATAACTTGATGCAATGCAATTCCAGATGTGCAAATAAAGTTTTATATGGCCATATCAAGCCAGATATAACTTGATGAAATGCCAGTCCAGATATGTAAATACAGTTTTATATGGCCATATCAAGCCAGATATAACTTGATACAATGTAATTTCAGATATATGCAAATAAAGTTTTATATGGCCATATCAAGCCAGATATAACTTGATACAATGCAATTCCAGATATGTAAATACAGTTTTATATGGCCATATCAAGCCAGATATAACTTGACGAAACGCCAGTCCAGATAAGTAAATACAGTTTTATATGGCCATATCAAGCCAGATATAACTTGATACAATGCAATTCCAGATATGCAAATAAAGTTTTATATGGCCATATCAAGCCAGATATAACTTGATACAATGCAATTCCAGATATGTAAATACAGTTTTATATGGCCATATCAAGCCAGATATAACTTGATGAAATGCCAGTCCAGATATGTAAATACAGTTTAATATGGCCATATCAAGCCAGATATAACTTGATACAATGCAATTCCAGATATGCAAATAAAGTTTTATAGGGCCATATCAAGCCAAGATATAACTTGATGAAATGCCAGTCCAGATATGTAAATACAGTTTTATATGGCCATATCAAGCCAGATATATCTTGATGAAATGCCAGTCCAGATATGTAAATACAGTTTTATATGGCTATATCAAGCCAGATATAATTTAATGAAATGCCAGTCCAGATATGTAAATACAGTTTAATATGGCCATATCAAGCCAGATATAACTTGATACAATGCAATTCCAGATATGCAAATAAAGTTTTATATGGCCATATCAAGCCAGATATAACTTGATGAAATGCCAGTCCAGATATGTAAATACAGTTTAATATGGCCATATCAAGCCAGATATAACTTGATACAATGCAATTTCAGATATATGCAAATAAAGTTTTATACGGCCTTATCAAGCCAAGATATAACTTGATGAAATGCCAGTCCAGATATGTAAATACAGTTTTATATGGCCATATCAAGCCAGATATAACTTGATGAAATGCCAGTCCAGATATGTAAATACAGTTTTATATGGCCATATCAAGCCAGATATAACTTGATACAATGCAAATAAAGTTTTATATGGCCATATCAAGCCAGATATAACTTGATACAATGCAATTCCAGATATGCAAATAAAGTTTTATATGGCCATATCAAGCCAGATATAACTTGATATGTTAGATATGCAAATGAGCATTTTGTTAGTTTGTTTTATTATTTATTTGATTTGATTCTTGGATTATGCTTGTTACAATCTAAGACATGGTTTATATACAGCATCACCTTCCCAGACATTGCAGTTATTTAGTGGCTACACTTTTGTTAATACCGCAGTGCACTAAGTGAACTTAGGCAAATGATTTGCATATTTGGGCGGAGCTTGTATCTAAACCTACATTTTTCATGATTTAGGAAGTTGAAAGTAAAATATGCACTATGCAGTAAACAAAATTTAGAGTCAAATACGTAATAAAGTTTAAAATAAGAAGCCCATATCACTGTGATTACATAAAAGAGGAAATTTCAAGGCATTTTTCTGTTCACTGTTATGAAATAAGTTGAATTTATGTACTTAAGTCAATTCAACCCAATAGTTACATTAAATTCTAATTCATGGAGCACTTTAACATTGTTTGCTGGTCTTCAAATTCTCCATGAGGAATGTGGATTATAAGTCCTAACTACGATTCATATCTAGAGCAGATATGGTCCGGATACAATTTTATCTGTGCCATATAAAGGCTTGATCCAGATAGAACTTTATCTGGCCATATATGGTTTAGATCTGGTTCTGGTTTAGATCTGTGTTATATCTGCCTAACTTTTATCTGATCTGATATAAATTCCATATCTGGTGCAGATATGGGCCATATATGGAAATATATTCTGCTCATATAAGGACCATATCTGGTCCAGATAAAATTTTATCTGTTCCATATAAAGACTTGATCCAGATAAAACTTTATCTGGCCATATATGGCTTAGATCTGGTTCTGGCGTAGATCTGGGTTATATCTGCCCAATTTTTTATCTGGCCCAGATATAAATCCCATATCTGCAGCAGATATGGGCCAGATATGAAATCCATATCTGGCCCATATGTGGAATTTCATATCTGGCCCATATCTGGAATTCGAGTAAGGGTTGTAAACCTTCATATTATCTCTGAATGTACTGGTCAATTCAGTAAGAAATATACTGTCACATGATTTACAAGAACCATTCATCTATTAAAAAAGAAGGGTATACTAATTCGAATACACTTGGTTGCATTTTTCTTTACACTTGTGTCTAGATAAACCAGCTTGTAGAAAGCAGCAAATCAAAACAGGCATGTTTGCAAGTAATCAGATTCTTTGTACACCAAAGGATGGATTTTGAATACTTTCTTCTTAAAGTGTTTCTCTCCTAAAAGATTACAATTCTCCCTTCCCTCAACCCGTTTCCTCCCTCTAACCTATAGTCAGTGTGAATGCTTTTTAGCACCAAGACAAATAAACTCAAGGAGAAAACTTAAAAAGACGAAAATGCACCTGGTTACGCATTGCAGAAAAAAGATCTTCTTCTGTTGGGTTGCCTCCTCTTTCTCTGTGCTGTTTGGGTAGAACAGGGAAATAAGGAGATTTTCTCAAAATCACTTGACTAATTACAATTCCTTAAACACAATTGGCACACAACCAACTTTATTGACACATTTGCTTGTAAAATACTATAACTATATATAAAACTAATAACGTAATAACCCTTAAACATTACAGTCATTATGAAATTTAGCAAATGCTCTTTCTCCACGTGTTCTATGGGATATGCAAAATGATGACAAAATATTTTGGGATTGTTTTTGTAAGACATACATGTTTTATCTGTAGTGCATTGGAAGTAAAACGTAGCTGATATCTCAGGACCACGCAGTTACCAATTTCCCCCTTCCCACCTCCACTCCTACACCCACCCCCATGATGCCAGTGCAGAGAAAGAAAACCTATATTTATTATCTTATGATAAAAAGAGCTGATTTTCAAAAGCTAAATAGTAATTTGGAGTAGAACATATTTCAGCTACTTAATATCATCTCTTGGAACAGTACCCATTGAAGAAAAGGGTAAATCAGTAGTCTATAGCCCTTTAACTCCATTGTCCTTAGCAGTTTTGTAAATATCTCAAGATTAGTCTTACTCTGTATGCAATGAATGCGTGCTTGATTGCAGTGTCATTCGAACATGAGCCACACATCAGGGTCTGCATGTGTTTCAGCCCTTTAGGTGCTATCTGAAATGATAGAGAACAAAATGAGAATACCTTCAGATGATGCCGAGTTTAAATATTTGTATTAAACTGCTAAGAAAAGCACAGGACTGAACTCCTACAAGCAAAGAAGACACAGAACTGTTGAATAATTTGCAATCGACAATTGCAGACTAATTCCCAGGAACTTCCATACAGCCTGCAACTAGGCAACCACAAAAAATTTGCATCGAAGTTCTATTTAAAAAGTGCAGGTCGTTAAACAAGAGTAAATCTTACAGTTTTCACCAGTTTCTCCAACTTGTCTGGATATTCCATGTTAGGATACATTGCTAAAGACGGTCTAGATGAGAACAAACTCTGTCCATAAAAATTGAAAAAAAAATCAAGTCAATAAAACAGAGATTATGGTCCGATAAAAATATTGCCACATGATGAGCAATGATACAATGGAATGGAATGCAGTACAATGATTGACATACAGTACTGCCCAACAATTTCAAGCCTTGATTACCCCCAATACTTGACATCTGACTTCTGAACAGTTTTTTCAGACATACTCATCCTTGGTTCAAAAAATCTCCTAATTATCCATATAAATTTAGTGCAAAAGAGCAAGAACTAATTAGGCTCTAACATTTCCGCAGCTCTCTCTTGAATCGAATTTCTATCAAACTATGTTTCACAAAATTCCCTGATATCTAGGTTTTTCTGACAAAAATGCCACTCTGACTGATTTTGTAAAAACTGTTTTTCAATAAAACTGGAACAAATCCTGTTTTCAGGGGAGTGGCATTCTTTAAAACAGTGTAAGTGGATGGGGAGGTATGGGTTAGGAAGTTGAGGGTGAGGTTCGCGTGCCTTCAGCAGAGGACTTCCAAAAGGTCGTCTTCTTATTTGTAGAGGGGGCAATTGTATCTTTGCAGAACAAATAAGCAGGGCCGTCTCAACGCATGGGCCCACTGGGCCCAGGCCCAGGGCCCCGCGATGTCAGGGGCCCCGTAGCCTTAATTTATTACGTAGCCTCTAAGGCTACGTGTACGGAATCGTATTTCAGATCCGCACATCTTAATCATTTAGGAAGGCAAACTACTCCCAAATAGACCATTTTTTTACATTGCGCAAAAGAAAGTAATCCATTTCACTACGCGAACTCCATTGAGCGTATGAATTAAAGGCGGAAGAATCCTGTATTCCGTTAAGTCGCCATTGATGATGTTTTACCAGGATCACTCAGCTTCCAAATGTTCAGGTGCGAACAGAATATAACTCGAAGAAATTTAAGGAATTTACAGCAATAGAGCAAAGAAATATGAGAATCTTTGCAAACTTTCGCACTGCTCATATATTTTACAAAAGTAATCACAATTAGACGTCGAACGTGGCTTGTTTGGACGAAAGATTCATGATTGGGCTCCCTTATGGGCCGGACAACGACACTTAGAAAATGGCTTCCTAGGATGTAGTGGCTTTCTTGTATTTTTATAGGTCTACCTTTATAGCACGTACTGTGTAACGCACCATTGACATAAATAATTAACTAGACACATCAGACAAACGCACGCTTATTCATGACCTGCATAGACCAAAGTATGTACGGATCTACTTTCGAGACGAGTTGTTCGTTTTGAATTTTGGTTGACCATAATCCTTCATTTTCAAATCTCAAAGTTTTTCGCATTCTCATTGTCGCCCCTCGACTTAAACTGAAGGATTTTAAATGCTCAAATGACTTCTTGAAACGTACGAACGGTGGGAATCTATAAAAACAAATTACGATACCAAAATAATGCATCGAAGAGACTGTCTGATATATTGAAAAAAAATATTCGATTTGCAGCTCCGCGCATGCGGGATAGTCTGAATATTTTTAAATTGACCCAATCTCAAGTGGGAATTTTAAATGATGACCAATCGTTAAGAAGTGATTTTCTGTCACGTCCGAATACAAACGAAAAATTTTTTTTTCCAGCACTTTGAGAAAGGTATTACCAGCTATTAGTGTCACTGGACAGCTGGAGTTGCAGAAGGCGAGTCGAGTAGCGCTAATTCCAGCAGGAGCAGGCCGGGGATCCGGCCGGGAAGTTGGCAGCGGAAAGCCTGTTTGATTTAGAAACGAGGTATTTAGACGCGGGCGATTTTCGTCGGGAAACTTGAAACTTACTAGGCTGTATGCTTAATTTTGAGATAATAAATCGGCATGCCGACGTTTATTTAATTGCCAGAAGTTACGACTTTGAGATTTGGAGGGAAAAATGGGGACCTTCCTGCCGCCGTCAATGTAAAATGAATGAATTCACGTCCATCGTTAAAACAACACAGCGGTATGTGTAAGTAGCCTACTGGGGCAATAGCACTTAGATCATTAGGGTATGTACGGTGGCTCAATACAGCAATGGTGAGGAACCTCAGGCATGTTGGTTCGTTTACCCTCCGGCCCGCGAGACCACTAATTCATCTGGCCCGCGAAGCTACTGATAAAAGTAAATTCAATTCACTTGAATAATAATATCTTTAATAATAATCTTTAAGTCCTCGGTACCCACTGTTTTATCATGCTTAGCTACCTGCACTTTCAGGACATTTTACGTAAAATAACTCCATAAGTTCATGAACTCTACTGTCATGAGCTTGCTTATAAAAATTAAAATGTCTCTGGCGCGCGGTTAATTAATATGCCTTATGTTCCATCTCCTTTCTCCCGATTGAAATACAACTCCCACACCTCTTTCTCGGAGAGGCTACGTCGGATTTGCCATGCAAATTCAAATTTCTAGTTAACTTGGCAATCATTCTCACCTGTTAACGTAACATGCCAAAAGTCCAGTGTTGTTATTAGGGATGGAGAGCAACTGGAAGATTACTCTTCTATAATGTATTTCAGCTTTTAGATATATCACATATGTTATTCACATAAAAGTTCCAATTTCCATGATTTATGCGCAACATGGGGGGGGGGGGGTAAATGCAGGCATGTCTATGCTTGAGCGATGGTCAAGGATGTCAATTTTTCACGCAACTTTTTTCGAACACACTTGATTGAGGGGCCCCGCTCCAATGCCGGGCCCAGGGCCCGGTGATCTCTTAAGACGGCCCTGCAAATAAGGGAGACGTCAGGGGCATACCCAATGTATTTCCAGTTCCTAGAGTAGCGACTACAGGGAACTTTACCAATTACTACAATTAGCCTTGCATTACCATTGACTGTATTTGGCAAAAATATTTACACTCACAGCATTGTTTGGATCTGTTGCTACGGCCAAGAGATCCGGATGATTGTATCCTATACAACATGAATGAAATGAAAAAAAGGTGAACGTCCAGTTTCCTAGTCGTAAATAATGTTACATGTTGTTGAAACAGTACGGTAGTTTCGACGATCGAACAGCATATGTTGGATATGTTACTACCGCTAAACGTTCAGGATGATTGTATCGTAAATAACCGTGAGAAAGTAAAAGAAACTGTGAGAAAGAGTGAAGTAAGCGGGCTCAATGGTCTTCCTGAGGAGACCTTAGTCGTACACATAAGCAACTTTGTTGACTGGGAAACCAATGTTGATGGGAGTTCCTACAGAAAGTACTTGTCTAAAGTGGGCGTACAACCCCCCCCCCCCGAAAAAAAAAGAAATATCAACTGAACTTTTCTGAGATCTTTTATCAATCAGTTATGGTGTAACAATATCCAACGCAAAGAAGCACATTTTGTAAAAAAGTTTGTCATAAAACGATCACATAGAAATGTTGAGGCATACTGATATGCACTCAAGACGAAGTTTTAATGCACCTTGGAGCTCCCTCTTTAGTTGTAGACAGAAGCACAGTAGTGCTTGTCAGATTTTTTTAAATTTAATGCTGGTAATTTAACTAACAGTACCCTTCTGGCACGGGTAGGGTTGTAGGTGGAGGGATGTCTCTCTTCTCCGCTTTGGAATTTTTTACATTTTCAAATAGCAAATGATGTTTTCCGTAGCGACGTCTGGGGCATTTTTCCTTTTGTTCTGAGAAATCCAAATGTTTACTGGTAGGAACACTATCCATATATATTTGGACTGTTGGTCATAAAAAATCAGCAAATGATTCTTGTGGCTGTCTTCATATCTAAGAGCTGAGAGCCTTGATCCTTCACTTTCTTCCATCTTATAAGAAAACTGCTAGTTGTTTCACAGCAAGTACTTTTTAAATTTCACTAGACTATCTCCCAAAACAAATTGACTTCAAAATTCTCCAAAATGGAATTATGACCTTGAAGAGACAAAAGTCTTAAAGAGAAGCCATCAAGGCAGACTTGCTTTAATTTTATCATTCTTGTTTAAGCCCCAGACACTGCCCACTAAACCCTGCTTTACAGCAGACGTGAACACATGTGACATATTATTTTGTGACCTTATTCAACACACGTAATATGACACCTGCAAAAGCAGAGGTTGTCCAATTTTACTATATTCATGAGCCTTATTTCTCAATTGCTGATTAGTTCTGAATCATCATATGAATATGCATATTATCAGTTTAAAGTAGATAGAATTAACACTGTAAAACTGGTCTACGATCGTTCTTATTTTTTTCACAAGTCAATGGAGCTTCTCCGACAGTACTGTAGATGATGTTGACTTTGTCCCATAAACTATGGCAGTATGATTATTAGATTTGCTTTAGTTGATTTTATGTTGACTATTTATGAGCTTTTTGCTTCTTTCATGCTAGTATTTGTGCATGAATTTGTAATAGCCCACAATCTACCAGCAAATCATCTCCCAATCGATGAAAACATTTGTTACGAGTGTAGCTTATAGATAAAGCAGCAAAACATGTTTGTCTAGCAGAAAAGACAACCTTAGACGCAGAGTAAACACTTTCTCTTTAAAACTGAAAATATTTATCAAACTTTTATCAAGTCTTGTTGGAGGGTTGCAATGATCTGAAGGCAATAAACTTTGAAAGCAACGAGGGTTGGCGATTTTTTTTAAAATGTCTTTCAAAAAAAGGACAAAACATTGGGTTTTTATGATCATACATAAGATTTTTTAATTTAAATCGATTTGTTTAATTTTTTATTTCATGTCATGGGACAATACGTTCACCTTACGTTTTTCGATGAATATCCTTATTTTTGTTTATTTTATCCTTTTCCGGTGACACATGGAACTTTCATGCAATGCTAGCTTGTTTGCAAGACAACATAACAATTTCAATTACCTTGGAGTGTTAAGGCTGTTTGTTGTGGCATGTGGTGAACGCCAACAATTCTCATGCGTTGTTACTGCACTTCCTTTGAAGTTCTTAGTGAATAACTTTTAGAACCACATGTGTGATCACTATTTTCAGCAATGGATTTTGTACTTTTGTAAGATCCCAGGTCCTTTACCGTTATCTATCCATTGATAATCTTGGACGATGGAAACCATGTTCACCCACCACCACGATTTGAGAGCAGCACTAGAGATATCATTCTCACCACGTACATTATGACCTTCAATGGTCAGCACACACTGGTTTGTCTTTGCCCCAGGTAGTGTAAGAAAATGGAACTCCCAGACTTGTACTAACTTGACAGTGTGGCAAAATTTCTTTTTCAGATTGTAGACCTCAAAATTGCCCATGTGCTTTTCCAGGGTGGTCCCCCCTCCTTTCAATTTGCTCAGGTCTATAGATCCCAGCTTGACAAACACTTTAAAATGATTCTTCTATTATGCTAACCATTTTCTAAAGGGTGTTGCATATAGAGAGCTGCTATGAGATGGGGGAATGCAATGTTATAAAGCAACTGGTATAGTTATTGTGCTCTTCTTATTCTCAGCTGAGTTGACACTTCTTGCTGGAACGTGCAATCCATACCCTCACAGACAGTGTTAAGACTACACTACGACACACGTGCAGCACCCATCAGTGACATTTTTGATACCATGCTTGTACAACATATGCTTTGTATAGTGTAGTATGAGAGCAACACACGACATAGCTGAACGGCCATAATATGGATGTCTTTGAAAAATCTGGTCCCAAATGAAGTAAAACAAGTTAATGTTAACTTTCCAGGTGCTGACAAGATTTTAAGCAATGTCAGGTTGAGTTTTCTCTTTGTTTATGTAAAAAAAAGTTTAAAAAATGGAATGTGTGATTTAAATCAGTGATTTTTTAAACAAAAATTCAAGTGCTTTAAATCACGATTTAAATCAGTGTTTGAAATCAACGTGATTTAAATCAGCCAACCCTGAAAGCAACAGACTCATAACGAAACAGTTGCAATCATCAAACAGTTTTCGAAGGGGGATTACAGTACCCTCTTTGTACAATTATATAATTTTTAATCAGTGCAAATATGGTTGCACATAGACTTGTAATTTGTAATTGCATATGGGGTTAATTCCCATCCCTCTCATCTCCCCGATCTGTGAAATAATATTTTTTTACGCTGCAGTGTAAGTACGTCCAAATGGGGTCTGGTGTATGTACGACTTCCTCAGTGTACTACTCCTCAATATATCCATGACAAACTCTTAACACATATATGATGCCGTTCTCTGCACCACCGTGGTATGCGAATGGTACATCTACCTAATGTAAAGGGCTACAGGCTTGCCCATTTCACACCCCTTAGGTTTGAGAAACAACGTGTCCCTTCTGAAAGCTATAAGTTTGGCCTCTATTTAACAGTTTAAACCGTCTTTGTTTCCATCCTCTCATGTTATTTCCCCACACAGAGTTGATTCAATTATCTTGTGACCCCTGCCCCCAACTTAAAGGGAGAAAGCAGTCACCCCAAGTTTATTTTCATAAGCTGCTAAATCTTACAAATCTTCTCTTATTTCTCTCACAAGTATCTTCCATTATGATTCTGAATAAAAACATTGACGCTTGGGGGTGAACCAATGAGTTGTTCTGCATGAATTTAACAAATAAGTATTAAAAATATTGTCACATGATTGACAGAAGCGATTCCTGAATTAGGATGACAGGGTTCACTAATTCAAATTGATTGACTGCGTGTTCCCTGAAACTGATTCCATCTTTTTTCACTGATTTTTTTTTTTTTTTTTTTTGTGAGTGTGTTGAACTGCAGTAACTTACCCTGTACTTCAAATATCAGTTTTATTCTTTACTCAGTAATAGGGAGCAGCTTAGGCTTATCAAGGATCTTGCCAAATAGAAACACTTTGAGTGCCGTATCGATTTTACATCTTGTTTAAAGTCAGTTTAAAGGGTTGTAAACGGATGTTATCTTCCTTAGCAAATATTTACTCTAAAAACAACTTAAAATGGGACCTAGACTTCCAAAAATAAATATTATATGTTGATACATATTCTACTGATGCCAAGCCTTGATTGCAACCGTCCTGATCTTTTTACATAAACCGTATAGTACAGAAAAGATAAACAGAACTTTGGCTAATTAGAATTTGATATTAGGAAATCTGCCAAGCTGTGCAAATGTAAAATAGATTTTTGCCACATTTTTGCAATACAAATGTTTTGCATCTATAGTTAACTACAGGGACATGCCTACCACTAAGTTTGTTCTATGAATCTAACAGGGTTGGGATACATTGGCAGTCTACGGAGCAGAAAAAGTTTGTAATTCCGCCCATCGTCACCGAAAAGCAAACATCTTTACCCCTTTTCAAAAATAGTTACAGTCTATCTTAGGTTTGATCTTTCATGCAATAGTCCTATTGAAATCATACTTAAGATTGATCCTAACTCTTTATGAAATGGAGTCCAGCATGCATAAATTAGAGCCAAAAACATTTCGATTTGCATCAGAAATATGCCAGAGACAGAAACTTTATGAACATAGCCAAAAGGCAATAAGGTGGTTAGGTAATTAAGTATAGATTACAAAGAGAGGTCTTACTACCATCACACTGCTACACACTAGGTTTGGGCAGGTTACTCGACTCTACTTCAGAGTTTCGATTCCAGAACAGGAGTCGAATTTTGTCTCGGTTTTCCTTGGAATTACAACTCCTAGATATTTTCAATACTGTCAAAGATTTGCTCGAAAATTATATTTTAAAGTTTGCATTTGCACGATTTTGCAGGTTTTAATGACATTTTTTTAACACAACCGGTACTTTTGATCTTATCCTTATTTAATCACAAGTTTTCTCTTTAGTTGACTACTATGATTCTCTGATATAGGCGGTTCATCACCTTCGCAGGGATAGACCAATCAGGGATAGCTGAAATAAAGATCATTTTTGGGGCTCTCTAAAGAGAAACTTTGACTTTCATTAGTAGGCTAACATGAGTGACGGCTCCACGTGCTGGAAGCCATGCAAAGCTAAACGCAGAAATATAGGCTTGGACACAAGAAGTCATGACCTTCAGACTTAATCCCTAACTTTGCTTTCATGTTCCTCTCAAAACAAATCAAAATGCCTTTATATCCTTAATGTCCTTACCCTCCTGCAAAATTGCTGTTTGATGCTCCTGAGTATACCCTTAGTACCCAAGCAACTTTGTGCCAGTCAAAAGCCCTGTAGCCAACATTTCACTTCTTATATTGACCCTACAATCGAATTGACTTTGCAAACATCATTTCTGTGTTCACAGAAGAGTAAGATGGATTCAATAAGCTGTGACACTCACCTAAAGGTAATGATGATATTTGACAATATACATCCAACATACGGTTGCCGTCTGCATCTACAACATAGTTACCTAGAGACTTATGACTGTCCACAAAGAAGTTAACACTGTAACCATTCTGTGAACAGAAGAACACAGGAATGCAAAAGTGAAGACATTTGGAATTTTCAAACTGTATTATTACGAAACAATTTCAAGTTGTGTAGTGAACAGACAAAGGATCTTCAAATGGCAGCATTTGTGCAATGCAACGAGTAAAGTGCAGCATGGAATCAAGTAATGAATATAAAAACTATTGACCGTTTGGTTAAACTTACCAAAGTTACATTGGAATACCTCTGTATTAGTTCCTGGGAAAGAAAATGCAAAAGACAGTTTCAAGATTTGTACTGCTGTAGAACATAAGGGAACAGTAACATTTGACATTTTAAACTCCTGCATACCAGTTCATAAAAAATAAATTTAAACCAAACAAGTGCATAAACACTAAGAAACATGCTTGAACTTGTAAACACAAACTTAAAAATAATTGAATAGAACCATCCACCGAGATCCAGTTCCGTATCCTGGATTTTACAATAGATTGGGGGGGGGGTGATTGGTTGTCCAGAGCTATTCACTGAATGCTGTTACATGGAATTCAAGAGCAAAAGCAACAAATGCGCAGAAAAACTTGTGCGGATAGGGACCATTTTGACATATCGATTACGGTAGCTACGGAATGACCCTTCCCATCCTTTATATTATGATGAACTAAAAAGCAGTAAGATATATCGTAGCGGTAGACTGAGGTCTCTAGTAACGCATACGAATCGTTGTCAACCTTCCTTTGTAAGTACTGCTATAAGTATCAACAATGAATTTTACTAGATAGTTTCATATGTAGTACAGTCTGTGATTCTGATTCTTTCGTTTACTTTCCCCTTTTGATGTCTTTTATGCCTTAGTAACTTTTCTTCTGGTGCAAGGTCATCGTATTCCTTTATTTTCTTATTTCATTGTCAGACATTTTAAACAGTGTTCTTGTCTTTCGTGATTTGAGTTTATATTGTATTTGCTTTGGTTTTATTATTTTATGCTTTCTGCTACCATTGATCATGTGCATACCGATTTTACTCTTTACTCCTCTTACTGCAGACATGTAGTTTCTTTTTCTTGGATCCAATAAAGTCTGCTCTGCTTTGCTCGCCCTCTCCATTTAGACACATTTATCCGTTTAAATTTTTAGGGGCCAATAAGGGGATGCTCACCTCTTGTGTGCCTCCCACCTCTGTCACTGCCAATGTGAAGTAAGACACTACTTTTCCCAAAAGATTTTTGAGGCTCAGACCTAAACCAGGTAAGGCTTCTCATGTTATTGTGTTTCTGTATTCAACATACAGGAAAAAGTTTCACAGACCCAGAAACATCCAGTGTAAACCCTACACTACACAAAACAGTCAAACGCTGGAACTCAGCACAAACAGCTTGCAAAGTTTGAGGTATTAAACTTCTGTTTGAACTGATTGGTAGTAGTTACCCAAATTAATGTAAATTATCCTCATTCATTTTTAAATATTACCATCACTGGTTTCTTCAAATATTTCAGACAGCTTCCATACCATTAAAGTTACATTAAATCAATTGACGAAACATCAATGTAGCAAGTTCTCTAAGTTATCTCAATTCCACTTTGTACGGTAAATTGTGAATATAGTACTGGTTTATTTCATTTCTTGTCTACCCTTTGTTACGGGAGTATATAATCTGTAAGGCAGCCTTACAGATTGTGCCTTGCACGAAGAAGAAACGTTGCAGTACGTTTTAATGAACAGTTAGTCAGGTATCATCTCCAACACACTAGTGGCGGCACCAATGGGGCATGAGGGGGACATTTGCCCCGAATCAGAAGCTCTGCCCCCCAGATGGCTTAATTTTTTAGCACGAGATATGCTAAAATCTCAGGCCCACCTCCCAGTCAGACGCTCTGCTCCCAGATGCCCCCACTCAGCTTCTGAAGTAAAGTGGCCTGACGGGAGGAATAGCCTAATACATTGAAATTATTTGGAATCTTTGCATTGGATGATGTATTATAAACCAAAATATACCTATTCTAAGGCTTAATTTTTACCAGGAGATATCCTAAAACCTCAGAGCTTCCGGGGGCTTTGCCCCTGAACCCCACCAAGGGCCCTAAGGCAGGCCCCTGAACCCCACCCGCTAAATCTCGCGCTTCTCGTTCGATTTCGCGGGCGCGAAAATTTTTTTGCCCCCCCCCCAACATTTTCTTTTGCCCTCCATTTGCCCCCCACACACTTTTAAAATCATTGTGCCGCCACTGCAACACACACACACCCGGCCCTCCTCCTTCAATAGCTAACATGGGCTAGCATGAGTAGTAGCTGAAAGTTGCCAGCAAGTGTGTTAATTTTTCTGGAAAGATCACTGTGCCAAATATCTTTAAGTCTTTGTGGGTGCTGCTACTTTTGATCTAGATCTGCTTTCCTGCTCAAAATCGGATCCTATGTTCAAAATTCAGGCTATATCTTGTATAAATTACAGATCAGAGTTAGATTTGGTATGTTCACATTTTGATCATAGCCGGGATTGTTCAAACACAACCATCACGTGATTCCACAGTGCCTCTTCAATGGCTGTTTTAAAGAATCAACTCGTAGTTATGTCCACGACAAAAGCACTCTGCTTCGACCAGACTCAGCTGAGATGCAACTCCCTCCAAATGCACGACAAGTATCACGCAGGTTTGATATGTCTTATTTGATCACATTAAGTTCGGATTGTCAGATTAAGTGGGGTCAGGAAAAAATATGACAAACACTCTACCGGCTTGACTGCGACCTGACTGGTTTTCACGTCACATCATAGTACAGTGGGGCTTGATGCAGTGTGCACTGGCCTTTACTACCAGCTGAATGCCAATGGGGACCATTTTTACCCAAGACAAATTTTAAAGACCACCTCATGTTTACGTTTTATACATATTCCATGGATATCTGAACACTGAGTGTTGGTCGACTTTTTGTATAATTCCGAAGAAAGACTCAAAGAAGAAACGAACTTTTCTGACTCTATTAACCGACGAGACTTGCCATCGATCATAATATGGGAGTCTACGTCCGAAGTATAATATTGAACAAATCTTCAGTGTTGTAACAAGTCAAGTCACTGACTCGGACTCGAGTCGACTCGAGTCACATATTTGACTTGACTTGACTTGGTCATCTGCCAAAATGACTTGACTTAACTCGAGTCTGGAACCCTAAATGACTTGACTTGACTCGAGTCACCACCTAAAATGACTTGACTTGACTCAGACTCGAGCATAGCATGGCTCGAGCCCAGTTGAAGACTCGAGTCTCCTGCTGCGACTCGAGTCCTTTGACCGACTCTGATGTTTTGTAAATGTGCCCAATTCTGGACTGTGCATATCGCGAGGTAGACGCGGCCGCAACTCACAGTACCCGTGTGTGTAATTAATACCAGCACTGCACGGCTATGGTACAGATGTCACTTGACAACAAACGGGCCGCGCCGGGCATTTCGACAAATCCGCATGCACTAACTGCTGCGGAAGCATGTCATATCAGACCATGAAAGTACATCCGAGGTAGTAATTCCACCATCAAACTATGTACACAGCATGCCAGGCATGGACCATTACGATCACCGATATAAGCGGTTTCGATCGAAAAAAAGAACATCTTGCACAGACAGGGTAGCCATCTGGATGATTCTTGGTCTGATTCGGGGACTTTTTGTTTGCACGGGGTTTTTATCCCTAGTGTGTGAATATTTCAAAATCAAATTATCAAAATATAAGTCTGTTCATTTTTTTCCTCTAGACAGTAATGTTGCCTCTGCATAAAGAAGTCTTCAAATAATATTGCTTGTGCAGGCTCTTATGGGACTGGTTTAGTACTCAGCAAAGGCACGTTTATAGCCTGTCGCCGATAGCTCCCTACACACGGTCGACCGACTGCATGGTCAAGTGGTTAGAGCATCCGACTTGCAGCCGGAAGGTCTGAGGTTCGACTGCTGGCCGGGTCGCGAGTTTTTTTTTTCGTAGGATGAAAATGGAAGAATCATGCCAATGGACGAATTAACGTCTTGGAAATTGGCTACACCCCTAATTCCAAAACAGCTTTTCGACTAATTTTTTGTAATTCTGACGCCGGATTATGAAACAAAAGGTCAATATTCCTTGTCCACTTAACCCTAACCTTAATTCTAACCCTAACCATGATTTTGAAACAAATTTAAAAGTTTTGGAAAAACCGCTTTTTCCATTTTCATCCTACGAAAAAAAAAACTAGCGGCCGGGTCATACCAAATACTTTAAAAATGGAACCTTCTGCCATTGTGCTTGGTGCTTAGCATAAGCAATGGAGTAGGGAAAACAAGCCAGTGAGCCACAACTGGAAGAAAGGCCGTTAAACAAATTGGTTAGAAACAGAGCCGTAAAACCTCATCTAACTCTAACATCCTACACACTGTCCTCACAACGATCCATTGAAAATCCGGGGTCTTCCACCTGCATGGTGCTGGACTGATTTTTTTTCTTGTGGCAAAGCTAGGACCTTAAGTCCTTATTTACTGTGTCATTACTTTTCCTTTCCAAATCATTAACTTAAAATGCAGTTGTTTTTTAAATCACTTTAAACCTCTGAAAAGTTCCGAAAATTTGAAATAAAATCATCAACTTTGCCACTTCGTAAAACTTACTGCAGCGTTCGAAATATTTGTTGATATCAAAATGCCGTGTGCATAACATTGTGTCATCACATAGAACAACTGCAGTTCATATATATACACATGACAATTGCCTCTGCAAACATTCCGTATACTGTCGTAACAATGTAGCTTATTAACATACTGATTTAAACAAAGGGTTCATTAATCACCCAGTAAATATTACGGCACGACAAAGTTGCTACTTTCATTTCAAGTTTTGGCCCCTACGCAAGACTGAAAGTGTTCACTTATATCTTACCTTTGACTTTGGTCCGGGTACTTCTGTCTTCATTAAAGGTCCATCGTATTCACCAGGGACCACATTAAGAACAGGAGTTGCTGAGATGCTTCTAAATAGCCCTGTTGATTTGGAGTTACAATTATTAATATTTCAAATGCTTCATTTTTAAAGTTTCAGAAAAAGTTTCAAAACATCATGGTAAGGGTTAACTGGCTGCACAATAAACTGAAAAGTAAAAAGGCAAAAAGCCAGGTGACATTTTAGTAGCTATGAAAGTTAGTCGTCAGTATCTCAAATGCATTGTTTACATTCAAGGGAAATGTAGGGAAAATATCGAGCATGTTGAAAGTCTGGGAGACATTGTCCCTTGTCCCCTCCTGAAATGAAAAAACCTTGCACAGGTCTGTCAGAGGTGAACAGGTTATACTGGTATGTTGATTCAAATACTTGCACCAAATCCCTTACTGTTGCTTGTAAATACCCAAAGTTTAAAGAGAAAATGCAGTCACCCTAATTTAATTGTTGTAACCCGGTATCCTAGTTCATGTATGGCTCTGTTTAATCATGTGATGATATTTTTGTCACTGAGATGCTAAATTAATGGAAAATCACCACCTTGTTTACCTTTAATATGAAAAAAGTTTGTTCGGATACATCATGAAAGAAATTTTTAATGAAAATAAGAAAAAATTTGGAAGTTGTTAGGGATGTTTCACGCTAAATGTGGAATCACTGCTCATTCCCTTCAGTCTCTCTTTAGTTTGACCTCATGGAAGTCTGGGTATTAATTTTTAGAAACAATTGTGGAAACCTAATAGATGAATAATCTGTTGCATGCATTTACACATGATCATTTCCACTAGGGCTCTGAGCAGACAGCCAAACAAGCGAGAAAAAATCTTTGGAGCAGCAGGTGTTAACTATGTACTTCTTTTCACATGTACATATTCTAAAACCTGTACACAATGACAGGGATCATCTGATTCCCCAATATTCATGAGGCTCATGTGGTATTACATCCCGACTGTTCATTATTATTATTATTATTGTTATTGTTATTGTTGTTGTTGTTGTTGTTGTTGTTGTTGTTGTTGTTGTTGTTGTTGTTGTTGTTGTTGTTGTTGTTGTTTGTTATTGTTATTGTTATTGTTATTGTTATTGTTATTGTTATTGTTATTATTATTATTATCATTATCATTATCATTATCATTATCATTATCATTATCATTATCATTATCATTATCATTATCATTATTATCATTATCATTATCATTATCATTATCGTTATCATTTTCATTTTCATTATCATTATTATCATTATTATCATTATTATAATTATTATCATTATTATCATTATTATCATTATTATCATTATTATCATTATTATCATTATTATCATTATTATCATTATTATCATTATTATCATTATTATCATTATTATCATTATTATCATTATTATCATTATTATCATTATTATCATTATTATCATTATTATCATTATTATCATTATTATCATTATTATCATTATTATTATTATTATTATTATTATTATTATTATTATTATTATTATTATTATTATTATTACTATTATTATTACTATTACTATTATTATTATTATTATTATTATTACTATTATTATTATTATTATTATTATTATTATTATTATTATTATTATTATTATTATTATTATTATTATTATTATTATTATTATTATTATTATTATTATTATTATTATTATTATTATTATTATTATTATTATTATTATTATTATCATCCGCATGGATTAGGCATTAAGGCGACAGTTCATGCTAATTCAACAACATTAAGGCGACACTTGTCATTAAGGTGACCGTTTATGTGTCGCCTTATTTCTTAGGTAGTAGATAGAAAAATTATTTCATTGTCGGAAATACGCCTAAATTGTTAGAAAAATTAAAATTTTTGTACACAAGTCAATGTAACTGTCGCCCTGAGGTGCAATCCACGCTAATTATTATTATTATTATTATTATTATTTCATCATCATCATCATCATCATCATCATCATCATCATCATCATCATCATCATCATCATCATCATCATCATTATTATTATTATTATTATTAATTTAATAAAGCGCACTATCAACCAAAAAGTTATCTAATGCGCTGTACAAAAACAAAGGAGAGCATGAAAATAGGCAAGACTGTAAGGAAAAGACAGTAAGTGGAAAATACCATAAGAAAGGACATAAATACTGAGCAACAAAAGCAACAACAAAACAATCAATACATGAAAAATAGCCACGTTTTAAGCTTTGTCCTAAAAACCTGAAGTGTTGGTGCAAATTGAATATCACTTGGAAGATCATTCCAAAGACGTGGGCCGGCAACCGCAAAAGAACGATCGCCAAAAGATTTGCAGTGTTGATTGACTGTTGATTGACTCTGAAGTATGAATATTCGAATGGGAGTGCTGAGGTTACTGTTCTACCATCTTCTCACTTTATAACATTTAGATACTTAGACGTGACCTCTTCAATGAGTTCATATTAAGTGACAAAAATTACATAATAAAACCCTATTTATGTTTGGTTGCATGAAAGGTATACATAGAAACGGGCCGACTTGTTTTACTCCATATTTTTTGAATATTTACATTCGTTCTTTGTTGTGATCATGAAAATGAATTTCAATAGCGTCTAACCTGTTTGCAAAATTGAAGAATGATTGCAAAAGATGATGACTCTTGGTATTATGAGAACACCCAATATAGGTGCAGGAGTAACAATGTACATGTCTGCCAGGCAGGCCATCTCTGCAAACTGGCATTAACTGTAATAAACCAACTGGTGAACAATGCCTCTCAAAGCCCATCTCAAAGTCCGTAGCTAGCAGACAAACTCCTTCTAAAGTACTTATTGTGTTCTTTTTCGCATTTATGCATCCTATACAGTCACATGACACCTTGGTAAAGGCGCTTCAAATTACCAGGGAGGATAAAGCAATGCTTTGCATGTATAAAATGGGGATGAACAGTCTCACAGTGGTAAAATTTCACATTGTTATATTGTACACTATGCACAGGAAATGTGTGGTGAAAGTTTTATAGCAACCGTAATGTAGTAGAAATGTTAATCTATATACTTTCACTACTAGCACACAAGCCAATACCCCGGATATTTAATATGAGTAGACTATCGAACAGTTAGAATATAGATATGGAATGCTAAACCACGCCCTTGGTCATCTCCCTCTGTCTTGCACTTTAACCATTAATCCAGGATATATCTCTGAATCCTGAGGATATGACAGGAATGTACACAATTCTGTTCGAGAGTTAGTTGCAAACATACAATAGGACTCATAAGTAAATTGGCGTTATACACAGACTTCGACAAATACTCCCCCGGCAGTCCGGGGGATGAAAAAATGTTCGGGCAAGTGTACTGCTCAATATCGTAGCGGCCCGTGGGGCAAGTACCCCAGCGAAGTCTCCTCCAACAAAAGAGTTCTAAGGCACATTACAAGTGGAAAAGTAGATGCTAACGCGGACAAGTACACTAAGAGAACAGCTAGCTCAATGGGCAGGTAACGAAAAACAATTTCGAAGCTTGGTTATGAAGATATTTTTCGTACATCTATTCTATTCAGGAATCTAGCTGTACCAGTTGCACAAATGCCCTTGAAGGCCTGAACTAGGTTCAGATGCCTCTGTTGGAGGCCTTCACCACGGCCTCTGGTCTCCCGGTAGTAGGCAATTCTTTCTTTATGTGGAGAATGATAAGCACAAACTTCCTTACCTAACCTTACATGAAAATAATTCATTACGGGTCGTATTTACGCGACGTTATTGGCTACAGTACAAATGCAGCCTTACATGAGATATTGTCATAGATTTTACTGCATTTAGTGATGATGATGTAGGGGACGGTCAGTATTCTACCAATCATTACACTGAGGATGACTTTGTTAAAAGTTTTATTGAGGAAAATTGTAGGGGTGATTCAATTTAACATATCAATCCCCGTAACCTTTCTAAAAGCTTTGATACTATTACTGACTTGTTATTATCTTTAAAGCATGATTTCTCATTCATTGCTATTACCGAAACATGGATAAATGAAACGACCAATTGTAGTATGTTAAACATTGATGGTTATAGTTTGTTGCATAACGATGGGTTTGGACGGAGGGGTGGTGGCGTTGGTATCTATAATAAAAATAACATCAACGTTAAGATGAGAAATGGTTTAAGTTCTTTGTTCAAAGATAAAACAGAAACTATATTTATTGAGGTTTTGAGTGAGACTCGTGGCAACACTATTGTTGGTGTCCAAACCTCCTGATGGTGATTTCCATTGTTTTAATCAGAACATAAGCAACTGCCTAGAAGTTATTTCAGTTGAAAACAAACTTTTTTTTATAGCTGGTGATTTTGATATTGACCTTTGAAAATCACCTTCCTCCCCACCTGCTGAAGCTTTCTTAAATACTTTACATTCATATGCTTTTCATCCAACGATCGACAAGAGCATTAGAACTAGTGAGACCTCTTCAGCTTTAATAGACAGCATATTTACAAATTAATATTGTTACCGTGTCTATGTGCGGAATGGTATTATGATATCGGAAATTTCCGATCACTAACCCATCTTTGCTTTTTGTAATAATCTTCTTATAAAACGTAACTACCCTAAGAGTGTTACTTATATTAACAACACATATTAAGAACATGGCTAGACTTCGATATGAGTTCTCATTAATTGATTGTACGATTGCTACCAATGATCGTGATGCAAATTCTTTTTTTTTTCATTTTTTCATCGTTTATTTCAATATAACTCAAAAACATTTTGCATGAAACGATGCAAATTCTGCTTACTCCAAGTTTACCGAAATCATACAGAATGCATATCAGCGCTGTTGTCCGTTAATTACACTCAAACGTAAGATAAATAACTCTAAATCACCTTGGCTTACAACTGGTATTTTTAAGTCTATTCCTAAGAAAAATCTCTTATTTGCTAAGTTCAAAAGGAGTTTCTCAACCGACCATAAGGTAGCTTACACCAATTATAGGCCATTTTCTCTTTTACCCTCTGTTTCAAAACTTTTCGAACGTTTAATGTAAAATAGGATTTCCCGTTTTATTCATAAGCATTATATCCTTACGTCTTTTCAGTATGGCTTCCGCAAAGTTTATTCAACCGACATGGCTGCTGCTATCCTAATAGACAAAATTTCTACAGCATCAGACAAAAAACTTTCCGCAAGAGGAGTTTTCATTGATCTTTCAAAGGCATTTTATACCATTGACCACAATATTCTGTTAAACAAACTGTTAGCTTGTGGTTTTCGAGGAGTTGCATATGCTTGGACCAAATGTTACTTGAAAAACAGAGTTCAGTATGTTCATTACAACGGTATGTCCTCATATAAATTAAACTGTAATGTTGGTGTCCCCTAAGGTTCCATCCTTGGTCCATTGCTTTTCCTTTTATATATAAATAACATTCATTCTGCATCCAAAGTGTCAGATGTTATTCTTTTCGCTGATGACACAACGATTTTTTTCAAGAGAACCTAAATGATGTGATTTTACAGGCAGAGGAGGAATTCACTAAAGATTTACTTTGGCTCAATGCAAACAAATTATCCTTAAATATTAAAAAACGAAAGTACTAATTTTGAAAACAAAAGACACGACGATTCAAATCTTTATCTATGTCTTGGAGGCACCTTTATTAAGCCGTCATCATACACAAAATTTCTGGGAATCTTAATTGACAATAAACTGAACTGGAAAGAACACATTTCTCATATTACTAAAACAATAGCCCGTGTAAATGGTATCATCTATAAAACCAAGAATTCTTCCCAAAAGTGTACTCACATTGATTTATAATGCTCTGATCCTTCCTAATAGCTTATTACTCTGGGGAAATGCTCACAGGACTTTTTTAAATAACTTATATATTTTGCAAAAGACGATTATTAGGAATATCCATGGTGTCCCATACAATACTCATTGTACTCCTTTGTTTATGGACTCTAACATTTGAAACATTTTCGATCTTTACAGCTATCAAGTTGGCATCTTCAGGTATAAATTTCATCACGGTCTTTTACCAGAAAGCTTTGATTCGTTTTTTTTTTGCATACAACTGCGACTGTCATAACTATAATACTCGCACAAAAGAATTTATACATGTACATTACTCCAGGACAAAACTTAACCAATCGCAAATTCACAGTCATGGAGTTTTCCTCTGGAACTCTGTTCCAAGTAAGATAAAGGATTCAAAATCCTTGCATCATTTTAAAACATCACTCAAGCGTTATATTCAAATTCCAATAATCAAATTTAGCTAGTGTCTTTTAATATTTATTGACCCATTGCTCGTCGGTATTCATAAGGAAATGTTTCGTAGTTACATATATGTATTGCCTCCAAACATGTATTCTGTAACTTGAAAGTGTGTATTTTTGACGTTTTACAGAAAGACAGAATTGAGTATACATTTGAGTGTGCATAATTTGTTCCTCAGTCTCACCTAATTTCCCTTTTTACCTATTCTAGGTTCCTTTGTCGCTGTTGTATTTTGTAATTCCAATTGTCTTGCTTTTTTTCTTAGAAGGGATCAGACTTGAAAAGCTCTGCTTATTCTGATCCCTCTACCTATCGCATTTTAGTAATCTGTATCATCTGGTTATTACAGCTACAAAGTACCATACTTCACCATTACCTACTTAAGGATCTGTTTCTACTTCCGCATTATGTACTATTAATTTACACTTAATTATGTTGATATCAATCTATTTTTATGGCCCCGGCAATTTCTTCACATACATCAATACACTGTATTTTGAATTTTATGTGAAAAGGATCAACATCGCATTCCTATACTAATCACTCCATTTTTGGTAACTAGTGACTGGCAGTAGTATATGACTAGATTGGGTCAGCAATCTCGTCTCAGACAGTGAAATTATCCCTGCAAAGTTTACGTTTAACCCTCCTGTAATTTAAAATAATCACCTGTCTTAATCTACAGTAGCCTCTACTAAGGTAATGTTTGCATAAGGCCATATCCAGGGCCTACTGTGAGTATTTTCACCGCATCACTGCATTGCACATCTCTCTGTATGTTAAACATTTTTTCAGGTGCTCGTTCTATAACATTTGTATTTAAGTCCTGTTGTGTGCTCGTGTCGATAATACTTCTTCGGTGTATAGGGGAAGCCACATTGAAATGCACTTACGTCACATGAAAAACCTCTGTGGCTAGATTGCAAAAGGTATAATTGAGCAAATCAGATTCAAGCTACTGTTTGAATTCATGTCAATGACATTGCAGCCGCCACTGTTAATAGAGCTGTAAGGAGAGTCCTTAATATGCTTCCATGATGTGATTCCTATACCATTAAGAATTTTTTGGCACATTGCAGGAGCAAATTTCTTCACTTACTTTAAATATAAAGCCTAGTAGGCAACAAACTATTACCATAGTCTCAATGTTATTCAGGGTTTGCCACAATACTGTGACTCTGGGACAGAGCGGACAGTTATTCAGCTCTTTAGGAATTTTGGTTATGATAGCTATCATTCAAATGAAATCTACAAAACTTACCTGGTTTCGGAGTAAGTAAGGTCTGATACTCACCTCTTATTTACACATTTAATTCCCAAACTTGCCTGGAACTACTATCTGGCATAAATTACCAGCACCGGGATGGCGTCCTCACACTTTAGAGGGCGAAGTGGTAGAACCACTCTTCTTCTCTGCTCTTGCCCGTCTTCGAGACTGGACGTGCCCGGAAACCGCGGAGCTAGAGCTACGAGGTGTACCAGGTGTGTTAGTGGTACCACTGATCCACAGCACAGACGACCCGCAAACCCAGCAATGAAAACTCCGAGGTGGTGCATAGTTGGTTTGTAGAATTTCATTGCATTTGCAATTGGTCTCATATATAATCTGCAGAAGGGAAGCACATCGACCAGGCTTGCCATGAGGTCTATGAGTCATAGTCACTTCCGGGTCCACACTGATGTCTTCTTAGTTTCGGAGAGGGTGAAGGTGACTAGTGACTCTACTCGTTTCGTTGTCGGGGAGATTGGTCCTCACCTTAGGTCTATGTTGGCCAATAGACAAGTGATTTCTGGGTCGGGCCCTCTTCAGACTTGTCCATACTTACGATCTACCCGACATCCTCGAGCATTTGGATCACAAACTGCGCTGTCTGGACTGCTTCGGGCTCTGAGTAGGCGAGAAATGGAAGTCTTCGAGGTAGGCGAACACTGTTATTCCTCCGAGGCGGAGGTGGGCCGGAACCACCAATGTTGTTCTTGTGAAAACTCTTGTCGAGGTTGAGAGACCGAACGGTCGGACCTTGAAAATATTATCCACACACTTGTATCGGAAGGGGAGGAACTTGTGACAGGACAGATGCATCGGCGCTTGTAGGTATTCATCCATCAGTTCTATATTGACGGCCAGGAACCGACTGACAGGGTGGGTACAAAGTGGTAGAGAGTTTTGATCCGGGACTTCTTAGGGTAAAACGTATGCTGCGTCGAGCAGGTGCGAGTTTATTTTCGGGGCCAGTCTCCGGAATGCCGTCCTATAGAGTGGCATGTTGTGACCTCGTTCCAGTGGGCATATGGCCTCTTTTTCCAAAACATCTGTTATTTCTCTTTATAGGACCAAGCGCCAGGCCCGTAGTCAAGGGGGGCCAGGGGGCGAAGTCCCCCCTTGGAAAATTTTTCGCCCCCCTAGAAGATCAAAAACTAGCATTGCCGTAATGCATTTTAGTATGTTTCGCCCCCTCTGGAAAATTTTTCGCCCCCTAGAAGCTTTTTCGCCCCCTCCCCTCCAGCACCTTGTCTGGTTACGGGCCTGCCAAGCGCTTCCCTTGGTCTCTCATGTACCAGTCTTTTAGGACTCCTCATACCCATGAATTTGGGCTGAGTTTCTCTAAGCTTTTCCAGAAATGCATAGATGGGAGCTGTGCGGTAGGTTGGGTATCCCTAGGGTCGTAATTGAAAAGAGGTACCGTTGCCGGTACGGAAGCCTTTACCTCTCTCGCTTTTCGGTTGTCGCCTGTCGGCCTGCGGCCTCTGTAAACGAGTAGGTGGTTGTCCTTCCGAACGTCTCCTGTCCCTGGAAAAGCTCGGGTGGGAGGAGGGCTTTGTGCTGTGTCTCGACGGGGAACGATGTCTTTAATGGGGACTGCCGGTGTTTCATGAGGACGGAAATCCGCCTGTTTTAGGTCCTTCAGATGTTTCCCTTCAGCTTGGACGTGCTCTTCGAACTTTCCGCCGAAGGCTTGACACCTCGTCATGGTTAGCTTTAGAAACCTTCTTTTGTCCGGGGACATCCATACTAGTGAGTCCATCACTCAATCTTGACAACAGGCCTAGTATATTGATGAGGTATCCTGTGTCCCTTTTCGAGATCTCTTAATCGCCGACTGGGCGGAAGGCTCTGTTCAGTACCCAACTACCCATACCAAGAAAGGTTCTTTACCGTCGGTGCCTTGTGCTTTTCATGGCTGTCCATGGCTTCTACTTCCCTGAGTTTATCGATGACCGCATCTGGGATCGGTAGAGTTGCGAAAAGGTCCTTTCAAGTCCGATCTTTTAATCTGAAATCTCCGGCTACGTTCCAAGATCACGACGCCTATCTCTTCTCGGCGATGGCCTGGAGTCTTTCCGCACATTCTACATCTACCGGCATGAAGAATATTGGCATAGATTAGGGCGGTTGAGGAAAAGATTAGACTTTTTGAAGCCGGTTGTTCTGGAGGCGGTTTTCTTCAAGTCATGTCTTCTTAGGACCCTATGCGGTCCTCTCAAAGGCCCCTGTTGTAAATACTTTCCCCGGGAGGGGTTCCTTATCAGAGTCTAAGTTGGACGAACCTGCCTCGTCGTCGGAAATTGGGTATAATTGGCGATAATTCGACGCTTATTCCAATAATTGATGCTCTTCTTACGTGTCTGAGGCGAAATGTTGTGCTTTGGATGCTACTGTACGAGGCTTAGTCACGGGATGGCTGGGTAGCCTAGCTATTTTAGGTGGCCTTGGTGGCCTGTAAAGTCAAGTTCTGTAACTGTGAGATGGCTTGTGTTGGGAGTTCCTGCGACTGGTGGCGACATGTAATAAGGCCCGCCATCCGCGGGAAGATCCTGACGATGGCGGAAATGATGATGATCTCCTGCGTCGAACGGCTCCCTGACTGGAATGAGTCGTGATTCTCCGGCGCAACATTACCGTCCTGGGAAAACTGTAGATCCAGTTCCGTACTGAGACTCGGTTAGGTCTCGGACCCCAACAGCTCAGATGGACGTGATTTGGCCCTGTCTCCTCCGCTGGAAGGGGGTCTTGGACCTCACTGGGTTCATTGGAAGAGATGGTGGTGTGTCCACGGGTTTGGCTTAGCTTGGTTCAGGAGAGGGATCCTAGACCACTAGTTCTTCCTGAGCCATAAGTATTGGCTTCTTCGCTGGAAGACGGATTTTGTCGGCTAGTTGTGCCCCTTTAGGATCTTGGTTGAGCCGTGAGAAGGTGAGGGCTAATTGGTCTTTCGCCCGCCGCTAAGAGAGTCAGATTACTCTGGCCCCGTCTGTGATGAAGACTTAGCTTTGTTCGCCTTCTTAGGATCCTTCTTTTTTAACCACCAGCCCCCTGTGGGCTGGGGGTTGTAGAATATGCCCACGGTATTCCCCGCCTGTCGTAAGAGGCGACTAAAGGGGAGGACTTGCACTGAATTTGAACTGTATTTGAAACCGAACTTGAACCGTATTTATCTAGTTGACACTATATAACACATTCGTGTTGGTGTGTCGTTAAATCTCATCTAACTAACTAACTTTTAACCACCAGTTTACCCCGTGCTATGGCAAAGAAACTCCTGATCTGTCCAGAATTTGGCAGGTTTGGAACAAGGCCTCCTCCGAAAGGATCTATAAGCGGGACACTGATCGTGGTAGTACCAATCGGGTCCGAACCGCTTCCAGTGGGTGCATCGCCCCTGATCTTGACCATCAACATCTGTAGACATATAAAGGACAACAACAAAACATGCAAACAACGACCCGAGGCCGGAAAAGACCCGGGCGAGCCAAGCAGCTGCCCTACTGGTAAGGAGGTGAGAGAACCGTAGGTCACCCCACCAAATTCAAAAACAACATGTAATCAATCCTGGGTCCACAAAAGGCCGGGGAAGCCAGGCGGCGTCCCCACGTGGTTAGATGCATGTCACGCCGCCAAGTTCAAACATGCAAAAATAAGACATGCAGGAAAGGCATACTTAAAGTGCCAAACAGCTTGAGCAAAAGCTCAAAGTAAGCAAATAGAGCTAAAGAGTAATGTTGTCATAGTTAGCATAACTACAACAAACGTTGCTAGATAAAACGAGCTGGAACAAAGGCTAAATAGTTCAAGCAAAAACAAGTAACGAACATGCTTCCTCCACAAAGGAGAGCTAGGCGGCAAAATAACTTAAAATAGCATAGGTTTCGGATAGAGGCAAACAAAAATTTCTGGCATGCATAAGCGAAGCTATGAACAGAAAGCTAGCAAAAGAAATGACAGCTTACACACATAAAGACTAGAGATCAATAGCATGCAAAATTTTAGAGAGGACACAGGGTTCCGGAATTTTCGCGGAATTACTCCCAATGTTAACGAAGGAATCCACGTGAGAGGCAATAAAAATAGGCTAAGCCTTAAACTAATCACAAAAATGAAAGTATTTATTAAAGAACCTCTTCGATGGTTAATACCTACTTTAGGAAACTCCTGGAAAGAAACCACACTTTAGGAATCCTCCAAAAGAAGATGAAAAATCACAAGTTACCAAACAGTAGCAAAATAACTTTTCTAATAATTTATGCCAGATGGTACTTGCAGGTAATTTGGGGAATTACATATGTAAAAAGGAGGTGACGGGTGATGAGAAGCGATGTAGATTTAAATATTCCTATCAATGTCGTTGTTAACTTGGTCTGTATTCTGCACAAAAAATTCTTACATTAGAAGAAAGGAACGCATCACAGCCTATTACCGAAAAAGACCACAATTATTGCTACTCTATTGCTCTTAGTTCACAAGCAGTTACTAATTTAAAACAAAGTCTCCAATGTATATACCAACTTATTTGTTGCCTCATTTAAAATTTAAAACATTTTTAGAAGTAGTGGACAAAGGGATTAATAATGAAAGGTCTGACACTGATAGTAACCCCAAACGTTGTAGACCAAAATTTGACCCTGGTACATATGGTTAATTAATTATTACATAGCTCTTTGTAAAGCAAGGTCCAGTGAGCAACTTTCCTATAAAAGAGTGGGTGACTTTTACATTTCGACTTACAAAGTTAATGACTGGTCTAACTAATCTAACCTCTCAGTTCCTGCTACTTAAAAATACTGGACCTAAAAATATCAACTGGAACAAAATCAAGAATTTTCATTAGAAGAAAAGGCTGACTGTTTAAGAAAAGTGGCTTTTCATGAATTTCACCAAAAACTTACCTGTTATAGGAATCTATGAGATCTAATTACCTCACGTATTATTACTACTATTGGACAGCCCCATCAACCACGGAACAACTACTGGCAATAAGAAATCCCCTTCTGATGGCGCTCTAACTAGGCCTACTTCCTATCCTGCTTGCTCTAAGACGCCCTTGTTTCATTGAAACCCTCAAGATGGTACCCAAGAGAATACGGAGGAGTAAGCACAGAAGTCAACCCACCAAACGTCCCGACCAAGAACCAGGAACACAAACGTAGACTAACATAACCCCAAAGCGGCAAAGAACGCTCGATAAAGTCGAGATTTGCCTGTAGACTAGAGTTAATGGCCCTGCAGGCCGGGCCGCACAGAAACGTTGATAGCACTAACAGTACTGATAGCAAGTTTTGAGCGCACTGAAGCTTGCAGTAAGAGGGACTAGCTGTCAGTGCTGAAAGAGTATCAGTAAAATGCCGCACAGAAACTTTCACTAGTGGTAATGTTATATCAACTCACTAACTTTTATAGCACAAAATTCTTTCTTAAGGGGGAAATGTAGCGCGCAGCGGCCGACATCGATTTTGTCGATGACGGAACGATCCGAAAAGGCGGAGATGCAGATCTTTAAAAGAGGAAAGTGACAATGAGTTTGTTCAAAGCAAAACTTTTCAACTTTTCTTCATCTCTTCGATGTAGTAGGAATTGAATTAGAAGATCGGTATACCTTGAGTAACAAACAAGTTTCCGTGATGGAAGTGTAGTAGCAGTGGTCATTAGAGAAAAAGTGTTAAATATTAACTTAATTGAGTTATTTGCATTAGTGCTAGGGAAAAAATTGCTGCAGACTGGGCTTTGCTCAATTCCCACTTATTTGAGCTTCCTCTGTTTACGTAGTAGTAGGTTAACACTTCACCATAAATGTGGGGGTAGTCATATTCGTTTTTGTTATCCGTTGTGAAGTCCTCCTTAATGATATTGACATGCAGAGAGGCGGTAACGTAGTAAGAATTTTGTCAATACAGAGGGATGAGCAGTGAGGACTTTTGGACGGGGATGAAAATGAGTGGGTGGGGATTTCACGTAGGTTACCATGAGTATATGCCCCGTGAATTTGGCATATTGAGGGAATATACAAAGAAAATTAGTTGGATACCACATTTTTATTTTAAATGAGTTTATTTGAGTTGGATCTTCAATTTCATGTGTTTTTTGTCACAGGCTATTGAGTTTTACCTACATCTTGGTTGTAAATGGACAAATTAAGACATTCTGCACATCTAACACACAACTGAAACAGTAATGATAGGTAAATTAATGATTGAAATCATGTGTTACAAATTCGTCACCAGACACTTTTCACCATTAAGTATGAATCATATTCAACCCCTGTTCAAAGACAACCAATGAGTCATGAAACTTATACCAACTTGATTGACAGGCTTGCAACTCCTCTTACGAACAGTCTGAGCTGTTGTGATCAAGGGTTCAATTGTACATACATGTTATATATTCAAGAGAGACTGGTCTAGCAAGAGCTAACCTTCATAGCAGGTGTCGAATGTGTACGTCTCTTTCACGTACATATTCTAACTCCTGCGAATAATGATAGAGATCATCCAATTTTGCTATATTCATAAGTCTAATTTGAAGTTACCTCTAGACTGTTGATTGGTTTCGATATGTGACTATTCATGACTGAGCTTTTTACTGTAACGTTGTTGTACCGCCGTCTCACTTTTACACCTAAGTCAATGGAACTTCTTCATGTAGTGAGTTTTAAGCAAGAGAAATCACAAGCCAAAACGCCATTGACTTTGGTCGTCTGAAATAATCAGACTTGATTAAGTCGATTTTTCGTTGAATATTTACAACTTGTGTTTGTTGTGATCCTATACATATAGTTAACGATATTTACGTAGTTCAACGAAGAATTATTGCGAACGTTCTCGGATGTTGGTATTACGAGTGCAGCCAGTATAGGTGCAGGAGTAATACACGTCCGCCGCTTGGACGAGCATTGTGATTTACAAGTTCTTAAGCCCATAAAAACTACAATTTTTCACATTTTCAGTAAATATAGGAAGTGATAAATGATTTAATGAAACTACTTAGAAGTATTGTCATACAATGCTTTCCTTCAAACTCAATTAAACTCAATGAGCCCCTTTGAGCCTACATTAATATTTGGTCCATAAGGCTGTCCTTTTTTATTACATTCCTAAACACCCAATATTTTGTGTTAATTTTTAGTGCTCTGAGGAGCACAGTGTGCAAAGAGGATCATGCTTTCTCGAACATACACCATGGCATGACCCTATGTGTTGGTTGTAAGGGGCCGCACCACTGCACTCAGCTCGTGACGAAAATTAAACCCAAAGGTGGTCCGGATCCTAGTTATTTGATAGAGGCCCCCTTCTACCTACAGTGGCTTAAAGACATTCTATCTTCCTCACAGCCACTGGTTCGATTGAGTCCAGCCTTCAATTTTGCACTACATCCCGATTATTTTGCACTGATTTAGAATATGCATACATGGTTGACGACGTGTATGGTTTATAATCCCGTGTCACCAGCATTTGCACATGTTGTCACCATTGACCTCTGTGACAATATAAACCACTTCATATGTTGTCTAATTAGCAAGAGCTGAGGGTGTAGAAAGTTTGCCTTTTAATCTATGCGAAGGACGTGCATCAATTGTGGTTCCCATTTGACGTGATCTATGGACAAACTTCCGCACCATTTTTCCTTGTAAATGAGGTGACATACTTGAATAAAACACCCCAAATGGCGAATACTGGCCAAACCAAGTGGGAACTCCCCGACCTGTAAATAGAATTAAACGCCAATAATATGCTAATGAGCCTAACAGCGCCTTATCAGGGAGCAGCTCTATCAGCATCTTCTCTGCATTTATTTTGTGCCTACTGATAGTAGCAGGTTTGATAGGGAGTTGATAGCACTATCAAAGCTGCCTCTATCAACGCTCTGTGTTTTGGAAAACCTCGGCGGAGCCCATGGACATTTGTAGCTGCTTGGTCTAAATAAAAGGTCAGGTAAGTGGAAGGGTAAGAAAATGGGGAACAGAATCTCGGGAGTCCCATTGTAGCGCCCTTATAGGTTCCGATGCATGGTGGGCGATGGGCGATAGGTGAGGGTATGTACGGCTTATGGATTCCTAAAACAGGTAAGTTTTTGGTACATCTGTTTCGCTCGTACTTATCTCCCCTATTTTACTATTGGAAAGACGAGCACCGTGATGATTGGGAACCAACAATGCTTTCAGAACAGGTTGCGATAAGAGCCTTTTGACAGCCGTGAGTATCCCCATTCAAGCAGAGTACGGACATCATTTAGTTTCCACAAGTCTCCTGAAGGCTAACAAACCTTCGTTAGATTGTAGGCCATGAAATGCAGCCTGGAAGAGAATACGAGATGAAGGGGTAGAGAGGGGTAGAGAGGGGTTAACGCAGTGTTCAAATGCCTAGAAAGGCATATTCTCCTATAAAGGGACCAACTGTCTTCCAGTCATAACAATTCCGGCGATTCTGAATGGGCCGATTGCAATAAAGAGATAAATTTCGTGGAACTGGTACTACCCCTCTAGATCATGAGCTAAACGTCCGACCGACTAGAAAATAGCGCAGGATCAGGCACAATCGAAATATTTTTGTGAATTCATTTACAGACAGCAAAAATCCCTATCTCTTTCCGTTCCCAAGATATTTGCATTTTTCTAAATTAGAAGGGTTCCCGGCCGACAGAGGTATCCATCATTTCCAGTACATCTGTTACAATTCGCAAAGCTTGTCAATAATCCGAACAAAATTGGTACAAAAAGACGAAAAGTTCACAAGCCGGATGTGAAATACGTACAAAAGGTGATCCCTTTTAATAAAACAATGCCACAGGAGCCTTCTCTCTGGGAATTTAGGGGCGAAGGTCCTGGAACAGGAAACAAATGTAAGCAAGGACACTAGACCATGAGCTGAGGAGCACAGGCTGCGATGTCACAGGATTCGGAACTAATAAGCAACGGTCTAAGAAGTGGAAACATAGTTGCAAACGAGCGGACTGTCTCTGTAACTCTCCCGGGAACCGAGAAAGACAGGATTCCGAAGCCAAAAGACACAGCTCCCAGGACTACACAAACTCTGAGCTAAGCAACACGTGGCCGGAAATTCAAACAGTTGCAAACGAGCGGACCTTCTCTTCCCCATACTTAGGGAACCGCCGGAGCTGGAAGACACAATTTCCGGTAATATCAGATCTCAGAACTGAGGAACACGGTCTTAGAACTAGAAACTCAGAAGTGAAACTTTCACATAGAACCAGGAATCGAGGAGCACGCGACCGGAGCCTGAAACAAAGTTCCCGGCGACACAGGATCTCGGAGATGAGGAACACGGGTTCCGGAACCGAGAAACACAGTTCTGACCGGAAACGCTCCCACTCTCTCTGGAACTGGATCCATAACTGGTACTACGGATCATGGTAGGATTCGTCCTCGCCTCGTAAGAGTCTCTCCCCTAGGGACTGATGGCTGGGGACTGAATAACAAGATGGAGAAGGCTTGAGGACTAATAAGATAACGTTTGATGGATCCAGACATCATAACTCTCTCATTTGGCCTTATGTGCAGTGTTGTAACGAGTCACCCAATTTTGAAGTCGAGTCAAGTCATTTACTGCTTTCAATGTGACTCGAGTCGAGTCAGTGAATCGAGTCACTGTATTATTTCTATGAGGAAAATTATGATACAATTGCTCGAGTCATTTCCCTTCAGAAAATTAGCGACTCGAGTCATGACTCGTTACAACACTGGTTATGTGTGGGTGATCTCTTCTCCACAGCCGGCCCCAATAGTCGCTGAGGGGGCCTCTTATTCCCTCATGGGCCAACTCTTTCCTCTGGTCCATAAAAAGTCGTATTTGTTACCCGGACAACATCTTTCTCTCGTATGTCCTTATATATGGGTAATATACACTCCACATCCAGCCGTTTGTGTGGCAGAGAGAGCCTCTCGCTCTCTCCTGGGCCAAAATCTTCCTCCGATCCATAAGGTGTCCCCTCTGTTATCCAGCTGCTTTCAAAGATCCTGCATTTGACACAGAAGAAAAACAGGGTGAGAAGAACATTAACTGGAGGAAAGGGTCTAGGAGACACGGTCCAAGAATCAAGGCCCAAGAATCACACTCGGCCCGGAAGTACACCCCGTGGGGCCACCGGTAAGCAGAAGCTTCACCAGGGGCCCAGAGTTCCAGGACGATAACCCGGTCACACCCGGTAACACAGCGCCTCGTTAATACTACTTCCTGGAACCAGGAGGTCGGGCGCCAACTGAACCCTAACACAGAAACACGAAGCTTGGAACCAAATACCGGAACTTCAAGCCCGGGGACCAAAGCCAAGTAAACGGGCGCAATGAGGGAATAGGAGATAGGTCTACGACTGAAACCCGAATCCGCTAAGGTACAAAAGGAAAGACACAGGAAACGACATAGTTTCGTCAATCCTTTATTCACATTTTTTCTTTTTTTCTTTCTTCTTTGCTAGAGTAAATGACACACCTTTAAGGACGAAGCAGGTGGAGAGGAGCTCCGAGCGGAAGCTCAATAGGAGTACCAACTTTCTGCAATAACCCTTCTGGGCTGCAACTCGAGCAGATTTCCGCTTGGGACCCCGAGACACCTGCTACTGTAACAAGGGAACCCTACAGAAGGCCGAGGACGAGGTTACACCGGATACGTTACCCAGGAACCGTCCGGAAAAGGAGCATGTCCCGCCAAGAACTCCGAAACAGCAATTAACGTGACAACACAAAAGAAACAACAAGTAACAATAACCTCAACCTCACGTCAAGTAATTCATTTCCTGCCCTGCCTGACTGAAAACACCTTACACAAAGCTTTAACCTAGAATAATTATAATTCTGTACTAAAAAATAGAGTGAGCGACAATCAATCAAAACGAAACATTACAAACACAAAAGCAAGCAAGGAGATAGAACCTCCAAAAATGCAAGAGCCTGGCTCAACGAAGTTAAGCCAGAGGGAACATCCCAACAAAGGAGAAAATCCTAACAAGGGAACCTAACCCCCTGTTTGCACAACCCAGTCCAGGCCAACTACGAAGTAGCCAACTGTGACGAGCTGTCCAAAGGACTTCCTACGCGAAACTCGAAACGGAAAATGGCGGCCTCAACTGGGCTTCAAGCAGAACTGGTAAAGTAAATCGAGACTCCTACAAGGAAGAGTCTCACACGCTGAACAAACGTGAAAACGTCATGGGTCCGGAGAACCGACACCGCGGGAAACCGAGGACAGCCAACACACACCTATGCTTAAGAGGCCTTATCACTCCGGTCTTAGGAAATGTAAGGCTAGTATGCCTCAAAAACTTACGTAGCTACCATTAAAAGATAAGAATACTTATAAAAATTCCACTCAGTAATAAATGCACATTTGGCATGTCCTGGCAACTGGTCGAGTTTACACGGAAAACTGTTTCCTTCCCCAACCCCCCTTCCCCATTTTCCTTGCTGCAGAGTTCAGGATACTATAAGCCTAGACCAAGGCCTAACCTATCATAAGCAATACATGGTCATGAAGAACATCTTGTACTATAGCAGTCTAAGCTGGGCCACAGAAACATGGTACCCTTAACATAGCATGGTAGGGAGTAACTATAGAATACCCCGCCATGGTCAAAAACACTTCTTGAAAACAAAGAGGTCACAGTCGAGGTGTCTGTCCAGTAAGATGCTCTTATTTTGAGAACTAGTCAATATATGTCATTGTGTGAGCCTCCAGCATTGAGTGGAGGAGCAGTAGTAGCTGCTGGGGCCATTTCATAAATGCTTGTAATTTTGCCAATAAAATAAGTATGTTAGTCTTGTACAGTATATTTTCAGAAAAAAGTTAAACTCCAATGAGCCACCATTTTTAAGTGAAGGCACGGTAGCAGTCTCTACTCTCTAAATATAAAAGAGTGAAAATCCAGCAAAAAGAGTGACTACAGTGACCACTCTTTGTTTCAAGTGGAATTCCACTCTCCTCGGAGTGGAATGTCCACACATTTAGAGTTAATTAACACTCTTACAGAGTGGAACTTCAGTCTATTTCCATACGAAAAAGAGTGGTCACTGTAGGCAATCGTCGAAGAGTGAATGTCACTCTTTTTCATTAAGAGAGTATGGCCGTTTTTAAATGCATTATTTTGCAGCACAATAATTATGTGTAACTTGCATTTTATTTAAAAAGTGTTGAAGTCCACTGAGCCTCCAGTTTTCAGGGGAAGCGCAGTAGTAGTAGTCGCCGAGGCCATGCTTGCTTTTGTAATCAAGCATTTTGCAAGACAATAATTATGTGAGTGTTCTGTTAATTTGTGTACTTTTCTGAAAAATGTCCAAGTCCACTGAGTCCCTAGTTTCCAGTGGAGGTACATTTGTAGTGGCTGTGGCCGTGGCTATTATCAGAATGTGTTACTTTCCAGAGTGCATTACATGTTAAGCTAATGTTAAAGTTATGCCGAAGCTAATTTGTTAAATGATTGTGTATTTTTACCAAGGAATCATCTACTTTGGGTACTTGTTGGGGTTCTGAAAGCCCGTTTTCAGTTCGTGATATTGTTTTCTCTGAGGAACTGGCTTGTAATAAATAAAAAGATTTTAAGGCTAGTGGGGTCCCAGGGCCAGATGGGATTCATCCTGCCAGTATTCATGAATCCTCTACGATAGTTTGTCTTTGCATTATTTTCAGAAGTGTTTGGATTCAAAATTTGTTCCTTCTGATTAGTGGGTAGCTAATGTTTCTCCAATTTTAAAAAAGTTTAACTAGTGACTCTTGATACAGTTAAACCTAAAACTTGTCCCAAGTTATGTTCAGAAAAATACGTTTTGAATATTCATAATTGAATATGGACAGATATTGTGATTAACTGTGTCCAAAATACTTTTAATGATTATTTTCCTTAGTATTATCATTTATTTTAATTATTAGACGGGTGGTCATTTTGCTTTTTCCGCCATCTTAGTTGACCTGATATCCAACCAGAAAGCCAAAACGCTTAGTGATTCCTTCCCAAATGGGATGCTTTGTTGCCATGACGTTTATACCTCAATTCATCTCTTTCTTTACTAATTGATTTTACGATTTTTTTTAACAATTTGACCTCTGCTGACCTCACATGACCTTTGAACACCACCAAATATAGCAAAAAAGAAAAAAAGGAAGTGTGTTGAAAGGGATTTGACCTCCAATGGATCTTGCATCTTGAAAATTCTAGGGAAATTTTGCCTGTTGACCTCTGGTGACCCCAGATGACGATCTCCAGAATTCTTGGGAAAGTTTGCTTTTTGACCTTTTGATTACCCCAGGTGACGATCTTGAGAATTCTTGGGAAATCTTGCTTTTTGACCTCTGGTGATCCCAGATGACGATCTCTGGAATTTTTGGGAAATTTTGCTCTTTGACCTCTGATGATCCCACATATGACGATCTTGGGAAATTTGGCTTTTTAAGCTCTGGTGACCCCAGATGACGATCTTGGGCATTCTTGGGAAATTTTGCTTTTTAACCTCTGTGACCTCATATGACGATCTCTGGAACTCTTGGGAACTTTGCTTTTTGACCTCCGATGACCCCAGGTGACGGTCTTTGGAATTTTTGGGAAATTTTGCCTTTTGATCACTGATGCCCCCGGATGACCTTTACCCTCCACCAAAAACAAAGGGATTCTTCCTCGGACCACAGGGCATCCACGCACCAAGTATGAAACCTATCCAAGCTTCCTACCTTGAGAAATAGTGTCAAGAAGGTTTACAGAGTTTGACCCCGTGACCCTAGATGACCTTTGACCCCAACCAACGACAAAACGGTTCTTCTTCTCACCATAAGGCATGCACATACCAAGTGTGAAATCTATCCAAGCTTCCTGCCATGAGATATCGTGTTAACAAGGTTTTCAGTTTTGACCTCTGGTGACCCTAGATGACCTTTGACCGAACCATAAGGCATCCGCATACTAAGTATGAAATCTATCCAAGCATCCTACCGTGAGATATTATGTTAACAAAGTTTTCAGTGTTTGAACCCTGGTGACCCAGATAACGTTGGACCTCCACCAAAAACGACAGGATTCTTCCTCTTAAGATGGCAAAGATACATAGCAAATATGAAAAGAGTCTGTCATTGCTATCTTGAGATATAATGTTTACAAACCATTTACGAGGTTTTCACCGTTTAACCTTCGGTTACCTAAGATGACTTTTGACCACCACCAAAGACAACAGGGTTGTTACTTACATCATGACAAATCTATATACCAAATATGAAAAGTGTCCGTCATTGCTATCTTGAAATATCATGTTTACAAGACATTCACAAGGTTTTCGCAGTTTTACCTCTGGTGACCTCAAATGACCTTTGACTTTCACCAAAAACAAAAGATTTTTTCTCTCAACATGAAAAATTTATATACCAAATATGAAAAGTTTCGGTCATTGCTGTCTTGAGATTTCGTGTTTACAAGGTTTCGGTTTTTGACCCTTGGTGACCTCAAATGACCTTTGACCTCCACGAAAAACAGTAGACTCCTTTTTCTTAACATGATAAATCTACATACCAAATTATGAAAAGTGAAGGTCATTGCTACCTTGAGATATCGTGTTTACAAACTAAGTCTCCAACACACATGCACATACATACACACACACGACATCACCATCGCATAGATTCCTTGCCTGCCTTCGGCAAGGAATCAATAAAAATGTTCTGGAAAATTAGTTGTGATTATTTGGAATAAAACTGGACAAATATAAAGAGCAACTGTGTCAGACGTATTCTTCATGAATATTTTCTCATTATTTTAAAAAAAAATATTAAATGGTCGGCCATTTTGTTATTTCCGCCATCTTGGTTGACCTAAATTAGGGAAAAAGGTCCAGAAAAATATGAGTTGAATATTTGTAACAGACTGTAGGTTTAACTGTGCCAAAAGTACTTTTTGTGATTATTTTCCTTGTTATTATAACATATTGCAATTTTAGCATTGGTGGCCATGTTTATTTCCCCGCCATCTGTGCCCTAACACTGTGTGTTTTAGCCTACGCATGAATACCTTTAACTGAATGTCCATACTAATATCAATGAGCGTGCAAATAAGGCTAACTCCTCTTTTTATATCCTACAAAGAGATTATAGTGAAAAAAATTTATCTAATTTTCTTTTTTTTTCTTGAATTCAAATTCTTTAAGTATATAACTTCAAATCACTTCGATGTAAGAGCCGTGGTATACAGGGAACTTCACGTGGAACCCGTTTTCGAAAACTAGTAGTATAGTTCTAACTACCAAACACAAAGGGGATCATTAATTTACTGTCTAATACAAAGATTTTGGTAACTTTAGTAACATGATTTGCAATAATCGAAGTAAAGTCTATATTTTCGCTATACCTTTTAAAGAGCAAAATTTACCGGCGCACCTCGCGCGCACCTATTATCAGTGGATGGTTAAAGTTACTTCACTCAGTCACAGTGGAAAAGAATTTACAAGTGTGCGTATTTATCCTCCATCGATCGACTCTTTCCCTGTTCCTGCTTCTCTCTCACTCATTTCTCCTTAATATATATATATATATATATATATATATATATATATATATATATATATATCTATATATATATATATATAAAGAATCTTTTCCCCATTATAAATAGCGAACCTCTTTCCCCATTTTAAATATCGAACCTTTTCTCCCATTATGAATATTGACTAAATTCTTTTGCCATTTTGAATATCAAACCTTTTTTGCCATTTTTGAAATCAAACCATTTTTGCTATAATTATAAAGAGCGAAATTTTTGTGCCATTTGAACAGTGAAGCTTATGACTAATTTCATTTTTACTTATAACAAACCTTTTGAACAACGAATCTTATTTCTGTAAAAGGGGACATTATGAATAACGTCCCTTATGAACAATGACCCTTATGACTGAAAAAACCTTACATAGCTTACATTACTAACGTCGTGTGTAGCCAAGTTGTTTTTAAAAGGCGAGGCCTTGTAAAGTTTTTGATTGGAAGTAATACTAGACCTGGCCTAAGCTAATAATTTGTGTCTGGATAATAAACAAATAAGACATTCTTGCCTGTGATGCTGACAATACTTCGACTGAGAAGGCCGATTCGAGAAATTTGAGCCATGACTAAACAACCTCCAATCGCAACGTAACTTACAGTCTAAGTAATTGGCGTGAATGGTAGCAAACAAGTGCTTGGATTTATATCTCTCCAGGTACTTTGCTTGGGAGATTATAAATTGGACACCTTCTCGAATCGCCTAATATCCATGTTGTGACGTAATTCAGTTTTGCCCAACCTACAAGTGACGTAATTCTATTGTCTGTTGTACAGTGACGAGTATGGTTGGCCGCTGTGGACATAAGACGGACTGAACTCAACGCGTAGAAAACAGACCATGAACCAATCAAATCCACGGATCGTTGGTTATACCATTACACAATGGGATAGACTAGTGTGTAGTAGTACTACAGTAAAGTATATTACAGTGTTTTAAACAGGTAGTTTCTCAATACACACAAACACGCCCACACCTTTAGCTGAAAAGGCAGACTGTGTGTTTGGGACGCCTGCAGACCAAAATACACACGAACAGCGAACATTTTCATAAAAAACAATATCCGTTTCAATAGAAGGGGGCTACAAGCAGAGGAAAGAGTAGATATACATGGATTTTAAGAATTTCAGGACGAATTTTCGGATACACGCATGTTGCAAAGGGTATCATATGTCATTTTGGACCCGCGTGGGTTAAATTGAAAACCAGTAAAACTGCTTTGACAGACCGGGGCTTACGAAATAATGCAGTCATTCTTGACTTTACAGAGTTTTATGCAAACGAAACAGTCAATTGTGGTACTATAGGAAGTGGCGTATTTAGGGGCCATTGGGCCAGGCCCCCCCCCCCCTCACTTATGCCGATTTTTTTTTAAGTTCCTAAACATACGTAAATTTTTAACACAAATTTTACTTCAAAAGGTAGCATATGTGGCACCAGATTGCATGTATTAAGGACACCTAATTTTTCAAAAATTTCCAAAGGGGAGGAGACATCCCTTTTACCACGGTCCCCCCTCACTGATGCCGATTGTTTTTGTTTTAGTTCCTAAAAATACGTACATTTTTTAACACAAATTTTACTTCAACAGGTAGCATATGTGGCACAAGATTGTATGTAAGGACACCTAATTTTTCAAACATTTTCACAGGGGAGGGGGCACCCCAATGGCCAAGGTCCCCCCTTGCCGATTTTTTTGTTTAATTCGTGAAAAAAAAATAAATTTTTTGAACACAAATTTTACTTCAAAAGGTAGCATATGTGGCACCAGATTGCATGTAAGGACCCCACCCCTTAGACCCCTCCCCAGGCAGACGATCACACAACATACTGCATGGCCCCGTGAGAGAAGTCCTGTCTACGCCACTGACTATAGGATTGTCTAGTTAACTCAGAACAACGTCCCTGGTCAGAAAATTAGGTTTGCTTGAGTGGTTACGTTTCCATTCTCATTGCCTGCAGGAATGAAGAAAGATTTGTATCGCATACAGAACACCTTTCAGTGATGTTTCCGCCCAGATCTTTGACTCTCTGTGCATTCCCTGGCCTATAGGTTGCAGCGCCAGAGGGGGCTGGGGAAAACTGCATTGCCGAAAAAAATTAAGAAGAATCGGGATAGCGGGAAAAAGAAAAGAGAAAGGAGAATAATTAAAAGAAAAGAAAAGTAAAATAAAGGAAAAAATCAAAACGACAGACAAGAAAAGAAATAATATGAATAATGTGACTATTGAATTTTGGGAAGGTGGGGAAGAGGAAACTGGCTTGATAAATTTGGAAGAAATGTCGATGTTACTAGTTCTGTGGTAGACAGGGCTGTAGGGATGGTGGAAAAAACGAACGGGAAGAAATAACCTGAAAGAGTGAATGGCTGGGAAGAATGGAACAGGGACAAGGGCTGGAGTAAGGCCGACTTTGCAAGTGGGAGAAAAATAATAAGCGGAGAGAAAAAGGGAAGGAACATTAAAAGGTGAGTTGAGGGGAAGAAACGGCCAGGAAAGCAAGATGTAACTTAGCAGGAGGAATTTCGGGAAATATAGATAAGGAGTAATAGCAGGGCCGAAGCCAAGGGGGCGTAAGGGGCGTACGCCCCTATTTTCAGCAAAGCAATGATTTTTGTAACAGAATTTTTAACCTCCAAGCCCATCTGATTACACCATGCACTTTCATCAGACGTTTATGCCCCCTCTCTCATTTCTGGATTCAACCCTGAATAGGGGGAAGGAGCAATGAAAAAAGGCAGGAAATGTGGGAGAAGAAGACGGACGTAACTGTAAGCTAAAGTTTTTATTACTGATTTTTGTGGATACTTAAAGACATACACTCGTCACCCAAAAGTATATTTTTAGTGTAGGGGCATCAAAATTCTTATAGTTGGTGACGGCGGATTAACAGCAAAGTTTGAAACTTCAAAAGATGAAGTGTAGCTCACATTTCACACAATGCAACGGGGCTGTAACGTACTCGATTCTGGACTCGAGTCCGTGCTTTGTCGGACTCGGAACTGGCTCAGAATGGGAGGTTCTGGAATCTGAATTGGCCCGGAATGGGCTACAGCTGGACTCGGACTTGGAACCGATTCAAGACGAGTCCACAAAAATGAAAGTTGAAAATTTGTTACCTAAGGCTACATTGTTATTGATGCATAGTTCAACATACAAATACACATACAGTCAATTAAAATACAGCTTGAACCAGGGCATGAAATTGACTCCTAAAATGCCCGTTTTAAATTAAATGTAATTGCAAAACAGTACAAAAAGCATGATGCTACATTCGCCAAATAGCCGGACTCGGAATTGGCCCGGAATTGAAGAACATGGAATCGGATATGGCTCGGAATTGAAGGGTATACTCTACTCGGGATTGGCCAGGAATGGTCGTTACTGGAATCGAAATCGGCCCAGAATCGGGCAAGGTGGACTCGGATACAGCCCTGCAATACAGAGAGAGAGTTTGGATTTTGGGGCGCGTGCCTCCCAATCGATTTCAGATTTTTTTTTTTAAATTTTTAAAATGATCGCAAAAGGCGTTTAAGCGCTTGCGCGCGAGGGGGGGGGGATGTGTTCCCCCTCCCAGGTGAGGAGCTTTTGTGTTTTTTAATCTGAAAATATGTGATTTGGTGCATACTTTATACGGCATTTTGTATGCAAAATGAGACATATTATTATGTACCTCATGAAATATTTTGTAGGATTAACCATAGTTAATATATATTAACTATGAAATTACTAGGCCTATATAGAAACCAAATACACACATATTGCTGGCAAATAATTTATCATTCTCAAGTATGCAGAATAACATAACAGCTTCAAACAAGTGTAAGGTGTTGCTTTTGTATATAGGCCTACCACTAGATACCATGTGTTCCTGATATGGTAGGCCTACAATTTGTCCCCTTGCGGTATCGGTATGGAGTTGGCAAGAACGCTGCCAGAACGCTGCCAGTGCTCCGCGTCAACCTGTTGGCGCGGTCCAAAATACCTCCCAGATCTCTGGAAATGGCACTTGCCACGCCTATTTGCCGCATATAAATAGGTGAAACACTAGTAATATTGTAAAAAAAAAACATAAAAAATACCAAAATTTTACTCAATTGGGGCGGCTGCCCCCTTACCCCCTTGGTTACGCGCCTGTTCCAGCCAGATATGATCAGTTAAAAAATCATCCCAAAGATAGCACCATTTTGCATCTAGGCAACCTAAAATTTCTCAACGGGGAGGGTACCTAGACCTCCTCCAGGAGACGCACACTCTTCTCTTCCACCTAACCAAAAATTAGAATTCACGAAATAAGGATATTTTCCAGTCATATATGATCAGTTCCAAAAATACCCCTAAGACGGCACCATATTGCATCTAGGCAACCTTAAATTAACAAATTTTTTTTCAAAGGAGAAGGGTTGTTAAAGGGGAGGGAGACCATCCCCCACAAAGGCACCAGACGGGGGGGGGACTGAGGTGGCATTACGACGTCATCTGTTCTTCCCCCAATCACCAAACCGTTGCGGCGACCCTGCAGCTAAATGTAACTGAAGATGAAAGCGCGCGCAGCGGGGGAAACATTTTGTAATTTTAGAAAGAAAAATGTTACAGAAAACAAACTACGTTTATTATTAAACGCCTTTGAGATTATATTTGGTTAAATCCCGCCTCAAGTCATTCCAGGGCCACCGTTTACAGGTAGTAAAATTTTATTTTCGATCGATTTTCCATATGGGGGCACAGTGGTCCGCACGGGAAGCACGGCTCAACCCTTCCCCCATCATTAATTTTTATGTACGATTAGACCAATTAAAAAGGCCAAATTTTGATTCTGTTTTTGTGGCCTGTTTAGTGCACATCCAATGCCATTTTGGAGGTATAGTCAAATGCTTTAGTCGAATGATAACAATTTATTAATACGTTAGAGCCCCCGGGATCTCCACTCCTTGGACCCCCAATTGAGCATTGTCCCTGGACCCACTAGGGGCCTTACAATGGGACTCTGGGCCCAACGTCTACAGGGGAGCAATTCCTGTCACTACGAGTCCTCTAAAGGAGCTGTTCCCTTCATTTGGGGGTGTCCGTTTTGAGAAACGTTTGAACCCTAGTGCTCCCTCTTCGAAAAGTCTGGGGACTCCACTGCGTGCTTGGCCCAACTAGTAAACCTGCTGGGACCTTTGCAAACAAGTGAGGCTACCAAGCAAACGACATACCTAAACTCAGCCATAATCCCCCGTGCTCCCATTTGTACAAGACACAGTCCCTCCCAGGCCCGTAGCCAGACAAGGTACTGAAGGGGGAAAAGTTTCCAGGGGCAGAAATATTTTTTCACGGGGGTGAGGTGGGAATCGAGACCAAACTTAAATGCTTTAAGGAAATGCTTAAATGCTTTAAGGAAACGGTAGTTTTTGATCTGCTGGGGGCGAATTTATTCCAGGGGCTTGCTTCCTCTACCCTCAGCTTCGGGGCTTGGTCCCTTCCTCTCCTCCCTATCTTCGGACTTGATCTCTCCTCGGACCGACCTGCACAGCCTCAACCATCACCCTGCTCCCGATGCTTTGTAGCTCTGGGCCTTCGACGAGTTTGGGGAGGAGAGGAAGCGACAGGGGAAGACCGGAACAAAAATCCCCCTGCCACTTGCCCTTTACATTCTAATGCTCTTCAACGCTACTTCCCGTGGCTACCCAAGTAGCAGTCGGTCTGAAAAGGCTAGCCCGTCTCAAATTGGTCGACAGCCCATGAAAATGTTGTGTGTATACCAAATTTCAGAGTGAGCCTTTAGTGTCCTTTAGGGGTGTGAAAACGAGTTTCATGTTAGTACCCCGACTTCGATACCCCAGCGCTTCTGAGGGTTTGCCTTGAACCTCTGACATGCAGCTGAGTACGTTGGACTTTACCTGTAGCCCCACTGCGAACCTCAGAAGAACTCTCTTTTCCCCCGCGGCGTCTGCTCATATCTTCCTTAATTTGTTGTGGGCGAACTTTTGTCTCTGTATCTCAGAGGAGGAGAAATTACCATGCAGTAGGAAAAAGAAAATATTTACGCTCAATACTGATACGCACACTTTACATGGATTCATCGGTGCTATGTGGGTCGGCTTAGGACAAAATTCCCTGTGGTCCCCTCCCCCCTCACCCTGGCCTCGTCAGAAGGTAGCAAGTTCTACCTTATCAAATTTATCCGCCGTTAGTCCGACTTCTATAACGAATTATCAAATTGTAACTTCAGATTTATTTATTTAGTGCTCGTCTGATGTCATTTGAAGAGGGCTTTGCCCTCTGGGCCAAACGCGTAGCTAAGGGAGTCTGGAGGTCTGGGCCTTGCCCCAGATGTTTTCTATGCCCCCCAAATTGTTTGTGTCCTAATAAAATGAGTAATAACTAAGGAAGGTGATGAATGCCGTGACCCCCATTTGATACCTAGGCCCCCTGAAAATTTCATCCTAGCTACGCCCCTGCTGTGGGCCTCATCGGAATGTTACTCCTGGATCCCACCAGAGACTTCAAAGCGAGCCCTAAGACTTCTTATCTAAGCGTTTCCCCGACCCCCCGAAATTTCCTCGTTGGCTCGGGGGAGGGGAAGGGGTTGAGAGGCTGAAGGCCCTAAGTTAAAGTATGGTGAAAAGTATGCCACCCTCACAGTTCTGTAAAAATGTCAATACTTTGCAGTAAGTTTTCTTAAAATTGACACAATATGTCCCACCAAATTGCATCCAAGGAACCTCATATAATTAAAAATTTTCCAAAAGGGAAGGGGGAACCCCTGTCCGTATATACACGTTCACCATAACCTCGACAGCGCGGTTCGAAACAACGTTCAACCCCACCTAAAACAGCTTCCTACTCCTGTTTTTCCAAAGGGGGAGGGATCCCCTCCCCCAGGACGGCGATCCGAAACAAGATTCAGCCCCCCCCCCCCAGTCTCAAAAAGCTTCCTACGCCTATGATTCCTTTAAATAAACTGGAAAATAATTGTCTTACTCTATACTAGCATATTGCAACGTGCAGCATTTAACTCCTGAATTCCACATAATATATGTTTCTTCTTGCGTATAGCCTTTAAGCTAAAGTAATTTGATATATGGTACGTCTAAACTATATCCTCTGTCTCAGTAATATTTTCAGTTTAGAAGAAAATCGTGCATGCAATCCTCCAAATGAACACCAATAAGTTACCTTTGGCATGCCATAGTGTGCTTTTCTACGCGTTGAATTCAGTCCGTGTTATGTCCACCCCGGTCAACCATAGACGAGTCACTAAGTTTGCATACTACGAAACGCCTAAAGGGCAAACCTTGGTGATGATGAACACAATTTTGATAATGACTACCATTTTCTCGCTTTTGGCATGATGATGATCACTTTTTCGATGATGAAGACACAAAACTGCTACGACGAACACTCTTGAAAAGACAACAGCTCAAATTAACATAAAGGCACAAATTAATATGATGAAGATCATGGCGGTATTTCAGTTAATGACGATACAAATTCACACGATGAAGACAAATGAAACGATGACGAAGCAAACTATCATGATGAAAGACACAAAGTATTATGATAATGCCCCCCCGACCCCCCCCCCTCCCCTAGCAGGACTTTGGTAGAATTTGAAAAAAATATAACAAAAGACGTATATGCAATGTTGTAGGTAAAGTGAGGGCTTTGTGCCAATGTTAAAGCCAAAGGCGGATCCAGCCCAGTCATGAAGGAGGGGGGGGGGGTGATTTAAAGGACGCCAAACTTCAAACCCCTGTCCTTCATCCCTCATCCTGTCCGTCCTTCAGGCCTTGCAAAGTCAGCTTTTATTAACTCCATCCAAGTTCGTCCCTGTTCCAGCCTTTCTTACATTTCAGTCACGCTGTCATGCTCCTTCCCCTTCCAGATCCTCGTCCCTTGGCTACCTTGGGCTGGGTTAACCTGCAGGGGACCGTAACCTGTTGTATGAGGGGGGCCTTTCAGTGTTAGTTGTGGTGATATTATTTGTGGGGTGAGACTTATACGTGGCACTATCTAAGCGGAGCGCCACTACCAGCTGGAGTGTAGCAAAAATGGTGAATCTTCCGCTGTCAGCAGATCAGGCTTTCATTTTTCATTAGCCGTTTTTATCCTTCAAGTTACAATTATTTTACAACCCCGACCTAGCTGAAAGGGGCAACTCAGACACATTTTATTCGGCAAAAGTATCGTGAAGGGGAGAACTTGATATAAATAGACATTAAACTACAACCTCCGCTTTATTCGTGGTTAAAATGTGTGAAACAGGTAATTGAAGATGATAAATGCACATGACATCGGTATAGAAATTCATGAAAGGTGGTTTGGGAAGTAGTCCCAATTCGTGTTAATTGCAATTAGAGGGTGAATCTGCAGTTAGCACAGGGAGTTGGTATTCCGATAACAGCTCCCTGGTTAGCACAGTAATCGTTACGGCAATAAACAGATACAAAAGCCAGCCTGGGCATTCTGCTGCTTTTGCTGTTATTGCTTTATATATATATATATATATATATATATATATATATATATATATATATGTGTGTGTGTGTGTGTGTGTGTGTATATACAGACGGGGAACACCCCGTCTGTAGTTTTGTATATGATATATTTATATGTATATATATATATATATATTTCGTCCCTTGGAAGTTATCTCGCCCCCCCCCCCTTTCAGAACCACGTCTGGCTAGGGGCCTGCACTAAACGTGTTTTTGTTTAAACTGCAGGAGGAGCTAGAAGAAACTTTTTGGGGAGAATGTTTATAGTCTGGGGCGAGATTATAGAGCCTGTAAGGAGCCTGGTTCCTGTACCCCACGCCCGTCAAGCTTCCACGGCGTCTTGGGCGCCGTCAAATTGTACCAGCATTATACATTCTTTCCCAAAACTCAAATCAAAATTTGCACCCTTGGCCGTCTCTTGGAAGTCGACGAGGAAGAAATATGACAATTAATGTTATAGCTTAACCTCCACAGTTGCCTCAGTGCTTGAGGAAGTCAATCACCAAAATTGTGGTTTTTCTTTCAACTAACAATCTACAGTTTTTGGATTCATGTCCCTGGTAATAAAGAAATTATTTTATGTAACTAAATTTTCAAGGAAACAATTCTGACCAGGCAAACGAAGCAGCTCTTTCTTCTCGAGTACCGTAGGCAGGGCTCCTATCATGAGCATATCAGTCAGGTTTCTGATGCTCAGCGCAGGTGTTGTCTTTAATCCATATCATAGGGATACGGTTATGGTTATGCCCAATAATTCGAGAAACTTGGTTTATCGATCGATAAACAAGGTTTATCACTCGAAAAACCTGGTTTATCGGTCGATAAATCAATATCGACCGATAAGCCAAGTTTTATTTGATAAACCAAGTTATCGGTCGATAAACCAGGTTTATCGACTTTTTCACCTAAAGTCGATACACTTGGTTTATCAATTTGATGAACCTGGTTTATCAATTTGATAAACCAAGATTATCAAAAAACTTGGGATTTTAGTTGATAAACTTGGTTTATTAACGCCAAATGCCCAGTAGTTGGATAAACCAGGTTTATCGACCGATAAACTTGGTTTTCCGTCCATAAACCAAGTTTTCGACTGATAAGCCAAGTTTTCGTTGTGATAAACAGATTTATCTCTTCTAAACCGAGTCAATCGAATCTCTTGTTTCAAAAGTCAATAAATTTGGACTATCAATTGGATAAACTTGGTTTATCAATTCGATAAACCTGCTTTTTCGACTGATAAACTTGGTTTATCAATTCGATAAACCAGGTTTATCAAAAAACTTGGCTTATCGGTTGATAAACCTAGTTTATCGACACCAAATGCCCAGTAATTCGAAAAACTTGATTTATCAACCGATAAACCTGGTTTATCGATCGATAAACCAAGTTTCTCGAATCATGGGGCATTTGGCTTGCTATAGACGGTCGGTAACTAATTACTTCAAGGATTCGTTGCACTTGTCTGCTTGTGTGATTTCTGCACTTGGTACGTACGGTTCTGCATCTAAACCTGGGCTGCACAAGAGACACTAGAATGACGTCACGTGTAGGTGGGGTATAACTGTATACGTTTACAACATAATATTAAGAGATTCGAAAAGGTGTCCAGTTTGTAATCTGCCAGCAAAACACCAGCTTCTACTTATCATTGACTTACAGGAAACCATTAAAACATTGCTGCCATATACACGTACTCTAAAAACTGGCTTGCTCCTTCTCACAGTTTCGACCCCAGCATGTTACCTATCGACTCGTAACTAACTTGAGTTGATTTTACTTCTCCGTAGTATACCTGTACCATGATCACTGACACCTTGATATTATCTCAAGATATCGGAAGCATGCTCACTAGCATGCATTGATGCATTACAGCAAGTAGAAAAACCCTATTGCATTTGGGTAGACAAAACCAGACTGCAATATGCATTGAGGTCCCAATGACTTCAATCGACTACATAATCTTTCACCACAACAGTAGCAGTTTCTACATGAACATGTCCTAGACCAACGCACAGCTGCATCAAAGCACAAAATATGAGAAAGAATCTTACTCTGAGATATTATGCTTACAAGGTTTCCACTGTTTGACCTGTTGTATCCTGAAACGCGGACCTTTCACCCACAAAATAAAAACCAACAGGATTCTCGTACTGCAGTACAGCAAATACGTATGCAATACCATGCATGAAAGGTTCCATTCCTCCAAGCAAAAAAATATCCTGTTAGACAATTGCTTTTCATATTTTGACCTACAGTGTCCTCAGATGAACTTTGACCACTACAAAAATTAAAGCAACAGGACACATCTGCTCTCCATGTAATACAAGCCCACATCCTCAGTGTGGAAAATACCCAAGATTCCTGTCTTGAGATGTCACTGCTTACTGAGGTTTTCAGTGATTAACCGCAGATGACCTTCTTCCTCTATGAAAATCATCTACGTTTTTCTACTCTTATCTATATGCTTATTATGTAGAGTATACATGCTTCCTTTCTGGAGATATTTCGCATGTGAGGTTTTCAGAGTTTGACCTCCAGTGACCAAAGATGACCTTTGACTTACATAAAAAACGATGGGAAAATTTTAGTAATAGTCCAAGAATGTTTCTGTGGACTCCACGCACGTATTTTGTGTAAAACGTTTCGCCGAATAGAAGGTAGTAAAATAGCCAAAAGAAGGGCTTCATGAGGTTTGTTGACAACATGCCCTTCTCTTAGACAGTATACTTTCCGTTTTACCTAACCAAAAAGTAGAATTTACTACATTAGGGACATTTTCCAGCCATATATGTTCAGTTCCTAAAATATCCCAAAGGTATCACCATTTTGCATAACAAAGAAGCCGCTATATTTTTGTGTTTGACTATTCCTGACGAATGAGGCTCTTCCTCAAAGATTAAATAGCCCATTTCCTGGTAGGAATGTTGCTGCACTAACTGTAACTACATAACATAACATAACATAACAGGTTAAAGGGCAAAGGAGGGCTAAGGCCCCATAAGATGCCCTGAAGTCCATACAACCTTGACTGAAAACAAAGAACCAACCAACACCAAATTTACGAGCCCAGCACAATTAGATTCTACCACACTTACGGAAGAACTTGTCATGATGTATACAACACATCTGATACATATAGACTTAAGCTCTATAGGAGGCCTAATCTTTTTATGCATGGGGCAGCATGCTATTTCTCCTACAAAGGGATTTTACTGGATAACTTTTTCGGATTTTTCCTTTTCCTATGAAGTCTAAATTCATTAAGCATGAAATCTCAAAATACAGAATGTTAAGATGCAAGTAACAAGGCCTGCAAAGTACCGTTTCCCGCAATGTTGGCGTCTTTTGACAAAAATTTTCTTGATAGGCCCACTGTATGCGACAACGAATGGTGGCCTTTGAGCCAGGCCATGGAAAGAACCGAAGAAAATTACTAAATACAAAGACTGTTCTAACCATAAAGCGGTAATAAGTTTAAAGCTTTAAGTGCTGTGTTGCCAGATAGCACCATTTTGGATCTAAGCCATTATATACATGTTAAATATTCTCAAAGTTGATACGTTACGCAGCACCCCTTCTCATTCTAAAAAAAGGAGCGGAAAAAAATTACTCAACAATGAATAAAAAAATAATAAAAAAAATAATAATAAAATTTTAAGCCCTGTAAAGCTTCTAAAGCTTTGACAAAGAGAGCAATATTTTTCATCTATACATAAACAATCATTTCTCAAATGGTGACGGTGTCACTCTCTCCCTTTTAACGGAACTAAGAAACAAAAAATATTCACTGCTCAATGGTTATTCTAATCATATAATTAGTTCAAAACTTTTCCAAAGAAAGCACTAGTTTGCAACTTGGCTAACTTACGTAAATATCACCCTTGTGTTTGAACCCCGAGTGAGGCTCCCTGGTGGGGGTTACAAAAGAGGATTCACCCGGGTGTCAACTATCCTTGGTATGTCACTGGGGACTCCAGTTAGATAGTGCTATTAACCCCCCCCCCCCCTTGGATTTTGGCCAGGCCACGGCCCTGGTAATTATCTTTGTAACATGAGGAATGAAACAAAACAAACAATTTTTAACGGAGTGCCATTGTCAGTTGGCTTGGAGGAGTGCATGGACCAAGAGATAACGTCTTCTAGATTTGCGGTAATACCATTTCCAAGGCCGTGTTACCTGCAGCAATACAAATTTTATCTTTTGAGATCTCAAAATTCATAAACTTAACCAAGAAAAAGATAAGCTTGACAGACTTTCGCGGTAAAATCCTTTTTAATAGGTCCCTGCTCAGCCTTACCATTTGTTTTACCAAAGAAAAAGTTGATTGAACAAATGAAAGTTCAGTGTTTTGTTTGTCGGCAAGAACAAACTCATAATTCAGTATATATGAGATGTAAAATAATCAGTGGATTAGGTAAAATTGCTTTCCGCGGGAACGGAGGCTCACATTTGTTTGATTTAATTCCTTCAGTATGTAGGATGCGTCAAGGGCGATGGATAGAGGAGGGTTGATTGGATGGCTGAAGAGACCAATACTTCGTCGGGCATGAGAGGAAAACTGGTACAAAATAGGTTATCATAACTTCCTTACTGCAGTCTAAGCTATTGGGTACGATATCTGCATCCAGTTAAGGGCTGATTTAGAGTATTGCTGGAAATCTGCTTTGGAGAGTGTGTATAATGAATCTCTTTTATCCCTCTTTGAGAACAAAATGGATTGATCAACTGTCGGAGTATTGATCCACCGTCTTCCCGTTAAACGGTCAGATCCCCCTGGTAATTATCCGTACGGTGCGACAAGTACAAAGAAGCAGTAATTGAACTTAGGAGAGGGGAGGGATCATCATCGTCGGCGGCGGCGGTGCCGTCGGCGACGTCGGCGTCGTCGTCGTCATCATCATCTTTTAATATTTTAAATGCAAAATTATCCAGTTCACAATGTTCTCTTACTTTCTCCAGCGTCCTATCTTTTGTTTTGTTTCGTTTTTGTTGATGGGCTGGGGAAAGGAACCCTTCCGAGTTTTGTATAATTGTCAAAAAGTAAAATAACTTCGAACATACCTGTTAAAGTATAATTTTTTAAGGACGATCAGAGTGTCCTCCCCATTGCCCCACCCCTGTAATCCCGCCTTTGAGGGTAAAAAACCTTGCAGGAAACATTGTATACACTGGCTGCCCAAAGGTCTAGAATGTTATTTCCATGGTCCAGGTTTAACTTTATGAATCCAAAATACATAAAAAAAACATGAAATAGTGAAGTAAATCAAAATTTGGGGTATTATTTCGAACACATTTGGTAAGATCTTTGAAACAAGGGCGTAGGAAGCAGGGGGGCTAAGGGGCTTAGCCCCCCAGTCAAAAATGTGGGGGACTGAAGAAGATCCAAGAGCAAAAACCCCTTATTTGTCTCTTCTGTAAGAAATGTCAAAAATTTACAGTAATTTTCTTTAAAGGTTGTCCAAACTGTTGCACCAAATTGCATCTGAGGACCCTCAAATACCCAAAAATTTTCAAAATGGGAAGGGACACCCCCTCCCCTTAGACTCCTCCCCCAGGACGGTGATCCGAAACAAGGTTTAGCCCCCAGTCTCGAAAAGCTTCCTACGCCTATGCTTTGAAAAATGCGTTGTTTACACTGATAAGCCCCTGTGCAACCTTCAGTGGAACTGATGGAATTTTGTGTATCTATGTATAGGCCTATTATTGGGATATTTTTACATCTGCCATTCCCTCTTGCTTAAATGTTGGAAGGATATATCCATCATCCCCGAGACCTGCGCCAGTGCTTACCATAAATACCTAGTAGGGTACATAGACAGAAGTTTAAAGGTTGCATGGGAGTTGCGCGTGTGGGATCAGCAAACAGTTGCGTGGAACTTTGATTGAGAAATTGTGTAACTTGTTGAAAAGTTGCATCGCAAGATGAATCGCGTATATGGGACCAGCCTAGGGTTCACGCTAAGTATCATACAGGTGTGCTACTTCTCGTCTGAACGAATCCTAAAATTAAACGAGACCCTAGTTGAAGTTTGATTGGGATTCTACCGACATCACACGAAACGAGGGATTACATGAGAAAGCACAATTGATCAGCTTCAGTTTTCAAAGGTTTGCTTATGAACACCCCTTTATTTTGGGGTTGGGTGTGAGTCTTAGCTATGGTCTGATAGTTTAGTTAACAAAATTTGTAAGTTAATGGGAGGGCATGTAATCCCTCGTTTCGTGTGATGTCGGTAGAATCCCAATCAAACTTCAACTAGGGTCTCGTTTAATTTTAGGATTCTACCTCATCACACTACACTTCGGAATTACATGAGACTTTAAAGCAACTGTTCATAAGCAAATAACAAACTAGACATAGAGTCAGAGTGGTACAATTTAACTCTTGGCTACTTTATTGAGCCCAATATTTCTCTTTGATTATCTTCTTTCACACTTATTTTTCATTTTTCATTTTTTTTTTGTTAGTAGGATTACATGTGGCTCAAATGAAAAAGCAATAAAGAGACTTAGTACTTAATAAAGAAATTACTCTTCAAGTGAAATAATACATGGCATGAAATATCAAACAATAATGAGACCCTGATCTTCCTGAGGTAGTTACGTAACTTTCTCGAATTTCATTTCTCACAGCCGTATGAATTATACAACAACCAAATGACTACTTTGAACACACCCAACTTTGGTGTCTTTGATTTAAACAGTAACAAAAAACTGCACAGATTTAATCATAGTCATTTAAGAATCTCAAATCACTTGAAGACATCGTATCACTACCACACATAAAGTATCTCAATATATCACAATTTTATCGTCCTTGTCGTGACATGCAAAACATTTAGAACATCCATTTACATCATAAGTTCGCATCAATTATCACAAACTTCTCGTCCTTGTTATTACATACATCCATTTGTGGAATGTTATTCAACCTCAATCATTTATGAGAGTCCGTGCAAATATATCTTGACTTGTTTGAATTGGTTTGTTGTAAAACAAGGCGAAAGTTTTTTCCGATTTCCACCCGGCAACTTGAAGGATTTTTTCCACTGGCAGGTTTCTCGCACTTGTTGCTGATACAGCAGCTGACCTGGTACTGTGTGCTTTGAAGTGTTCCACATTTATTCCTGAATTTTGCAGCACCTCTTTGATCCATCGTGCTAATGTATCTTTAGATACATGCTTGTGTGGTGGTTTGTAACTAATAAAAAGTCTGGTCTCGTTCCCTCGTAAGGTTACCGTTTGTTGCAAATATTGTTTAAGAAGGTAAAACACGTCCAGCCTGGCATCTGGTTGATATGGTTGTAGTTCTATTTGCATTGGTTTTGATCCTGGCCGAGATTGCTTTATGTGGTTATTAATCAGAAACACGGCTTTGTCCTTTGATATGTGAAGGTGTTTTGTGTCGAGAAGATGCAAAGTTTGTAACCTTTGTGCGGTCGTCAGGGCTATGAGCATAACAATTTCTGAGATGTTTGCTTCAGAGACAGCCCATTTAATGGATATTCCATTCGCAAATGGTTCAAAACTATAGAGGCATCCCAGATATGACTATATTTGGGTGTAGGAGGTCTGAGTTCGAACGTTCCTTTTAGAAATCTAGTGACTAAAGGATGTGTACCAATCGTTGTTCTCTGTTTACAACTCAACAAGGCTGAGAGTGCTGACCTTGCAGCATTAATTGAACTGTAGCTCATTCCAGCTTGGAATAGCGACGTTAGAAACTCTAGAACCTGTATTATAGAGGGATGAAACGGATCAATTTGTCTGCTGTTACAGAAGCGCATCCACTTCCTTTGATGACAAAGGTATTGTTTTTGAGTGGATTTTCTCCAGGAGGCCAACAGGATAGAAGTAGTGTATTCTGGAATGCCACTGCCTTGAAGAGTTTGCCTGATATAAGGCATGCTACAAGCGGAAGTTGGTGGTGTAGAGGGTGTGGCCCCATTTCTGGTTCTGTTGGTAGGCTCAGCAACTTTTTCCTTTCGGCAGTAGCCTTGGAGTAGCTGTGGTCATGGAGAGCGCCTTTGTGAACCACGATTGAGTTGTCCATAGAGGTAGAATTATAATGCCTGTTGCTTTGTCTTGGTGTATTTTCTGCAGAACTCTGCCAATCAGGCTAAATGGGGGAAAGGCATAGAAAAAATAGTTATGCCAGTTGAAAGAGAATGCATCTATGGCCATTGCATCTGGATCTGGCTTCCAAGATACAAATAGAGTAGTTTGTTTGTTAAGCCGAGAGGCAAACAAGTCTATGTCTGGTTCTCCCCACAGAGAGGTTATACAACGGAAAACGTTTGTATTAAGCATCCATTCAGTACTGTCATTAAAATTGCGGGATAATGTGTCAGCATGTAAATTAGCTTTCCCTGGCAAATGGCAACATGACAACCAAATTTTCTTTGCTAGAGCCCATCTCCATATAGCAGTGCTCACCTTGTTGCAATCTATAGAGTGGGTACCCCCCATAGCTGAAATGTATGCCACAGCGGTTGTGCTGTCAGTCATAATTCTAATGTGTGTTTCTCCTATAGAGGAGCACAGTGTCTTGAGGCCAAAAAATATGGCCTGTAGCTCTAGTACATTAATGTGATGCATTTTTTCTCTACAATTCCATTTCCCATTAACTTTAGTTGATAATGTTGGGCTAACCGCACCCCAACCTAATCGAGAGGCATCTGTTTCTATCACTATTTGTGGTTCAGGTTCTATAATATGATTGTATGCCGATGGCAGATTTTACAGCCACCAATCCATTTCCTTGTAGGCCTCGTCTGATAACGATACTAGGGCTTCATAATTACCAGCATTTTGTTTTAGGCATTTAATTTTGACTAGTTCCATTTGCCTGTAAAACAGTGGTCCGTATTTAACTCCTGGAAACAAAGACACTAGTAGTCCTATAACTTTGGCGAGTTCTCGCACAGTTTTATGTGCTTTCGCCTTAAATGTCTGGATTTCTTTCATAACTTTTCCTATTCTTTCTTTTTTCGGAGTCAAGATCATTTTTCGTGAATCCAGCTCAAAGCCCAAAAATGTCAAGGTATGACTTGGTTCAAGGGCTGACTTTTCGGGGTGAACTCGAAAGCCTAAATTTTGAAACAAACTCTTTGCTTGATTTACCGCTTGGGTACACTCTTCTTTTGATGATCCTTGGAGGTAAACATCATCAATATAACTCAAGCATGAGAACCCTAGCTTTCGTAGTTCAGAGAGGATTGGTTTGAGTAATTTTGTGAAAATACGAGGCGCTGAGGCTAGTCCATTCGGGAGACATGTATATTGAAGAAAAACTTTATCTTTGTGCATAAATCTCAAATATTTCCTACAAGAATGCCTGATAGGCACAGAGTAGTAAGCGTCTTGGAGATCTATAGACGCCATAAAACAGTTTTGTTCCATGATTCTTAGAGCTGATTGCAAGGTATCCATTTTGAAGTGGTAATATTTCACACTCTGATTAAAGCTTTTTAAGTTAAGAATCATGCGATAAGAACCATTGGGTTTTGGACGGAAAAATATTGGAGATATAAATTCACCACGGGAATGAGTAACTTCCTCAAGAACGCCTTTTCCAACGAGTTTGACTATTTCTTGTTCTAAGAAAATTTGCTCTGCGGGGCTAAAATTTTGTTTTTGCTTTGTTTTTGACAGACTATAGTCCACTGGATTTTCTTTATCAAATTCTATATCATATCCTTGCACATAATTCAACACAATTTTGTCAGAGGTTATCTTTTCCCATTGGGGAAGAAAGTTTTTCAACATGCCCGCAGTGAATTTAGACCTTTCTGTAGGCTTATCTGTTGACAAAGAACATACCTTTGACGGGCTTAATATTTGGAGCTCTTTGGTCTGGCTCTGAACGGACGTCTCGGATATCGTTGGCCTAAAAAAGGCCTGTACTGAGTTTGGGCATATGGCTGGCCACGTCCTTGTCCTCTTGCTCGTCCTCTATAGCCTGAACCTCTAGCTCTCCCCGCATAAGGGGTTAGGCACCTCCTGCTCATCTTGTTAGCATCTGAGATGTCTCTGACCTGCTGGGACATATCATCGCCAAAGAGTAGCGTAGTTATGGGTGTTGATTTTGAGCAGAGATTTCTGTATTCGGGTTTTATTTCGGGCTTAAACAGTTCCCGACGGAGGAGATTTAGCTGTATGTTTGCAGTGCCCATCATGGCTAAAGCGTCTGTTAATTTGGATAAAATAGTTTCTTTCTCTAGACCTCCTTTGCCTGACATTATGTCATTTACAATGACTGTCAATGCAGTCATTGCTTTGATGTTTGAGAGTTGTATTTTCTGTAGTTTGAGGTCTCTCGTTCTGGTTTTTAAATTTGTATGGTCCCAAACGAGTTGATTAACTCTCGTAGTCTGCAGCAAGTCCACATTTTGTGGTCTTTCGTATTTCTCACACATGTCTTTATGTTTTGCTGCAGAGAGCTTGTTGGCACAAATGTTTCCAACAAGTGAGGCTACCTTTTCTTGAACTGGGGCTCCAGTTTTGTCCCCATAGTCTAATTCAGATACAAGGCCTTGAAATAAAGTATCTTCTTCCAAATTTTCACTTGAATAGGGGTCAAGGTTCTTATCTTTCTCATTTCATTTACCCCCTGGCTATTTCCGCCAGTGAATTCAAGTAGGCTTTCCAATTCTTCTTCTAGGTCAAAAGTCTCTTCTTGCCTTGAGGATTTTGAAGGCAATTCAGAAGTCCCTTCATCCAATTTTCGTTTTTTACTTTGTTTTCCTTCTTTCGTGTCAAGGTTAATTTTCTGGCAAATCATTTGAATTTGCGCTTGCATTAAAGCAAGTGTTTGTTTAAGTCGCCATCTTCTGTGGCTTTTGTACCTGAAGTCCCTTCACCCGACGGGGAGGGTAATGATTGAGGCATTAAAACTTCATCCTCATTGTAGTCTAATTCCAATTCCATTTTTCTTTTCTCTCTCTCTCTCTCTCTCTGCACACACCTGTGTTTTTACACCTTGACTTAAAGGAATTATTTGAACTTCCGTTTGATATTTTGCAGGCTAAATGCCAGCTATAGTATTTGGAAATTCTCTTCTGAAATTTTTAGGCCAAATGCCGTAATTAGAAGTTCTCTTCTAAAATGTTCCAAGCCAAATGCCGACTATATTGTATCTAGAAGTTAAGTTTGAATTCTTTCAGGCAAGAAGCCTAGTACTACTGTATTTGGGTCTTCTCTTCTAAATTTTTCCCCAAGGCCAAATGCCGACCCCTGTGTTTGTAATCGCTATGGCCAAATGCAACTCGATGCTGAGGATTCAGAATTTTATATTTTAACAGGCCAAATGCCAATTACTTGTTGCCAGTTCCATGCAACATTTACGTTGACTAAATGAAACCTCTACAGTCTATACGACTATGTGATGTGTGCTAGTTTCTTGTTAAGGCTAATTTACGAGATTAGCTAGGGGTTTCTATACTAAAGCGGCCAAATGCCAATACATAGTCGTTAGCTAGTCTGTGAAAATCCTCTAGACTAGACAAAGTTTTCAACAGAAGCCATAGTCAGCCAAATACTGCTAGGCCCTAAACTATCTCTCTTGCTTAAAATATTAAGCCATAGGCAGCCAAATGCTGCTAGACTTTGATGTCTCTTGCTCAAATGTTACAACTATGCTTACCACGCTACTCTTTCCCTTGAATTATGTTGTAGAGGCTGAGGCTAGCGGCCGGCTAGGAGCTCGTCCCAAGATGTTTGTCTGGTAGTAACAAAGTTGCTTCTAAGTGTATCACAGCATCTGGAGGTAACTGCTATACACACGCATACCCTAACAATAGGGTGAGATATGCAAGAGTCAGTGTAGCTTGAAGCACATTCAAAGGGAGAGATAGCACAAAGGAATAAGAATTTACTGAAGCATAGAGGAGAGAGGAGGTCAGATACGTCCTCACTCCTCGCGATCTAACTGTACACTGAAGCTGATCAATTGTGCTTTCTCATGTAATTCCGAAGTGTAGTGTGATGAGGTAGAATCTTAAAAGCATGTGGTAAGGAACGACGGTTGTAAATATTACCGAAGCTTGTCCACAGTGTATACGGAGATGTTTTGTTCCAGTTCAATGTGCATGCACCTGTACAATTTCGATACACGACCAGGGCCTTAGACTGCGGGGGGGGGGGGGGACGGGGCGAAATGAAAAGTAGCCTACTTGAGAAAAAAATAGTGGAAATGATAAAAAACAACATTGCACTGGTTATGTTTTTAAGGCGCTCAGAAACTGGAAATCGCATAAACAAGCCCTCTTTTTCTCAAAATTTTCCCGGGGAGGTCCCCGGACCCCCACCGCAGACGGTTTAGCGGGTAACTCGCACTGACGAATGAATCTCCATCTTCATGCATGATGTCACAACATAGCTGAAGTCCATATTGATCTTAAGAACGGTATTGTTTCTCACGGGGTACAACAGCATGTCTATGATTGCCTTGCTAAAATCAATGAGCTTGTACAGTACTTTGCGTCCTCTTTTTACTACAAAGTGATTTAACTGAATACGTTTTTCAGTTTTAACCTTTCTTCTTTAAATCTTAGTTTCTAAAGCATGAAGTCTCGAAAATGTTTCGATGCAATTGCAGGTCTAGAAAGTGTTTTTTTTTGCCAATTTGCGAGGTACTTTCAACAAACAAAAGACTTATACTCTACGCACCAACCGATGGTGGCCTTCCAAGTAGCGCACTAAGAGGGAAAAGGTCCCTGCTAGTGAAGTTCTTCGACTGTGGCACTGTGCCATGCAACAGCTAATAAACCCCTAAAAATAACTTTTAAAAAAAATAATTCAAAGCTTTGTCAAAGATAGCACCATTTTTTTGTATCCAAGCAACCTTTCTAAGGGAAAAGTTTTTTTCAAAGAGGGAGGACTTAAACAGCACACCCTCCCTTATGTCCAGTAACAAGAAAATAAAGGAAAGGGAAAATGGGACTAATCACTAAAAGTGAGAAATTGTAAACGTGACCAGTTCAAAGCTTTCTAAAAATAACACCAGTTTGTATCTTAGCTATCGTACATATACAAAAATTTCTCGTACAGTAGGTGTGACACCCTAGCTCTTAAGCACCCCACCCCACCACCACCCCATAGTAAAAGACACTATATAATGAATTTTCTAAACATGTAATCAGTTCAAAGCTTTGTCAAAGACAGCCCCAGTTTGCGCAGGAGCGACACTACATAAATGTCTTGTCCTCCATTTAGACCTCTTACCTGTTAGATCCCCTTGTTCAGGCCCGTAGCCAGAATAACCAGTTTGGGGGCATATCGATGTTGGAGTTTCGCTGGCCGAGGGGAGGGATCTAAGGGGAAATTTTTGCCTATTCAAAGACTCTAGATGCAAAATGGTGCGAGATTTTCCATTTTTCTTCTTGTATTTGTATTCCAGAAAAGATGGTCTTGTAATAAATTTTCCCTCCTTCAGTGCAAGACCTTTTACTGAACAATTTGGTGGGCACGTCCCCCCCCCCCCCCCGTGGCTACGTGCCTACCCTTCTTATGGCGGTACTCAGTGGGTGACAAAGAAAGGATCCGCCTAGGTGCCAATTATCCTAGGCACGCCACTGGACGCTGTCATGAACTGCCCCCCCCCTTCCGAAGCCTGGAGCTAATATTTGGTCCAGGTAGTAGCTCCATGTCGTAATTATTTCGCTCAGGCTATACGGCCCTGATGACCAAACAGGGTTTACACAAACGAGGTAGCAACGTGCACTGAGCTATAGGCTATAGCTACACGCAACGGCGACGCACGGACACACAATTGGAGAAAGACGGTTTTTGCGAGAGACCTGTCAAGGACGTGTCAGTTTTAAAGAGATTTTGTGTAACTTTGCTAAGTGTGTCATATAGTTTTGAAGGTATGCCTTTGAAGGGGTCATCCATTCCGTCAATTTTCATTGTGTGCACGCTATAAATTTGTGTGTTTGTTGTTGTTGTTGTTATTGTTGTTATCATGGGCGGCGATCACGGGGGGACAGGGGGATATGTCCCCCTCAATATCTTTAGTGGGGGCATAATATCAAATATCCCCGCAATATTTAAAGGTATACAGAAAAAATAAAAATTGCAACACACAGTTTTGATGTGAATAATTGTGATATTAGCCTATTCATGACAGCTTGGGAGAAATTCAGATTAGAAATATGTGATATGTGTCCTTTAGAATGCACCAAAAAGCTTGGCTGCCAGGGGCTTCGCCCCTGGACCAAAACAGGGGACCTGTGGTGGTCCTCTGTGGCGTATTTCGGGTGGCCTTTGGGCCACGACCCCACCTCACTGATGCCGATTATTTTTTTTAGTTCCTAAAAATCGTAAATTTTTAACTCAAATTTTACTTCAAAAGGTAGCATATTTGGCACCAGATTGCATGTAAGGAAGCCCAATTTTTCAAAACTTTTCAAAGGGGATGGGGACACCCCATTGGGCCATGGTCCCCCATCACTGCTGCCGATCTTTTTTTTAAGCTCTTAATAATACGTTAAGTTTTCAACACAAGTTTTACTTCAAAAGGTAGCGTATGTGGCACCATGTAAGGACACTAATTTTTCAAAAATTTTCAAAGGGGAGGGGAACACTCCTCCCCTTAGTCCCCTTCCCCAGAACGGCGATCACACAACACACTGCATGCACCACGCGACAGAAATCCTGGCTACGTCACTGCCCTGTAACCCTGGCCGGAGGCCTAAAGTGTTCACCCAAGCAAGTGTCCCCCAATAATTTTGACAGATCGCCGCCCCTCAATGTTGTTGTTGTTGTTGTTGTTGTTGTTGTTGTTGTTGTTGTTGTTGTTCGTACTCCACTCCTCTTACTTTCTATAGCTGCAGCACGCTTTGTTACCGCGGCGGTAGCCTAGTGGTAGAGCATTCGCTTATACGCGGGAGGTCCGGGGTTCAATCCCCGACCGGGTCATACCAAAGACTTTAAAAATGGTACTAACTGCCGATGTGTGCGTAATGCTCCGCACAAGCATTGGAGTTAGGAATGCCAAATCACCAAAAACAAGAACACCAATCTTCCTTCACTCAAAAAGTTTGAGACAAACATACAATCCTGAATCTGTCGGGCTGGCTTCGGGGGGCTACCACGAAATTCAAAGTGCAAAACATAAGCTGCGGCAGATCAGGTACGTCCGTCTGGGGCCTTTCATTAGGTGGCCTGGACTAGTCTCACTGGAACCATCAAGCACATAAAGTTCCAAGGAACTAGGTGGAGCATTAAGGAAGAGATTTGCATTTGCACGCTTTGTTAAATGTGGAATCTGATGATTTTATCCAAACCGTGATTATGAATAATGATATTATAAAAAACCACCCTTCATCTGACAACGAGTCTGTATTGCAGGATGCAAATGCAGAAGACTTCATTGCACTAGTTTTGATTAAAAGGCGCCACCAGTCGCTGTTAACGTAAGATAAACTCTAATTTGAAGAAATTTTGCATGTTTTGAAGAAAAAAAAAACGGAAATATGGCTGTAGGTTGTCACATTTTAGTGAGGTCAGTATCAGGGAGCTCGCGACTCTCTCAGCCCCCCTCCTCCGATTGTGAAACCCCAAAATACAGTAAAGCTCTTTTGGTCTTACATAAGACTTTAAGAGTAATTTAATTTGTCTTCGTCACCTAATAAGCGAGTTGGGAAACTTCAATATACAATGCATGCTGGGAAGGAAACAGAGACTGCATGTGCATGTGCATGTGCAAGACAGATATTATGTATACTCACGAGCAATTTGGGGGTTTAATACTATGGTTCTCTAGACATTAATCACTGGTCAAAGAGAACTTTCTTTAGACTGTTAGAGGAAAAGTTTTTTTGAAGTGAATCTCCTTAACTTGGACCGAGAAGATTGAACATTATGACGGTAAATTGTGGAAGACAAAAAACAATCTCTTAAAGCCTTCGTATCAGTGCGAAAATATCCGTGGACTTGGTCTGTGGTACTACATGCAGAGCCGGAACCAGGGCTTGCATGGAAATGTAAAATTCTCAAAATTCATTGATTTGCCGAAAATTGGGGCGTAGGCCCTTTCTCATATGCGTGGATCCAGCCCTGAGTCATGGTGCAGCAAAATCTAATTTTCCAACTCATCTATTCAAGTTTTAATTCATTTTGTGAAGTCGTTATAATGAATTATTATTAGGCAACAATTGCAGAGGCGTCATGGTTGAACTGAGTAGTTATTGTCAATGTTATAAAATATGCGTCACGCTAGTTTTCCTCCCCACAAAGAATTCGACAGAGCTAGAGCTCACCTTCTCATAGTCACTTGGGACGAGAGTAACAAGTCAGTCAACTCCATCTCTGAAGTCGTGCATGCCAATGCCAATCGTCTTGAACAGAGCCTGGGCCATATAGTGCTGGAGCGACCGGGGCCAACACCATATGGAAAATGTAAGCCTCTTCATTTGCAAACCAACAGCTTTTTAAGTCAGTTCTTATAATCAGGTTTTTCTTCAACTGAAATCCGTCCAAGGGTCACCCTTAAATTTCCGCCACCCCCGCCTCCCCGAGCATTAAATGATCTTGTACTCTTAAAGGTCCCTAACCCATCGCACGCTATACTACCCAGTGAAAACAATGGACTGTGTGAGTCCCCGCCTCTAAGGGCCGCAGAGGCTAGCTGTTGAACCTCACCTAAACCTAAGTTAATAATCACATTCAAATTTATAGTCGCCTTACAGTCACATACTTTGATTTAATACCATGGTCATGCGACTCGGGAAGGGGAATTGGTGAGGGGGCTGCAGCCCCCTCGAAGTTTGGGGAAAACTTTATTTCCCCGGGCAGATTTTCAGGAAAAATCAGGCTATTCTCGGGTAATATATAGATGGCTTTTTTTCAGGCAAAAATATCTCAGCCCCCTAGAAAAAGGTTCCGTATCGTGTTCATGTTCAATATCATACAAGAGACTTGATGAGGCACCCATCAACATGTGCCAAAATATGCAATTTTTCGTTGGGAAGTAATATGGTATCATTTAATAGCTGGTCAGGGAAATTATTGCGGTCACGGTGATCGATCCCCGTATAGCCTGGACTACACGTTACCGTGCAGCTCCCGAAGAAAAACCTCCCATACGGAGACAGTGTTCCCATTCGAGACCATACCCCCATAACGCCACACTAATTATTTCACTAATTTTAAAGTCAGTCAGTCGTGGATACTAGTAACAACCAACGGATGAACTAGCGAGTCGATAGGTAAGCATAACAAGCCCTGTTACAAATTAGGGCTGACGGACTCGGAGCTCGAGCAAGCTCAGTTATTAGGGTGCATTTTGTTAAAGGTACAGCGCCACCTTTTTGGTGTTTGTAATAGAGTATGTTGCTAAGTTCAACTACTGTGTTCATATTGCATAACAGACGTACAATGTAATGCCACTGACTACCAGGCCTGGAGGCTTGAAATCCAGGCACTTCTCAGTGTTCTTAATTTCCTAGCATAGGCTACTGTACATGCAAACGCTCGTCACATGCAAAGCCTAGCCTGTCAAGTTACATACAACATCTAGAGGCTGTTACTGTTGTTTGTCATGGCGCAAATTTCTCGAATCGGCCTTCTGAGTCGAAGTATTGTCAATATCAGAGGTGAGAATACTTTATTTGTTCATTTTCCATTAAGTATTATAGGCCTATGTATTGGTCAGGTCTAACGTTTGGCCTACTGCCAATCAAACAGCTTTTACAAGTCTTCGCCTAATTAGGCTAGGCCTACAACTTACAAGTTAACAACAACTATCCTAATAGACCTACGTTACAGTAAGCCAAGTTAGCTGATACATTTATACAGTACTGTTAGTAATGTTAGCTAAGTCCTGTAATGTCCTGTTTTTTTGCTGAGCACACATTGTACAATATCACTGAAGTGGAACACTGTTGGTTGGTTAAACCACAGGCAGTTCTAGCGTTATATAGTCAGGGTTTCCGCCAAAGGGGGGAAAGGGGGGGATTTGTCCCCCCCTTTCCAGAAGAAGGTGGGTAAAATCCCCCCTTTTCACTTCCATAAAAATTAAAAAAATTGTCCATATCTTGGGCACCTTTGCAGCAATGTTTGGACTTTCATAAGTAAATGGCCTTTAAAACCCTTCAAAATGCACCTTACAGGGGTCTTGAAGCAAGCTTTTGTCCCCCTGAACCCACTTGTAACTTTAGCCAGGGACAGCATCAGTTTGGACTAGGGGTTTAGGAGCAATTAATCCCTCCCTTTTTTGCATTTCTGGCGGAATCCCTGATAGTACATACATATATATAAATAGACAAGGTAGCGCACTTCTTCCACACAAAGGCGTTCAGTAGCCAGATTTGGCCCATTTGGCCATATATGCACGAGTACATGGCCAAGTTAGTAAAAAATTTGCCAGTTTGGCCAAAGCATTTGAGGATTTGGCCATATTAGTGCATTGCAGCCAAATCTGGCTACTGAACGCCTTGGTGTGGAAGAAGTGCGCTACCTTGTCTAGATTTATATATGTATGTACTATATAATGCTAGAACTGCCTGTGGGTTAAACCTGCCATAGGCTATGCCAGCCAGAATTGTTGCAGTTTATATGAACTGGCTACTGGCCCTGCATATAAAAAATTGATATGGCAAGTAGGCTATTAGGCCTTTATAACCTAGGCCTAGGCCCCAAAGGAAAGTTTAGGCTATGTTGAGTTGCTTGGTATGCACAACCGAAATTCCTCTCATAGGGACAATTAGTGTTACAGGTATAGGACGAAGACCCCAAAATTCAAGATATTTACAGATGCGCCAGGAATAAACGTAAAAAACCGACCGGAGCACTAGATACCAACCGCTGAAAACCCACAGTTTACCACGCTTTTGTCGACGTTGTTTCACTGAAATCTGCGGCTCATGGTTTTGGGCGGTTTGAATAGGAGTAATCTGATAAGTCAAGTAAGAGCCTACACAAAAGATTTCACCAATGAAATTCTTTACAATGAGGAGCGTAACACAATAGCTGCATCGTCAGGTTTCATTGATCAGACTTCCTGTGTAATCGATAAGAAATGTTTATCACTAGGCCTTCGTTAATAGCGCAGAGGGTTGTTATCCGATGGTTAGCATGTGCTGACAGAGTTTGGAAACGGTCGGACTATTCCTAGTACTGTACGTCACTGAACCGTCCTGGTTTAGGCTTATGGGTTTGTGAAGTTTTAGGCCTAGGTACAGTAGCGTAGTTACTCAGGCCTGTTCATTCAAAGACACAGCCGTCACATACACACAACAAATTACAGTTTTATAACAAAACGGCACAACTTACTGTATACGTTTGATAATACTACACTCACAGTAAAGTTTTGCAATTGTCTTCCCTGTAAGGCTGCGTTATTACTTTGATCAACTTTTTTAGAATAAAGACCGATCGCTGAACGCAGCACGATGTGGGGACAACTTTTTTCTTTGTAGAAATTCCGATTTATTAATTCCATTTTCCCCATGCTGTTTGAAAAAAAAAACACTTTGGTACAACTGGGTTAACTAGAAGAAATTGCCGATTTTACTGATAAGGTCGTTCTATATCCTTGCAGTAAAACAGCTTATTTCAACACTTATGCGATGCTGCAAATCGTCCCAAGAATTAGGTTTGGCATCTGTTGGGAGTGGCCCAGCTTTCCCCCACCCCACCCGTTCTCAGTAACCGTACAAGTTTTTGTGTTGGATGGGGCCTCTTTGTAGCAGTTGCCCCCAAAATGTACAATCCAGTGTTCCCATAATTTCTAGTTTGCAGAAAATTCTCTTACCTCGGAGAGCATATGAAAAGTAGTAGGCTAAGCCGTCCATTCTTTGAATATATCCTATTATTTCCTAGTTGGTGAAACGAGTGACGCTTTCCTCCGTATATTTATTTGTCTTGAGAGCATATAAAAAAACGATGTGTCTGTGTCTTTTAAACGGCCATAGATGAAATATTCCATACCTTTACGTTCAAAGAACGGCAAATAATTTTCAGTAGCAATACGGTACCGCATGACCCTTTAATAGATAATCAGTAGACTTGCATTTTAATGAAACTAAAACCCACTGCATTGTCTTATTTTTCAGCCCATCGTTCGTTGTACTATGTGTCTTTCATTTGATAGCCCCATGCAGCACACATATTCGCTTTACCTTCCTGCCTAGCTCGCTTTTTTTCCAAAAGTCCCCTGACTCTCTGGCGAAGAGCCAGGGGCGAAAACCAAACAATACTCCCGAAGGAGTACTGCCTAGCTCGCTGCTACATAGCAAATGTAGACCACAGATACAGTAATGCATTAGTGTGTTAAATTCCATGAGAAAAACCTTCGCAGTTCTACTCAAGAATTTCCCAGGCACCTTGCAAGGGCCCCAGCTTATTTGCATACAACGTTCTGTACATTCCTTTGCTAGTGACATCATTGGACTATCAGCTATTTTTCACGGATTAACCCGTGTACAATTTCCATTGGCTGCTGCCAATCCACGTGAAGGTTTACCGTAAACGAACAACTGCTAAATCCCGCCCTACTGGGCAACACCCACCTCTTGAAAACATACAGCACTCAGTACTGTCGCTTCCGCGTGTAGGCCTGATAGTCGTGTAATGTACAGTACATAACCTAACGAAGTAAATTTCACATGGGTATCGCGTCGCTCTACGTGCGTTGCGAACATGCTGTCATAGCCTGGCCAAAATTCAGTATGCAGATTTTCAGCAAAATCAACCTTTACAAGCTAAATTTTGTACCTTATCTTATTCATGGGTGTAGAAGAAGTCCGATCTTGTGAAAAGTTTTCGGTAAGAGTTTAGTATCGAGCGAAATATCGCTTATTTTTGAAAAACAAGATGGCGCCGTCTGCAAAAGTTTGAAAAACATCCAGAGAGATGTGTGACGTCACGTAACTGTTAAGGCCAACCAAATGGGCTACGACTTCCAAAAAAGGTTACGCAAAAATGGGCGGTGGCCCTTATGAATGAATGAGTATCAAAACCCACAGCGGCGATTGGATATTTCACGTAATTAAGGCAGCTAGCTGCATTTGATTTTCCCAAGGTATTTGAGGTGGCTCACATAATAATAACGTGAAACATGTGGCAGGGCCCTATGTACATATTAGCGCGGTGCAGTTTTAGGCCCATGCAAATATGCGTAGGCTATACAGCATGTGACAGAACTAAATGACAATGTTATACGGTTCCCCAAGGGCCGTGTTAAAATTCGGGATCGTGTTAGCTGGTGAATTTTACCGAGATCTGGGCAAAGAATGATAGGGGGATGTACTGTCTTACTTTCTGACATTTCCATCTTCATTCTCTCCCACTGAATGGACTATAATTGGATTAATTTTTTTCTATTAAGGAATCGGACTTCAACGGTTTTACCCTTGTAGGTAAGATTTGAAATTTTAGCAATTGCTGAGTAGAGGGTACATATTCTATGTGAATGAAAAATAAAATGCGGCAAGGCCTTTGTATTGTACCGGAACATCGGAGGATGCAGGAAGTAAGCTGTGATACTATTGCAATGGCATTCTCCCTGATTATTTTTTTGGTAGAAAACAGAATGGTTCAATTTTATGGACTTGGCGGCCCTCCCTTTGTCTTCCTTTGTATATGAAAGACTCAAAGTTTCAGGACTACAGGCTAACAGATATAATTTTCAAAGGTCACGCAACTGATTTTTTTTTTGGAATGTGCAAAAAAAAAAAAAATCGAAGGTTTGAAAAAAAAATTGTTCCGTTACGGGAAGGATTCGCAAACGCGCAACAATATTTCCGAACATGTGGGAATATGTACGAAAAGATTTGGAACGTTCAACCAGATCTTTTTCTTTCCAAACTTACGAAATGTATTCATAATTGCAAAGAGAAATTCGAAAGAAAATTGCGGCCCTCCTTTTTTCCATACTCATGAAGTTTCAGACTAGAACGCGGGTCCCACTACAGTGATTTCGGATAGGATTATGTCCCGATTTTCATGAGTTTTAGTTAAAATCTTCTTCATCTCTGGTCAGAAACCGCCAAAAATCTGCCAACCTGTGTAAATGCATGATATCAGAGGACTACGAAAATGAAATGTAAACTAATTATTTCATGACGTCACATCGACAAACAACTTTTATCGGAGTACAAAACTCGGGCTGATTTTCAAGTCAATATCGCTCTATTGAGCGATATAAGTTATATGGTGATAGGAGAACAGTTTATCGTGACAAAAACTCAGTTACGGAAAGAACTTGCAAACGCACAAGAATTTTTCCGAACGCAATCTTTTTGACGGAAGGTAGGAAACTTTGGGAACGTTCTAGGTATTTCTTTCTAAACTACGAAATTTATTAATCATTGCAAAGGGAAATTCAAAGTAAACTGCGGCCCTTCCCTTTACTTTACTTTGTATATATAAAAGACTCATGAAGTTTCACGCTAAATAATATAATTTTCAAAGGTCATGTTATTGACAATTTTTCGGAACGTTCGAAATCTTTTTCGAACTTCAAAAAAAAATCGTTCCAACACGGAAAGCGTTCGGGGGGATTTGCGGATGGTCGCAAGCGTATACGTACTGTATTCAATCAGAAAGTACGATTGTGTGCAGGCAGGCTTTCACAGGAAATTGATAATTGCTTTTCCCCACAAGAGAAGATTTCTTGCTACAGCGAATTACGGACACACAATGGGACTTCTGTTAACACTGGCACAAAGGCACCTCGGTTTACCGGGTTGCCGATAATCCGCATTGAAAGAGCGAGGTACCTAGCGGTTCTATTGTACACTGAATAGACCGGAGCGTGACCGAAGCGAACACGCACACTTATTCTTGGCGTATCTGTACTTCAAATCGGAATCATATCAGAAATCCTTACAATGTGTTCTACCTTTTCACAAAACTTGCAAGATTATACAAAAAAAATCACAAAATAACACTACCTAGCTTGAAAATAGGATGATTTTCTGCAACATCGGAGCGCTCGGAAGTGTTCGTTAGAAAAAGATGATTGCGCAATAAAATCACCGTGTAAGCGTTGCGCCAGTCGTTTCTTTCTCGTGAATATATTATGTGTACATAAATTGTATATTTAAGACATAAGAAACGACTGGCGCAAGGCTAACACGGTGATTTTATTCGCAGTCATCTTTTCTAACGAACAGTTCCGAGCTCCTCCGACGTTACAGAAAATCATCCTATTTTCAAGCTAGGTAGTGTTATTTTGTGATTTTTTTTGTATAATCTTGCAAGTTTTGTGAAAAGGTAGAACATATTGTAAGGATTTCTGATTTGATTATGATTTGAAGTAAATATCTTGAATTTTGGGGTTTTTGTCCTATACCTTTAACACTAATTGTCCCTATGGTTCGAATTTCGGTTGTGCCCTATAGTGCTTAAGGGCCTACCGCAGTACTCGGTCACTGACACTGTGTACAAAACGTACACTGTAAAAAATGTGTTAATTTACGGTTAAAATAACACAAAGAAATTAATAAGAAATACAGAAATTTTCTGTATTCCTTTTGTATTTCTTTATTTTATATTCTGTAAATTTACATTGTACAATTTTCATTTTTAACAGTGTATGTGTATGGCTCACAGCCATCACTTCATCACTTAAAGTGACCAACTCATAGGATACCACCATAAGAAAACAGTTACAAACTTTTATACCGTAGTCTATCCAACAAATTGATGTTAAAGTTCACCTTGTCTTTAGAGCCCAGGGTGGGCGCATGTTGTGCATGATATGCAGATCTTCAGTATACATATAGTCATGTTTTGTGCTTTTATGTGATCTTAATCTCCGTTAATTCTCATTTTGTTTTGAGTCAATACTCAATTTTTAAGTCTCTCAGACTATTTGTTACATTTCTAAACGTCCTTGGGGGAGATAAGCTTTTTCAGCCAACCGAGTTTACCCTGTTGAATGTTTAAATAAAAAATAAATACATGAATGGAGTCTCTTGGGATGGTGGTGTAAGGAGTCACTTGAGTTAGCATGTATTCACCTAATTATGATGTATTTTGTAAGTACTACAAAGTAGGCGTAAGTTAAAATTGCAGCTACATTACTTTCTCCTGCAGTGTGTTTTCACTTAAAAGTCGTGTGACATGCCACCAAAAGAGCTGTTCCACTTGTCAGTTAAAGAATTAAGTCCTCCAATCAAATCAAAGATCCGTTGAAATCTTTTACTGTTCTCAAATTATACGTCTTCAAAGTTTGATGGTTTCTGAAGAAACTAATTGCCTATGCAAAAATAATGGTGTGGAGTGTTGCACAGTGTTATGATTTCCTTTGTTAAACCTATATAAATAATCTCTTAATTACTGATCATATAGATTACAGTTTAATGAGTGATATCAATATTTTTCAAGGAAAAATTTTTAACTTTTATAATAAACCCTCCAGGGAATAACAATGCTACCACTGTCCTTAGAATTAAGGTTGAAAAAACAAAGGCTAACATTCGCCATGTATGGTATGGCCCTCTTTCGATGTCACATATTTGCATATTTAGCTCATGTTTATTCATGATACAAGTGTGAAATAGAAATTTCCCTGTAAAATGGTCAATATTTGATGGATTTTAATGGAAATTTTGGCTATTTCATGGATTTTTAATGCTTTTTACATTGAATGGCCAACTATGTTATTTTCATGTCACACAATCTTTAATTCACATTAAATCTCACACAAATACAGTATATTGTAAATTCCTGACATACATAACATGTGCATGAACTTTTTGCTTCCAGTATGATAAGTGATCATTGTACAGCAGGCAATGTAATTTTGCATTCTGCTGTAAATTACACAGATCTGTGCTTTGTTGGGGTGTGAAAAACTGACACCAGGGAGTGACTTCGAAGTTGGCGTTACATGGAATGCACCCAGGTTTAGACAATTGGTACAGTCACAGTGATGTTGAATCCTTACCAAAATAACCATGGGTGCATGCCATGGTAATATCCATAAGATCATAAGGCGTAGACAAGGGAATCTCTTGGTGTAGCAGTGTTCAGAGTCACTTGAGTTGGTATATGGACTAACCTGATAACAATATATTTTGTACTGCAAATTAGGCCTAATTAGTTAAAACCGCTCTACAAAACATTTTGCTGCTATGTGTTTCCACTAACTTTGTTGTTGGCTTCACATGGAACACATCTAAGAAATTAATGCACATCTTGATCCACGCCCATGGCTACTGCCATGTAATGCACCTCCACTCACAAGTTCTAGAGATGCACCGGACATTCTGTCCCAATGGACTATCCAACCGGATAATGAAAAATTATCCGGTTCTGTTCCGGCCGGATCTTTAAAGAAATCTGGCCGAATTTTTCTTAAATTCTAGCCAGAATTACCTGCATCATCAAATGATAGGGGTAGCTTCACTGATGAATTTAACACATTTGAAAGAGGTTTTTTTCCTTTCCATTAACATAGCAAGAAATTGTCACATAAAGGAAGTGTTGTTTTTGATTCATTGTGGCACTGCAATTGCTGACAGAGACACAACAAGCTCATATTGTAGTCTCACAGTCTTTATAAGCATGTTCAAAATAAGTGGGGCTTCTGTGGCAATGAAGATAAATTCAGAGTTATCCTGTTTCCGCTTATATCACAGGACCGACATTGCAAATGTGATAATGTCTGAATATTTAGCAGTTATTTATTTAGTACGTATATATATACTGTATAATCAAATTTGTGTCAGTCATTCCTTAACAGTGTCATGCACAATCTGAGTCACATTCATCAGAACATTTTCATTTACATTCACTGTCAATTTGACTATCAAACTGATTTTTGTTGTTTCAAAGAACTTTGCAGAATACAGTATTATTTTACATTTTTACTTTGTCAATGAATTTTCTGTCTGCATCATTCTAGTCTAAACTTTACAAATTACACCAGCTTAGTGACTACATTGGGACCTACTGTAACACTGTCATAGAGTCAACCAGTAGCTCCTCTTCCTTGACTCCCCCACAGATAGTGCTGTTATTGTTTCTCTTAACAAGTGAAAAGTCCAGTTCTGGCCGTACTTTATCCAGCCAGATTTGAAATACTATCCGGCAAGATCAGGTTCCGACTGGAACCAAAAAATTGGATCCGGTGCATCCCTACTCACAACTGGGGACTCAGGGGACTTAGTTATTTTTCAGAAAAGTATACAAATTAACAAAAGACTTGATATTGAGTTGCAAAATATCTGATGACACATGTATAAATAGCCTCTGCGACTGCTTCTGTGCCTCCACTGAAAACTGGAAGGTCAGTGGACTCTCATATTTTTTCAGAAAATACACTCAAGATTATTCAAGGTATATAATCATTGTGGTGCAAATTAACATTCATTTATATGAAACAGCTAGAGCAACTACAGGTATGACTGCTTCTCAGTTCAAAGCTAGACGCTTACACAATGACACATGTTGACTTCTCCTCAAATAAGAGCATCTTGCGAGACACCCATTGCGACTGCACCTCTTGCTTTTAAAATGGTGTTTGTCACCATGGTGGGGTATTATGTACAGTAATGTGCTGACCCCATGGTCAAGTGTTTAGAGCATCTGACTTGCAGACGGAAGGTCTGCGGTTCGACTCCTGGCCAGGTCATACCAAAGACTTTAAAAATGGAACCTACTACCATTGTGCTTGGTACTCAGCATTTAAGCAATGGAGGAGGGAAAACAAGCCAGTACTCAGCCACAACTGCAAAAAAGGCTTTGGCCAGCCCGACTTAAACCAGTTGGTTAGAAACTGAGCCTTAAAACCCTGTGTAACTCATCTATACAGTAGTGGCTTCTATAGTTGGGAAATGTTGCATTGAAAATGTACCAACATGACATACAAAGAAAACAGCTTCAATCATTATTAAAAGATTCTGTCTCACCAATAAACTCCAATACTAGCTTTTTCTCCTCAAAATATTGTGCATTAGAAGAGTTACTGAAGTTGCATCACTTGAATTTTTGTAATTTTGGACCAACAAATTGTTCCTGAGCAACACATAACTGAATTTCTTTCTGTGAGAACCTTATTTCTTGAAAAGAAGGTTATCGTACTACCTTATTTTGAATTATCTGTCATTCTGTATCATAAATATTGGTTTTAAAAATATGAAAATCTTCAGTATAATAAACGCAGTTTTTCCCTCAAGGCTGTTCTTCATGTTCGTGCATTACTGATAATAGACTACATTGTTTTGAATTATTTCATGAAGATACCCCCTGTAACTCAGTATACTGTATCTACCTGTTGCATGTCTATTGAACCTGTTAAAAATGTTCAGATTTCTGACCCCAGAAAATTGGACTTTGTGGGGTAGGATTATATGTCACTTTCTAACGCCCGAGGCTATCTCCATTGCCGAGCCAATTAATTATCTCTTTCCAACAAGCTGTATCACATGTCATGGTCTGGACAATGGCAACATCCAGCCTTGAGGCAATTTGTGTAAAAGAGAAGGGGAAAAAGGTTTTTAGTAGTTTTAAGGAGACCAGTACCTCATGTGTGTCTTTCCTAGGGTAGGCCACCATCTAAAGTTACAGTACCCTGAACTATTTAGCAAGGGAACAGAAAGGTGGAGGGAGGGGGTGTAGAAGGAAGAGTTCCATAGAAATCTTGATATTCGGCCAGTTGCCAGGAACAACAAATGTGTATTCCTCATGATTTTTTATGTGGGAAATGGGCAGTGATTTAGTCAGCCAATATTTGTGTGACAGTTGTCTCATAAACAATCCAGAATGTCTCATAAAAATATCTGGTGAGCCATTTCTGCATAGGTTAATCACAAGTTAAATTTATATATACTGTACCGTAACCATTGATTAATTATAGTTTTCTGCACAGTTGTAGTATCCAATGTGCCATTCCCATCCAGAAGTACTAATTGTAGGTACATAGGTATTATGTTGTTTAATATTTTTATCCCCTTTGCTTGGCATTGTAATTGATCGTAACTTAAGTTGGCCACACCACATTGATTCAATCTGAAGGGAGCTTGCTGCGGGCACTGGAATGATTCTGAAACTTAGTCAATTTTTGCCTTAAAATATCCTTCTAAAAACAATTCCCTTGTCCTTCCCTTTATTTCTTACTGTGCAGTTGTCTGGGGTATTATGCATCTGCAGTACACATTGATAAAAATTTTGTCATCCAAAAGGAATTTTTTGTGCTATTGATCCAAAATCCAGACTGGAACACTCATAGACCAATATTTTACTGGTACCTGTACTGACAACAAGTTTCAAATTAGGACTGTGAATGTTTAGCAAGATTACTAAACGTTTAATCGCAAAATGTTGCGATCGTTTAGCGATTAATCACAAGTACCTACTGTATGATCAACAGAGAAACTTTAAACGTGCCCTTGAACATGGTGAATATGTAAAATGCGTTAGTGACGTCCGGGGGACATGGTTTCCATGAACCTCAAACACGGATCCTCATAGAAGCTCAACTTTGATAACGTATGTTTACGTGTGTGTCATTTGTATAATTATGTACTTTCCTTTTTCAAAAAGAGTTAAAGTGAACATCTAACTTTCTGTAATGACTGCAGATTGTTTTTTATTTCGTACGGAAAAATGGGTTTTGGGATTAATCGCTGGTAGCTTAGTACTAAACAATTATTACACATGCGATCTTTTAGCGATTAATCGCTAAACGGTCACAGCCCTATTTCAAATTGCAGTAGTTATGCCAGTCCTCTAGAACTCACTTCCTTACTTTTTTAATTAATTACTTCTTTTCTTATAGCCACAGTACAGCACTAGACACAGCTCGCATTATGTACTGCCATATTAGAGGCTCTCACTTACAGTAGTCAGCAAAATATCAGATTCCTGGAGCATTAATCCTTGGAATGCTATATCAGTTGATGTTAAAAACTCCTGCTCTTCTTACTCCTTTCAAGTGACACTTAAAAACCTGCCTGTTATCTGGTTGTGTTTAGTTTCTTGTTTTCTATGTTTCTCTTGGTTTATAAACTACTTGTCTTGGTAAATTAAGTACTTCCATTTTGTGTACAGTCATGTCTTCTTTTTTGTCATTGTTATGTAAATATATTTTTGCCCACTTCCACAAAGCACTGTACAGTAACATTATAACTTTCATTATATGGGGTAGGTACAAATTCATGAAAAGCCACATGTTCCTCTTCCACAGCAAACTCTTGATTTTATTCCAGCTGAGCATATTTAGCTTCAGTACTTGCAGGAACTGAGAGCTAGTTGACCGTTTGCCACACTCTGCCACAGGTTTGCTACAGGTTTTACATGCAAAGCGTGCGCAGAAATTAACCAACTGCTAACAAAAAAGTTTGAGACAAAACCTGTCGCGTGAAATTTAAGGCAGGGAAAGCTAGGTGTGTCAACCTGTGTCAAGCCTGTAACCAGAGGGTTCCAGATACACAAGTTTGCCACCCAAGAACACACGTGATCAATTTCTTTTGTTTTTCATGTGTGTGATCATGCGTGGTTATAGACACAGGTTGACACACCTTTTTTTGTAAGGGATATGGCATTGAGCAATTTCAATTCAGTACAGGCTATACTGTGCAGTAGCTTTGTCCAGGAGGTGTGTTAAACTGGCGTTTTATTTTAAATTCGAGGGGGGCTAGAAGTAAACTTTCAGGGATAATTTCACTCCCTGGGATGATATTGCTGACCATTTAACATGTTGGTATTATCTGGTCATACTACTGCTAGTCACTCCTTACCAGAAGTAGTGTTTCTTATAGGAATGCAATGTGGATCCTGTTCACTTAAAATGCTGAAAACAGGGTAATATGTATTGAAGTTTGTGAAGAAAAAGCCATAGACCCTTTTCCAAATAACAATTACAAAGGATTGTGGGATAAAGCTTTTGTATGCGTCACTTTTGTCAATGGCATTGAACTGTAGTCAAGAATGGTGCACACCAAAACTGTATCCCACAATCCTTTGGGATTGATATTTGGAAAAGGGTCTTCGGCCAAAAAATTGTAAAACATGCAGTAAAATGAGTCTTTTGCTTTTTGCAGAGACAGTAGTTGTATATTACAGGTCTAAGGAGTAGGGTCTTACAGTACCTATAGGCAGAGTTTAGTTGGCAGTAGTACCCAAATAGTGTATGGGATTGTATAACAGCAGGAGACCCAGGGCTGGTTTTAAGGTCCAGCGGAGGCCTCTGAACCGCATGGGCTGCCTTCTGGCATTGTGCATTCAAAGAGCAAAACCTGTACTTATCATTATTTCCCATACCAACAGTTTTGCATGGATTAGGATATTTATTCAGTTCTGAGCTGGTCAGCAAAGTTGCAAATTCATACTGAGTACCAGTCAGACAATGGGAGTTTTGGTGTATTCACTTTGCAGACTCATACTTACTCCTTTGTGCATCTATTTTGCATTATTTGTGTATTTTTTTTTTTTTTTTTTGGTGTTTCTGACCTATGCTGGCTGGCACAGCTAGAATCCCGCATAGTAGAAATGAAGGACAAATGTACTATATGTGCTGTACAGTTATATAGCTTAATCAAAAAGAACCTCCCTAAAATATCTACAGTATGTTTACAGCCAACCCTTGAACAGAACAACACCTTTTGCCATTCAACTTTAACACACAATTCTTATGGAAATTGTACAAACCATTGTAAGGTTGAACTCTGAACATTTCTTCGACTTTTGTCACTGTTAATCTCCATTTAATATACAGTATCGCTTTATCCTCCCTGGTAACTTAAAGCACATTTATGCAGGTGTCACATGACTGGATTAAGATAGTAGTACTTGTGTGTGTAAAAGGAGCAGAATAACAAGGACAGGGTTTGTTTGCTGGCCATGGACTATATAACGCATTGTTTACCAGTTTGTGTATTGAAACCTAGTACCAGTTTACTTCCTGCCTGCCTGGCAGATTTGTATTTTTCCTACACCTTCTGCCAAGTGCCAATTATTGGCCTTCTCAGAAATTACAATTTGGCTTGTTGCAAAGATAGGAAGATGCATCACTAGTTAATGTCTAGTATACACAACCATAGCAAAGAACAAATCATACGTATTCACCAAAAAGCCGATTAAAGCAAGTCTGATATCTATTTTCCCTACATTTCACCCAACCAAAAAAGTCCCATTGACATACTGTGTAAAAGTGAGAAGATTGTAGAATGGAGGTTTTAGTGTATTAAAGCTCAACCTTGCAATATGAATATGTGATAACCAATCAGTCATCAAGAGATAGCTTCAGATTAGGCTGATGAATATGGGCATAGTGAAATTGGATGATCTCAGTCATTGTCTGCGGGTACTATATCTGTACTGTCAAAATGAGAAGAGATAAATATTCTTCAACTGCCACAGAGATCAACTTGGTTTGCAGGCTTGCACCCAGCAAATTTTTTGCCCAGCTTGTTTGGCTGGCTGCTTTATATCTAGAGCCTTAGTGGAGGTGAACGCATATGTTACATACAACAGATTAAATCCATCTACAGCAGTATTCCCATAAGACCTTCCATTTTCCCTCATAATTAAAACACAGCCATCCAGAATGTCAAACTGAAGGCTAAAGTATTATGGCAATACATGCCACAGTACCATATTACTCTGGTAACTGGTTCACACAGCAAATCAGTGTAAGCTGTTAACCTCAGACAAACCTTGATTGCAAGTTTTGTTCTTTCAGTAAAAGGGTAGGGAGGCTATACCTTGCACACTTCCAAATTATGCTCAGTATTCTTCCAGCACATTTTGCATACTAAAGCTTGCAATTGCTATGCAGTTCAGGTACTGCTGACTGTGGTCACCTGGCTGTTTTTGATTCCTTGCCGAAGGCAGGCAAGGAATCTATGCGATGGTGATGGCGTGTGTGTGTATGTATGTGTGTGCGTATACATGTGTGTGTGTGATGCTGCTTGTAAACACTCTATCTCAAGTGCGGTAACCCCGGGTAATCTCATACTTGGCATGTAGATTGCCCATGTATGGAGTAGATGAACCCTATTGTTTTTGGTGCAGGTCAAAGGTCATTTGGGGTCACCAGAGGCAATTTAGTGAATTTCTTTTAGCAACTGTAACTCGGTGTCCGTTGTTCCAATTGAGTCATAACTTCAGGATAAGATAGACTGGTAAGAGGTGGAAATATTGTAATATGATCTGCATTAATCTGAAAGGGTCAAAAGGTCAGAAAGTGATGTTTTGTTGATATCTCACCAACGAAACACTTTAGGGGGATGGTGTAATGGAAAGTTGTGTTCGTCTATGTGAAATACATGTGATGACCTACTTTGACCTCAGTTGACCTCATTTGACCTTTTGACATTTGTGGCTTTTTTGTGGCCCCTGGATTCATCTTGTTGAGACAAACCAAAAAGGCAATTATAGTACCCTCCTACAATGTTCCTAACTCTAGTTATTGACAATTAAGTGAAATGTTAGGAGTGTATGTGTTATATGCATTGGAATGCAAGGTATGCGGTGTGATAACTCAGTAACCAAGTGCCATAGGAGGATGGCATAATGGAAAGTTGTGTTCATCTGTGTGAAATGCATGTGATGACCTACTTTGACCTCAGTTGACCTCATTTGACCTTTTGACCTTTGTGGCTTTTTTGTGACCCCTGGATTCATCTTGTTGAGACAAACCAAAAAGGCAATTATAGTACCCTCCTACAATGTTCCTAACTCTAGTTATTGACAATTAAGTGAAATGTTAGGAGTGTATGTGTTATATGCATTGGAATGCAAGGTATGCAGTGCGTAACTCAATAACCAAGTGACATAGGGGGATGGCATAATGGAAAGTTGTGTTTGTCTATGTGAAATGCACGTGATGACCTACTTTGACCTCAGTTGACCTCAGTTGACCTCATTTGACCTTTGTGCTTTTTTGTGGAGCCTGGGTTTGTCTTGTTGAGATGAACCAAAAGGCAATTAAACTACCCTACCATGGTGCTCCTAACTCAAGTTACAGATTAGTGAAATGTTGTGATTGTGTGTGCATAATGCATTGGAATGTGAGGTGTGGTGTGATAACTAATAACCAAGTGATAAAGGAGGATGGCATAATGGAAAGTTGTGTTCGTCTATGTGAAGCACACGTGATGACCTACTTTGACCTCATTTGATCTTTTGACTTCTGTGGCTTTTTTGTGATGCCTGGGTTTGTCTTGTTTAGACAAAACAAAAAGGCAACAATGCTACTCTTCTATAATGCTCCCAACTCAAGTTATTGACATTTTAGTGGAAGCTAGGTCATGACTGTGTGTGCATGTTACTCATTGGAATGCGATGTATGACAGGGGTCGAAATAAGCCTTCAACCTTTGTGGGCCTGCTGGGCCCCTAGCCTATGGAATCTAGGGGCCAAATGAGAAATCAAGGGGCCCAAAACTTACAAATAAAAAAGGACTGATAAAGTGTATGGGTGCTTTTTACGTGCTTGAAAATGTTTGGTATTGGTATAATTAAGGCAAGTTGAGGCTGAAACTAGCCTGAAACCAATCTGTCCACACCCTCTTAGACCATGTTGCATGTAGGCTAATATACATTTTCAAAATTTTCTCGTAACTCCGGAAGATATTACCCGGTAAAATGAAGGGCACTGTTCAATTCCCACTTACCGTCTTCGTCAGTTGATCTTTGAGGCTCCGCCTACGTTACTTGTGACTGACATTGGTGTATGTCTGCGTGAGTGATGTGATAAAGCAGACTCTATTAATGATGTGAACTGATTTCAGAAATAATGTGTGTTTTGCAGGTTTTTAGTGACTGTTAGCATAGGAATGCACAGGCTGTGCGAGATATAAGATCGTTGAGTTGTGGATGGAGAGGTTCATGTGCAGACTGTACAATTAGACTTGAAATATTTAGGAGCCAACCGGGCTCCTTTCCCTGTAGATGTTACGGGCCCAAGCGAATTTCTAGGAGCATCAGGCCCACAGGCCCCCTTTATTTCGAGCCCTGTATGAGGGTGCGATTTCTAGAACTGAGTAATCAATTTTTTATTTGAGTCACGAAAGGTTGACCTTATTAACAAGATGATATCTTAAGTATGATAACTGTGAGGGATCTCATGCTTGTCATGTAGGTGATTCATGTTTGTAACAATATATTATATGGCAAGGAATCACTAAGCCTTTTGGCTTTCTGGTTTCCCTCACTTTTCAAATTGTTGTGCAGCCAGTAGGCCAATATCCTTCCCTTAATGTGTATATTGAATTTTTGCAACTTTAAAAATGAGTGCAATTATAGCCAAGTATTTGATCTGTAAAATACAAATAATTTAAACTCCAAACCAACAGGGCGATGTCGAAGCACCTCAGCAGCTGCTGCTCTTAAACTGGTCCCTGGTGAATATGATGGCCCTTCAATGAAGACAGAAGTTCCTGGACCAAGGTCAAAGGTAAGATATCAGTGAGCATTTTCTTGTAGTCTTGTTACCCCCTTCCCCCATCCAACCTCATTCTCCCCCCCCCCCCCTTCCTTGTTGAGCTACACCATTGCTCATATTAGAAGTGAAGTTGATCAGTATTAGAATTTTTGTCTAGTAAGTATTACTGGTGGTAAAGTAAAACATCAAAACTGTTTTGAGTCCTGTATGAAGTCAGAAAAGTTTAAACAAGCAATCTGCTGAAAAAAGTCTTGACTTGGCACTGGTGGGAGGATCCCAGGCTTAGAGAGAGAAGAATAATTGGAAAGAGAGAAATTCATATTTAAGAGGTCCCGGAGCTGTATCTATGGCAAACAGAGGTAGATGTACAAAGTTTTCACAGGAAGAGGTTCCTTATTGAGGGCAGTCTGCACTTTTGTAGCGTCCAACAAGAGCAACCCAACCTCAGCCCCATTATGGTTAGGGCTGAGGTCAGAAAATTTTGCTTTCAAGGCCCTCTAGATTGCAGGAAATCGCACTCTTCACCACAAATTTGCCTCTTCAATCAGGGGTGGCGGGAAATGGCGGTCAAGCTCGCTGACGGAGCAGCCGGGTCTCCAAAAGGATGGTAAACATGAAAATTTGGCGCACGAAGCCCGGCAAAAAAGTTGGGATTATCACTGAGGAAAATATGACAACTAGTGGTTTTTATTGGGCAATATGCCCTACTCAGGACAAAATCAAGAAAGTTGTTGCTGTGGCTGGTCATCTTCGGGGGATTGCATACTTTATCATACCCTTTAAAGCTCCTCGACGAAATTGGAGTTTCCCCGACAGTAGGGTCATGGCCCCCTGCACCTCCCTACTTGGCTCCATCCCTCTATAATCCTGCGTCTAACATGCGTGATTCACCCTTATGGTCATTTAGATGTTTTACATGCATCAGTTTGAGGTATGGGGGAAACATCTGGCATTCCAAACAGCCCAACTACAGTAAGTAGGTTGCCGTTGAAAGCCGCACTCCGAAACGGATGAATTCACAACTTCGTTAGTGGCCAGTATGATTTTTCTCAAAACCTAAATTCATGGGCCGCACTGACAGGGCCAGGGGGCCGCGTTTGAGAACCACTAGGCTAGGTGTATAAAGCTACGGGAAAGCAACTCTGCTTAAGCTGAAGTTGCCAAGCCTAGGTTTGTTTCCCATTTAGATTCTTTATTTTCTTTAAATTATTACTGGACACCCACGAAGGAATTAAGGATGTACAGTATCTAGGACTTTATTCATTGGACACCATTTCTCCTAACCGTAGGTGTTGTTCTGTCTTTAATATTTTACTATGAAATACTTGTTGAATGGATAATGCTCTACTGGATGTCAGAAAGAATGTTCAAGGGGATATGACACCCCCCAAACTAGGGAGTTGCTACAGGGGAGTTGCTGCTGTAGCAACTCCTTGCCCAAACATGTTTAAGAATAGCTGTATACGTAGTTCATAATACAGTTGATGACTGCACTTTGACATGCATTAAAATAGTAGTGTAGCCAGAAAAAATTGTGTTGTGGTGCTTAACAGGGGGGTTCAACATTTCATTTCATGAGGGGCTCAAATGTGGAATCACCATTTGTTGTCTTGGACCTTTCAGCAGAGGGGTGAGGGACTTGTGGGGGGCTCATCCTCCCCCCCCCCCAGCTATACCACTGCATTCATTCTAACAGTGCAACTCCACTCTAGTTGGTCAATGATCACTTGTTGTGTTCCCAGTTAAGCTCAAAAACAGTTGTGTGTCAGTATGGCCTTGATCAATTGAAAGAGTGCAGGCTACTGTGGCTCTGTTCCGGAGGGTACTAGACAGGTGTTTTTGTTTAAATTGGAGGAGGCTAGAAGTAAACTTAGTGAAGAGCCTTTAAACGTGCAAGATAATTTGTACTGAGGTACAGCATAAGTAGCTTCTGTGATGTCATTAACACGATATCTCAAGAAGGGAAACTGACTTCTCAAATTTGGTACATAGATGCCCCATATTGAGAGGAAGAACCCTATTGTTTTAAGTGGTGTCAAAGGTCATCTGCCAGGGTCACCAGGGTCAAACTCTGAAAACCTTGTTATCATGATATCTCAAGAAAGCTTGGATGAATTTCATACTTAGTATGTAGATGTGTTATACAAAGAGGAAGAACCAGGCCTTGAATTCTAAGGCGTGCGAGTGCGATCGCACGCCATCACTCGCCTCAAATCACTGTGAGGAGTGCGATTTTTTGCACACCTAGATTTGAATGAGAGCTCATATAAATGTATTAAAGTTTAATAAAATAGCACACCTACCACACCCCTTAATTTCCTGAGGAGTGTGTTTTGGAGCACACCTGGAAAATCTAAAACTCAAGGCCTGAAGAACCCTGTTGTTTTTGGGGTGAAGTTCAAAGGTCATCTTGGGTCACCAGGGGTCAAACACCGAAAATCTTGTTAACACGATATTTCAAGGCAGGAAGCTTGGATAAATTTCATACTTAGTGGAGGTCAAAGGTCATCTGGGGTCAGGGGACATCAGACCCTGAAAACCTTGTTTACATGATATCTTGAGATAGGAAGCTTGAATGAAAAATCACACCTAGTATGTAGGTGCCTAATGGTGAGAGAAAGAACCCTATCCCTTTTGGTGGAGGTCAAAGGTAATTTGGGGTCATCGGGGTCAAACTCTGAAAACCTTGTTAACAGGATCTCAGTGTAGGAAGCTTGGATAAATTATGTTATATTGAATGTGTAGATGTCTTATGGTGTGGGAAAGTAGCCTATTGTTTTTGGTGTGGGTCAAATGTCATCTGGGGTCACCAGGGGTCCAATCTCAAAAACCTTGTTAACACAATATCTTGAGGTAGGAAGCTTGGATAAATTTCATACGTAGTATGTAGATCTATGCTCTATGGTTTGGGGAAGAACCCTGTTGTTTTTGGTGGAGGTCAAAGGTCATCTTGGGTCCCCAGGGGTCAAACCCTGTAAACCTAACAAGGAAGCTTGAATAAATCTTATACTGAATGTGTAGATCTACGCCTTATTTTGAGGGGGAAGAACCCTGTTGTTTTTGGTGGGGGTCAAAGGTCATCTGGTTTCACCCTGGTTTCATCTGGTCAAAACCTGATTCAAACCTTGTTAAACACAATATTTAGAAGTAGAGAGCTTGGATAAATGACACCTTTCATACTTTGTATATAAATTTGTGATGTTGAGAGGAGAAACTATTGTTTTTGGTGGAGGTCACAAGTCTTTGAGGTCACCAGAGGTCACATACTGAAACTTTGTAACTTGACATTAAAAGGGAGGAAGCACAGACAGGGCCCTTCTAAGAGGTGTGTTTTTTTTATTTTTGTGTACATTCAAGTTTTGGTGGGGTTCAAAGGTCATATGAGGTCAGCAAGAGGTCCTATTATGAACACATAGAACATGATGTTGTTCAAAAGCATAAATTTGAGAGATGAACCTCAGTGTAACAAAGCACCCCCCTTTCAACAAGGAATCACTAAGCCTTTGGGCTTTCTGTTTAAGATTTGTTATAACATATGTTGGGAGTACCAGACTGACTGAGTGACATTCACTGGCTTAGTACCATGAGTAGCCCATGTTACATTCTTGTCTCCAGAATTGAAAGGCTTGCTGATTGTGTTTTTTGTCACAGCCATTTGGGCATTAGAATGCTGTTTCCTTCTAAACAAACTGGCAGTGGCATAGCAAAGGGGTAGGGGAGCTCTTGGGGCATGAGCTCCCACATCCCTTGTACCCTCCCTGGAACCCCCACTCGAAAATCCAAGAGTCAAAATAGGTATGTAAAATATAATACATTTAACATAACATAACATAACATAACATAACAGGTTAAAGGGCAAAGGAGGGCTAAGGCCCCATAAGATGCCCTGAAGTCCATACAACCCTAACTGAAAACAAAGAGCCAGCCAACACCAAACGAGCCCAGCACAATTAGATTCTACCACACTTGTGGAAGAACTTGTCAATGTTAACCTTAAAGCAGTGCACAGATGTGGAGTTAACTACCCACTCAGGCAGACTATTCCACTCGTTAACAACTCTATGAGAAAAGCTGAACTTCCTAATGTCGAGCCTTGCAAAATTCTTAACTAGCTTCTTACAATGGCCTCGAACCCGAGAATTACATTGAACCTTTAAATAATTGCAAGAGGACAAAGGATTCCTTTCAGAGAGAAATTTGTACACCTGAAGCATGTCCCCCCTAATCCTTCTCAACTCCAGGGTGGTAAGCCCAAGATGCTTAAGTCTAACATGATAAGGTAGGTGTCTCACCTCGGGTATAAGGCGAGTGGCTCTCCTCTGAACTTGCTCTAAATGAAGCTTGTCCTTTTCATAGAAGGGACTCCAAGCCTGGGCTGCATAGTCGAGGTGGGGTCTTACCAACTGCTTATACAGATTTAGTACAATTTCTTTACTAAAACTACTGAAATTCCTCTTGATCAATCCAAGCACCCTATTAGCCCTAGCAGCAGCAGCTGCACACTGTCTAGATGGCTTTAAATCACCTGTAATAACTACACCCAGATCCTTCTCAAAAGTCACATCACTCAGAATACTACCATTCATGTTATAATCATAGCTGAAATTTTTAGGACCAAAGTGAAGGACTTTGCACTTATCTGCATTAAAAGACATTTGCCAAGTCTGAGACCATGAAAATAACCTATCCAAGTCTTTTTGCAGTAATGAGGCATCATCCTTATCACTAACCTTCCTATAGAGCTTAGTATCATCAGCGAACTTACTAATACTAGATGTGAGAGAGCTATCAATATCATTGATGAAAATTAAGAAAAGAAGCGGGCCAAGAACAGAACCCTGTGGAACTCCACTTGTAACTTCTTTCCAAGAAGAGAAATTACCATTAACAACAACTCTCTGAGATCTACCATTGAGCCATGAATTTATCCAGTCAGCACAACTGCCCTTGATGCCTAACCTATGCAGTTTAACCATAAGTCTACCTAATGGGACTTTATCAAAGGCTTTTGAAAAATCAAGGTAAATGACATCAACACTGTGACCACAGTCAAGAGATAAGGAAACATCCTCAAGAAAGCTTAGTAAATTAGTAACACAAGATCTACTCGGTAAAAAACCATGCTGTGACAGATTGAGTAACCCATTATCTAAAAGATATTTAAGCAAACAATCCTTGATTACAGATTCCATAACTTTGCACACAACACTGGTTAAACTGACCGGCCTATAATTGCAAGGCAAGCTCCGATCCCCCTTTTTGAAAATTGGAGTAACATTAGCAATCCGCCAGTCAGCAGGTACAAAGTTTGAATCCAGAAACTTCTGAAAAATAATGCAAAGAGGAACTGACAAAATCTCGGAGCATTCATGGAGAATGGCAGGATGGATCCCATCAGGCCCAGGGGCCTTACTAGCTTTTAAACCCTTCAACTTATTACAAACCAACTCTTCGGAGAAGACAACATCACTAACTAAAGAAGAAATATCAGAATCCCTACAAGTCCCCAAAACAGATGATTCCTTGGTAAAAACAGAAATGAAATAATCATTTAACAAATTAGCCATATCCTGATGATCAGTAACTAGTGTGCCTTCATTACCTTGGAGAGGCCCAACACCCTCCTTAACCTTCTGCTTAGACCTGACGTAGGCATGAAAAGATTTTGGATTTACCTTAACCTCCTTGGCCAATTGCTTTTCAAACTTAGCTTTAGTGTCAATAACCAAATTTTTAACTAAGAGTTCCTGCTTCTTGTAGACTGCAAAGTCATCAGAATTCTTACTGACCCTATATCGACGCCAGCACTTACGTTTCTTCCTGGCTGCTCTAAGTACCTCTCTAGACATCCAGATTGGGCTATTTTTAACCACTGCTTTCTTGAGTGGGATACACAACTTTGTAGTGTCAGTAACTATATTACGAAAGACACTCCATGCTTCAGCAGGACCTAAGTGAGACAAACGTGCAACCCAATCTATGGTAAGAAGCTCTTTAGCCTGAGTAAAGTTAGCCTTGCTGAAATCTAAAACAGTTTTGTCACTACCTTGAAGTTTGCTGAAACAAAGTAACTCAAAACTTATGAGGTCATGGTCACTAGATCCTATCTTACCACCACTAGCTACATTTCTAACCATGTTTTCATCAGTACTTAGTACCAAATCCAGACAATTGTCCTCACGAGTGGGAAACAGAACATGCTGGGTAAAGAAACCATCAGACACTGCCTCGAGAAAATCCCTCCCATGTGACCCACTAGTACATGAATGCCAATCAATATCAGGAAAGTTGAAATCCCCAAACACAACTGCCCTTTTCGAAGAAACTATCCTAAAACTTTCGAACAAACTCTGATTATTATCAGCACAAGAATTTGGTGAACAATAAATAATACCAACAACTAAAGGAGTGCAAGACTCATTGCCAAAACTAATTTCACACCACAAGCAGTTAGAAAATCCTGAAGAAAAATTGTTGGTGACATCAACACAATTTATGCTATCCTTAACATACAGTAAAACCCCTCCACCCCTACCACAGACAGTATCAGCCCTATCCTGCCTGAAAATTTTGTACCCAGGAACCTGAATTTCAGAGTTGCTGATATCACTATGGAGCCAAGTTTCAGTAACCCCAACTATGTCTGGATTGTCTATGGAAATATGAGCAAGGAACTCACTGAACTTATTGAAAAGGCTGCGAACATTGGCAAACATGACCTTCATTCCACAAACTGCCCTATTTACATGTTTCCCCTTGTTACTAACACAATCACTCTGAGCACAATAAAACTCAGAAACCCCCCCATTCTTGGCTGACCTCACCCCTGACTCTAGTTTGACACCTGCGAATCAACAGCCCTAGAAACCAGCCTACCCAGCTCATTAGCCCCCATGCTCGACAAGTGCAACCCATCTTTAGCAAAAAGATCCCTCCTATTTACAAAACCAGCCCAGGTATCAACAAAGAAGCCCCCTTCCATGAAGGGGGCTTCCATTTGAAGCCCCCTTCCATGAAGTGGCAGTCCCCATCCTTCCCATCTCCCCCCCCCCCCCCCGAGGGAGCCCCTCCATACAAAAAGTCTCTGGGTATGCCACTGCAGATTGTATGACTGTGCATGCCAGCTTTGCACCTTTCTCATTATTTCATAATTGTATTTTAAAAGACCTTTTTCCAAATAACAGTCACAAAGGATTGTAGGATAGAAGTTGGTGCGCATCATTTTTGCCTACAGGTACCATTTTGCTGTTGCCAAAACTCTGACCTTTTTAATTGGTATTTGGAAAAGACTTTTAACCAAAACTTATCCAGTTCTGTAATCCTTTGAAAATTTAAATCCTTATAATCCCATCATACAGTTAGAGAGTTTAGCTCCTATAACAGGGGAAGCATGAGGTTATAGCAGTGACAAAAGTCTGCACTCCTCTAGGGCATAAATACTGTTTTACGATGCCGAATAATTGTAAAAGACTAAATTTCAATACGTCACGGTCTAAAGTGGGGCTGTAGTGTACAGTAAGTAATATTCCCAGAGCGCAAACTTCAAGGTACATTTTGTGTTAACATGAAACAATGCATTAAAATGGTGAGTCTGGGTAGATTCCGGAATTGAAACTGGAGTGTTGTAACTGCATGGGCTAAGACTCTGAGTTCATTCCAGCTGAGTTGTCAAATATGAATATTACAGTGTTAGTTTTAAAGTTCCCTTGTTATTTGTGCACAATGCACAAATGTTAAGTATGTTTACAAACAATCAACTAAATTACAGAGGAAGCCAGACTATGTACGTGAGGAAAAACAATAACCTCATTGATGGTGAACATGTAAAATAGGATTAAAAAATGAACATGTGTGATATGATGCACACTGGCAAGTAGACTGGTCTCAAAATTGGTGCCACTGATCTAAGAACAGACTTGGAATTGGTCCAGAATAGAGGATCTAGAATCAGAGTTGGCCCGGACTCGGATGAGGTAGACTCAGGTCCTGCTCAGAGGCCTCAAAAGGCAATGATGAAAATATGTAAAGTAACACAGCTTTAACAGTCTGTCTGTGAGTGATTCATTTCTGATGGCAACACTGTGTCCTCTAAAGGACACAATAGATTAACAAATTCCCCAAAACTTACCTGGTTTGAAAATCTACGAGCCCTACTTATGGGATTAGTCAAATGTGCGCCTTAAGTTATTCCGCTGGCAATGAAGCAAGGGTGACTTATAGCAAGCAAGACAGGAGGATAGGAGTAGAGATTGGCCAACCATTGTTCTCAGATACGCGTTCTGATTGGACGAAATTTATGGGCACCATTTTGGAGCCAAAGTACGAGCTTGCAAGATCATGTGTGCCTGTGTACATTCGAGAAGTTGTGCAGGCTGTACGTACGGCCGGTCGTACACATCCTGTGTAAGATAGTCTAGATAGACATGTTTTGTTTCCAAAATTACTGCCGGGTTGTGCTGCATTTGGATGCACGAACAGACCAGAATAGGGTTACAAGTTGTATAGATTCCCATCCTGTACAAAAGAACCTAGGCTTCGGTGGGCAGTAAAAGTTAGAAGGTTCAATTGGAATCAAATAGCGATCGCTTATGCTATGTAACTTTACAGTAAACAACTTAGTAATACATGTAGGCCTAACGTTAGAGTAGGCTTAGCCTTATAGTTAGGTTACAACCCATAGAGCAGGATATAGGTTCCTATATCCTGCTCTATGGTTACAACGTTCTGCACAAGGCCTAGCCTATACCGTATACAGCGGTTCCATCTCTATACTCCGACTGCTTGATATTCCAACACATAGGCCTAAACCCAAATACAACTGCTGACCCTTTGGCCTAACCGGCTAACCCTAATCCTAATACTCGGAACATCCCCATAGAGACGTTGGAATACCAGAGCTGCAGTCCTCAGTCATAGCTAAGTGTAGGAGCAGTGGTGTATTTGGGGGGGGGGGGAATTGAGCCATGCCCCCACCCCCTCACTGATTCCGATTTTTTTTACTTCCTAAAGATATGTAAATTTTTTAATGCAAATGGTAGCATATGTGGCACCAGATTGTGTGTATAAGGACACCTAATTTTTCAAAAATTTCAAAGGGGAGCGGGCACCCCATTGGGCCATGGTTCCCCCTCACTGATGCCGATGTTTTTGTTTTAGTTCCTAAAAATACGTCAATTTTTTAACACAAATTTTACTTCAAATGTAGCCAATGTGGCAAAAGATTGCATGTAAGGACACCCAATTTTTCAAAAATTTTCATAGGGGAGGGGGACACAATTACAGGTCAAACATTGCTCCTGGAACATGAGAAAACTGAAACATTTGCATACCTTTGACTTTGATGTAGGGTTTTACATGGAATACACCCTGGTTAGTCATAATTTTATAAAACCTAGGCTTAGGCCCATGGGCATCAATCCTGTGGGAACAGGGGACACGTCCCCCCACATTTTGGAAATACACCCATTGACGTAAGATTTTTGACAGAAATGGCCATGTCCCCCCCCATACACACACCCGAGTAAAGATTGATGCCCATGCCTAGACCTTTCCATAAAATAAAAAAATCTCACTAGGAAGTGCTCCCCTCTATTTTCCCTTCCCCCTTTCTCCTGAAAGTTTTATTAAATAATGAAAAATCTTTAATGATTAGTTCAACTTGCTCACAACTTTCCATAAAAAGCACCATTTTGCATGTACGCCATCCTGCATTAACGAACTAGTAGCTTCTTAGAAAGAAGGTTGTAGACCCAACCCAGAATAGACCCACCCCCCTCCCCTCTCTTACCTGCACAAAATTAAGACAACCTAAAATGAGATTTTTTTAAATAAAATCACTTTTAAAACTGTCAAAATAGCATTCACCATTCTGCATTTTTGTAACTTTCTATTAGCAAAAGTTACTGAAAATGGAGGGTGTTATCCCCTCCCTCTAGACCCTTCCCAGGGCGGCTTTTCTTGCACTGGGTGACAAACTAAAGGATCCGGCAGACAGTGCCAGCCAGAGTCAACCAATACGAATGATTGTCACAAGAGAACAGAATGCTGTAACTCACTTTGTTTTACATTTTGTACGGAAAACTGTACGCACACAGTGTATATGATACCTGGCCATAGTTAACATTTGGCTCCAAAATGGCGCCCATAAGTTGGCCAATCTCTCCCACTATAGGGTCTCTAGATAGGAGGTGAGTAGGGCGCCCTCTATTGGGGATTTATTCATTGCCAAGATTGTTCCATGGTAAATGGGCTGTCCAGTTGCAGTAATAGGGGAGGTAAGTAGGAGTGAAATAGATTCAGCTTTTGCTAATTAACCTTGTAAGGTTATTCACTGCCTGAGGGAAAAGTTTGCCAGTGGACCATTCAGTATTTTTCAACAAATCACAAAGACCCAGTCTGATAAATAAGCAATAAATGACTTAACACACAATTAAGCTTTAAACCTACTTATTAGACTGATTATGGAGTATAAACGAACACTCGTGTCAACGCTCTCCCAATTGACAATCAAGCGACCGTTCAACTCTGAAGCTCCTACAACTGCTCTCTGCTACTGTAATATCAACTTTTGATTCTAACTGTGAGTAACATTTGATGTTGGTGAGGACAACGATGACAACTGATAGCAGCTTGTGAATTACAAATATATCAAAAATATTATTACAACCAAAGTGCCATCTTTTTGAAAAATTTCCGTTACTAGTTCAAGGAAAATGTAATTTGTAGTCATTTTTATTACTTGTAACGGGAAAGTAATGGGATCAAATGTAACGCAGTTACAGTGACTTTCATGCAGATTTTTAACTAGTTACTTGCTCCATTACTGGGATGCAAATTATGTAACTCATTACACAGTTCTGTTACACAAAAAGTGACTCATTACAGTTACTTGTAACTCACTACTTCCCAACCCTGCAAGCAACAGTGGTCAAAAGGCAGAATAAACACAAAACCCAAACTTCCAATGATGGGAATACAAAAGAAATGTCATATGCTTTTCAAACAAAACTATGCACATTTAACTTTTGACATTATCACCATGGATGCACTTTTTTGGTTGCTAGGGGAAAATTTCCCAAGTACCGTACTGGCAGTTTTAGCACTAAATGAACACAAGATGCAAACTTCAATTGTAGCAGTGAAGGATTAATGCCTTAGTCACCTCAAGAGAAATAACCTCAAATGATGAGGTCTCAATACACTATTTGGTTGCTAAGGATAACCTAACTTTGACAGATGAATTAAATGTTACAAATCTCATCTTACAGTATCCCTGTTGCAAGTACTGTATCTTTTACAATGTTTCAGAACATTTTATATAGCATTCTCAAGGTGAACAAAGGGTTTATTTTGCATGAATTAAAAAATTAAGTCACACAGTTGTTTTGAGATGATTTAAAAAACCATCCAAAAATTAGGATTCCATGATACACAAATTCAATTTTGGGTGACTGCATTTTCCCTCTAACAACACTGTATATGTTATCTTGATAAAATATTTCAACAGCCCCTGTCACATCCATCTTTAATGGAATAGGCTAATGCAGAGCTCTTGAAAACCTTCAGACAGATTCAACCTTGTACAGTACTTAGAAGGACAAACTGTGTTGCCATCCTTGTGAGGGTCCTCAACTAAAAAGTTCAGAAAACTCTGACACAATTTTTGGGAAATGAAAGCTTTGATGAGAGGGTACCACATACAGCATGGTAAGCTCTACGCACACTTCGTGGGTTGAGCTACTGTAACAATGAAACAGCTAATCTCCCGCATCTCATTGCACTTCCCTAACAAATATCTCTCACATTGCTTCAAAACACACATATTTAATGAAATTAAAGCCACACAGACTTGAAATACTTTTATTTACAAACATCATTCGTCAAATAAATTAGTTTTACGTAACTTACATGCAGTTATCTGCTTGAACACTTCAGATGACTTTGTATTATTCTTCACCCAAGTGTAATTACAGTATGTAACAATTAAATAATTTGGTAGGGCTTGCAATGTTTGCTGTAGTCTAAGCAACTTGCAGCACTGGGAAGGTAATGACTTAGACCATACTGAGAATTCAAACTATCTGTTTGGTACTTACGGGCAGATTTTCACTCAAAGAAACCAAAACCATGTACATGCATTTGTTTATTTGTCTGATCTGTACACTGTATAAACTAATGAAACATGGAAAGGGACCATTTATTACCTACCATAATGCAGCTGAAGCCCTTGTGCTGCTTGTTGATCTCTAATAATGTTCCCTGATTCATGAAATGGAAGGATCATTTCAAATATGAAAAGTACTTGATAAATACTATTTGCTAAATAAGTTGCACCAACCTTTCGTAACTTACGTAATGTTACGTAAGTTACATGGCACAAGTTGATGAAGTTTCTCATATAATTTACTTTAATGGTCTACATTGTGCATCAATCCACAGCACCTTGCTCATTGCCTTTGGACATGTACAGTATCTTTTACCCTCTGATCAGAAGTATCATTATGTAGGAAAACTTACCTTAATTTTGTTACATATTAAGTTATAGGGACCATCTTTAAATAGTTTAAAATGTAAATACAAAATTATGTTGAACATGTTCTAGGAAAGCACTTTTCAAAAAATATAGACCATTCCTTTACAAGTAATTCTGACTCAAAATGAAGGTAGACTTCAACCGTTAAATATAACAAAAACCATGTTGATAAGTTGGGGAATATTTTGGTCCATTTTTGAGTCATTATAGACTTGGCAAATTCAAACTACCATACATATGCAATGAAACACTACTTTCATGTCATACTAGATATTTTTGACAATTTCAGACATTCTATTCAGCTCTACATAACCAAACTAGAGATCCAACTCAACTTTAAAGTGTTACCAAATTAGACCACTTGCTGTGGAATGGCCCCGAAAGTCAAATTTTACTGGTAAAATCTCTACAGTCATATTTTCAACATTTTACTGTATCTTATGAAACACGCCAAAATCGTACTAGTGGTATACAGGTCTTCACACTGTATGCTTCATTTCTGAAGGACTGCTGGGAGGCAGATAAGCAGTTGTGGAAGACTAAGACTGAAATGACAGACATCAGGGATTTGACCAGCAGATTATACTTTTCAGTCAAAAGTAACTGTAGCTACAGTAGTTACTTTTTCAACATTGTAACTAGTAACTGTACCGAGTTACAATTTTTGGAAATAACATGTAACTATAAACACAGTACAGTAGTTCCTTTCAAAATGTAATGGGAACAACCCTGGTTGCTGGGGAAAATTTTCCTAGCAACCAGAAAAGTGTTTTTAGCATGATTAGTCAATAAATTTATATACATAAAAGTGTTTTCTGTTGAAAAGTTAATGGCATTTATTCTGTACTTTCATAATTTGAAGTTCGCATTCTGTATTTATACTGCACTTTAATTAAACCTTGCCAGGGAATTTTTTCCTAGCAACCATAATTTAGTGTATTTTCGGTGATTACTCATAAATGTGCAACCTTAGAAAGTGGGGACATGTTGTCTTTGGACATTGTTCCCAATGTACTGTATCTAGATCATTATTAAATACTTCCCAGGGGTGGGGGGGGGGGGGGAGCTACTGCCTACGAATGGGAAACTTTCTTTAATTGGACTTTTTGACATATTATTATTAAGTGACAATCCACATACGTACTGTAACACCCCAGTTTGTTCTCTCTGTACATAGTCACACATGGATCCATTATATAGTTGAGACCAAACATAAAACCAAGCAAATACTACAACACAGATCTCTCACCAGATAACTTAAATTGTCTCATTCCTTTGTCCCTCCCATTCCCTCCAACATTCATCATTTTACATTTAGCCTGCCAGAATTGACCAGACAGTTTATGCAAGATTTCAGTTAATCAAGCAGTGGAAAGGGAATTAATGACTACTGAGAGAAAAAGCCCCATAACAATTGTACATATCCACAAGACCCCCATGGAATTTCCAAATATATGGAAACCTGAATGGTACAGCGCATGCAGCTATGAAGCCATGCAAAAGGGTTGAGCCACTGTAGCATTGCTACTCTAGTTAAAGGAAAATATTGTATGTGTTGTGCACACAGGTTTAGAAAGCCATGATTTATAAATGTTGTAGGTACAGTAATTAAAAAAAAATAAAAATAAAAAAAAGCCAGCGTGGTAGATTTATTTCCAGGAAATGAGTTTCTCACAGAAAGAAATTCAGTTATTAGTACCGTACTTCAAGAATTATTTGTTGGCCCAAACTTTCAAATTTTAATATGATGCAACGTTTGTACTGTAACTCTTGTAATGCATGTTAAATATTTTAGGGAGATAAAGCTTTTGCTTGCCATGACTTTAATATTAAGGGGTGAGACTGAATGGTTTAATAATGATCATAGCCCTACTTTCTTTGAAGACCTTGGTGGTGCATTGCAAACACAGTATATAATCATTTTTTTTTTTTTGTCAGAAAGTTCTGTGCAATTGTGAAAGTACAGTAGGAGCTACAGTATATAGGGATGTACCGGTTCTGGAATTTTAAGATCCGGCCGGACCGGATTTTACCGGACAGTACGAACTATCCGGCCGGATAAAATCCGGCCAGACCGGATTTTTTCATTAGGAATCTTGTAACTGAAATCAGGGTCCAAGTAAAATAGAAGTAGGCCTACCAGTGGTACATAATGGCAAAGGGGTCGGGCTTATAGATCACCCATTAGGCTGTACTTTATGAGCAATTGCAATACATGTATTAAGAGTAAATTTTAATGATCAATACACATACCTCCTCTACAAATACTGGAATGGTACAGGACCTCTCCTTTATGGCTTCATGTGTTGGAGGGGGTGGGGGCACACATACGATGGGGGGCTGCAATAATTTTACAGGGTATTACTAGTCTAGCCTATAGCTATACCCTTTGGCTAATTGAACTAAACATTTTGGGTGAAATTTTCTTTAACTTATACTGTGAGACTGAGTTGTTGGTTATAAAGGAATTGTTAACAGTTGTTATGTGGCCTGTTCTTCAGAGAAATCCTCATATTTGGTTTAATTTAGCTTCAGTCATCTTATAATATCATGTTTCTGAGTTAAGCTTTGCAAGACCATGCTTTTCATTGGAGTCTGGTTGTTACTTGTTTAATGAAGTACTTTTTAAATATGTTCTTTAGTTTGATATACTAAACAAATCTGTGAAGTCATATCTTTCACATTTTGGTCGAAAAGATCAACTGAGTTAAACTTTCTGAGTTTACCACACCCAGTGGGACCAAATGCAAAAGATATCTTTTATACTGTACTTTATTTGGAAGCAAAAGAATCACTGAAATGTTTGTATTTTTAGTTTTGACCAGAGGATTTTAAACTTTGTGGGAAGCCCCCTCAATGAAATATTGATCCAGTTCTCAGATAGCATTCTAGTCACAGTAAAATACAACTTTTTATGGATGGGATGTCCTCCCTTCCTTGAGAGGGACTCGGTTTGAGAGAGAATTCCTTGTATCCTCCTCCCACCAACTACAGTAGGTGACAACACTGGTTTAAATAACCTATTTTCATCATGCATGATATTATTTAAATGTACTTGTAGAGCCTTTTACGAATGATTCACAAAAAAATCCGGTTCCGGCCGGATTTTAAAAATGTCCAGCCGGAACCGGAACCGGATAATTTTTCATTATCCGGCCGGATAGTCCAGCCGGACCAGATATCCAGTACACCCCTAACAGTATATGTATATTAATTGGAGGAGTTACTAAACTAACAACAGCTCCCTGGAAATAGCTAATTTTCCAGTAATTTATCACAAGTAACAACCAGAAGTTAATATCACTCAATAGCACAGATACACCAGGATTGGTATCTGAACTAAATGTAGTGTGTGGGAAGTAAACTCAAGACATTGGGGGTGTGGAGGCACATACTGTAATTTGATGCTTGGTTCAGGTGACTTGCATGACCTTAGGGTCAGGCGTAATAAAGTAAATTGCAATTGTGCCCAATATAGCTCAGAGCTTTAAAGGTTAGGAACCCTACAGATCTGTAGTAAAGTTGGTTGGAGCAGGGAGTTGCTATTTGACAAATAGCAACTCCCTGGTTGGAGGATTGGAAAACATTCCCCAACATTTGATATGTGTGTCTTGGAAATCACTGAATCATATAATGATAAAGAGATCAGACATCTCCCTGGTGGCCATGGCACAAAGTGCTTTAACACAACCTGAGGGCAGCTTACAGTACCTTTACATTCTTGTGGCAGGGTTTGCCTCTCAGTTCATTACACAACACTGGAGGTCTCTGTATTGCACATCACTCTGGTTTGGATCCTGCGCCTGTGCTTTCCTCTCTATGAAACTAAGTGTAGGTTGTCACAGCAGGTTACTCTCTCACCTGTTGGATGGGGATTTTTTTTTTTTTTTGCAGTTTATTTTAATTTTTGCAGTGTTAATTGAAAGTAGCATGGCCCAATTTCTGGATGTTTTATAAAAGTTGAAAGACTACCCAGGCAAATTACACTGAAGGCAGGATGGACCAGTAGCAGTTTTCGATTCAGATTTCTTCAACCTTTATTTGAGCCTTATTCTCTGCATTTAATACATGACAATGATAAAGAGAAAGGCGTATGATATCCCTTATCTGCCCAGGATCAACCTTATAGAAACCTCAAAGTGATTCTGCGTGTATTGAAAAACAAAAGAACATGTAAAGGTCTTATGTTTTTCCTTATTTGTCAATATACTATAAACTGTGATGTTCAACTTCTTGGATGAAATTTTTTCAGTGACTAAAATTGACAATGAGAATAGTTAAATTTAAAAGAAACAGCACAAAATTAAAAAAAAATTGTAAACTGTATTGAAAAAATATGTTTTTACTATAACCAGCTTAAAGTTAACCATGCTTATTTGAGCTTTTTATGAATATGAGTCACACAGCTGCATATACCGAAGTACTGTACATGTAGTGGGTTTTTGTTGCTGCAGCTTTTTGTGCATTCAGCTGGGGATAGTGTGGTACTGTATGTTGGTTGTACTGTACACTGCACAATACACTTGACTTTTTGAAACAAAAAAAAAAACTCACTTATCTTGTAACAGTTTCACCAAAATATCCGTGTTTATGTTAGATTTCACCCCCTAACACAATTCGAGAAGACACTGCCACACTAAATACCAGTTAGATTTGTGCACTTCAAATTTGCAGCATTAAGGCTAGTCTTTGAGAGGTACATATGTAGGCACATATATCAAAAATTCTATGAAAAATGTAGGATGGTATCCTATACCAAAAATCTGTAACAAGTGTTAATACTGCACACTAGCGACTAGCACTAGGACAGTACAAACTGCAATAAGTAAATTGCTACTGTATCTCTCTATAGTACTGTATCCAGGGGTCATGATAGCCTTGTGGAGACTGACTCAGGTGTCAAGCACACACATGAAGGTGGCTAGAATTGATTTCCTCTGTCAGCAATGCTTTTTTCCTAGGTCAGTTTTAGTTGTTGCAAATAGGTCTCATTAATTCCCACCATGTAGCAGTTGGATCATGGCAACTGTGTAAATTTGAGCTTGGAAAAAAAGTAATGCTTCAGGGAAGGTATGACCCAGCTCTGATAAACATAAATTTCTGGTGTTAGCTTCCAAACAGGTGCCATTTGACCATTTGTTGTAGTTCTATGGTTTGACTATCAAGGATTTGGATGACTCAAGAAGTTTTCAATATTATTGTAAGAATGGCAAGTTTGTGCACAATTAGATTTAGAAAAACTCTAAGAGTTTGATTAGATACTTGTTACCACCTTTAGTCTGTCTTAGGAATCATGTAAACAGAGGTTGACCAGTGCTCTTCAGTATGACAGTGTTCCCATTTGAGTGAACACAGTGGATCTTGATCTACCGCAGTATATCAAACTGTAATGGGAACATAGATCAACAATTCACTCAAGATCAAGATCCACTGATTTTGATTGACCTACCGGGGTAGATCAGATCGACCACGCTGGATCAAAGTTTGTAATGTGAACACAGTCGGATCAAGTGACCCCGGATCTCTGATGCTTGTGTGGTACAGTACATACAGTGCATGACGACTTGTAAACATTGGTGACCTTTCACACTTGTGCATTGTGTTCATGTAGCATGTTGATGTACTGCGCTCACTCAGATGTGGACGAGGCTCTGGATGAAGTTCACTAGCACCCGTGGGGCAATAAAACCAAGATCCACCACGTTTACTCAAATGGGAACCCTGCCAATGATCATGAAACCCCCACAAAATTGCACAAATTTTATGGCTCACTTCCATTACATACGTAGTTTATTACCTCTGCAGTGCTTGGTTGTCTTCTAGCTGGTTATTCCATATAGGTACCGTAGCTGATACCTACAGTACCTTTTTCATGTTATCTACTCGCTTACAAGGGCTTCAGTTTGTTCTGAAAATTGGTGACTGAGGACTGGACTAAATGGAAATTAGTCCCATGCATCCATTGGATCAGTTCAAGTTGCTGCACAAAGACCAGTAGCTAGGCTATTGCATGAATGTAGTATTGCAGTGATCGTTTGCTGGCATGTAAGCATGGAAGTACTACTTCGTACTTCCATGATGTAAGTGGGCACAATTTGTTGTGCTGTTTTGCCAGTGGCTTGGGCCTGTTGCATATGCACTCCCATTGGCTGGTTCAACCAGGGGTAGGATTGAATGAAATAAAGTTTGTTTCCAGACATCAGTTTCTTTTTTTTTTTTTTTTTTTTATTCTTTTAATTTTTATGATGATTGAACAATATTTGGTTCAAATACTTCTGTGAGGGATCTTTATTTACCGTTATTGATTGGATGGACTTCAAACATCATGCCAATATGTAAAACATGGCAGTTTTATGTAAAGTTTTTCCCATTTTTTAAACTTATGGAATTCCTTTAATTGGCTGAATTTTTTAGCCTGATATTATTTCCAGGGGCGTGTTGTGGTCTCAAAAGCCGTCAGCTTCAGAGGTAGGTTAAATGCCTCAAGGCAAGCCCCAGTAGAGACCTCCAATATGTACATGCAGACCCAAAGTTCCAACTCCAATGTACACTAGTATGCTGCACAAGATTGGCATACCAGAAGGATAGAATTTATAAAACTAACTTTGGCAGACCCTGGTATTTCATGGCTCTTCCATTTTCATTTTCACAAGAGCATGAAACTTCCTCTTTCTCTGTACCTCCTCCCTTTCAAAATCAACTGTGATAAATATGTATAAAAAATTATTTTTGGCCAAATATCATCATTTAGGCTATAATACATTGGAAAGGTTGTTCTGGTCATGTTTTATCCCCCTGGTCCCACATACGTGTACTTTTTGAAATTGATGAAAAAATGGGTAATTCTTACTATTGGATAAAACCAGGGAGTTCTCTAGCAACTCCCTGATAAAACCCAGCAATTCCTGCAGAGCTATGCAAGATTAATACCATTTTGCTGGTGACATACTTCACACATTTCATTTGACTCAGCATGCAACAACAGCTGGGGGTATTGGACCATGGAAGTACTGTCTTTGATGTGTACTTGCTAACCTACCAGATGTGCGCAACTGCTCAGGCATATACAAAACGAAGACCAAAGATGTGAAAACGGAGACTTTAAAAGGAGGACTTGAAAACAAAGACTTAAAAATGAAGTCATGAAAACATCATAATATATGGAAAAAAGTGAAAGGAATGGAACCAACAACAATCTTTGCAGACTTCATCATTAAACAAAACACACTACTATATACACTATAGAAATGGTCAGCACCAGCACTAGGCTAGAGGGCGTATACATAGGTTAGTAGAAGGTCTGTACAAGCCTGTCACCCCCATTGCCCAACACAAATCACCTCCCTTGGTTGTAAATGTAACCCCCTGCCCCTCGAGGAAATTTTTCTCTTCTGTAGATCACAGAGAAACACAAATATGGCTATCAAACATTCACATCGTAAGCATAGGCAAGATTATAAGGGGGGGGGGGACTGGGGGGCACTTGCCCTCCACTTTTTTCCAGACCTTAAAAACATAAAAATAATAAAAAGAATTTATCAGGAGGAAGTGAGACCAGAAAAATTATGAAGGAATTTTAATGTTGTAGTATTCTTGCAATGTAAAGTGAAGGAACAGATTTATAAAATCAAATGCAAAAAATTGCGAGAATTTTTTTCTCTGCACACTTCGTGCGCACCTGCAATGAAAACTAGCCAATACAGTACGTGGCAAAGCTCAAGGTGGGGAAGCAAGGGGCAATTGTTGATGAAAACTTTTGTTTGGTACCTCGATTAAAATTCCTTTCAAAGCAGGGGCATGAGCTCACCCCACCCCCACCCCCACCCCCGCTTTTGTGACTTGAAGCCCTGAAATAAGGTTTACTGACAGTACCATACTAAGTGTAAACCATTACATGCACATTGGTCCTTGCATACAAAATTTTAGAAACTTACCTGTGTATAGGGAATCACAATTTTCAAATTTTTCAGCATACTTCACATAAACTCAACATACATACCAGTGATGTTAGGACTTGCGCTTCTGAAAACATTTATAGAATTGCCTCATCATTTATACCATCCTGTTGGATAGGTTGAGTCAATAACTATTTTTAAAACTCTAGTAAGTAGCAACCTCTCCTATTGTTCACTTCCTCGAACAACTGCAACCATCATTAAAATGACAGATGGTTACAGTTTTAAAGTTGCAACCATCAGAAGATAAATATTTCAAATTTTACCTGGGAGGTTCAGGATTTTTTCTAGAAATGGTTCAAAATGGCCCCCTAAGCCATCATATTTATGAAACATTCTCAGGGAGGACACTTAGCCTCAAGCCTTCAGTGCTTGCAATTTGCCTTCATCATAAAAATGACCTATTACAGTATTCTGAATAAACATATTATTAGAATGGTCAAAATGTGATTTTTATGATCTGTGTACATCCGATTAGTTTGAAGATAGCCACATTCTTCATTCTGATGGTTTAGTTCTGTGATTATCTCAGGGCTTAGGGGCATGGCCCTCTGGAATCCCACCTGGGTGTTGCCCCGGACCAGAGGCCTTTAGGCAAGGGAATGCACACACCCTTTTAAGGGTGCACTTTGCACTCCTGTGATGTTTCGGCGCTGTTTAGTGCCCCGCCCTTGCTTGCACCCCCTCCCCCCCCACCACTTTTAGACATCAGATCCTGCCCCTTGTCATAAGTGTTATTGTACCAACGTAAGTTTAAGTCCAAACATGGGAAGTCAGTCAGAATTCGATCACTTGCTTTGCAATCTTTCCTGCAATTCTGTCTGTCTCTACAGTGCTATAGCCAGAGCTACAAAAAGGCTACCTTGATTGAAATGTCCATGATACCTGTACTGGCCATACACTGTGCAAGTGGCAATACCACCATACCATCGAACAGTCAGGGCCATACTGTGCTATTGTTAATTTGAAGGTCATTGCATATTGGTTATTTTCAGGATCATTCAAAGCTGTGCCAGTTTTGTTTTGACAAACCCTGCTCATGGTGAGAGGTTTAATATAAATTGGGTCAAAATTGTGTGAGAGCTGTAATTTTGGAATTCATGCTATTCATAGCAGAGGGTTGCTATGGAAACTGTGGTACTACAGTAGGAATGCAGTCTCACCAGGGAGTTGCACTCATTGCTGAGAAGTGATTCTTTCACCATGCAGCAAAGTTGCTGGCCCTGGAACAAAATTGTTTGGTAAGAGGGTTTCCAGCCTTTTGGTCGGTTAGGTACAGCTGTTGGACCAAAAGCAACCACATGTGCCATTCACTGGCAGCCTCAATTGGCTGTCAGCAGGACATAAAAAGAGAAGTACCTGCTCTTTCTAGCCATTCTAGAATACTCATTCATGACAAATGTAGCCTGAAGTGTGGTGCTTGATCACTGTTCAGTCTCATGCCTTCTCTGGTGTCATATAGCCCCACCTAGAAGTAGAACACCTTGGGATGCTTTGTTATCATTTTGGCCTGTGGTCATGGATGTTGAAACTTGAAATTAGCATTTAATTAATACACAAACTTAAATACGTTTGATTTTACTGTGTACGTAGTCACCTCCCCTCCCCTCTTTTTCTCCTATTCCCTATAATTTTGGGGCTTGCCATGCAAATTAAGTTGTTGTGTACTATTGTCTATGATATACAACCTGTCCTCCATGGACCATTTACTGGGCCATGAAAATTAAGATAAGTGCCAGTATTCAGAAATCCATGCAATATGTAATTTAAAATGAGGTGGCCTGTGAAATTTGTCTAAATAGTCCCCTTTGCCACAGCTAACATTGAGAGAGACCTCAGTTCAGAGCAATGTCAGTACCATATCTATACACGGTAGATGTGTCTGAGATCACCCTCTTGGTAGAGTTTGTGTGATCTTCTGTATTTATAAGGGATTTTTGCATTTTAACCTTTTGAAGGTGTCAGTATGCTCAAATGTGCACAATTTTTTGAAAAGTTTGGTAGGCTGCAGAAAGTTTCATGCAAATTTGGAATACTTCCAGAAAAAAAAAAAAAAAAATTAAAGTGTGGATTGGAAATAACTCCAATAGTAAACAATGTATATATTTCAAAAACAGACATTGCAATAAGCATAATGTGTGTTTGAAGTATAAACATTTGAAAGCAACCAATCCAAAAAATGGATGTCGAGATGTAGATGCCTGTAAAATTCATTCAAGTGTATTTGGTTTGCTTCTATAGTATAGCCTCAATATATCCTTTATGATCTACAAGATATTGTACCTACTACTGTACAGGAGAAGGCTCACTATTTGTCTCGCCCTGCTGCATCCCAACAATACCCCGATGCTGGAAAATGATTTCCACGAACTGAGAATACTATCACTGAAGGAATGATTGAGCTAACTTTTCCCCCAGTGTGGTATTTCCGTGTCAGTTTTTTCTTTGATTCTCTGGATACAAACAGAGGCATAGCCAGAGGGGGCAGGGGGAATTTTCCCTTCCCCATCTTAGGCACTACAGTACCCTCCCACCAATGAGATGACCGAATGTGGTGCTCTTCTTCAAAATTATGTAGTTTTCTCTATTAATCTTGCCCGTACAAATTGTGACCCCTGTTCACTTGTCCCCTCCTCCCTACCCCCTACCCCCATTCATAAATTGTAATTGTGCTTCTGCCCAGTGAGTGTGAATTATGTTCAAAATTGAACATTCCTTTTTGAAATTTTGCAAAAATGAGTCTGCGTACACTGTATGACAGGAACTATTTTTCTGGTATGAATTGTACCAGTAAGAAGAGACCTCAGGTTTTCTTTTTTTTTTTCTCTCCCGAATTGTTTTTCCATAGTAGTTCTACCTGATTCATGAAATGGCTGTTCAGAAAAAAAAAGAAAAGAAAAAATTATGCCTTACTTTAGATGTTTTAAATGCTATTATCTCTTTTGGCCAGTCGCTTGTAGTGAATATTGAAACTTTGCATATACATACCAGCAGTATACTTGCTGGTTCCCCAAATGTAACATTCAGTAAAAGTACTGACTGTGTTTGCAGGTTGTGGATGCTAATTGAGTAAGAAACAGGTGAACAAACATATCTGTCATGGCAGACAACTTGGAACGTTCGTCACCAAGCCTGGTATTACTGTATGTCTGCAAATTGCTCCTGAAGATAATTTGTAAGCTTGAGTTGGTGAATACAGTTGTCCTGATGCCTAAGAGAATCTTTATCAGATTGCTATAGTTAATACTGTTAATATGTTTGTTTAAGCCATTGTGGTGGATGCTGCTGGATTTTAAGGATTATTCTGTAGCAGTGATTTAAGGCCTATATTTGTGCCATAAATGTGGCACAATGAAAAAGAATGCTGTACACAAAAATCTGAACAGTAGTTTCTGCACAGATGTTTTTTTATCAAAGAAATCACCTTGTTCTAGTGTTGCAGAGAATCATTTGTCACAAATTGTGCCTCTTACCTCATTTGCAAGATAAGTTTGGGTCACATAATGCACCATTTGCCATCATTCTAGGCACCTCTAAAATTGAAAAAAAAAATTTCCAAAGTGGCCCTTAGACCTCTCTCGTAGCTGCAGTATTCATTCAGAATGTTGCACTGGAGAATTGACTTGGTTTGATCACTGCTCTGTAGAATACAGCTGAAGATTCTAAAATTTATTGAAGTTAAAGCAAAATGTTATTTAAAAATACTTCAGATTGGTGCAGAAGTGAAAATTACCAACCTCACATACAGCACAGTACTTATTCAATCACACTTTCCCCCAAAATCAGGAAATATTGATATCTGGAAGGAAATTTGGCTGTATTGTACATAAACAGCATGTAAAAATATAATATGTCTAAATTGTGTTTCTTTCTGGGTAATAAGTTAAACATATTTCCAGCCCTGCCCACACCACCCTGCAATTACAGTAAGACATTGACACAGGCTAAGCTAGAACTATTAAAGGCCAGTGGTCACTGCATCAACCTGATTGCAGTGTGACATACTGTAAAAGCCATCAGGGTCATAGTCTGGTCAGTGCAGTATGTGTCAGATTTTTTTATTGACCTGATTGCGACCTGATACTCAGAGATAGCCAATGAAAAGGTTCTGTTGAATCAGTTGGTGGTTGTGGAAAGCCAAAATGGGGTCCCACTATAAACCAAAGTGAGTGAATCAGATTGCAGTCTGGTCACACAGTGCGCAGCAAACCTTCGATCTTACTGTTCATGAACTACTTCACCACTAGCTTTTAGGCTCTTCCACTGCTAGGACAAGGTTTGTAAAACAGAGGTGCCACAGATCTCCAATCATCATTGACTATGGAGCATTTAAACAAATGGCTCTGAATCAGAGCCTCCATATCCTTGTGAAGATCAGATCTGTATTGTAAATTTGTAATCTGCACAAGATACAGCCTGGCTCTGGATCAGAGCTTCCACATTCCTGCCAAGATCATAATGTGAAGATCAGATCTGTACTGTATTTTACACAAGGCACAGCCTTGATCTTGAGCACAGGATCTGATCTTGAGCAGGAAATCAGATCCAGATCAAATGTGAAAGCACCCACAAAAGGCATGAAAATCTTTTAGTCCTTAGGCTGAGGGGGTCCCCGTGTGCATGAGAGGTCCCCTAAGTTTCTCTTCATGTTATTGAAGTACACCATGTGGCACATCAAAAAAGTTTGGGTAGACTTTTGGTAACCTGGCAATAATCGAGAAAATGACGTCATAAGCCACGCCCATTGACGCTCTATTGGAACCAAAATAGGGAAACATAAATCACTGTATCTTTAGAAGTGTAAGTCACAGAACAACAAAACCCCCTTAACATGTTTGTATTTAAGTACTCTATTCATTCAAACAATTATTTTGCAAATTAGTATGTTAATGAGGTCACCAAAGGTCAAAAGGTCACGAAAATCGGGTACAAGTGAAAATTTGACCGTTGCTCCAAAAAACCTGTCAAATCATGGATTCATTTATTTTGATATTTGTGATGCATGGAAATGTTAGAAAAGATGCTACTAATTGTTTTGATATGCATTTCAGGCCATTTAATGCCTAACAATATATCATAATATCAACTGAAAAATTCCATTAATCTAGAAATTGGGTATTGCGCACTCAAGCATATAGTACAGTGTGCTGTGCATGCAGTGTAGTACCCACAAATACATTAGTTGAGCAATATTTGACAATGTTTTTATGCTTTCCATACAGAAAAGAAGTTTCTTGATGGTCAGTTTGTTTTATTTACCCTTACTGGGCCTTTGGAAGGTAGCTGGACAGCTCATGAAAAAAAAAATCCTGCACCCCCCCCCCCCCAAAAAAAATTACGACAGTAAAAATGTACGTACATCGGCCTGGCCAAGGCTGGTCCTAGGCACTTCGAGGATCATACTGTATGAATAATATATGTATATTTCCAGGGTACGCTTCTGCATGCCCTGTGACGTCCAACGGTGCATGCACGTGGCACTCATACACCACATCAATATACATCAAACCAATATCGATAGTTGATCGACCGCTCGCCGACATTCATCCAACAAATGTCACAGTATTGATGCATCATACAATGAAATGATCCAGCTGTGCATGTAGAAAACGTTCAGTGAGCTGAATCTTTTTAAAGGTTGACCATAATGCCCACAAATGGTCATAAATTAGTCAACTTTTACCCACAAAGAAACCACACTTATTTCTTGTGCACAGCAGGAACTTGTGAAAACTGAGAACAGATTTCATACACAAAAATTGTTCATTATGTAGTAGTGTATTGATATCAAATTTACCCCTTCCTTTTTCACGCATTTCCTCCACTAATTTTGCCTCAAAACAACCTTTTTCTATATTATATATATCTATATATCCATATATATATATATATATATATGTGTGTGTGTGTATGCAATTTTAAGGCCTTTTGACTCGAAGAGTAGCAGGAATTTGTCAAGGGGGAGAAGCCCATATACAGTCTCAGCGCTTCGCGCCACCATGGGTTGGCGCAAAGCGCAAGAAAATTTTGACCCAAAATGCCTCCCAGGTCGCTGGGAATGGCACTTCCCAGGCCTATTTACCTCATATAAATACTAAGGGGAAACACTAGCAATATTGTAAAAATAAACTTTAAAAAATACCAAAAATATGCTCAAGGGGGAGGGCAGCCGCCCCCTTCGCTACTTGCCTTCTATTGACAAATTAAAGATGCTGTGAGCAGTGGCGCCCAAAACTTTTTTGAAAATGATCCCCAAAGGCGTTAAAGGTATAGATTTCTGAAGGAGATAGGTTGAAGTGTGTTTTCGACCGAGTGATGGATCTACAACCATTTTCTATCACAAACGGTTCTCAAACTATCAGAATTATCGCAAATCCTTTACAAACTATCAAAACCTTTCGCGCGCTCCGCGCCCTTCAAACCTCACCTCAATTTTGTCCTTATTATCAATAATTTCCAGTTGCAACTCCTGCAGAAGCACAGCAACAGAAGAAGTCAAAAGCTGTTTATAAATTCTCAGGTAAAAGACTGGCTTTTTGATTGGCAAATAGGTTTTTTTGGGAAATGAAAGTGTGTCGATGTAGAGCATGAATGCAGGTTTTGTCATGGTTACTGTATCTTATTTAATGATAAAATTCGGCACGCTTCGCATGCATTCGTCACGGTTTTCACTTCATCTCATGACCATTATTAAGGTTATAACACATGCAACTATTCTGATCACAACACTTTTCCGAAAAACAGGAGTTCCAATCTCTGTTTAGGCTTTGCATCAATATGGGATCTTTGATCTTTCAATCTTATTTGTGGCATGATGGGGAAGGTTGAAAGTACTTATTTGCCCTTTCACAGTTTTCAGAACTTTGTAGGGGGCTACGGGATCTTTCAGTCTAATTTGTAGCATGTGGAAGGTTGAAAATACTTATTGGCCTTTATACATTTTCAAAAAAAGTTACCGAGCGCTTCGCGCGCAGCCGTTACTGGTATAGATGGTGATTGTTAATACACTTAAGACGAAAAAACATTCTGAAACACGCTTGTTTAGTCCTTCACTCCTTTTGCTTTACCTATCAGAGAGGTCTAATATCACCTCCCTGCACCTATACTCTTCCTCCCATTCCCCATTGCTGGAAGCTGTTCGCCTAGATTTTTGTTCAAACTTAGTAAAATACCATAGTGGTCAAATGCCTGGCATCATCCTCTTTACTATCATTTGGATGTCAGGTAATAGTCACCATATCAGTGCCCCAGTTTATATAATTAATCCAGAGCTTCCAGGTGGCACTATACCGGTGTCTGCCAGCCTTAGATGCCCTTTTATAATGCACAGTGAAGCAGAGGAAAATTTTTGAAAAAGTCCAAAAATGTTTCTGTGGACTTCACTCACGTATTTTTACGTGAACACTTTCCCTGAATAGGCCTTGAAGTAGCCAAGGGGGGGGGGGGGCTTCAGAAGGGTTATTGACAACATACCCTTCTCTAAGACAATATACTCTCCTCTTTCACCTAACCAAAAATTGGAATTAACTAAATTATGGATACTTTCCAGCCATATATGATCAGTTCCAAAAATATACCAAAAATAGCACCATTTTGCATCTAGGCAACCTTAAATTAACAAAAATTTCTCAAAAGGGGGGGTACATCCCTCCCCCAGGACGGCACCGTCATGAAGTGACAAGAAAGGATTTCACACTGCTGTTTACAAACGCAGGGGTGCACAAAAAGGTACAGTTTACACAGACTTACACAGATTTACACTGAGGTGGCATTACGACGTACTTCATCTGTTCTGAGGTTCGACTCCTGGCCGGGTCATACCAAAGAATTTAAAAAAAAGAACCTACTACCATTGTGCTTGGTGCTCAGCATAAGCAATGGAGTAGGGAAAACAAGCCAGTGAGCCACAACTGGAAAAAAGGCCGTGGCCAGCCCGACTTACAATTGGTTAGAAACTGAGCCATAAAACCTCATCTGACTACTTCATCTGTTCTGCCTCCCCAATCACTTAGATGATCCTTTATGTTTGGTCCCCCTGTTGAATAACCATGGCTACGCCACTGTAGGGAGCATGTTCCATTATTTAAGGGACTTCTGCCATACTTTACTTGCTAGTATGGGGCCATTTTAACCCTAGGGTCACAGTGTTATTATTGGTACAGTAAACGATTGTCTTACAGAGTAATTTTTATTTGATGTAAAAGTCCTTTGATTTACATTCATATTCTTTATTTCTTTCAGTAAACCACACAGACACACAGCCACAGAACATGTACACACGGGTGCACAGTGATAGATAAATAGCACAGCCACTCTGTTATATACTTAGGCCCACCTGGACATGTGTATAGGCCAAGGGTCAAAGTTATTATTGTACTGTATACAGTACCAGACGTGGAATTATAATAAAGAGAGAGAGAAAAATAAATATCCTGCGTTTCACCTTAGGTCTACCCTTGGCTCATAAGTTTTTCATCTTTATGTAGTTAGTCTACATAAAAAGTAACCTTAGGCTCTTGTTGCCTAAGCTCGTGAAAATTTCATATTTTGAAAATAATTTTGCATCATTTCAGACACAAAATTAAGCATGGACAAAAATTTGTACGATTATGCTTAATAAATATTGTCTGTTTTCCTTTCATTTCAATTTCCTGCAAAAAATATCCTTAGTTTTGTATCCCCAATTTTTGCCTCTAGCCGTTTTAGTTTGTAAATTGCCTATGAAACGACTTAGGCAAGTCAAAACTTTATGCGAACAAAGATGGCGGACGGTGGCGACACTATTTGCTCGTCTATGATTGGTCTATTTTTATATGACATCAGTGGTCGTACGTCACAAAAATTCTCGGCACATTGCAATGTGGGAGAAAACAGTGTCGCTCACTATTTACGAGTCTCGCAAAATAAAAATACTAAAAGAATTAAAAAATACTTCCCTTCGTTCATTCAAAAAAGTAAGGGTATATTTCACCTTTTCACATTTTTGTCTTTCGTTTGAGTATAACCTTAATGCAGTTCAGGACATCTTCTTTCTGCAATACTTCCAATCCTTCAGTTAGTAGCGAAGTTCATATGGATGGGGACATATTGCAATTCTGGTAATTTTTACATTCCTTTTGTGATGCAAAGCATCATCTCCTCTTAAAAGCAAAGGAAGTTGTGTGGTGCCATCCATCAGAATAAGACATTAAAAGCATCTTATGGTAAAGACTTAAACTGAAAGACAGACACTTATCTCGATTGAAACAAAGACTTCAAGGCTAGGTCAAAGTTGTCTCTCTCCCATAAAGCTGTGCTGCACTCATTTACAGCCGTGAGAGAATTCGAAACAAATTTGACATTTTCCCACCTATTTGCAAGGACTGAAGTCTAAGACCAAAATAGAATAATCCTTTCTTTAATTGACAAGCCTGGCAACATTTTAAAGGCTAATATGAGGTACAAGCAAGGTTCCACACTACAGTATGCTTAAAAATATACAGAAAAATCATGCCTTAAAATTTCATGGCATGTTTCAGTTGATATTATGATATGTTGTTAGGCATTAAATTGCCTGAAATGCATATCAAAACAATAAGTAGCATCTTTTCTAACATTTCCATGCATCACAAATATCAAAATAAATGAATCCATGATTTGACAGGTTTTTTGGAGCAACGGTCAAATTTTCACTTGTACCCGATTATCGTGACCTTTTGACCTTTGGTGACCTCATTAACATACTAATTTGCAAAATAATTGTTTGAATGAATAGAGTACTTAAATACAAACATGTTAAGGGGTATTTTGTTGTTCTGTGACTTACTCTTCTAAAGATACAGTGATTTATGTTTCCCCTACCCCTAAATTTTGGTTCCAATAGAGCGTCAATGGGCGTGGTTTATGACGTCATTTTCTCGATTATTGCCGGGTTACCAAAAGTCTACCCAAACTTTTTTGATGTGCCACATGGTGTACTTCAATAATATGAAGAGAAACTTAGGGGACCTCTCCTGCACACTGGGACCCCCTCAGCCTAAGGACTATTTGGAAACTGATCTTCCTACAAAAATACTGAATAAGCACACCTGTTGGCAGCTTTCAGTGCACTCATGCTAAGCCTCTGTCAACCATTGAAGAAAGGGTGGGGATGGGTGGAGGGGGGAGCATTGGAGAGAGTACATGTTCATCAAAATGTATTCCAGTCACTGCACAGGGAACATTGGCTGTCTTACTGTATGCCAGATTGTATGCCTCCTTAACTTGCAGTAGACAAGAAATGAAATGAAATTACCAGTACAATTTTCTTATATTTACAGTAGGCCTATAGACAAAGTGGAATGGAGCTAACTATTAAAGTGAACTTAAATTAATGTTGTATCAATTGAATAATTTAATGTAAGTTTGATGGTATGCATTTGAGTTTAGATATTTTTTGAAATACTGGTGTTCTAAGAACGACGATGATGGCAATAATTACAAACAGACCAGGATTGTACTAATTTACATTAGGGTGACTGTTCTATGAACGGTTTGTACAGCATGTGATGAGAACTAATAAACAGCATTTGGCTACAGTATTATTTTCAGATGGAGGTTTATCAGCAGTAGTAGGGTTCACAATCATTATGTCTCTGCACATGACATTAAAGTCCTTTTAGCCAAACTTCTTGTAGAAGCTGACCACAGTTAATCATGCTTGCATCATAACAAGGTAACAAAACTCCAGCTCTATCAGCACAATGTGCGCTGAAGCAAATGTAATGGCTTGTAGTTCTTAATTTAGTTCCATGCAGTGGCTACCAGGGCTAGGGCTGTGATCGTTTAGCAAAATTCCTAAACGTTTAATCGCAAAATTTTGCGATCGTTTAGCGATTAATCGCAAGTACCTATGATCAACATAGAGACTTTAAACTTGCTCTTGAACATGATGAATATATAAAATGTGTTAGTGACGTCTGGGGGACATAGTTTCTATCAACCTCAAACACGGATCCTCATAGAAGGTCAACTTTGATGTCGTATGTTAACGTTTGTGTCATTTGTATATGTATTTCACTTTTTCAAAAAAATTTAAAGTGAACATCTAATTTTCTGTAATGACAGCAGATTGTTTTTTTATTTCGTACGGACAAACGGGTTTTGCGATTAATCGCTGGTAGCTTTGTACTAAACATTTATTACACATGCGATCGTTTGGCGATTAATCGCTAAACGGTCACAGCCCTAACCAGGGCTTGGCGGATCATATGTTGGGATTGAGCATGGTTGTGAAGATGCAACTCTCTGGACTAAAACTGCAAAATGTGAAAGATACTGACCATCACTAATAAGACTTTCTCCAGCTGTGCAGGACTACTGGGGATTGTAGGCTTATGGGCATTTTCATGGCATGCATCTGTGACATTTTTGCAGCTCATGTTGAATACAGAAATTTCATACCAATGAGAGTACTACTCTCCAACCTGCTTAAACTTGGGCCTCAAAGTTTGGGGTTTCAGTTTCCAGTGACAGAGACAGGGGCACACAGTAGGTGTGCATCCCATTATTGGCACCCATCTGACAAATGTTTCCAAAGATTTCCTATTTAAAATCCTAAATCATATCAGAAACAGGTCACTATTGTCACAAGGTGTTCTGTGCATATCTTGCTTTTTCTCACTTGTATTCTGTAAACAAGGATTTGTTGAGTTGCCCCGGTCAACCATTTTGTTGCCCCCCCCCCCTTCACTATTGTAAATTATTGGATCTTTCACTGGATCCCAGTGGATGGATCTGTTTAACTATTTACATTGGCCTAAGTAGGAAATTTTTCAAAATTTTTTAGTTCTGTGTTTAAAAGTACTTTACTTAGTAATTATGGACTTGTTTGGTTTTCATTTACAGAACAGTAGAATTTTGTTTATGAAACTGGTGATCAGTGGAAAAATTCAAATGTTACTGTTCACTACAAGTTCTACAGCAATAAACATCTTCAAACTGTGTTTATGTTTTTCTTTTCCAGGAACTAATACAGAAGTACACCAATGTAACTTTGGTAAGTTTAAGAGTTAAAGTGTTGTTCATAGTGCAAAGCTGTAAGTGGATTGATAGATAAATCCTTGACTTAAAGCTGACACTTTACATGGTAAGAAGTGGGATTGGAAATACAGTAACAAGCACTGTGCATATATTAGGTCAGGATGTCATAAGGTTATGAAAGGTCAAGTACCCAAAGTTCATATTGTGATATGAAATTGTGCTGGTGCTACTTGTGTAAATCAAAGATGTAAATTTTATATTCTAATTTGCTGACCATAAAGTGGAGCAATGCAAGCTTAAACAGTCCAGATACAGTACCTGCTCAAGAACCCTTGGTAGAGTTCATAGGCAAAGCCATAGCTGTGTTCTGGGAGGCAGCACCCTTTAAAACTCCATGGTTTTAAATCTTGTGGCATGGAAATTCAGGCCCTTCTGGCATACATGACCAAACAAATCACAACTTTTGATTCATTTTTGATTCCTTGCCGAAGGCCGAAGGAATCTATGCGATGGTGATGTTGTGTGTGCGTGTGTGTATGTGGGTGTGTGTGTGTGTGTGTGTGTGTGTGACGCTTTTGCTTGTAAACACGATATCTCAAGAAGGGCAACTCTGAGGGATCTCATACTTGGCATGTAGATTGCTCATATGGAGTAGATGATCCCTGTTGTTTTTGGTGGAGTTCAAAGGTCATTTGCAGTCACCAGAAGTCAGAAGGTCAAAACCTTGTAAACACTATATCTCAAGAAGGGTAATGGTGAGGTTAGGTTAGGTTAGATGAGGTTTAGCATCCCAGATTGCAACCAATTGGTTCAAGTCGAGATGACCACGGCCTTTTTTCCAGTTGTGGCTCACTGGCTTGTTTTCCCTACTCCATTGTTTATGCTGAGTACCAAGCACAAAGGCAGTAGGTTCCATTTGGGTAATGGGTAATGGTGAGGGATTTCATACTTATGATGTAGATTGCCCACATAAAGTAGATGAACCCCATTGTTTTTGGTGGAGGACAAAGGTCATGTGGGGTCACAAGAGGTCGAATGGTAAATACCCTGGAAATTGCTTGTAAACACTATCTCCAGAAGGATAAATATGAGGGGTCTCATACTTAGCATGTGTATTGCCCATTGTGAGTAGATGATCCCTATTGCTCTTGTTGGAGGTCAAAGGTCATTTGGGGTCACCAGAGGTCAAAAGGTCAAAACCTTGTAAACACTATATCTCAAGAAGGGTAACTGTAAGGGATCCCATATTTAAATTGTAGATTGCCCATATTGAGTAGATAATACCTGTCATTTTTGGTGGAGGTCAAAGGTCATTTGGGGTCACCAGAGGTCAAAAGGTTAAAACCTTGTAAACAGTATAACTCATGAAGGGTAAATGTGAGGGATCTCATACTTACCTTGTGTATTACCCATATTGAGTAGATAATACCTGTCATTTTTGGTGGAGTTCAAAGGTCATTTGGGGTCACCAGAGGTCAAAAGGTCAAAATGTAGTAAACACTGTCTCAAGAAGGGTAGCTGTGAGGTATCTCATATTTAGCTAGTGTATTGACCATATTGAGTAGATGACCTCTGTTGTTTTTGGTGGAGTTCAAAGGTCATTTGGGGTCATCAGAGGCCAAAAGGTCAAAACCTTGAAACATGATATCTCAAGAATGATAACTGTGAGGTATCTCACACTTGACATTTGGATTGTTCATATTGAGTAGATGATCCCTATTATTTTTAGTGCAGGTCAAAGGTCATTTGAGGTCACAAAAGGTCAAAACCCTAGTACACATGATATTTCAAGGAGGATAACTATGAGGGATCTCATACTTGGCCAGTGGATTGTTCATATTTTGCATGTAGGTCACTTTGGGTCACAAGATTTCAAAAGCTTTTGACCTTATTAATATGATATCTCAAGTAGGATAACTGTGAGGGATCTCATGCTTGTCATGTGGGTGACTCATGTTTGTAACAGTATATCCATTTGATAAGGAATCACTAAGCCTTTTGGCTTTTTGGTTATAGTTGCAATTTTTTTGAAAATTTACCCATGTTATTGTAATTTTCTTTTTAATAAGCTCTGAGTAAGCTATTGATGATTTATTTATGGATGGTTTTTCAAGCTTCACTTGATTCAACACACATGGTGCCATTTGAAGAACCCTTGTCTACTCACTACACAACTTGAAATTGTTTCATAATGATATGTACAGTATGAAAATTCCAAGTGTCACTTTTGTGTCCATGTTCTTCTGTTTACAGAATGGTTACACTGTTAATTTCTGTGTGGACAGTCATAGCTCTCTAGGTAACTATGTAGTTGATGCAGACGGCAACCGTATGTTGGATGCATTTTGCCAGATATCATCATTACCCTTAGGTGAGTGTCACAGTTTACTGAGTCTTACTTAATTCTCTGTGAACACAAAACTGAAGCACAAAAAGTCATTACAATTGTAGGAGTCAAAATTAGAAGAGTAACTTTGGTCAAAGGGCTTGTGACTGACAGAAATTTGTTTGAGCACCAAGGGTATATTAAGGTACCAAACAAAGAAAAAGCAGAGGGACATTAAGAATATAATGGTATCTTATTTTTTTTTTAAGAGGAACAATAAAGCAAAGTGAAGGATTGAGTCTAAAAGTCATGACATCCACTGTCCTAGCCAGCAAAGCAACTCTCTTTGACTTCCACCACATGGGGCTGACACTCAGTGGTGTAGCCAGGAAAAAGTGGGGGGGGGGACTTCTTGGGGACTCTGCCATTTCATGGGGGGGTCAAAATGTGGAATCATCGTATACTTGCAGAAAAGCCTCTTCAAATCTGAAAAAAATTGGACCAAAGGTAGTTCAGATAACAGAAAAATTCAGGTAATCAGGATTTCAAGTTTTGATACATCCTACACTGGGTTCCTAGTAGAAAGTGCACAAGAACATTTCCTTTAATTATAATTTTGAAACAGCTAGCAAAATTACCAAATGGATGACGAAAAATATTTAGTTACTACTTTTTGTGACCAATGATATGACAGATATTTTTGTAGATATCTAAGACCCAGAAATTTTATTCCCAAAATTCAAGCCTATGGTCTCCTGAATTACTGTACCAATTTTACACCCTAAATGTATACTTGTGCCAAAGAGAAGCTCGATCTAACAGTCTTGAGATGTAGCTAGGGTATGATAAATTTGACATAAATTTCCAAAAAATATTGGGGACACATGTGTAGAAGACTCTTAAAAAGCCATTCACAATGTTTTCATAAAGTCTAGTTTGATTATTTTTAGGTACAGTACATGTAGGAAGCTCACTATGGTACTTACTTTTCAGATTTAGTGAAACTAGGTCTTGCGCTATCCAAACATGTAATGTGTGGGAATATCAAGCCTATATTGACTCACGACTCCTAGTAAGAATTTCAAAACAAACTGATACAATCTTTCTTCCAGATTTGACAAAGAATAACAAATTGTTGTGTATGCCGAGATGAGTTCTGTCTTCAGTCATTGTGAAATCTTACCATGACTGTACTAAAATACTGATAAAAATTATGCATTTCTGCTGAAATGTCCATTGAGTTTTGCCTCATATTGCAATGAAAGCTTGGTGGATGCTACCTTAATTGTGTTGACTATTTTTTCACTCTTGGATTTTCCAGTGGGGGGGGGGGGGCAGGAGGTGAGATACTTGTGGGAGGATCATGTCCCCAGCCTCCCTAGCTGACACTTTTCTGAGCCCACCAGTAACAGTCAAAGTTTTTCCTTAAAAAATCCCAAAAATGGTGTATTCAGTGTTAATGAGCTTTATTTCAGCCATATCTGATCTGATTTGTCTGTCCCTGCCAAGGAGTACCAGGGAGCTGTCAAGTTACACTGACCTAGCCCTTCTAGACATATTTAAGTCAGGATTTTTAAGTCACGAAAATTAGATCCTTCCAAAATTGACCCATTTCAAGACTTAGTTCTGTTGGCTTTAAAGCTTAATCTTGTGGTAGTTCCTGTCTCAGTTAAGGCTTGTATCCTGACTTAAATTCGTCACTCCATTCATGCTTAAATCCTGATCTAAATTCCATTCATACTTGAGACTCCTGGCCTTTTCATCCTCTATATCAAGAGTGTGCAATCAGTCAGTCACAGTCTACTGGTAGACCTCGGACTGATCCCAAGTCGACCGCGAGGGGTGTAGGAAGAAATGAAAAATGTGTAACTGTATGACAATGTATGTGGGTTTGCGATATTGACACTGGACTGGTAGATCTTGGGAGGTTGGGTACTTGAAAAGTAGATCTTGGGTCAAAAAAGGTTGGGCACCCCTGCTCTATAACCATCCTGTATACCATATAAGTCTTTAGTTGTACCTGAAATATCTCTCTCTCTCTTCAAAAGTAGAACAAAATCACCCCTTTCATAGGTGTATGTCCCTATTCCAACCATCTCTACACATTTTTTGTGGTCTAGCTGTGTTTAAAAGGGAATGGAAGTTGTGTTGTCAGGGAGAACCTCAAAAAAATTTTTGAAGTCCAAAATTCCCTATACCTTTAGTGTGGGCTAGTTTTGAAGTCTGAATTAGATCAGAATTGAGTATGCAATAAGTCAGGGAAAATAAAGGCGGGAAATATTTATTGAACCAGAAAATTAAATCAGAATTGAGTATTAAATTTAGTCAGGAATAAGAATGAAATCCTATTCCAGTCCTTCATCAGGCTGCCCCTCACTCTGCATAGCTATGTGATGTGATAGCTATGTATCTCTCTGTAATTAGTATTTTACCTTAAACAGCTTACAGTGTCATTGCCTTGTGGCTCTGCAAATGAAGTTTCTGTAAGATATCTGATGTAAGTGAAAATGTTCTTAGCTCAAAGTTTTACATGGGGATGTTGGTTTTTCAGTAACAATTAGCTGAAAGATAAACTTTTTCTACTCTGTGGGCAACCTGTACCTTCCAACTCTGTTAGAATCAGAAGACAAACATATATTATTCCAACTCTATCAGAGTCTAGTATTATGCATGTCCCTGTGACTAGTTACTTTGGACCCTAAAGCACTTGTACTGCACAAATGTGGCACAAATCTATTGGACATTTGCACAGCTTGACAAGTTTGCTAATATTTAGTCCCTGGGTTAACCTTTTCTGTGCAAAACATGTAAATAGGTCAGCACAGGTGCAAACAAGGCATGGAAGCTCTACAGTGGGTATCAACATATGACGTTTAGTTGTTTTTTAATGTCTAGCCCCTAGTTTACATTGCATTTATTCTAAATATTTGCTGGGAAAGATCTTATCAGGTGTATAGAACCCTTTAAACTGTTTTGAGTCATCCTAACAATGGGAATCAACATATTAAATCAGTCCTGTACTCAAAGTTTATTTACTTGTCAGGACCCTAGATAAGTTGCTGCTCCCTTAACACAGCTACAGTAGAGTTAAAATGAAACTGACATTTGAAGTATAGGGTACCTACGTACTGCAGGTTGGCATATGCACTCAAAGAAATCAGTGAATTACACTTGTTGGCTTATGGGATAGGGTTAAGTTGGGGTCAAGGGTCACCTAAAAGATAATTGAATCCACTCTGCATGAGGAAATAACATGAGAAGAGAAACAAAGACAGTTCACAGTTCACTCTGGTATATAGCAGGGTACTTAGTGAGCCAGTTGGCTTGCTGGCCCTCAAAAAGGTAAACTTAGACAGAGAGCAAAGGTTTCTGAAGGTTAATGTCTGTTAAACTTACAGTAAAGGGGTTTGAAATGGACAAGCCTGTAGCCCTCAATTAACATTAGGTAGATGTACTGTTTTGCACCCCACAATTGGTGCATAAATGGTGACATGTGTTAAAGTTAAGCTTGCCATGGACACATTGAAGAACTTGTACATAAACCGTACCAGGGGCTGGTGCTGTTGGATGTATTTTTACTGTTATCTAGTGTAAAAAGCTGTTATTTTATAGATCGGGGAGCTGAGAAGAATAAGAATTAACCTCAAATGCAATTTATTTATCTTTTTAAAGAACACTATGTGCACTGATTGAAAATTATATGATTGAACATAGAGGATCCCTTAGTGCCTCTCTCAGAATTGTTTTCACTGTTTCATTAATAAAAGTCTGTCACTTTCAGAGTATATTACCTTCAGATCATTGTTACCCTCCAACAAGAATTGATAAAGATTAGATGAAACTTTTCAGATGAAGAGAAAGTGTTTAATATCGATCTTAAGTTTTCTTGCCTGCCAGCTGGACATGTTTTGCTCCTGAACCTTTTACAAAAGTCCACTCAACTCCCTGGCGAAGCGCCAAGGGGCGAAAACCAAAGATTACTCCCAAAGGAATTCTGAACCATGCATGGTCCTGTTCTAGACTGGCTGAATGGAACAGGAAGCACCACCTCTGTGGTCATGGAGATAATTGACCCTGTGAGGTCCGCCACCATTATCACAGGCACTCCTTCTGCATCAGGCTCCTGAACCTATTAGCTGCACTTGTAATTTACTGATTTCTTCAACTTTTCGCATTGATTGGAAGAGGATTAGCATGTAGATTGTGGGCTATTATTCTGTGGTAGTCAATATGAAAGAGAAAGTAACTCATAAATATTCAACATAAAAACAAGTCTAATTACCTTATGTTTGGACATAGTCAAAGGTGATTTAGTGTGTGACTTCCATCACATACAATGTGCTCAATAAGAAGCTCCATTGGTTTAATGTGTAAAAATAAAATGATCATGCATCTAAGTACTATATTGATTATGCAAAAAATTTGTAGAGGAGAGGGGGGCATCCCTTCTCCTGGAACCCTTCCCCTGGCCATGAGGGTACTGTTAGTTAAATTTCCAGCATTTGAATTAATTCTGGTCGGCCAGGACTACTGTTTTTCTGTCTATTACCCTGGTACGAGGTTTAAGCAGTGTTAGCCATTGGGATTGCACGATTCCTTTGCTTTCCTTAACCAACCTGCAAGTTTTAATATGGTGTGCAGGGATTTCCAGCACCTTTAAATTCCTGCACCTGTTGGAAAGAAGTTAGACCGATTATGTCACAGCTTATCCAGATACCCCCTTTGAACCAAAATTCCCTCAAAATAATGATAAATATTTTTTTGGGGGGGGGGGGATCCCCCCAAATTCTGTGACCTATTGCAAACAATTTGCCCAAAATACAAATTCACTCTTGAGTACATATAAGTCATTTTTCAACATTTTGATGGGATCCTATTATTAAAAAGTTCTGAGCAAATTTTTTTTTTTTGGTTTCGGATATTGTTACACTATAAATGGTAAATCAAAGATATCAGAGAACTTCATTTGATATTTTTTTTTCTGTCTGTGGGGTTTGTAAGCCCACTTTAGACAGGTGCTTGAGTTACATATTGACTGAGAATATCTCATGGTGGGGTCATGGGGTAACAGACTTGTTTGTGCTGTCATGTATAAATGTATCTGTATAAGTGCTTGGGCTCATATCATTCTTCCAGTATGTGGGTTTCACTAGGTACTTGCCTTCAGCATTGGTTGCCCAGCCAAAAAGTTGGTTATCTGCTGGACTGGAGTCTCCTCAAGAAGACCAGTTCAGCTTACTTTGTGCTTTCTCACAGTTTCTTTTTATACTTTCTCATTGTTATTTAGGATACAATCATCCTGATCTCTTGGCCATAGCAACAGATCCAAACAATGCAGTAAGTTTACATTTTTATGAAATGGTAGGGCAAACTGTACTTATACATAAAAGTTTTCTGTATTTGCTATTCCCAAAAACTGGGGATACTTAGGGTACGCCTGTGATCCCTCCCCTCTGTGCTTTGCAAAAACAAAGTTGCACCTTTTTCAAATAAGTCAAAAAATTATCCCATTTTATGGAAGATTTCTTTTGCAGTTGTACCTCACCCAATTTCAGTATTTCCATCCATTTACACTGTTTGCAAGCATGCTAATGTTCTGAAAAAAAAGTAAAAATTTGTTCCATTTTCATTCAAACAAAAGGGATTTTATGGAAACATAGTTTGATGGAAATTTGGCGCAAGAGTAGGCTGGTGAAAAGTCAGAGATAAATAATACTTGCTCTGTTTGCACTTAATGTATATCTATAATTCTCAGGTTTTGTGTACCAACAATCTGTAAAGTCTGAGATAATTGTTCAGAAATCAGAGTGAAGTATTTTAGGAAAAGATAAGGCTTGAAATTATTGGACACTTTTGTATGTCAATCATTTAATTGCATTCCATTCTATTGTATTATTGCTTATCATGTGGATGATTTTTCTATCATACTACATGGTGTGTTTCATTGATTTTTTCTTTCCATTTTTATGAACAGAATGTGCTCTCAGCTAGACCATCTTTAGCAATGTTCCCTAACATGGACTATCCAGAGAAGTTGGAGAAACTGGTGAAAACTGTAAGATTTATATCTTGACATGCATAATGGTAACTGAGTACTTTTTTTAAATGGAACTCTGATGGAAATTGCTAGTGGTTTGGTTGCCTAGTTGCCAGCTGTGTTCAAGTGGCTGGAAATCAGTCTGCAGTTGACCAATGGATTGCAGTTGACAGATTAGGCACCACTGATATGCAGGGTCTATGCATAATTTCAGTTTCATAAAAAAAAAAAAAAAAACAATCAGAGCTTGTTTCAGCTGAAGAAATAATATCTCTTTTGGCTGATTTTGATTATTTTGTAAACTTGTAAACATGTTAATAACATTTCTAATAGCAAGCAATATACTAGTCATAAAGTTTTGTTGTTAGGTAATAGTCATTACTGTCTTAGATTGGTTTTATAGTAGTCCTGAATTATATTTCCACTAGTTTGTCCTGCTTTGAAGTTGTTCAACAGTTCTGTGTATTCTTTGCTTAAGTTCTTTTGTCAGGTTGTCAAAGGAGTTCAGTCTTGTTTTTCTTAGCAGCTCAATACTAATTATTATTTCAAATTGTCACCTTAATATGTTCAAACTTCATTCTTTTTCCTTTCAGATGGCACCAAAAGGGCTGAAACACATGCAGACCATGATGTGTGGTTCATGTTCAAATGAAAATGCAATCAAGCAGGCATTCATTAGATACAGGGTAAGATTAATCTTGAGGTATTTACATAGTTTCTTAGGAGGATGAAGTTCTAGGGTTTCAGACTACTGATGTCCTTTTCTTGTATGGGCACTGTTCCAAAGAGTAGTATTAAGTACAGTAGCTGAATTACGTCTGCTTCAATCAACTGAAAATCAACTGTTTTTCATTCTTAGAATATAAACTTGGTGTTATTTTTCCTCCCAGTGGCATCATGTGGGGGGGGGGCAGGGGGAGGGGAAAGGGGTTAATGGGCAAGTGATGTGTTCCTGAGATACCAGTCACCTTTTAAATCCAGTGCACCAAGGTAGAAATGTCCCTCTCATGAAAATTATCTTAAGACATCTTGGTGTCATTTTAGGTGTTCCATAGGGGATGTGGGGGAGGGGTGGTTGCTAAATTTCATAATCCATGTCATCTTTTAAAGATCATGAAAGTATTTCTATATTTTGTAGGTGAAGATCATGAAGATGTCATTAATGGTGGTATTTTGAAGGTGATGCCTTAGATATGAAAAATTTTTTAGTTAGTTATGGAAAATCACTTTCTCCTTTTTACCCAAACAGCACAGAGAAAGAGGAGGCAATCCAACAGAAGAGGACCTTTCTTCTGCAATGCGAAATCAGGTCTAGTTTTGTTTTAATTTTACTTCATAAAGTTTTTAGGCCTTGGTTCAGTGATTGGAGTGTGGTGTAGGGGTTGTGGACTCGTGATCCCTTTTCAACTTTTAGGAGGTCACTAAGACCTTTAAGCCTGTTTCTAGTTAATATCTTATACATTTGCTTGAAAACTAGTTGGTTCAATGTAGAGATGAGGAGATTAACTGGACACTTTTTCCTTTTTCCCAAGGCAAAGGGATAAATTGGCTCACAGCAGGTTTTGTCATTTTTGAAGCTGTGCAGTTGGTGATTTTTATTTCAATACATAACATGTATTGAGATGTTGTCACACTAGCTGGTCACTAGCTGTAGCCAAAATTCTTTATAATGTCATTTTGTGGCTGTTTATAACCCTACTGTATTTAAAGAGCAAATACTTTTGATATAGAGGAAATACATGTGGTCAGTAAAGTTTGTACTTGTTGACTTTGTTGGGATATTTTGGCTGATTAGTGGGCAAAAACTACTGAAAATGAAAACAGAAGAATGGCAGCCCATTGTATGTACTCCCATTTCCCATGATCCCTTGCATGCATTTAGTCTGCTATTGAAGCTGGCAGAAATCAAGAGGTCACGTTGAGTTCTTAACACACAGCACTCACGTAGGAAACAAGCCCTTTAGAAGGCTGTATAGTGGACAGATAAGGTCATGCAGTCTTTGTGCATGGTTGATTTTAAAATACTGTAATTAATAAGTCACAGGTGATCTGGACACATAACCCTCTACCTGTACATGTTTAGTGAAGAGTGAAATGGCAAGCATCAGCGTCACACTTTCTCATGTTGAAAACCATAACATTGTAGCAGTGCAGAGAGATTGAGGAGATGTTGTGATCATGCAAAAAGGATTATCTTTTGTAGCTAAAATGTTGACCTGGCCGCAGGATAAAGCCTTAGCCAGAGATGAGTTCTAATAATTATTCCTTGTGTGACTATAAATAACAGCAACTCTGACTGCTGCTGCCTGTGGGCTGATTTCATTTCATGGTATCTTTTTGACAATTTTCTTCCTTACATTATGTACTGCTTACACTTACTTGATGACCCTTTTGTTTCTGACTTGGGAATCATTAGTTTACTTTCTATAGCGCCTTCTCCCCACACTCTAAATGCACATTTTTTGGTATCTGGCAATGTATGTAGCTAACATATATTTTGCAGTGCAGTTTTGGGATCAATGAAACTCCCCTCTCCTTAATGTTTTGGTCCCACTGATAACATGATCTGGCTTCTTGTTTGTTTTACAAATGACAAAGCCATAATGGAAAACTTGTGTGATACAAACTGAATGTATGTAAAAAACTATTCTAAATCAGTTGCTTGGGCTATAAGTTGGCCATAAGTATGATACTTTGTACATAAATTATTGATGTTTGATGGTAGTATTGAGATACTGCAACATAGCTGCCCAAGTTTTTTTACGAAAATCATTTTTACCAGGAGTATAGTGACTGGATTGCCCTCAAAAATAGAGTCAACAATCTAAGCCACTTAGAAATTTTGATGTAGTGTTAGTTGTTTAAATAAAGCCAGCATTATATTTTGGCTTTGGGAGTTGGCTTGTTGATAACATCAGGAAAGGAAGACTCCAGAAAGATAGCATGAAAAATCAATCTGAGATTATTGAATGAAACTGGTTATTTTCAAATGTGCAGGTTATGAAGTGCTGCTAACTACAAAGTGGGTTAATGTTGCACAGGCTATGTAGAGAGGGGAAATGAAGCCACTTTAATTCAAATTAGAGTAGCCCTTGTTTTAAATCATGAATGCTTCATGTAAATCGTATGTCAATATTTGTGTCACTGAACTGTCGAATACAATCAAGGCAGAAATGCTGGTATACCCTTAATGTACAATTTTTTCAGTTCTCAAACACGAAAGATAGTTGTATGCAGGCCTTGAACTTTGAGGTGTGCGAGTGCGATCACGCACCATCACTGGCCTCAAATCACTGTAATAAGTGCTATTTTTTGCACACCTAGATAAAGAATGAATCAGTTAAATCCATCAAAGTTTACTAAAACAGCACACCTACCACACTCCTTAATTTGCTGAGGAGTGTGATTTGTAGCACACCTGGAAAATCTAAAACTCAAGGCCTGCATAAGGGACGTAGACCTTATGCATTTAGACCTTATGCATATGACGTCACAGAACAGAAAGTGCTCAGTGTTCTGTGAGTGCGTGCAAAGTCTATGTTGCGTGTGCAGTGTGCTTCATTGTTTTACCGCCAAAATGATATCGTGTGACATCAATGCATTAGGTCTATAAAAGGAGATTCAGACAAAGAGCTGATGTATTAAAATTAAACAGTGCTGAGGCAACTGCTTCATGTCCTCCACAGAGTAGGATTTCATGTAAAAAGTTTTGGACATTTGTATGTCTGTACTGGCCAAGTCCTATGAAAATAAGTCTTGGGAATTCAACCTGCTTTTGTAAGTCACATTTGTTCTTGGGGACTTGTTTTGAAACATTTTCAATTCACCTCTCTACAGGCTCCAGGTTCTACCAACTACACAGTTTTATCATTTGATGGTGGATTCCATGGAAGGACGTATGGTAGGTATTCCATTTTGTTGCCATACTTAATTTGTTGGAATATGTCTTGACTGCCAGTTCTACATTCTTGGCCAAATTTGTATCCAAATGTGGTATAATGGCCAAAGGTAAACGTGTTTAACTAAAACCTTGCCTAGGTATATAAAGAATGTGAAGCTTTGAAAAGACTTTATGCATTCGGTATATTCTCAAATAAACACTCCCCCTCTAGTAAATGCCCCCTGTAAAATTTTGAAAGGCAAAACAGTTGTTTAGTGGTCATTTGCTGGGGGAAATTAAAAACATAGGGCCTAAAACAACAACAGTTACAGGGAAACAGCAACACTACAAGGAAGCCGGGGGAATAGAGGTGCCCTGCAAGTTAACCTTCACCTCTACATCTAAGAAACTCGTAGCTCATTTGAAGACATCAGTGTAGGCTTTAGCAGTTACTTATTTTTTTTTAATTAAAATAGAACCTCAAATAAACACCCCCCTTTTCAAAAATGCAATGCCCCAGGGGCGTTTATTAGAGAATTTACGGTATGACCTCAAGTTGGAGGCAAGAGTGTATCTTTGTAACTTTTCACCACCAAATGCAGACCGCTGATTTGTGGATCGATCAGATACAGGCTTAAGTCTACTACGTGCGTACAAAGCCTATATAGTGCTTGCAGTGCGCTTCATTGTTTTGCCTCCAAAATGACGTCGTGTGGCATCAGTGCATTAGGTCTATTGTATGGACATTAATTCTTTACTTTAAGGTAGCAATTGCATCAAGGAACTGCTATGTAATAATCCACATGTTTTTTCTTAGTTGGTCGTGATGATCACTGTGTACAAATGCCAAAGTTGAGGTTTGTAGAACTTAAAAGCAAAATTGGCAACCCTAGATCATTTTTAAAGGTAATTTTAATGTACTTACTTGCGTTCTTTTCCCACCTTTAAGAACTTTATGCTCCATTGAATTGTTTCATGAGTTCTGATATAAACTTGATGTGTATGCTTTGTTGTGAAGTTTCTGGAGGGTACAGTGGAGCCTTTAGAGGTAAAACAATGAGATCTTTAAGAGGGTTACTAGGTTTTTCAATGTGTAATTTTGTAACCCAACTTTTCAATGCTGTTATAGGCAACTAGCCTCATGAACTGTATTGAATTGGCAAAGTTCTTAAATCCTTACCTCTCAATTGTTCTACTGGAATATTATCAAGTAAAAATCCCAATCAATTTTGTGCTTGCCTTAATATTTATTACATGATCTCTATAATATTTGTTGAAATTGAAAGGTCCTGTGAGGTCACCAGAGGTCAAACTGGAAAATCCTTGTAAACATGATGTTTGCAGGAAAAAAATCTATTATGAATCTCGTATGTGGTATGTGGGTCCCCCATATTGATTGTATGATTTCTATTTTTTTGTGGTGAAAGTCAAAGTTCATTTGAAGACACCAGAAGTCAGACTGTATGTTTAAACCATGTTTACGTGATAAGTCAAGTATGAAACATGTTTTGATCTAATATTTGGCATCTAACACCCAAAATTAAAAGCAAGAAGCTGATGTATAAGTATGACCATGTTCATATGGTGTCAATCTGTGTGATCTATGCCGATGTATTTTTAACTTTCTTTTGAGATGGTTAAGTTGTATTCTTACCTCTATTACTGTTCGCGCCTGTTGTGCTTGCTGTGGACAAAATGGCGTATCAGACAGAACCTCGTGCTCTTGGCTAGTACTGAAGCTGCTACTGCCACACGCAACACTGCAGTTTCTTAGTGCTAATTTCATCTGGTGGCTAGCTGCTGCCCGACTACACAAGATTGTCAGTATTGGTGAAACAAGCAGCTTGCTGTAAATTTCTGTTGCATTGACAATCCTTGTGTCACGAGGCACCCTTTTTTGGCGCAACGTGCAGGTTCCTATCCATTCAGTATTTTAACAATCGTTTCCCAAATACGCTTCATAATAGACAAGACCGAAATCATGAGCCAAAGACACAAAGGTTCCATTTGCTTGAATGGTATATAATATTTGTATTAAATAAAGAAAAAAAACACCTTCTCTTTTGCCTGTAAGGCTTTGAAAAAAAAAATAGGAAATTTATTTACATAACAAAAGTGAATTATAACTGAACCCCCTTGCGCACGGTAACTTAAACTAACCTAAAATAACCTCTTAAACTAACATCCTATAGACCCATAGTCCTATAGCTGGCTCTAAACAAATAATGGCCATTTAACTGAATGTCCATTTCTTTTAATTGAAAATCATAACAACATCAGATCTGTTCCATTTCGTGCATCTTTGTTTTTTCGTAGTTGCTAGTTAGTACAGGAATCCTCGGCCATGCCTTAGGCTGTTAACTGGAGCCATCTAAAGAGCCAATGAATGAAGCTCAACTTAAACATCCATCCCTACTAATTTCATGCAAACATTTATCTATGATTAAAATTTAAAACTCATCCTTCCTTATTTCATTCAGTTATTATTTCTATTACATCATCACATCTTTAACTGCAATACTGTAGCACTCTTTAAAGTTCTTTTTAACACTTCACTGGTGCAACCCTCAAATTACCTTAAATATGAACAACAAAGGGATACTCACACTTGACAATTAATGTAGAATACACCATCTCAAGTTCTCAACTGTCAATACAGTCGGAAAAATACTGTACAACACTTATTAAACCACAGTATAATGCTGCCGACATGGTTTGGCCCGATTTGCCACTCCCTGGGTGTCGGAACAGGTCTACTCCACGGTGACTAATATCCACGCCCTTGCGACTTAGATTCTGCAAACCAAGTAACTAACTCACTTAATCACACAAGGCACAGTATTTCCTTGGTTAACCAAATACAATAGAAGTTTTACCCAGACCCAAGTGGTAATCTCCGTGGGAATGCTATACTCGTGCTCTCCATTTGCATGCAAATTATGCAGAAAAACACTCAGCACAAAGTTCATCGTTAACAAGAATAAGAGGGAGCCCTCATATAAGGTCAATTGTGACACCTTGTAAATCCTAGTCGAAATAATTTCCACTGTAGGATGGCTGCTTAATGATGGCGAAGCATTCAGGGTCTGTTCGATGTGGCTGACTAGTAGGAAGTGATACTTCTATGGTTGCAGAAGTCCAAGCATGTATGTGGAACACCTGGCTAAAGCTGCATTTCATTGGACTGCTGCACTGATGTCATAATGCTGTCTGCGAGGTTGTTCGTGTAGCAAATGACTGTGCATGTGTATGCAGATGTATGCATTGTGAAGTCGTGTACTTAGGAATGTAATGTATTTAATGCTACATTTCTATATCTAAATTAAAGGATGGTAATGTCATAATGTTGTGTCAACTTGAAACCATAAACTAAACTTATAACTCTAAGTGGTAAGGAATCACTATAAGCCCTCTGGTTCTATTTTGTTTTTATCCCAGTATTGTGTTTCCTTTCCACTCAGGTTGCAAACACTAACATGATCAGTTACATGCCTTGTTTTTAAGAAAATTTTATGGTCATCCATTGGACAACTTGTCTGCCATTTTTGGTTGTCCAAAAGAAAATTTAGTATAGTCCACAAAGAAATTTGTAACAACCATAAAAGCAGTATGTTAACTTGTTGCATGAACTTTAATTGTCCAATGGACAACCAACTGACCATTTTTTGGTTGTCCGTCACAAATTTTGGTCATCACAGGTGACCGAACGACTGTTAAACTCGAATTAGACAGGATGTTAATAGTCCTACTTCCCTTGCATTTTAGTTGTATTAGTTTCTTCACACTGTAAATTGATAGAACAAAGTGAAATGCATGCTGCAAGGACAACTTCCTGTTTTGTTTCTTAGTACATTTACAAGATGCAGGGGTGGGGGGTTGAAGCAGTTTGTGTCCAGACAACTCATTGTTTACCTTTTACATGCAGTACTATGTTCTGTACTATTCTGAAAGATTCTTACAAGGAAAGTGAGATTTGAAAGATTTAGCTGATGTTTTAAAATAAAGTTGGAATGACTATCTATGTCATTTATCTGTAAAGTGGAGCAAACCATGAAACTGTAACGTGGATAGAGTTGTACATCACCTTGCTAGTAACGACAAAGATAATATTTTCCTTTGTCCTTGCAGCTTGCCTCTCACTGACTCATTCCAAACCAATTCACAAAGTTGACATTCCAGCAGCAGACTTTCCCTGTGCACCTTTCCCGAGACTTAAGTACCCCCTTAAAGAATTTGAAACTGAAAACAGAGCTGAAGAAGATAGATGCCTTGTAAGGGTAAGTTCATCTGGACAAAACCTAGGGTATTGCCATGATCTCCATCCGTGCTTTTGTAATTCAGAGCTAGTACACCCCATGTAAATGTTACATTGACCTACACACTCAGTCGCAATAGTGAAGTGACCCTTAAGTCTTGAAGAAGAAGTTTGTGGTATTAGGTGCCAGAAGAGTTTAAACTTTCCTTACCATTTGCCAGACCTCTTCTCTTCCCCCATGTAACAGATTTGTGAAGCCTTCAACAGATAATTTTTCTGACAGAAATTTTTTACCCATTTTGATCAAAACTAACTCTGCAATTTTACAGCAAAAAAAAAAAAGAAATGAGTAAATTTGATGGAATTTGCTAAAAGTATGAAATATTCTGTCCAACTTTTTTCTTTGAAAGGTTTCTCCCTCTGAGTTTACTTTGTTGTGTTCAAAGATTTAATATGTCTCATTTGATCAGATCAGAGAACTGATTGATGAGAGGAAGCAGGCTGGAGGACCTGTCGCAGCTGTTATTGTTGAACCTATTCAAGCTGAGGGTGGAGACTTTCATGCAACACCTTACTTCTTCAGAAACTTACAACAGATCTGTAAAGAGGTATGTATACACATGTGATGGATGGTCATTGAAAGATTGTTCAATCAAACTTAGGCAGTGGCCATAATTTGTATGATACTGAATAGTTTCCATTAACACATTTCTCCAAAGATTTGTACAGTGACAGTACAGCACAGTACACATAGTACTACCGGTCACAAAAATTTATGTATGCAGTATCTGATTTTTTATTGATTCCTTGCCGAAGGCAGGCAAGGAATCTATGCGATGGTGATGTCGGTGTATGTGTGTGCGTATGTATGTGTGTGTGTATGTATGTGTGTGTGTGACAACATCTCGTTATCACTCAAGATTTTGAAGGGAAAGGGAGAGACACTTCAAAGTTGGTTTGTGGGTAAAGCATGTAAAGATCTCAGCTGGGATTGGTTTTGGTGTGGTTCAAAGGTCATCTGAGGTCACCGGGGATCAAACTCTAAAAACTTTGTTTACATGAAATCTCAAGGCAGAAAGCTTGGATAAATTTCATACTTAGTATGTAGATGCCTTATAGTAAGAGAAAGACAGGTAACATTTTTTGGTGGAGGTCAAAGGTCATGTGGGGTCACCATGGGTCAAACTTTGAAATCCTTGTTAACACAATATCTCAAGGTAGGAAGCTTGAATAAATTTCATACATGGTATGTAGATGCATTATTGTGAGACAAAGAACTCTATTATTTCTGGTGGAGGTCAAAGGTCATTTGGGGTCACCGGTGGTCAAACTCTACAACCTTGTTATCACAATATCTCAGGGTAGGAATCTTGGATAAATTTCATACTTAGTTTGTAGGCTACATGCATTATGGTGAAACAAAAAACCTGGTTTTGGTGGGGGTTAAAGGTCATTTGGGGTCAAACTCTGAAAAAATCTTTAACACGATATATCAAGGTAGAAAGCTTGGATAAATTTCATACTTAGTGTGTAGATGCATTATGGTAAGACAAAGAACCTGATTCTCTTTGGTGGGGTTCAGAGGTCATCTGGGGTCACAGGGGGTCAAACCCTGAAAACTATTTTTGCACACTCCACTTTTTGAACAGAATTCATGAGATACTCTTTTTTGTGTGGTTCAAAGATCAGTTTGCACATGGTACAGTAGGTTACAGGTGTTATGTTTACTCCAAACGTTCTATACATTTTCTGCCTTTCACTCATCCCTATGATCTTATTGCTTTTAATATAATCATTTTGAACAGTTCCATTTACAGTTACTTGGGTTATGTTATGATTTCACAGGTTTTAAGGCTCTAATTTATTTTACCTCACACTTGGTTTGAGATGTAGAGATGTTGTGATTGATACAACATATTTCACCACAAGAACCAGAGGTGATAACAGTTCCCCTCTATGCCCACTGAGGATAAAACTGTCACAACTCACCTGTAGACTGATATACTGCAGGCCTCTGACACCTAACTTGTTGGTGGTCTGTCCGAGTCAAAACCAGATTGATGTGTAATTGCTAAGTACTGTGGACCAAGCATTATATATTTTTAATTAACAGGTGCAGAACATCCCTTGTATTGATACTGTACAAAACTTGTATAAGTTATATGATGGTAATACAGTATTCTACAAAGTATCAGTCAATGTGGCTCAAACTGATCTGTTTAGTGTTTTTAACAGATGGACCATATCATTGTAAACAGATTAGGAGAAGCTGCTTGACCAATGACCTTTACAAGTGGCAAAAGAGAGCCCACTTTGCTGTCCTTTGTCTGAGGAGACTGTCAAAGATATGATTGATTGACAGCCCTATGATTTTAGGTAGGTGACAGGAAAGTGGAGAGAACTGAATTCCCAAAAGAAAAATTACCAATACCATCAATAGTGGTACACAGCTCACCTTGAAATGATGTGTCCATGTAATTGGTGCTGGCATGGTAACAGCAAGGATTCACCACAGCAAGGAATTGCCTGTATGAATATAGTTACAGTCTCCTTATTCTTGTGAAGGATAGGAGTGGCAAACTTCACAAGTTAATGTGTAAGTTCAATGTTCAAAGAATTCAGTTGGGATTGTTTTTAAGAGACGTCAGAGGTCATTTATGGTCACCAGCTGGCAAGGTATAAAATCTGTTGTAACCACATTATCTCAATAAGGGGTGTATAAAGAAGCTTAATATGTCATACATTTACTGTATTAATTATACAAGTCTACAGTGATGTTCTCATTGATTGCAAGGAAGATTTAAACCTATGCGCTCATATCTTCGGCATCTCTCAACTTGGCAAGGAATCACTACGCCTCTTGGCGTTCTTGTTTCTTCATATCAGTTGATACAGATCTGATGTAGATATTTTAGAAATAATGGTACTGTAAGCAAAACCATTGGCTACTGGCACTATGTATGGCATCACTGTGTAATTCAATATTAGATCAAGTGTAAATGCACATTGTGGTTAGGTATAAATTATAATACTTTCCTGTATATTTTTTATAGTACCATGGGGTGTCATGCTTCCACATGAGAGATTATTCTTGGGACTATTATCCCAATGTAAGAAAGTAACTTTCGTATATAAATATAGGCGTAGTAGTATCAGTTGCGTAGTATCAGCATTTAAGGTAAATTTAACCGGCCAGTACTAATCTGCGACAGATTCCTTACAAAAAATAGTGTGTCAACCTCTGTCAGTTACCACGTGTGATCACACGTGAAAAGTAAAAGAAATCATGTGTGTTCCTGGGTGGCAAACCTGTGTTTATTGGAAGTCTCTGGACAGGTTTGACAGAGGTTTACACACCTTTTCTTGCTTTCAGTTTTAAGCCACAGGTTTTGACTCAGAATTCTTTGTCAATGTTATTTTTAATTGCCACACATTTTGTGTGTCAAACCTGTGGTAAACCTGTGGTTAACCTGTGGCAAAGTGTGGCAACCGGCAAACCTGTGTCAATTTCACAGGAAAACACAAGTTTCCCTGCAAAAAACTGAAAACCCATGACAGACATGTGAGAAAACCTGAGAATTTGAACCAATTGACACATGTTTTTTTGTAAGGGATATATGAAGATTATGAGCTGATACTAATATTGAATACCAATAATTAGTCAAAAGGCAATACTATATCTAGATAAGCAGGCCTGGTTTTAAGAAACTTTTCAGGTTGTCCATTAGACAACCAAAAAGCAAATTTTGGTTGTCCAAATTATTTTTTGGTTGTCCCAATGAAAGTGACAGACAAAAAATGAACAATTGCATTTCATGTCACTGACATAGTAAACAAACATTTATTTTACACTCTGTATGCTTTCCAATGATCTTTAAGTTCTGGTGCTCCAATAATTGAATGATTTTTGTGTTTCAGTGATGAATAACAGTCCATACCCTTGTCTCAGTACCACTTCTTAAGGATACTTCTATGGTATATTTCTTGCTAATGTAGTAACTGTTCAATTAGAAATAAAATCTACTTGTCCTTCAGGCAAGCTCAAAGAGAGAAAGTGGATGGCCAATCTTGGATGATAGGACAAAGTATTGATTTCAGCCTTGCGTAAGACAACTTCTCTATTTCTTGCTGTTTAATACAAGGCTGTTAGTACAAAAAACCATAACAACTAAATCCCTTTCAAGGGAGAAAGTGTTAACCACTTCTTATACCAGTTGGATAACACCTTCAATTCACTCACTGATAACAACCCTGGACTGAGGTACTAAGTTCTCTCATGCAACCTGAGGGACAGAAGTTGAATTGGTGATGAATGGACAGCTCCTGCATGGTTTGCTTAACACATTCCTGACTTCCCTGACCTCAGACATATCGGTACTGGCCATACATTCAGTTTTGCAGGCTGGTAGACAGTAGAAACTGAAACAAATTTCGGAAACCTCGTGGAGAGTAGTTTTAATTAGATGTCTTTTTTTATCACCAACAGACTGGGGCAGCATTCATTGTTGATGAGGTACAGACGTGCTGTGGGGCAACTGGACATTTTTGGGCCCATGAAGCATGGGACCTTCCAGAGGCTCCAGACTTTGTTACATTCAGTAAGAAGCTTATCTCTGGAGGGTATTTCTTTAAAGAAGAATTTGATCCAAAGTTTGTAAGTACAATGTGATAAACTTAAATGTATATCATAGGTCATCTGTTTTGATCCATTTTGCATAATAAATTATTGTCTGTGTGCTCTAAGCACGATTATTTTTCTTTTGATAGATTTTGTTATTGCTTTTTACCCATGTCATTGAATCATCACTGATAAGATTTGAAGTTCATCCTGTCAGGATACATTGTGTCTGGTTTAATGGGTTGTCTACACCGGTTAACATCCTGAAGTTTGGCGTTAGATTTTTGAGGGGATGTGTTCACTTTAACAAAAGATACAAATAATCTGGTGAGCCGTATCCATTGTCAACCATGTGTGGTATAGCCGATATTGAATTAAGCTGCAAGACTTTTTCGGTGTAGGTAGATTGTTATGTAGTCAGAAGTAGACCAAAAGTAATGAAAACACTAGATGATTTCAAAAGTTAGGGAAGTGTGTCCCAGGCCTGGAAAAGGGTAATTTAAGAATCCTTTTAAAGGGAAATGTTGCTTTTAAAATGCACTAACATGGCATACAAAGAAAATAGCTTTAATCACTGTTAAACTGTTCAGTCTCACCAATTAACTCCAGCAGTAGCTTTATCTCCTCAAAATTTTACGCATTACAAGAGTAAGGGAAGTTGTATCATTTGAATTTTCGAAAGTTTGGGCCAACAAATTAGTTTTGAACAACAAATAACTGAATTTCTTTCAGTGAGAACCTTATTTCTTGTAAAGAAAGCTCTTGCATGGCCTTATTTTGAATTATCTATCATTCAGTACACCCAGAAATATTGGTTTTAAAATATGAAAATTTCTGTAAAACAAACGCAATATTTCCCTTTAAGTTATGAAACCCTGACTAGTCACAGAAAAGTGTCACCTGCATGCTTTGACATAGCTTGGTGTTACATTGGTTTCACAGAATGAGCAAAAAGAGGGAGAGGAAAGAAGTAATTTGTTGTTTAGATGATAAGCAAAACCTGTGCATTGGGGATGGTGTGTGTGTAGGTGTGCATGGGTGTGTCTGTGTTTGTGCTTAGCTTGTTAACAGGATATCTCAGGAAAGGAAACTGTAACATACTTGATACAAAGATGCTCCACGTAGAGAGGAAGAACCCTAGAGTTTTTGGTGGAGGTCAAAGGTCATCTGGGGTGGGGTTAAACTCTGAAAAACTTTTTTACACAATATCTCAAGGTAAGAAGCATGGATACATTGTGTTTCTTCCAAGTGGCTGCATTATATTGAGTAGAAGAACTATCATTTTTGTTGGAGGTTACAGGGGTGAAAATCTGTAAACTTTGTTAACACATAATTAGGAAACAGATACATTTCGTACTTCATATGGTGAGGCATTACATCCAGTGGAAAAACCCTATTAGTTTTGGAGGAGTTCAAAGGTCATGTGAGGTCACCAGAGGTCAAAATGCAAAATTTGTTTAACATCACCATGGTCAAATATGTACACAAAACTATTTTCCCAATACATTAGGACTGCGTCAAGTGACTGAAAGAAATAGGACATATTGGCATGATCTGGGGTTGTGCATGTATGTATTAATCATCAAAACCAAGATGCCTGTTTCCTTTCAGGTCAAAAATTAAAAGTATGAGAGAGATTGTAGGTAAAAGAAAAAAGTCTTAAGTACAAAGATTAATGAGATCAAGGAATTGTTGGCAAGGTCTAGATAAGAACAAAAATATTTTTATGAGGGATTAAGCAACATGGAACAGTTCCCAGAATTAGAGAAGGTTATGTGCATTTATGTGCCCACCAGCACATGCAGTGATATCATAGAACCAACCACTGTGTAGAACTGAATCCTGAATAAACAAAGGCACAGAAAATAACAGCCCTGGTCAATGATAACTTGTCATAGAGACAATTTCTTCGTTGACAGCTGCACTGAATATCGTGCCCAAATGATAGGTTGCTTCCCATGTTTCCATTTGGTTGAGAGAGGTATTTGAGATAAATCGTTTTGCTAAAGGATGCATTGTAATGGTCTACCCAGGAATCAGACTAGTAGTCCTAAGATTGCTAGTCCAGTACCCACCCTTCTGCTTAAATACATCTACCATGCTCTCCAAAGACATTGTAGTAGTGAAATAAATCATATGGTGAAATGGTTATACCATCCAAGATTTAGGCTCCGAAATATATTTCCATCAATCTTGCTACAGATAAGATTAGGGTGGGAGGGCATTATGTAACTAGGTGTATGTGTTCAATGTATTTTGTCCAATGAAAGAGAGCATGAGGTGACATCTTTGTTGCTTTTCATTATAACATGCATGTCTTGACATGTTATTAAAGATGACCTTGTGTTTCATCTTAATGGAACATCGTTACTTGACCCATTCATTGTGTCATCAGTTTCTTATCCAGCAAGCTCTCTCTGAAACCACGCAATCTCTCTCTGACTTAACAGAGTGATAATCATTCACTTATTGCTTGCTTAATTCAGTGTCTGTCTGTTTTTCTGTCTGTCTGTCTTTCTGTCTGACTGTGTCTTTCTGTCTGTCTGTCTGTCTGTGTGTCAGTCTGTCTGTCTCTGTTAAGTGCTTCTTCTGGAATGTGTTTGAGGAATATTTCTCTGTAAATTTTGATGAAATTTGGACACGTATAACCTATGATAAATGGGGTAGGAGACATGCTAAGGAATTTGCATTTAATTTGCTGAGTCAGTATGTTAAGTTTTTGTTTGAAAGATGGCAACATAGTTTATGCATCCATTTGGAGTAGTTGATCCTTCTATCTTCCAAAATTACTACTCAGTGTTGAGTTGGTCAGCAGTACAAACAGAGGTGTTATTCCTAGGGCAAGCAACACTCGTCTCTTTTGTCCCCTTTTATTTAGCTGCTGTGACATTGATACTTTAGTTTTATAATTAAATGATAAGATTGAAATGCTTCACATAAGACTTTTTTCATTGAGGAAGGGAAAGAGTAGGGGTTCGTAAGGTCATTTACTGTAACACAGTTGGTGGATCTCTCATCTTAGCAGCATTAAAGGGGGAAAGCAGTCACCCCAAGTTTATTTTCAGAAATCAGCTCAATCTTACAGATATCCTCTTATTTGGCTCACAAGTGTTTTCCATTATATTTTTGTATAAAAAGTTCATATTGAAGGCAAAGCAAGGAGTTATTCTGCGTGACTTTAACAAATAAGTAACAACAATATTGTCCCATGATTGAAAGGAGCCATTCCTGAATTAGGATGATGGGGTACATGCATTCAGAATGGGGGGGGGGGGGACTGTAAAAAGGGTGGGAGATGGTGTTCCCATTCACATACATGTTAGTTATAGGCAGTGACAAGCCCTGTGTAATGTGATTTAATAAATAGCAATAAGACATGCACTTTACATTGCTCTTAAATTTCTGCATGAATTTTGTAAGTGAAAATTATTGCTGTTAATTATTGACGACTTTTTGTGCCAAAAGGGAGCAAGAATTTTCAATACTTGGATGGGAGACCCTCCTAAACTTCTGATGATGGAAGCTGTAGTGGATGTGATAAAGCGAGATGGTTTGTTGGAACTCACACGGGAATCAGGAGCTCATCTTCAGACTGGCCTGGAAGATATCCAGGTAAGAATGGACATTTTAAACTGTGTTGTTCAAGACTTTGGAAAAATCTCTGAGCAGTTGGTGCATCAGGATTCTTCCACTAAAAAATAGACCTTATGCATTGATGTCACGCAACATCAGTTTGGAGGAAATCAATGAAGCACAGGTGCAAGATTTCGTATGCAAGTGTAGTAGACTTACATGCGTATACGATTGATTGACAAATCAGCTGTCTGCATTTGTTGGCATAACTTGCAATGATACGTGCTTTTCCTCCAAATGAGGGAGCGCTTTCTGCTCTGTGACATCTTATGTATAAGGCCTATTGCCTTTATGTTGTAAACCTATTGCATTATAGTCAATGAAGTATAGTACAAAATACCAAGAGACAAAAACATTAAAAAATCTAAGTAAATGACCAGCCTTTGTAGGGAGTGTCAGGGTCCTCAGGGAAACCGAAAATGGTGACCATTGAGACTCAACTTTTCAATGAATTAATATTTTAGGATATGCTGGTTTTGTGGGAAGTTTATTGAAGAGGTAAGAGTTTGTGTCTAGTTCCTTGTTCCTTTTTGTAAGGTGTATGACATCTATTGTAACTTATAATTTATCTTATTTATTTGTGGAAATTTTTTTCCAGGTAGTTTTAAATTTTGATAATATTAATGGTTTAGTTCAGCTAAATATTTATTTATAGGTTGTTAAGCCTTAGTTTGACTTGAATATAAAAACAGAGGATACTGAGGCTAAACTAGAAATGACTTGGTTGGAGGGAGTCAGGGGGAAGGGGATGAAGATGGATCAATCAATATCTTTTCTCCTAAAATGTGCATAACCATCTTTGGGGTAACATTTCTTTTGTAAACGGTTCTTGTGTTTGTTTGGTGAATAATTTGTTACAGAGGTATTAGCACAAGTAAAAAGTGATCATCATGTACTCTTTTTCAGTCAAACAATTTGCACCTAATAGCTGAAAAGTTAGTGAAAGTTTTGACAAGAGCTTTTTATTTATCTCTTGCAGAACAAGTACCCACAGCATTTGCACAGCGCAAGGGGTGCTGCAACATTCTGTGCCATAAACACAACCGACTCAGCTGTACTACCAAAATTACAAGCAAATATGAGAAATAAAGGTACTGTAAGGCACATATTAAGAAGGTCACGTTTGGGTCACCCCCTTGGTCTTCTTAGATGTAAAGTTATACAACATTTTACTCACTTTTTGCACCTCCCACCATTTAACCTGAACTGATGACCATTCTACTGGACATATGACCCCTCTGACTAACAAGAAAAAGAAAACAGGGCTACAGTGAAGGGCTGCAGTTGAAATGACATCAGGATGGGGCTTTCTTGGCTGAAACTCTTCTTACAAGGGCAGTCAAAACTGAAGTACGAAAAATTCCTTACCCCTTCCAGACCCTTCTTTTAAAGAATGCTCACCACTGCTACTCTGCATTCCACTGTTTCCTGTTGCATGTACTGAATTCTTTGCACAACTCCTCACCATTCATATTAGGCATGGCATGACCGCCCTCCCCAACTTGTCCCATTTTACTGTCTGTGACTACTGTGCAAAGATGTGTGCTTGAATGTACTTTTTGTGATGTCTTCCAGAATATTCATGGATTACTATAAAATTGCCTCTTGCCTGAAAATTGTACTTTTTTGCATTTTATTGATGTTAATATCAAAACATCAGTATAAACTGATCAATAGTAACTTACTATTGTGCCACTTTGGTTAAGACTCCTTGAATGTTCTAACACATCAATAGCCTTTTTCTAAATAGCAATTAATAGCGTTATTTTTTTGCCACAATAAGTGCCTTTGACAAAATCGAGGCATACTAAAACACTATCCCATAATCCATTGTAATTCCTATTCGGAAAAGGATATGTGCCTTTAGACTTTTCATCTCATAGCTTATATGGGTATTTGCTCAGCCTGTTACCAACACAGTGTCAGATTTAGCAGAGTAGCAATGCCATTTTGAATTTTAGAAATATCCATATTTGCCGGAGGGGGGGCTTTCATGGTTCAAGGCATCCCCCCCCCGCCACCAATTTGGTGAGTCCTCCACCCTCCCTTTTCATTGTATTGTAATTACCGTAAAAGGGTAATTAAATACTAGTAAGGTGGTATTCAGGGGCACAAATTTCTGTTTGAGATTGGGGGGGAGTGAAAATGCTTATGATGTACACTTGAACAGGAAACTGTGCATGCGTATTGTGCACCTTGAGTGTGAAGCATTAAGCCCAAAATGGGTGGGGTCCAGAGGCCCACTTTAGGGTCCTTGGTGGGATCCAGGGGTGAAGCTGCTGGGTTTTAGTATTTCAGAAAATATTTGAGTGTTGTTATTAACATTTGGGGGGCCAAATTAAGGTTTTCCCCTCCATTTTTTCACTAGGGGGCAAATGATTTCTTGCCCTGAACCCCCCACCCCCGGATGTGTGCCTCTGGTGGTATCCCTCACAGTGACGTAGTGATTTTTGAATGGCCAGTACTTTATAAAACATGGGTAATATCAAATAGCGCATCCTTCCTCACAGGCTCTAAAATAGCTACCTGGGGAAGGATTACCTAGTTCTAAGTGGTCAGTCAATGATAATATTTGTGTCGTTCTACACAGAACTGTCTAAAAGGATAGGATGCCTTTTTGAGTGTAATAGGGCATTAAGTGGAAGATAATTCATTTGTAGCACAAAGGTCGCATCATAATATCACAGCCATCAGAGACTATTGGTTATTGAAGAATGGGTCTTTATGGCCAGTTATACATGGACTATATCACATAGCACAATTGCCCCAACCTGTTGTGTAATAACTTTTGATTGGAAGTAGGCCTGGTTGCAATTTGTCAACCTATTGTTATGTTATTGTGTGTGTGTGTGTGTTTTTGTTTTTTTGTAACAGAGCTGTCTAAGTGAATTAAAGGATGCATTGATGAGTGTGTATAAAGAATGAAGTAGAAGATAATTCATTGATAATTCATTTTTAGCACAAAGTTTACATCATAATACTATAAACATCCAAGTTCAGTGATGATTGAAGAATGGGTCACAAAGGTCAATTAAAGATCGGTTCTATCACTTAGCACAAGCTTCATACAAGGTTTTGTATCAGCTTCTGATTGGAAGTACCCCTAGCTCTGAATTTTCTGTTGAAGCTTGTTCACTCAATTTAAAATTGTAGATTGCTTAATAAGTTGTGTCATTCTTGTACCACTCAAATTACCATCTTTGTTTTTCGTTTTTTTCGGAAGCCACTGCACCTTTTACCAAAATGTGAACGGGAACAGTAAATGTTTCAAGGTCATATAAACATCTTAATTTCAAGAAAACAAAAGCAGGTAATGTGAGTTGTACAAGAAGGACCATCACAAAGTATTGCACAATGGACTATTTCAAATTAAATGAATAAATTTCAACATTTCACATCTCAGCAATGGAGTAGGGTATGAAAATGGAAGTTGGATGAATGGAATTGTTTTTCCAACCTCTGAAATATATATTCTTGTAATTGTAGACTTCCGGTCCTCTTTAAGCTCATCCTTTTGCAGACACAAACCTAGTTTATTGCTTAAGCTCATATCCTGGTGAGCACCCAAGGCCCTAATGTGTAATCAAAACACTCTGTGCATGCTGGGTGATATGAGCTGCTCTGCATCTTTTGAATTTTCTGACTCAGATGTCTATCAAAGAGCAGTCACCAACTGAGAATTTTGGTTTCCCTCAATCAAAAATGTACTTGGGGTGATGAGTGTCTGTCTTTGGGAAAGCATGGAGCAGAGGGTGATTCCTTTTACCTACAAAGTGCAGATCATATATAAGTGTTTACCTCTAATCTGTTTTACAGGTGTCTTGGTTGGAACCTGTGGCACAAACACATTACGGTTTAGACCAGCTCTCATTTTTCAACCCCACCATGCAGACATCATTTTGGATACTCTCGAATCTGCTGTGAAGGAACTCTGATTTGAGATTTTTCTAGGATGCTGTTCTTTGCTTCCATTGGACCGATGAAGAATTGAGTGTTATTTCAACCAATCACAAGTGCTGATTCAAGATGCTTTATGGATATCTGTGTTAAGGCTTAATCACCTGTGAAGTGAAGATGTAAACATCACATAAGCATTACTTGGGGATACACATAATGTACTTGTTAATTGATTGTCACACCTCTACACACTGTATATGGTAAGTTACATCATGCATGTATGGTGCATTGATACACTCCAGCCTAGTGATGTATGTGACTGGCGCTTCACACAGAATTACACAAATCTTACTCCCCCTTAGTCCTAAATACTAAGAAAAATTATATGATATTGTTGCCATCTTGTAAGCCACAAAAATTAGTAGCAGCTTGAATAATCAACCATGGAAAACTCAATTACATAACCACAGTACTGAGCAGGGTCAGTACAAGGGTAGCACTCCATGAGAGATGTGACTTAAATTTGACATGGCTTCAATTTGAGACAACCATTCAGAAATGTAGAAGTTTTTCAAAAGTGAACAAAAAAAAAAAAATTACGGTGACTGATAAAGAAAAAAATCAGTTGAAGTGGCTGCAAAAGGAAAAAATTGAAGAAAATCCCCCCACAGAGAAAATTCACATTTTGGATTGTATTTCTAGGACCTAGCTCGCCAGATATATTGGATTAGATTTACCTTACGGATTGGCAGCACTGATACTGAGTGTACTAGTCAAATTGCATACATCCATCTGGTTTAGCTAAGTGACAGACACATGTACATAGAACATACACACATTAGCTTGTATGTAATGCTAAATTGAGAGGGCTTATTTGTTTGGTTATACCCTGTAGCTCTGCGATTGGTTGAAATAAATTCCACTTGCACAGAAGCAAAAATGCATTTCCAAGCTTTGAGCAATTGTAACGGAAACAGAACAACCTTAAATTAGAGTCACTGATTGCACCATTCAGAAATGAGCCACTTTGTACCGAATAGCTGTATCAAAGTTGCTTGCACTTGCAGCACCTTGTGCTCTTATAATGGCAGAGAAGCAAATGGCCTGCTTCAGATATTTAACCTGACTCCATCACACTCAGTTTTTGCTTGTCCCTGTGCTGAATTGCTTTGTTAGGAACTATTCATTAAAAGAGTGCATTCATACATACATAAATTAATATTCTAGTACTATAATTAACATGTTACTTGTTACAATGGAATGAACCTGTAGTGGAAGCAGACATAAAGAGACTTTATATTTCTGTTATTATCATACATTTGAGGTACAGTATGTTTGAAGACATTCTAGTTCTAAATGTATGTCTCGTAGTTTTTCTGGTCACCTTGACAAAAGTTTGAGAACTATTCTTTTACAGTATTTCTTGTCATGTATGAGTTCACAAGAAGAAGTCTTTGGTTGTGAAATTAGAGTGCAAAGGGTTTCAGCCGTATAGTCCGTCAGTCCATTGGCCCTACAGCCCTACAAAATGTTATCACTTTTGACAGTTTTCAAAGTACACCCTGGGGAGGTGGTGGGGGTGGGGGCACAAGTTAAGTATGTTTTGCATACTTGTGAAGGTGATGATAAGAATGGGTTAACCTGTAAGGTCAGTTTTTTTTCTCAGGCTCATTACAAAGAATTGAGCTCTATTGTATAGATACAACGAATGTCATATTGGTCATATTGTTATCCAGTTTGGCCAATAGACAGAAGGACTATATGGCTGCAACCAAAGATAAACACAATAAATGAGAATGCCAAGGCTATGAGTGACATTGTAAAACAGTACAATTAAGTCATTATTCCTATTATTTAGACAAGTATTGAAAAGCACTAATACTTGAAAGAATTTAAAAGGTCACATTACATTCCAGCTTTAATCTGATTCCAAAACGTATCATGTATGAAGAAAGCTTTTCTAAACTCTGAACTGTTCTCAGATTAGGTAGGCTGTAAATTATTGTGGTAAATTTCTTAAATGAATTTTGAAGTTTTATGCCAAATCATGTGCTTGCAATGACAGTCTGAATCAAGTGTGAGTTCACAATGGTGATAATGTAGAAAAAGAAGTTTGTAAGCTAATGACAACTGCAAAGCTTTTATTGAACTTGAGTAATAAATTTCTTATTTTATACTATTTCTTTTGATAATATCATGTACAGATCAAAACAGCAAATATGGACAAGTGTTCTTTTTGTTGTGATCATTTTTTTTTTTTGTGGAATCTGTTTTATTGTAACCCTGCAGATTATGATCTGAAGTATGGAGGGATGATGAGGGTATTAATGAAAGAGTCAGTGTGTGTATTAGTTCCTGTGTGACTTCTTATGAAGAAACAATGTGGTTACACACTGGGGCATAAGTAGCCCTTTTATTCAAGGTGGACAAGGTTGGAAAAAATTGCCACCAAGGAAAACAAGTTGAGAATAGTGTGCCTGCAAATAGTATGTAGTGTACCTACAAATTTCCCTGAAAATTTTCAGGGTGGGCAAGTTAGACACTTTGCCCATTCCTAGTTAACTCAGGTTGTGTTAAGCAAATTTACAAGATCTGTGGTAAAATAGAGAGTGTATTTTACTCTTGCTATTTGCATAAATATTACAGAATTTGTTAATGTCATTCAACTTGTTTCTGGATTGGAGTTTTACTAAAGAAACATTAAGGTTTTTGCATGCTTAAGATCATGATCCTCTTAATAAAAGGGTAGCATTTGAAGTATCCAAAAAATGCATATTTTTTAATGCTATAAAGAGATAGTTATTTGACAAACATTTACAGCGAAAGTAATTCAAAGAAGAAAATTCAGGTGGTTATTGTCATTGCCATTGTCATTCTATGACCTGTATCATGTGTTACTGGGGCCACTGGAAAGTGACTCAGATTGTTTGGGCTGAACCATTTAGTTCTTGGGTTGAAATTATTTAAGGTGATTTTTGGTCATTCTAAGACATACCTTGTAGTAATTTTGGGGAGGAAACCTTAAAAGTTGGCCTACATACTGCCTTTCGAGTTCCAAAGGCTGTGAAGATAGTGGGTATAAAGCCCACTGTCATATTCAAATCTTTACCTAAAGAAGGGAGTTTAATAACTTCTAACTGCTCAGGATGTTCACTGCCACCTTGTTAACAAAGTGATTCAGGGTCTATGGCAAGTAACAATGAAGGTGAATCAAATTGGGTGGAAGGTTTGTGACTGATGTTAAACATTATATGCACACCCTCTACCCTGATAGCCATGGCACCTTAGCCAGTGTTTCCACTTGGAAGGGAATTGTCATGAAAATTTCTGCAGCAAACAATTGTATGGGTAAAAGCAAAGCAGAAGTCAAGCCCAGCAACTTTTGAAATCCATTGATCATGAGAAATACTCACTGGATTCCAACAAACTGAACAGTGCATTGTGGATTCATTCCTGAAATGTGGAAACACTGGGTGACCCCAGGCAACATGAGAGGCAAACTCTCTCAATGGGAAGAAATAAAGAATTTATACAAGAAATGTGTGCCTCAACACAATATATTTGACTGTTGGCAGTAAAGTCTGACTTTGCCTGTGTCATAGGACCCTGCCATGCACATGGGGTTGGGGTGGGTACTCCTGAATCTGTGCTTGCTGATTACTACATGCTTTTGAATTGTACATTCATTATCCATGCAATTGTGGTACAAATGTAATGATAAAGTACACAATGTGTTGCAAAAATTAATTCTAGGAAAAATGTTTTAAGGACAATCTATACTTTATTATTGCAAAGCCAGGCAAGTAATTATCAATACTGCTCAGTTTAGGAAATCTTACAAATTTTTTTTTTTCAAGTTAGATGTGAAATATTGTTATATTAAGGCCAATGAGCATTAACAGTTTTTTCATATTTGCATATATATATGTACTACTGTAATCAATCCAAAGATTATTCTCTATCTTTTTTGACTACTTCATCATTTTACATCCAGACAACTGAAGTTTTGTTCAAAAAAAAAACCAGCCTCACTGCCAAATATGCTAGTTTTTAATTTTCAGATATATTCTCTTTTTTCTCTTTGTTTTTCTTCCACTTGTTTTGTTGTATTCACATAGTTTAAAGGGAAAATACAGTTACAACAAGTTGAATTAGTGTACCCCAATATTCTAATTCATGAATGGCTCCTTTTAATCATGTGACAAATTTTTGTTATTGAAATGTTTAATTCATGCAATATAATTCCTGTTTTAGGTATGCCATATTTATGTTCCAAAACATGAATTATGAGGAAAATAGGAGTAGGCTTATAGCCAGCTAAGGTACTGATGGGGGTGAGATAAGTTCCAGGGGGTCAAAAATGATTGTTAGGGGGCAAGATACGCTAAAATATATTAAGACAATAATAATTTTTAATTTTGTATGTGGCAAAACTTTTTCCTGGGGAAGCTATCCTCTGACTTCCCTTCCTTGGCTACAGGCCTTATGCAATTTGAGAAATTTATGTCCTTTATTGGCTTAAGAAATTTGTAAGGGGGGAAAGAAAAATCATATATTTCAATAATGAAATTATGGAACCAAAGCCGTATTGTTTGTAGTTCGAAAAGAATGTTGTTATTAGAAATAATAAGTCTTCCCTCAAGACATGGAGCATGGACATGTGATTTTTAATTACATTTGACAGGGTTATACTGCTTAATATCTTTGTAATTATTTTCATTTAAAGTATTGCTATGTTAATGCAGTATTGGATTATAATCTTATATTTTATTGCTCAAATGTATATTTAAAACAGTATTTACTTTATTTGTTGACTTCAGTATAATATATGTTTTTTAAAGATTCAGTTAGAACCGGTAGTCATAGTATTAAAAGGAATATTTTATAAAGAATTACACTTTAGATGCAAAGTTAATTTGGTGACTTTATTGCAAATGTTAAGTTAGATTAAATGCAGTTGACTCGCAAGCAAAATAGATCGCACAATCAGGCATAGGTGACTCCAATAGTTTTGGAGACAGCTACCGATGGCAATAGGAGTTGTAACTCTGAATAGATTTTCAACTCCTGCAATGACGTGAACACAGAGTACTAGCCTACCAATACACTGGTCAGAAGCATGGCGAGCTATGGGCCCTAGGAAATAAAGGGCAGAAGCTAGCCAGAGCTTGGTGACATAAATATCTCTCTTGCCTCCCACTCTGGCAGCAGGCTGTGACAATTCATTACATGGATTTGTCGCCATTGACCACATGTGGATTGACCGTCTAGCAGTGTTGGCACTAGTTGTCACAATTTGAGGGGGAAATTCCCCCTTCCAAATTATTTTTTAGGGGGATTTTTGGTTGTAAAAGGGGAATCTCAATAAGTTGCAAGATAATTTCCCAACAGGTGTGGGAAATTCCCTTACACGAGTTTAAAACTTGCCCGATTGTTGAGAAAAGTACAGAAATTTTGCAGTCGTGTCACCTAATGCAAATCCTTTTGTCCGGCTAGTTCTGTTAACATTTATTTTGTGGAATCAGTGAAACGTAGGTAATTTGTGAAGTTTCTGCCTTAAACTGGAGTGAGAATACAAGTGATGCTTGTATTTTTTAGCACAAGTAATACAAGGTGATGTCACACCTAAAGGGAAAATGCAGTCACCCCAATTTTGATTTGGTGTACCTGGGTATCCTATTACATGAATGCCTACTGGGAATCATGTGACAATATTTTTCTGACTGAATTATGAAATTCGTGTTAACTCCTTGGTTTATCTTGAATATGCAATATTTACATTTTCTGAAATATCATGAAAGATACTTGAAGGGAAATAAAAGTACATTTGTGAGATCTAGCTGTTGTTTGAAAATAAGTTTGGGACCACTGTTTATGCCCTTTAAGAGTGTCAGTAGCACATGCCAAGTTGTTGTTAAGACTTTATCTCTAATTGCATTGTGGATGTGAAAATGTTTTAGTACTTTTAACAGAAGTGTGAAGAAGATGCTTTCGACGAAAATTTTTCTTCTGGTGGAACTCCTTTGACCAAGTCAGACCTGTCACAGTTTAACAATTTTTAACAGTATGAAGCAATTTTTATCACCTCTTTTGTAAAAACAGTAAAACATATTACCAGTAAGCAAAACAGTAATATAAACATTTCAACTGGTACTTAAATTAAAAATATATAACAAAGTTTGGATATTCACTACCAAGAAAAGTGCTCAACACTTTTTACAGTGTAGTGACTAAACTTGAGTGAATAGCAATAGTATACACACATATATATATATATATATATATATATATATATATATATATATATATATATATATATATATATATATATATATATATATATATATATATATATATATATATATATATATATATATATTTCTCTAATTCGGCACTTAGGGGAAAGTTGTTGTTGAAAAGTCGACCTTAAGGGGAAAAAAAAATTTGGGTGAAATATAAGTTTCGCCTTAACGTTTCCACACACTTTTTCTATAGGAATACGTAAACTTACAAGGGCGCCCTCTTAGATTTACAAACTAGATGCCATTACTTCAAAGTTGTCAATTTACGGACACCTAGGTGTTAACACGAACGGATGGCTGCCCATTGAAATAACGTTAATTATATTTTTAGACGTTAGGGCGAATTTATTTCTTATGTATTTTATTATCTTTTTTTCGCCCTATGTACAAGCAGATATAACAATTTCCCCTTAAGGTGGGAATTAGCGTTATATATATATATATATATATATATATATATATATATATATAAATATATATATATATATATATATATATATATATATACATATATACATATATATATATATATATATATATATATATATATACACACACATATACATATACATATATAGTTATAGTTATGCGTATGTATATATGTATGTATATATGTATATACACACACACACATATATGCTCAAGGAGGAAGATGCCCTTTTGTCAGAATGTGATACTGTTGATATAGAAGGTTTCAGTTTTGCAAACTTTGAATCAGGTATCTCTCTATAGATTGAGTGGGCAGAGTTAAGCTTCAGGGCCACATGGTGCTTTCAAGAAAACTTTTTACAGCCTCAGCAAGGGTTTCGAAAATCTTTATGTGGCTCACAGAAACAGCAAATAAATCTTAAGAATTTGATGTATGAGAAGGGTTCATGATGTCTTTTGGGAACAAGGAATTTGGTTCTCTGTAAATCTGGGTAGCTATTTCTTAGGGTAGCATGGGACTGAGTGGATACATCTTGACATAGTTCTGCTGCCACATTTCAATCAGAGAAAGTGGGAAATTCTGTACCTAACTCTACTCTTAACCCTAGCTCTTACCCAAAGTAGATTTCAGGTCAAGCTGATCGTAGGTCTTGTGAAACGTCAAACTAGTGGTTCTTTGGTCTCGGTGGGATTTCCCGTATCATTCATGGTGTTTCATGACAGAATATTGCACAGTGGAACTTAAAGGTGAAAGGTGAACCTAGGAGTCATCTTTTAACATGATTAAACTTACCACACAGTTTGGCTTACCTGGGTACTTTAATTCAAACTGCTCTTTCAAAGCTCAATGCCAATAGGAGAATAATTACTGTAAGAAAAATATGCATTTTTGCATGTGATGTTATTAGGTTGCATTTACTACCCTCCCTGGTAGAGACCTTTGCTAAACTTCGAAGGTCGGAGGGTATGAGTCTAGGAAATATTCCATCTTAGGCTGAGGCCACAAAAGTTTACATCAAGGCTGGCCTTATCTGGACGCCAGGACTGGAGACTTCCAGCAAGATAGGTAAATACTTAGAAAATTAGGATACTTTGTCTCCTCAGTGAAACAGAGGGCCACCTCTAACTGGAGTACGGTTAATATGTACTACATAGGTGATAAATTGCAAACTAAGCTTGTCTGCCTTTTATGTGTTTGCAATGATGTCCTGTCGTATATTCACAATGAATAAGATTTTCAATGGTCATTAAATAGCCGTTTTTCTAAAAGCTGAGCTATAAATACATTTTGCATGAAATACACATTTATTTTGTAGTGTTTATTTGTTTGATTGCATTTGTGCATCGTCCTCTCACTTAAGTTGAATTCATGTTGAGATTAGATTTAATGAGTGAATAAAGATTTTAAGGAGACATACAAAGTATATATGGTTAGGGATGGAATTATAACAATTGGTAGCAAACAGCTGTAAGGGTTATCATAGGAAACTGTTTTCTGGTAGGGTTTGAGAGGCTGAATGTTGTTTTGGACCACTGCCCAGGGGGGTCAAAGGGGAGGGGGTCCCCTCACTTGTGGGAAATTTTTGAATATTTGAGCGTCCTTAGATGCAATTTGGTGCTCCATATTGTGCAAATTTTATGGAAAATTACTACAAAGTTTTGACATTTAGAGAGGGAACGAATAAGGGGTTTTTGTCTTTGAATTGTGGGGGCCATGGAAGCATACTTCCACCACACGTTATTTTTGACTGGGGGCTAAAGCTTCCCTGACCTCCCCCCCCCCCCTCTTTGCCTATGCCTGCAAGGATAGTTTTACAAGGCTTAGAAAACCACAGGTTTGGAAGAAGCCTTCGAATTTGCTAGTGTAACTAGAGGGTTGGTGACCAATTGAATGATAATGATCAAATTTGGATTCTTTTTTATCTTAAAGTCAGTTCACCCTAGATTTCTCCTTGATGAAAACCCACCTTCCAATGATTCTGCTGGAGGTTGACAAGAATTACTCTCATTACCTCCTTTTCTCTAACACATCCCCCCACCCATATCTCTTTTTTTTTTTTTTTGATTTAAAACTATATGAAAATGCTCAAAAATTTGTCCTGATTATGATTTTAAAACCCTCAGAGCCCCCCACAAAAAAGCAGAGCTTATGTCACAAAGTTAGACCCTGTACACAGGAAGTGGAGGACACAGCCACGGTGAGGGTGTTGGCTTGACAGACAAAGGCAAAGACCAGACAAGTACTTGACTTTTAGTTCATAAATTCTGGAATTGGACATGGTCATAAAGAGTGCTGTAACTGGACTTCCAACCGACTTCTCAGATATAGAAATCACAATTTAAGTTTTAAAGTTCCACTGTTATTTGTGCACAATTAAATGTTCAGATGTAGAGTATGGTCATGTACAACCAACTGAATTACTAAGGACGCCAGCTCGTTGACGTGAGTTGAAAAGATGACTTTATTAAAGGTGGACATGTGCAATAGTTTAAAAAATCAGTATGTATGGGGAGCTATTCATTGGCAAATAGACTGGTCTCGGAATTGGTGCCACTAGAATCAGAATCGATCTGGAATCGAAGGGGGCTCCGACTCGGATAGGTGGGCTCGAATGCTGCCCTAAAGTTTCAGAAAGCAAATATTAAACATGCAAAGTAACCCTAGTTTTTCACCGTCTGTCTGTGGGCGAACCGTTTCTTAGGGCTCATCATCGCCACTGCGTCCTCTATAAAGGACGAGAGATAGCCCTACTAAACAAATTCAGCTTTTCCTAATTAACCTAACTTTATGTACTGACTCATGGAAAAGTTGCTGGAGGACCGTTCACTATTATCATCTACGAATCTCACAAGAGTCATCATAAATGTCTTGAAGTTGACCCACAAATCAAGCTTTAAGCCTAGTTATAAGGCTGATTGTGGAGTACAAACGAATGTACCTGCCAATGCGACAGCATATATGCCAAATACCAACTTTTGATTTTAATCGTGAATAACATTGGATGTTGGTGAGGACGACGATGACAGAGATGAATGGTAATGTGACATCGAAAATATTATTACCACCAAAGTGCCATTAATTTGAAACCTTTTGTTACTAGTTCAAGGAAAATGTTATTTGTCGTCACTTTTACTAGGCCTACTTAACTGGAGAGTAACGTGACCAGATGTAATGCTGTTACAATTAATTTTACGCAGAATTGTAACTAGTTACTTGCTCCGTTACTTAAATGCAAATGTAACTCGTTACAAGGTTCCATTACACAAAATGTAACTCGTTACATTAACGGCGTTTCATGTAACTAGGTACTTCCCACCTCTGAACATTTGATTACATTACTGCACGTAAATGAACTCCATACAAGATTACAATATTTAAGAAAGAGTAAGATATTTCCATTAAAAAATAAAATTCTTGTAGGTATGTCAATGAATTGCGTAATCCTTCTTAATAATGTTAATCGAGTGCTAACGGTTTTACACACGTAATCAATTTGTTCTTACCACGTTAAATTTGAATCGACCCTGATCCCCAGTAACTTTTCCTGCTGAGTGTTCGTTATTAGTCTGTTGTCATCAAAATAAGCATTTAAGGTGCTAGCTTCAGAAAGAGTGTGTTGCTTCTCTTTGGAGCATATCAACATGTTTTTTTGTTTTATCCACATTTACGACCATTTTGTCACCATTGCACCATTAATGTATATTTTTCAGATCCTCTCGTTTATAGATAGTTCTCCTGCGCTCTTATCAGAACTTGACATGAAAAGTGGTGTCATCAGCATACATATCAGCAGTGAGCAGTGTGAAAGACGTAAATAGAAGTCATTGGTGTAGACGAGCAACAGAAGTGGGCCAATTATCGACCCCTGAGGTCCACCACTTACAATTGGCAAAGGGTTAGAACACGTACCATTTAAGTAAACACAGTTTCCTGTCGGATAAGTATGACTGAAACTAGTAAATAAATTTCTCGGAACATTGATACAAGCGTAATTTCTTAAGTAAAATATCATAGTTTACAAAGATCAAATGCCTTTCTTAAGTCAACTTGAAGAAGGATAGATCCTATCATTTTATCATCGTCAAAGACATTTAACCATTCATCTATCATCTTCAGTAACGCCGTTTCGCATGAGTGTTTCGCTCTGAATCCAGACTGTGCAATTGTAAGAAAGGGTTACGTACATGCTTTTCGATAATTTCTTAAACAATGGGTAGTACAGAGATTGGCGTGTAGTTGCTTACGTCTAGACTTGACCCGCTTTTATAAATAAGCACAGTGGCGTAGCTACAATCTTGGACAAAACTGTTGGGACGCTTTGTCATAATATTCTTGAATCTCCGTTCCCAGGTTTACATGAAGCCCCCGCTCCCCCTTCCAAAGTTGCGCAGAGAGAATGACTGTATGCCGTGAAAATGGTCAACTTTGTGAAGGGGGAGCGGGGGTGTCCCAACGAGTTTTGTCCAAGATTGTAGAGGGGGACAGGGGGCGGCCGCCCCCCACAAAGCCTCCGAAGGCCTCTGTCGGAAATTTCTAGTCTCTGTCGGAAATTTTTACCACCTTAATTAAAAATTCTTACAACGGAAATTAGCAGCTAAAATTATATTCTCAGGGGTTTACTTACAACACTTCTTATGTTTTTAAGCAGAATTACATATCGAAATGGCTACTGCATACCTCCCAAGTGACCCGCATTTCGCGGGTTTGGCCCGCATTGAACACCCAAACCCGCTAACCCGCTCAACCCTTTGAAAAACCCGTATTTCAATACATGATAGGGCCACAAAACAAAACCCTGCCTTCGGAAGTATCATACCTCCCAACTAAACCACAAATTTAGCAAATTACGGTACCAATCACATCTTAGTGCATTCCGCTGCTTGCCTTGCGAAAGGCACTCTTGTTACGTAGACTGTAGCAACATAGCTAACCTCCATAGCAGGTATCGAAAATATTCTAATGGGAGCAATCGAGTCTAATAGCCGCGCGACGCAACTTACAAACCAAAAACAAATGCCCGTTTCGCGGGTTAGAGGCAGGGCTTGTCTCAGAAATTTCAACCCAACGAACGAACGAAATGTTTTAGCCGACTTTATCATAACCACTCAGTCCTATGCAAAAATACGTAATTACCTTTGCACTATCAGGGCCGCATAAACATTCATTCAACTTACACTCATCCTGTGGTAATTCCTTTAAGATATGTACATATTTTTGTGAAAGAAACTAATTCAAGAAAAATTCCCATTTTGGAAAGTGTGTGATGCCATTTCGGTGTGAATTTAACACAGGCCCGCTTCCCTTGGTATATCACTTAGCAGCAGCACGGTGTCGTTTACGCCGAACGTGCTACGTGATTCCTGAACTGTGCTGCATCAGAAATTAAGGGTAACAATAAACAACCAATGATCGCTATCATTTGGAAAGCTTTAAATTTTGCGAGCTTGTGAGTATCAGTGCAGATATTTTTGGCTGCAAATTAATGAAATTACGTTGACTGATTTGCCAAAAAAGTGCTACCATTTTGCGTGTAGACACCTATAAAATTCCAAAATTTTCCAAAAGGGGAGGGAGACAACCCCTCCCCTTATACCCCTCCCCCAGGCCGGCGGTCCACCAACGGACAGGTCAGAGGTGGACCCGCATCTAGCTTTTTGGAACTTGGGAGCTATGTTACTGACAAGGCCTGGAAGTGTCATTTAAGGCAATCTCGGAGATACTTTTTTTCCGCGCGCTACACGATAGATGATGGTGGCGCTACGCTTAGATAGTACATCATTACTTCAAGATAATAATCTGTCGGAAATTTTTTGCTTTTGCTCCCCACCCCCCTCCCCCACAACAAATATCTTGCTACGCCACTGAATATAGTCACGAATTTTGCTGGTTTCTATCGAGTTGGAAAAACACTCTGTACATGATTCTTTAATTAAGTACGGGTATATGGGTAAGACTCTGGACTACATAAGGCACACATAATTTAAGAACATAAGCACTTATTCTATCAATACCTGTAGCTTTTTACGTGTCAATAGTACTCAACACTTTAAAACAAAATTCTTCAGATATGTTCGGGATGTAACAAAAAACAACCATTTGGTAATTTGGAAGATAGACAGTGCTTTAGATATTCAAGACTGTTGTTACTGCAATTATTTTACCTTGTAAAATACTTCTCGGAGACAGAGGCGAAAAAAAAAAGAGTTAAAGAGGCATTTCCAGTGTCGTCGTCTACATCACCAATATCTTTCCCGCCAATTTGTAGAAGATTTATTTCCGAGGGCTGTGCTGTCTTATAACTTGATCGTACTCTTCTTAGAATTTGCCAGATTTCCTTAGTAGTACCCTTATTCTTTTTCTTTGCAATAGCAGTTTTGAAATAGCCCCTCTTCGCCTGTAGAATGAGAAATGTGACTTTGTTCCTCCAAAACCTGAAAACATCTTGTTCTTTGACCTTTGCCTTTTCTCTATTTCTTATTGCTGACCTTATATCTTAATTGAACCCCACTCTGGTTGAAATTTCCTTTTCACTAGCTCTTTTCCTTTTTTTTTTGTGGGGCATATTGATTTACAGAGTGTAGCAACATGTTTTCCCACCAGCTAAGAGCAGCATCCACATTATTTTCTTACAGAACATCACCCCATCTACAGTTTATTAGGTCCAGTGTAAAAGCTTGCTTATTGATCTTACTAACATCGCTGTACGTTATTGAGGTATGTCCAGTCTTTCATCTTTTTTTCCTTTTCGTACTTTAAACTAAACAGGAAAATGACCACTGATTCTGATGTGAGGAACGGTAACATCATTTACTAAACTCTCTTCTTTTGTATATATGTGATCTATCATGGAACTGGTAGATTCAGTGAGTCTGGTCGGTTGATTCACCACTTGCTTAAATTTAAATGACATACTGTATTTTTCCATGCATTGTTACCGCCTACTAACATGTTAAAATTAAAATCACCTATAATAACAATATCATGGGAAGAACTGTACGGCAGTTTAAGCATATTATGGAAGGAGCTTATCCAATCTGCCTTGGCATTCGGAGGACGGTAGATTAAACATAACAGTCAGTGGTAGCACCAGGGGGCATGGAGGCATTTCCCCAGTCAGAAGCTTTGCCCACCCAGATACCCCCCACTCAGCTCCTGAAGTAAAGTGGTCTTATGGGAGGGATAGCCTAATACATCAAAATTATTTGGAATATTGCATTGGATGATGTATTATAAACCAAAATATACCTATCCTGATGCTTAATTTTTACCCAGAGATATGTTGAAACCTCAGAGCTTCCCGGGGGGCTTCGCCCCCTGGACCCCCACCAGGAGCTCTAAGGCGGGCCCCTCGACCCCACATGCTTAGAGGTATTGTTGCCTGACGGGAGGAATAGCCTAATACATTAAAACTATTTGGAATTTTTGCATTTGATGATGCATTATGAACCAAAATATATCCAGTCCTGAGACTTAATTTTTCAACCAGAGGTATGCTAAAACCTTAGAGCTTTCTAGGGCTTTGCCCCCCGGACCCCCACCAGGGGCTCTAAGGGGGTCCCTGGACCTCACCCGCTTAAAGGTATAGTGGCCTGACAGGATCGGCGGGAGGAATAGCCTAATACATTAAATTATTTGGAATCATTGCATTTGATGATGCACTATGAACCAAAATATATCCTTCCTTGAGATTTAATTTTTCACCGATGGATATGCTAAAACCTAAGAGCTTCCGGGGACTTCTCCCCCTGGACCCCCACCGAAGCTTTGCCCCTGGATCCCACCATGAGCCCTAAGGCAGGCCCCTGGATCCCAACCGCTAAAGCTCGCTCTCCGTTAGAAAATTTTTTCGTCCCCCAACATTTTCTTTTGCCATCCATTTGACACCCCCCCCCCCTTTTAAAATCCTGGTGCTACCACTGATAACAGTATACTCTCAGAATAGGATTAATTTCTAACCAGATTACCTCAATATTATCATCCTCAAATTCCTTTCTACGTAAAAAAGAGGTATTGTTATCAATGTAAATTACAATTCCCCCTCCTTCCTTACCAACCTTGTCTCTGAGGATTGTTTTGTATCCTTGCAGACTTATCTCATGATCAGATAACAGTGGCGTAGGAACCGGGGGGCAAGGGGGCCATGCCCACCCAATATGATTTGTGGGGGGCAAATGTCATTTTGCCCCCCCCCCCCAATATTGGGACAGTTTACAATTTCGTTTTAACCGTTTTTGCTCGCAAGAGGACAATTTCTCTAAAAAGAACGCAAAATTTTCGGCGCGCTACGCGTGCAGAAGAGCAACTCTGCTTTCTTCAATAGTTCCATTCTACATCGCTAGATAGCGCAATTCCTTTCCACCTTACCAAGTAACATGTAGGAAAAGTACACAGTTTATGCAGAGGTCGCAATTTTCATCCCATATCGCAAAGCTTAGTAACTGTACTCTTGTGTGTGTCAAGCGGTACTGTCAGTTGGTGAGGGACTCACGAAGCAATATTTGGCTATTTCATCGCATAGGCAAGGTAGTTTCGATACATTGCATATTATCTCCTATACCGTCTAAAACCCCTACAAATTTTCTTTCTTTTTTGTTCTTAATGTTTACATATGTTTTTTGCGAAAACCTACCCAAAATTTTCTCGCTTCGAGCACTTTGCAATTTTTACAGCTTAGATTCCGGGGAAAACATTTAATAAACACGGAAATATGCTTCTCTAGTATATACAAATTTTATGCAATATATGCCCCGAATGAAATGGTCTAGTACGCGGGTTTTCTTCAAATCCCACTTATACCCGACGGCATTGGGGCTGTCGGGGATTCGGGTCGGTGGCCCCTGTCGGGCAAATCTTGGCGCCACCAAATTAATAACAGTAGACTCTGGCTGTGGAAAATCTCTATTCCAATCAATCCACCGAAATCCATGGGGCTAACTTCACTCTGAATAATTTTGAATAAAGTCGGATAGATTGTGACAAACTTAATGTTTTAGAACAAATTCAAATCAACCTTTTAAAAAATTTCACAACAATTGCACATCCTGATGGCTGCTATCAAGCCTGACAAGTGCCATTTCCGGCGATCTGGGATGTATTAAAATCTCATATTTTCTCGGTTTGCTCCGTGCAAACCTATGGTGGCGCTCCGCTTAGATAATAAATGGGATTCAAACTTGCAATCGTCGGACCCCAAGTCCGGCCAGCTCAGCTAATCCGTCCTCACAGAAATGTGTTTTAGAATAAAATCAAATCAAGCTTTACATTTTTTCACAAAAATTGCACATCTTGATGGCTGCTATCATGCCTGGCAAGTGCCATTTCCGGCGATCTGGGATGTACTCAATCTCAAATTTTCTTGGTACGCTCCTCGCCAACTATGGTGGCGCTCCGCTTAGATAGTAAACGGGAGTCCCCCTCCCCCCCCCCCCCCAAAAAAAATAACTACAGTTCTCCAGAGCCTCCCAAACCAAAAAAATCTTAGCTACACCACGGCTGCATGGTGATGATGTTGTAGTTGTTTCCTTTTTCTTTGAATATTTTTATTTTGCTTAAATTAAAATCGGAAAAATTATGATGAGCAAATATGATGTTCTGGTGTGGGAAGGGGTATCAAGGTTGAGAAATTGCATCTGGTTTGGCCCCCCATTGTCAAACATCTTCCTACGCCGCTGGATAAGTTTCATTTAAGAAAGATCCAGTGATTACTAAATGTGAACTTCAGTGTTCGCATGTTCCAAGCTGGTCCATCTTAGGATATAAATGATTTATGTTGATAAAACCTAGGTGCAACCCCTTTCTACATTTATTCTTAAGATTGAAAATGTTCAAAGTGTTTTTTTTTACCGATGACTTCCCGCTCGAAGAGGAGAACTGCCGGCACTCTCTGGTAGACGTCTGCCAGTTACCATGCTATGACTGACATAATAATAATCTAATCCAGTGACATTTCCCGAAATTGACTGATTTCAACGTTTGTACAACCGTGGTATATCGAAATACGATCCATCTCTACTTACTAAAATAATAATGAAGGCGGAATTTGATATCTGAAAGTGGGGGATGAGGGACAAACCTCGCGGTATACCAAACGGAGCCAAAGGCACTGCGGGAGAGCCACGCGATTCCCTTGAAGGCGGAGAGCCCTAGGGCCGCCTGTGGGATCCGGGGGACGCCCCCGAAGCCCTGAGGTATTTTAAGAATTAAATCTATTAGAATGAAGCTTTTGGCTACCTTAAGACTCATGGAATGTGTACTGAACAGATCACAAAAATCATATCTTTACCATTTTGATAAAAGCCTTACTCAGAATGAAAGGTCATTTTTATGATGAAAGGGGTTTAGCTCGTGGGTGGTTACAGTAATGGAAGATTTTGTACGAAGCTTTGGAACACACAAGATGTTCTAAAGCAGCGCTTCTCAACCTTTTTTAACTCAAGGACCACTTTCACTCTCAGAATTTTTCTGAGGCTCACCTTACAAAAAGTTTATTCTTTATTCTTAAATTTTTATTTTTTATGGCGGACCTCGCGGCCCACCTGTGAGAGCTTCGCGGCCCACCGGTTGAGAAGCGCTGTTCTAAAGGAAGTAATCACGAAAATATATAAAATGGATGCGCGCCAAACGCGCCAAAGAAAACAGCGTTGTTTAAGACAATTTTGTAATCTTTTGTTTTCCTATATTTTTTAAATACAATATTATCTAAAGGATTCTCTTACTATCCCCAGCTGCCCATTTTTTCTTTTATGGTTCACTTTTGTCGATTGTCTTGGACATGGGACCTCTCGAAAACTACAGGTTAAAGTACAATTTTATAAGGACGATCAAATTTGAGGGTTATAGGTAAATAATACTTTCTAAAATCAATGAAATGCTATGGGTTGTTCTTACATAGAAATGGTCATGAGCACACAGGGTGAAAATGCCAGGGAAGCAATTTTCAATGGAGACTCCATCGGGGTCGGAGGCTCGGGACAGAGAGTCTTCCCCGAGAATTTTTAAATTTGATGGCTTCGGGGTCAATCTGTACCATTTCTACAGAAAATCCAGCGTCCCCAGGTGTACTTTAAAATGCTAATGAAATATTTTTCTTATGATGATTACAAATTTATTTGATGAGGATGGTGGTAGTTGGTGGGAAAAGTGAACAGGGGGATGGGTCGAAATAGTAATTAATTCAAACTATCCTACAGGAAGTGATAAGGAGGTAATTCCACAAAAGCTTTCCTACGGACAGCAGTAAGAGACACCACTTTTCCGTACGTGCAGGACACCTGAAAAATTGTTGAAAATTGAGAGTTCCTGTACACCAGAAGGATCCTCAATTGTGTATACAAGGGCATTGGTCCAGTGACCAGTGCCTATCATTTAAATTTCTATCTTTCTAAATTCTCAAGCATTTCAATGTGTCAAATTTCCCGACGGATCTAAACAGGTTAGTAAAACCCTTAGGCTATAACAGGTTTCTGTTTCCAACCTTTATCAGGTTTATGCGTAGATACCGGAAGTATTTTTCACAACGAGAAATAGATTTGTCTGTTTATTATAGGCTGAGCCATTATGTAGGGCTGACAATTCTAGACGAAAGCACAAGCTAACAAAAACTACGGGCTAGTCATGGCTGCTTGTAAGTGGAATATCTCAGTGTACTCTTTGCAGTGTTGTAACAAGTCAAGTCACCTGACTCGGACTCGAGTCGACTCGAGTCGCATATTTGACTTGACTTGACTTGACTTGGTCATCAGCAGAAATGACTTGACTTGACTCGACTCGAGCATAGCATGACTCGAGTCCAATTGAAGACTCGAGTCAAGGAAAATGACTCGAGTCTCCTTCTGCGACTCGAGTCCTTTGATGTGACTCTGATGTTTGTGATGTACCCAATTCTGGACTGTGCTGCGTGCATATCGAGAGGTAGACTCGGCCTCAACACACAGTGCGCGTGTGAAATTAAAGGGGAATTTTCATGTTCCCAGACAGTTCCAATTCTCCCAACTATGCATCTTCTAGCTCCTCCCATAACTGTATGAGGCTCTTCCTTGTGCAAGAATAAACCTGTTTTATTGCTTAAAGGGGAATTTTCATGATCCCAGACAGTTCCAGTTCTCCCAACTATGCATCTTCTAGCTCCTCCCATAACTGTATGAGGCTCTTCCTTGTGCAAGAATAAACCTGTTTTATTGCTTAAGGTCATGTCCTGGTGAGCATACAAGGCTATAAAATGTAATGAAAGTACTCTCTCTGCCTTGTGTGGAATGTGAGCTACTCTGCATCTTTCAAATTTTCAAACTTTGATGTCAATCAAACAGCAGTCACCAACTGAGAATTTTGATATACATACTCTAAAAATATACTTTGGGGTGATGACAGTCTGTCTTTAAGGCATGTCCTGGTGAGCACACAAGGCTATAAAATGTAATAAAAGTACTCTCTCTGCCTTGTGTGGAATGTGAGCTACTCTGCATCTTTCAAATTTTCAAACTTTGATGTCAATCAAACAGCAGTCACCAACTGAGAATTTTGATATACATACACTAAAAATATACTTTGGGGTGATGACAGTCTGTCTTTAATACCGGCACTGCATGCTTATAGTATAGTTGTCACTTGACAAAAACGGGCCGCGGTAGTTCGACAAATCCGCACTCACTGCTGCGGAAGCATGTCATACCATACAATATACACAGCATTACAGGCATGGACCATTACGAGCACCAACCTCAGTGGTTTCTATCCGAAAACAACATGTTGCACAACATGATTCCTGGTCTGATTTCAGGAACTTCCGTTGTACTAGATTTTTATCCATGGGTGAATATTTCAAAATGAAATTATTAAAATGTGAGTCTGTTCATTTTTTGCTCTCTATAATAATTTTGGTGCCTCTAAAAAAGAAGTATTCAAATAATATTGCTTGTGCAACTCTGATGGGAGTGGTTTAGTTCTCAGTAAAGGCATGTGTGTAGGGGGGCATTCCACGAGATCGAAGGTCCGCGAGACCGAAAATCAAAAACAAAAAGGGTCCACGAGACCTAAGGTCGGCGACTGACAGAAAATGAGAAGAGGTTCGCGAGACCGAAAATGACGAAAGGTCCGAGAGACCGAAAATAAGAAAAGGTCTGCGAGGCCGAAGATGAGAAAAGGTCCACGAGACCCAAAGTGATAAAAGGATTTGCATATAGTAATAATTATCACGTACGAATACGTTTTTTATAATAATGCGTACGTACGTAATGGCCGCGTACAGAGACGTAGCGAGGGCTTAATTGGGTCATTGTCCAACGCCTGGCAAGAATAAATAAAGCCAAATTTTACTTCCAAAGTTTTCACCGGCACACAAAGTTATTTAAAAATCATCTCAAACGGGAGGGGAGAATCCTCCAGTTAGACGCCTTCCTCTCCCGGAGCATCGTTCACAAAATCATGATCCCCCTCAGCTGAATTCTGGTTACACAACTGTGCAGGTACGTATATTCAAAAAGTTCCGGTCTCGCGAGCGGTTTTAAATTTCGGCCTCGCGGACCCTATTTCATTTTCGGTCTCGCGGACCTTTGGTCTCGTGCACCTTCGGTCTCGTGGGCTGTAACCGTGTCCAGCCGGTCGCCGATAACTCCCTATATATACATGGTCCTTACAACGACCCATTAGGGTCGTCGAGTGGCAGAGTAGTCTATTCCAGCTGCTGTGCACCAATGTGTTTCACATGTGCGTGGGTTCGAATCCCGCTTGATGTACGTGGGTTTTTCTCCGGGTACTCCGGCTTTCCTCCCACTTGGCAAAGGCTTGCCTCTAAAATCGGTTGCCCAGCCGACGAAGTCGGTTGCGCGCCGGACTGAAGCGCCTTCGGGTGGACCAGTTAACTAGCCGACTTTGCTTTTTTTTACGACCCATTAGAAGGCCGGGGTCTTCTACCAGCAACGTTCCTTATTCACACAGTAAATATTAAGGCACGTAAAAGTTGCTAATTTCATTTGAAGTTTTTGGCCCTTTCAAAAAGATATCAGTGATCAAAAAGAAAACTGTAATACTCCGTCCTGTAACATCAGGAGAAGAAAAGTCATGGTAGTAAAATAAGATTTCACGTCCAGAATTTGCTGAGAGAAGAAAGTCAATTTCAACATCAGAAAGACGGCCGATCCCCCCCCCCCCCGATCTATTTTCAAAGGTCGTTGTAATGACTGTGCATAGTGAGCTCCCAGCGAACGACCATACAGTCCTTTGCTGAGGACTAGGACTGGTTGTAATTTGGCAACCCCGTGCATTGTTCACCAGGTGGCGTTGTCACGGTGATATCCACAGTACACAGTACCGACGATAGCAGTCCGGGCCATGTATGTTATGTTCGTGCACAGGCATCCATCAAGCAAAGCCATCTGTCGCTGTCATAGGCGGGATTACGGTAGGCAATGGGGAACTTGCTCCCCCCCCCCCCCCCACTTTTTTCCAGAGCTTAAAAAATAATAAAAATAATAAAACAAAATAGCGAAAGGAATCGAGACAAGAGAAACTATAAGAGATTTTTCAATAGCTTATTATGATTAAATTTTGCAATTTTAAATGGAGAAAACAATAAAATTAAATACCATAAAAATGCTATGAAGATTTTTCTCTGGGCGCTCCGCGCGCACCCCCAGAGAAAACTGACTTATACAATTGAAAATATTGTCTGGCACCGTAAAATTTCTTTCAAAGCGTGGGTGTCTCCTAAGCGCCACGCTATTGGGACTTGAAACTCTGAAATAAGACACTAGTCACTGAAAGTACTGTACGTCATTAAAAGCACCTTGATCCTTGCAAACAAAATCCCAAACACTACCCATGTATAGGGAATCACGATTCTCGATAAATTTTTCGGCGTGCTTCGCATGAGCCTGATATAAATTGGTTTCATTAGAACTGCTGTACGGCTGTGCGTAGGAAAACTTTGGTGGAATTGTAGGACACCTAGTTGAGTAAATTACTATTTCCAAAACCCTCGATACACCTCTTCCTGTCCACTTTCCCCACCAACCGCCATCATGTATCCTCAACAAATTGACTAAGGGTTACTATCTTAAATTTGCGATTCTCATAAGAAACCTATTTCATTAGCATTTCAAATTACAGATGGAAAAGCAGAATATGTTCAAGGAATTGTCCAGAATTGCCGCAAAAGCCGCCAAATTTAAAAAAAAATACTCAGTTTCCAGCCTCCGGCTTTGCACCCTCGGCGCTCGCGGTTAAAGGTTTCGCCGGCCACAACTTCCCAAGATGTAGCCACCAATGAAAACTACTTCCCTTCATGGCATTTAAACTACCGATGGCCTTGGCCATGTCCATGTAAAAACTACCCGTAAAACATTTCATCTTTTTTTTTAAATTATCATAATTATACTCTATAAACTGATAACCTTCAAAATCGACACTACCTTATTTTTCACATAATAAAAACGGTTGAGGGGGATCGTCACAGACCATCGACATAAATGAAACATGAAAGAAAGAACCATAGAGCAGGATATCCTGCTATCCCTGTATCCAGTCTATGGAAAGAACAGGCACCTGGGGAAAGTAGGAAATTTTTAATGTAAGAAACAATACTGCATTTAAAATCAAAGAAAAACAATAGGCTACAATTAAACATCTCAATGTGTTTTCTTCGGAGCGCTTCACGCGCACCCGTTTTAAATATTGTTTTGGGATTCCGGTTTTTTTCCTGTAGAACATCTGGCTTTTCATAGCTTCGTAAATACTCTTTCATTATCTTTGAAACCCTTGAATTCCCCATGGCCTTACGCAGAAGAGGGGAAGTTCCCCTCCCACAGAAATTTTCAAAGCAAAATTTTTATCACAATTGATCTGTGTAAATTTGCCGACTTTTTGAACGTTGTTTAGATGCAAGTTGTAAGGGGCGAGAAAGTGCTATTTCCGGTATCGTAATATGGGACAGGCGCTTAGCGAGGGGGGGGGGGTGTGCAAGAGTCCTCTCCTTGAGGATACTTTTCTTAGCTTTTTTATTACTCGTATCGCTAAAAGTCTAAAATTGCGATTTTTTCAGCGCGCTTCGCCCGCACCTACTCTGAGTTCTAAATCTCACATTTATAAAATTATTGCTCCAAAGTTCCGGCCTTCAGCGCCGCTTGGCAGTCCACAAGGGTTTGCGCCCCCATTTTCAGACATCAAATCCCCCGGTCGTTGTGGCCATTTTTATTCGTTATTGACGGAGAGAGTTTATTTCCGAGAGATGCATAGTTTTACATGCTACGTCCTTCACTACTTCATTCGATTAAAGTGTGTACTACACCATGGTGTAGCCATCTGTGGATTAGATGACGACATCTAACGTTAGGCCTACGTTACAAAGTGAACTGAGATTGTGCCAGCAGATATACATTAACATTGTTTGCTTGAGTAGTTTCAGCATTCATGTGTTGGGCGCAAATTACGCGTGGTACCTTAGTATGTGCAGGGTACTCCTGGCAAATTGCATGTAAAGTAACTTTATATGCAAAATTAAGTTTAAGTTATGTGAAAACAATGTGCTTGTAGCATACCATAAAAAATATTGCAGTCAGTGACAGGTGCACTTCAGAAGAGGCAGAAAGGAACCAGTTGTCTCAAGGTCACACCAAAGAAAAAATACCAGTTTTAAATTTGCTATGATTATGTGATAGTGTGACTTGCGTTAACTTGTAGACACAGCAACTGGCTCGAGTTGACTCGATCAAATATCTGACTTGACTTGACTTGGCTTCTGTCTTGACTTGACTTGACTTGTCTTGAAAATGTGCTTGACTTGACTTGACTCGAGCAATGTGGCGAATGACTTGACTTGACTTGCGACTCGACCACCGTTGACTTGACTTGACTTGTGACTCGACCTAGGGATGACTCGTTACAACACTGACTCTTTGTATGTTCTTTAAAAAGAACGATTTAGAGTTGATTATCAATTAAGCAAGCCAATATCTGGTCGTCTCGGATAACTATAAAACTTTGCCCCTGCCTTTCTTACATTTAAAACACATCCCAGCTCCTGCAAAACTTTAATCCAAGGACGCACACCAGTAACTGTTAAATTACTTTGTGCGCAAACTAGCCCTTCTTACAAATCTAAATGTACTAAAACTCAAAAGCATTACATTGGAAAATTTCCTTTCGAAAGAGTTTCCTGAGGCTTCTGAAATACTAAAACCCAGGAGCTTCCGGGGACTTCGCCCCTGAAACCCCACCGCGGGCCCTAAGGCGGGTCCCTGGATTCGCGGTGCACGCTATGCGTGCACAGTTTGGCCCCTCCAAATGTGCTTTGGCTCTTCAGTTACAAATTTCAAGCTACCCCACTGGAAGGAACTCTAATTTTAAGTCTATCCAAAATTCAACTTATTTCTAGATCTCTCCCAGGATAAATAAGTAATTTAAGTCATGTTCTAAGAATTATTATTTTAGATGCATCTTTATGCATGTAAGCTTATTAAGTGTAATGTAAGTGCAAGTTTAGTTTACATTAATGTTGCATGGGGGCATGGGGGCATGGGTTCATCCTGGGCAGGAGAGTTCACCAACTTTTTACTTTGAAGAATCCATTAAGTGCATTCACATGTACCCCTTAACTTAAATTTCTATTACTGAAAAAAATTCTGACCAATACATTTTTATACATCATTACATCAATTTGCCTGATACACTGCTTGAATTATTTCCCTCATTCAGGCCCCCATATACTGCAGTGCTGGGATAATGGGAGGCACTCCCTTAGCCAGCGCCAAAGAGGTAGTCCTATTAGTTCAGTTTCCTATATCCCTAGCACCCCCCCCCCCCCACCAAATCCTTAAAGCTGATCTGCTCTCCTGCATGTGGGATAGACTTCTGGTAGGACTCTAAGGCTGTAAGTATCAGTAGAAGTGTTTTACCCATGACGAGACAGTTTCCCCTGGACCATTCTCACCGGAAGGACAACCACCTGTACTTGTAATCAAGAGCATAAATCTGTCCCTGTATTCATACCCCACAGAGTCTAAAAGTTATGAGTTAACACTATGTTTTTTCTTGTCCTTATGAAAAGATTTAGCAAACACCACCGACAGCACACTTGTATTTATTTGCTCCTCCATTTGTGAGGCAGACTTGTGATAGGACGGCAAAGCTTACAAGTGTTTGATTGTATGATTTCCTCTGAGGAATTTCAGGCCTTGACATAAGCTTCAAAACTGGCACGGCAAAAATATCATTGCTAGGTTTTACCCATGCAGTAAAGGTAAGCTCAGCAAATGGGAAGGCCTAGTCGGCAAAAATGAGTCTGAGACAAGGGTATGTGAGGCCCCATATACCTGAGAAGATTTTAAAAAAATATTTTCAACCATGTGTAGTATCTGTTCTTTTCAGCCATTCAAGAACGGGACGACGCATGACAGAGCCATGATATAGAGGTCTGAGGGTCGAGAAGTTGGTCAGCCTGTTTGTTGCCCCTTCGGGGGACGTAGCCCTCACACGTACTAGTACTAAAGCAACACGTGGTACCACTAAACGAAAATGTACGTCTAAAATGTCACTGAGTACATCTAATTTCAAACGTCTACTAATTTTTGACATATGGCGGTATTACAGTTTTCGAGTAACAGAAAATACCGCGAAATACGATCGTAACTGTAGCCGGCCCAGAATATTCGTATGCGCTACGTAGTCGGACTTGTACTGGAAATGAACTTATAAAGTAACACAGCCTACACTGACCGATTGGGTCTGCGGAGGGTTTTATTTAAGTTTAATCTTGCTGTCATCTCCCAGCACTGAGTGAGCATCCAGAGAGATAGTTTTCCAGTGACTCTCAAAAGGGAAAGGAATTCATATTCCATGAACAGCACTCTTAAAAAGTGCATACTCGTGTCAAAGGAGTAGTACTGTGGTCTTTCTTTTCAATATCCTGCCCACATTTGCTAAAAGCATTAACTATATTACAATATGGTGAAACAGGATACCAAACCAAAAAGTTCCACAAAAAATAGAAAGTTCTCTCGCATTTCAAAAATGGGGAAACTTCGCTCCCGATCTCAAAACTTTCAAAAAAGTGCTCAGCCACAAAAGGCCTCTTGAAAACCGCTGAAATCAGTCTGAAAGCGAAACAAACTGAAAACTTCATTAAAAATTTGTCCGATAGACCCCTATCGGACATAGAAAAAACAGCTCTTGGCAGGGGCCTAAAATTCATTGCTACCCCTCCAAAGCCTACAAGACTATCAATCTTCGAGGCCCTAAAAGGACTAAAAAGAACAATGAGGATACGATACAACTTGTACGGGAAAACGTACGAAAACCCTCAAAGTTCCGATCGAAATCCGATTGGTTTCCTTCTGTGACCTGCAGCCAAAACTTGGAAAATTATTTCGAAGCAACAAAGGTCGATCTGGCTAAAATGCCTATAGGAAATGCACTTAACAATACCTCAAAAGCAGAAAATATTGCCTTACAATCACTAAAAAACGATTGTTCTATTATTCTAAAACCGTTTGACAAAGGAAGAGGTATTGCAGTGCTAAATCGCTCCGATTACAAAACCAAATCGACCGTCAGTTGAATTCGAAATATTACGACCTTTTAGACCACGACATTACAAACGACACTAAACGTTTGGTCGTGGCGCAGCTAGAAAGCATGTGGCACGCAAAGGAAATCGACGAAACCACTTTCAAATATCTCAACCCCAACAGTCACCAAATTCGAACACCGGTCATCTACGCCCTACCAAAAGTGCATAAGACACCACCGACAAATACAAAATTTGTCGGCAGGCCAATAATTAGTGGGAACGGATCACCTACTGAGAAAATTTCCGAATTTGTCGACTATTTCTTGCTTCCGATCGTAAAACGACAAGAGACCTATGTGAAAGATACAAATCATATCATCAGTCTCCTCGAAGCAATTCAACTACCTAAAAAGGTACCTCTAGCAACACTAGATGTGGTTTCTATGTATACCAACACTCCCCAAGAGGAATCAATAAATGTTGTCTGCGAAACATACGAGAATACGAGGCAAAGCCTATACGAGATACCAAATATCTCAACTGCCTCCCTCGGCAACCTCCTTAAACTCATCCTAACAAAAAATTGTTTTGAGTTTAACGGTAAATTTTATCTACAAAAAAATTGGTTGCGCCATGGGGAGCCAAGCCTCGCCAGAAATATGCGACATTTCCATGTACAAACTTGAAAAAAGCATAATACCGACTGATCCTAGAATCATTCGTTGGTTTCGCTATCGAGACGATATTCTTTTGCTTTTTAACGGTAACATCTCGGAACTCTCTGCACTGGTAAATAAAATGAATAAAATTCATGTCTAAAATTCGTGTCTAAAAGGGACAACTTCAAAGAAAAATTGCTTCCACGTAATTACACGGCCCAAGAATTCGATCGTGCCATTAAAGGCGTGTCCTACAGAGAACGATCAAACTTACTCTTGCCCAAATTACGTGAAGGAAACATTCCACTAGTGTTCAAGACTACGTTTACACCTCACATCAAAACCAAAGAGCTTAAAGAAATCTTGCTAAGACACTGGCATTTAATTTCGGATGACCCGAACTTGTGTCAAATTTTCCCGAAACCACCGTTTCTAGCCTACAAGAGAGGGCATAATCTAAAAGATTATCTTGTAAAATCTAGATTTAAAAGCAACGGTGACTTGGAAACATTTCATGAAGTTTACGATGATAAATACCTCGATGCTCTAATCGAGGCGCTCTAATAGAGCGGTTTTGTTTGATTAAGACCAGGACAACTTTCAAAGTCCAACTACTGATGAAGCTCAAAATTAAAAACAAGAGCAGAAACATGTCTAGTCAAAGGTTTACAAACCTAACTAAGCAGTACCAAAAGTATCTGCGGTCTCTCAACTCCACCAGAAAGCAATTAGATGCTATTTGCCTCTTCAAAAGAGACTATCCGTTTTAGAAATCAAACGCGTTTTCTTTCTAGCTTAACTTGAGGGGACTGGTTACGTAGTATCAGATAATGCCACCGCCTACCTTATTTAATTAATTAAATTCTCAAGCTGGGCCTCACCACTTAGTTTAGCCATGATATCCTTTTTTCTCATCTTCATTCGCTTTCTCCAATTCTTTGCGGTTCGGACAGAGATATCAAATTCATCGGTTATTTCAGCGTTTGAATATCCTCTGTCTATACAATCCATTAAGGTTTCTTCAATGGAACCATTGCAGGAAGATACCGACGCCATCATTGAATATAGATTGTCGGGCCGGGTGTATGTAGGCTAAGTATACGCTATAGCGCCTAGCCCCCAGCCGGCCTTAACAACTTCGCGGTTTTTGTGTTGATTGGAAACTGTAATGTCGCCATCTCTCAAATTTAGAAGTAGACGAGTGAAATTAGATGTACTACGTGACATTTTAGATCTACGTTTGCGTTTAGTGGTACCACGTGTTGTTTTAGTACTAGTACGTGTGAGATTTGATGTACTAGGTGTGAGATTAGATGTACTATGTGTTTTTAAGTACTAGTACGTGTGACATTAGATGTACTATGTGTTGTTTTAGTACTAGTACGTGTGAGATTACATGTACTACGTGTGAGATTAGATGTACTACGTGTGAAATTAGACGTAGTACATTTGTAATTAGTAGTACAACGTGTTGTTTTAGTAGTAGTAAGTATTGTTTTAGTAGTAGTACCTGTGAAATTAGACGTGCTACATGTCCAGTTTGGCCTTTTCCGACTCCATACGGGTTGGCTTTTAGGGTAAACAACTCAGCCCCAAATGTATTAAGGAATAACAAAATATCTCTAAATACAATTGGTGACTGCACTTTGATTGACGGTATTGGTAATTCAAACATTAGCTTTGCTGGGGTTGGTTAGTGATGACTTAAGCAGTCACTAATTGTGTTCCCAATTTCACAAACCATGGTATGTGGGTGTAGATATGATCTTGTGCTGTCACCCCAGATCGAATTGGTATACCTGGGCATCCTAATTCATGTGTTTCTTTTTCACCTTAACTGCGGAGCGAACTTTTTTCGTCCAGCTTATCGCTACGAAGGAGCGGCAGCTCAAGGGGAGGGCAGCTACGCAAGCTATTTTTGACAACGTGACACCAATTTGGTAACTGAAATTTTAAATTTTATGCAAATTACAACCCCTTTATTGACCTTAAGAAGGCCACATTTACCTCTGAGACTGAAACATAACAGATACTTGCAATAAGGACGAGGTAAGATTTTCGAGCGACTGTGCGTTCACATCGGCTGTCAATTATCATGGGATACTGAGACAAGGATGGGAAACTTTTCTGATTGGCTAGCGCGGTAACTCATAGACCAATGAGATAGTCGAAGCTGTTAGTACTTCCGCTGTATGTAAATTGCTATACGGGCGCGGAACTGACCTTGTACAGTGCTACACCGCAGCTAGTGCCTGGTACGTTAGCGAGGCCTAGCTCAGAATGAAGCAACATTGGCCTATTGCGAGAATGCGATCAGATGTACGACTACGAGCTAACTACTGGTAGTTCGTAATGGACGCGAACGCCACATCATAGCGTTCAGCGCAGTGAAGCCTACCGCGCATGTTCCCGAACTTTGGAGGCCAGATCGTACCGGAAAGGTGGAGCGACGTTGCAGATGTTGGACCAGGATCTGACGTGATTCGCAATTGCTCACCAACCACCTAATGAACATGTGAGGAACTTCGCCCCAGGGAACACAGTTACCGTAACTGGTGCCATATTCAGCCACATTTGCCATAACATTTCCACACATCAAGTCAATCATGACTCTGCATAGGCTAAGCCTAACAGTTAGGCCTAGGCCTAACTTGGAAGTGGATCATATTTTTCATAGGGACCTATAGGCGTAGTACTATAAAGTAGGACAGGTTAGCCTAGTTAGACCCCTAGGCTGTATTCGTTATTACCGTGCATATATTCACCTCCACCGGCAAAGCTAGGCTTAGGCCTAACGATAGGCCTAGGCCTATATGTAGTTTGCCAAAGCTCACTATTCTGTGGCATAGGCCTAGTCCTAGTCCTCAGTTATATTGACCTAGGCCTATGGAAATAGGCTAGGCCCAGCCGGATAATCGTCTATCTGCATGATGGTTGAAACTGACTTTCTTCTCACAGCAAATTTTGGGCGGTTCCTGTGAGACCACAAGGTCTGCGACACTGAAATTGCTCAGTAAAGTATCTCTTTGGCTTAGAATTTTATCGTAGGCTATCGTTTGTCTTGTGTTTTTCTCTCTTCGAACAATTTGAACGATAATGTGACGATTGTCAGTTCATTTATCACTTTGGTGTGATTGCTCTATTGAAATTGCACAGTAACTGTTGCTATGCTTAAATCATTGTGGTATCCGATTCGTTATTGTTGCCTGATTTGACCAGGGCTTTAATTCTGACTACAGTATACCAAGTTTTAAAAAAGTTAATGATTGTTCAGCACCAGTGCTGTAGTCGAGACCCGAGGGTCCGAGACCGGCCTCTCAAAGGGCTTTACACACTGTTTGCATAGGGACTCGAGACCGGTCTCGGAGACGAGACAAACAATTTCCGGTCTCAAGACCAGTCTCGCTACAGCACTGTTCAGCACACACATTAGACAGTTAGACAGTCAACACAGTGACATCGAATTAGGCCTTCCTAAAGTCTCTTGAAAGTCACCCTGTGTATTTATTGTAGCACAAAGATTTCTAATCTGCAATCCGTGGTGTTGTGTCATGTTATCAAGTTATAATTAGTCATTCGTGATGATGTCATAATTGAGTCCTTTGAAGACTCGTATCTCTGCAGGTTCCAGTAACCTGTCGATGTCGAGGGGGGGGGGGATGGGTAGTTGCCCTCACTCCGTGGGAGTTTGTTCCCCATTTGGGCAAATTATGTTGATGACACCACTGTTCCTTGTGGCCCACTTATAAGCCCTGGTGGGGCCCTAATCAATACCTCGATGAGGTCCATAGAATGGACATATTACAAGAGCTTGCGACCAGTCGCAATCAAGCTCTCTTGCACTAGCTATGAAGCATGTTTCTCAAGGTCAGAGACACACCCAGAGATTTGAAGATGGTTTGATGACAGTGCATCTTAACTGCAGTGTAACAATTCTGAAAACCAAGATGTACATACTCCTGCATAAAATGCTGTCTTAAATTTTGTTTTTCGAAAGTGCTAATGGTTCTCATTTCTACCTTTATCAGGCACGAATATACAATTTTAGTGAAGCAACTCATGGACCTTTGGTCTCAGGGCTGTAACCCAATTTTGGGTATACTGTTAACTCTTTACCTAATTACTATGACTTGTCTTCTCCAGATCTTACAGGAGTCGCAGTTGTTTTTGATCACTGATATACCAAAAGTACGGTGTAGATCTTTGAGTTTGAAAGACTCCCTCTGAATAATCCAGTTATTTGCATACAGTCACAAAAATACCCAGTTTGCAGGTGGGAAAGACTTTCAAAATGAACAAGATTATTGCAATATTTTCAAAAGCCCTACATCTTGGGTCACATAGGTAGGATACTCTTTTTCTGTAAGTTTCATGTCCCATCATTTTCGCTATCCTAAGGTATGACTCACCTTTTCATATGGCAAGGTTTAAGCTTAGGTCCTATAGTTTGTACGTTTTGTAAACAATCTGGTGTTTTCTCCAATGCCATTGCTACAGCCTTGTAGCATGGAGCTACTCCTGTAGAAGTAGCTCTATGCCATATTGCTCCTAGTAGCAGCTCCATGCCATGCCCATAGTGTTGTAAGAATTTCAGTGGTACTGAAAATGAGCAATGCGGGGAATGTGTAATATACATACAATTGGAAAAGGCTAACTTAAGACATTTTGATGCTGCTGCTTTCTTTTTAACTCCATGTTCCTCCTTGTTTCTTTCCTTCCTCAGCATTTTTGCTGCTTTAGATACACAGAGCATCACAAGAACTCTTCATTGTGTGTGTTGCTCTGCCAATGTTCTGCAGGATCATTAGGCTATGTGCCACTCTGCTTTCCGCAGCTAGGTCCTTCCGCTGGCCTTCACTTGCGGAGAGGTGGAGCTTGATATCACGTTATGCTCTCGCTTGTAAGGGAACTAGCCTGCAACTAGCCATGTCCTGTGCCTGTGCATTGAAGCCAGTGCGTGTTATCATTGGATCCGTTTCACGTACTGTTGCATACATGTTATGTGCATTTTGTATGGATAAATGGAGCGTACCAAAGCTTCGGCATTTTAGCACTGGCCCATCTTGAAGAAAAGTACCATGCACTTGAGTGCGAAGTTTTTAACTTCGCAGTTAGGTTTGTTGGAACAGTATTCCATTATAGGCCTATACTGCAGAGGCCATACACTGAGGGCACAGCAGCAGTTTTGGCCATGACTGTTAGTCATGTTACAACCCAGCCAGCAAATTTGGTCATCTCTGTTGGCCACTTTGGCGGTCCGTCTGCGAAATGTCCAGTGGTTCACTGGCAGTCCTCCGATGGCAGTGACGCTGATTGGTTAACAAGTTTTACCCATTATGCAATTTTGTTTCTGACCCGGATGTAGCCAGCAGACCTCCGACGGCCCTCCAGCGGCCAACTGCGTATTCATGGGTGATCATGAGCCGACAATGGCTGCCAGCGGACCGCTGGATATTGCTTACTGAGAAGGGCATTACGTCAAACAGGGAATGGCCAATAGCAATGACCGCCATGGCTGCCGATAAATTCAAGGCCTGGGACCATGTATAGGGAGCTATCGGTGACCGGCTGTACACGAGTCTTTAACGAGAACTAAGTTAGACCCAATGTTAGAAGTCAAGGAAGAGTGCAACTGTTAATATGGGATCTAAACTAGCCTAATATAGCAATAGGCAAAAAGGTGTAGGCCTAGGAGTAATTATAGAATACCCGCTGTGCGAAAGCACCCCCTGAAATAAATTTGCAATATTTCTTTGAATTTTATGATGAATTATTTTGAGAATGACTCATCAAAGATGATTATGGAGCTGATGTTTCAGTAGCCTAGGATAACTACTGTAGGTCTATAGTTGTCATATACAGTTTGTTCCCTGAACCATGCCTAGGCTATAAAGTATCCAATTTTTGAAAGCATGTTACTGTGAGAGAACCATTCATAAGCATGCGTTGCCACAGTGGTTATTGCTATGTATGTGTATGTGCGCGTATGACCTATCCGTAGAATTTGACTGTCACAATTTAACAACACTGCATTCTATGTAGCATACAAAGGTGTGAACGTACGTCCTAGAAACAAGATTTAGCAGCTCATTAGAATGTTGAAAAAAGCAAAATACTGTAGGATCACTTATAAAATCATTCCATTTGGACATGTTTGGGATGCTAAATGAGAATATTTTTTAAGTGAAGATTTCTTGAACATATGAAGAATCCATATGAATCACTGATTGAGGAGTGTTTGTGACTTTGCAAAAATCGAGACTAGTCAAAGTTTTTTAAGACAAGGTAGCCCAATTTTGCAATGGCGTGTATTGCTGACCTAGTATGGGAAGCCACGAAGTGACCCAAATCTTAGTACTAGGTCAGCAGACTGCGGACTAATGTTGCAGGTGGGTACATGTGAACAGTGAAAAAAAAAATTAGCCTAGGCCTAGCCTTGGCTTAAAGGTCTAAAGCAGTCACCCCAAACTTATTTTGAAACAATAGCTAAATGTCACAAATTTCTTATTTCTCTTCCAAGTATCTTTCATAATATTTTAGGACATAAATATTGCATATTCAAGGTAAACCAAGCAGTTGCTCCTTGTAAATTTTACAGTTGAGTGAGAAAAATACTGTCACATGATTCTCAAGATCCATTCAGGAAATAGGATCGTCTACTATACAATTCTTTATTGGGGTGACTGCTTTCTCCCTTTAAGTCCAGTTTTCCCTTTATGGGCTGCACTGGCTACATGAGCTACATTTTAAAAAAAAAAAGTCATTTTTGGTTTCGATGATAAGAGAAACCTATGCATTCATGATGGCGTGTGTGTGTATGTATGTGTGTATGTGCGTGTGTGTGTATGTGTGTATGTGTGTGTGTTTGTGACACTTTGCTCGTTAACACGATATCTCAAGAAGGGAAACTCTGACAGTTTTCAAACTTGGTACATAGATGCCCCATATTAAGAGGAAGAACCCTATTGTTTTTGGTGGGGGTCAGAGGTCATGTGGGGTCACCGGGGGTCAAAACCTGAAAACCTTGTTAACATAATATCTCGAGAAAGGAAGCTTGGATGAATTTCATACTTTGTATGTAGATGCGTTATGGTAAGAGGAAGAACCCTATCATTTTTGGTGGAGGTCAAAGGTCATCTGGGGTCACCGGGGGTCAAACTCTGAAAACTTTGTTAACACGATATCTCAAGAAGGGAAGCTCTGAAAGTTCTCAAACTTAGTACATAGATGCCCCATATTGAGAGGAAGAACCCTATTATTTTTGGTGGAGGTCAAAGGTCACCAGGGGTCAAACCCAGAAAACATTGTTAACACAATATCTTGAGGTAGGAAGCTTGGATGAATTTCATACTTAGTATGTAGATGCGTTATGGTAAGAGGAAGAACCATATCATTTTTGGTGGAGGTCAACAGTCATCTGGGGTCACCGGGGGTCAAACTCTGAAAACTTTGTTAACACGATATCTCAAGAAGGGAAGCTCTGACAGTTCTCAAACGTGGTACATGGATGCCCCATATTGAGAGGAAGAACTCTATTGTTTTTGTGGAGGTCAAAGGTCACTTTGGGCTACCAGGGGTCAAACCCTGAAAACCTTGTTAACCCAATATATTGAGGTAGGAAGCTTGGATGAATTTCATACTTATTATGTAGATGCGTTATGGTAAGAGGAAGAACCCTATCATTTTTGGTGGAGGTCAACGGTCATGTGGGGTCACCGGGGGTCAAACTCTGAAAACCTTGTTAACCCGATATCTCGAGGTAGGAAGCTTGGATAAATTTCATACCTTGTATTTAGATGCCTTACAGTAAGAGGAAGAACTGTATCATTTTTGGTGGGGGTCAAAGGTCATGTGGGGTCACCAGGGGGTCAAACCCTGAGACAGAGCTGCCAACCAGCATGGATTTTCCATATTCAGTACGGAAAATCATTGTAAATATGGGAACATGGATTTTTCCTTGATAATCCGAATTTTGAATGAGTAAATTGGTCCTTTCACAAACTTTATTATTCTTTAGCCAACATATCAAAAGACTGAGAATAGACTACAGTATTTCACTTGCCTGTACAGTACTGTAGTGTATTTATTTGAACCCAGTAATCTATGCTGTTATGTTATTGGTTAAATTTTTGTCAACAAGTTGATGTTAAACCAATCAGAAGATAGTTTGCAGCAGATCCATGACATTCCATAAGCTACCATATCATTGGTTGATCAGTTGTAAACAGATCCACTTTCAACCAATCAGAAACTGTGTTAAAAGCTAGTTTCTGAGTGCAGTGACAGACTATCACACATAGCCTGCCTGCCAAGGTCTGTTGAGCTGGCTGAGTAGCCCAAAGTTAATGTTAGATTTGACTGTAACTGAATTGGAAAAATAGCACCAAGAAATGGAGGAGGCCTAATCAAACTTACAGCAGGAATATCACAGTATGTTGTAATATGGCTCCTCTTCAGAGTAGCAGAGTAGCATGAGTAACCTTAGTGGAAAATTTACCAGGCAGATTAGTCCGCAGTCTTCTGACCTAGTATTTGGGAAGCTTTGGGGCTTCCCATACTAGGTCAGCAATATACCCATTGTCAAAGTTGGGCTACCGCGACTTCAAAAATTTTGATTGGTCTCGATCTTTCTCAAATTCACGTATACTCCTACATAATTGACCTCTACGGGGCCTTATACTAGTTTAAGACCCTTCATTCTAAGATTATTAGCACTTAGTGTCCAAAAAAAGACCAAAAATTTTGATTTACACAAACGATCCTGTTTTGTTTTTTTAACATTCTATGAAACTGCCAAATCGTGTAACTAGGACGTTCACACTATTGTATGCTAAATAGCACGCATTGCTGTTCAATTGTGACATAGTCCATAGCTATAGTTACGTTTATACACGCGCATACGTGTATATAGCAACAATCACTGCAGCAACGCACGCAGACGATATTACTCTCACAGTAATATGCGGTCAAAAGTTTGTGTTGCAATAGCCTAGGCCTAGTTCAGGGAACAAAGTGTACGTCAGAAGTAGGCCTAGGTACCCTAGGCTAAGGCAGACTCAAGTTTTAATGTAGCCTAGGCCTAACGTTAGGCCTAAGAGTTAGGGCCTAGGCCTAAGTGTTGTTACAGAACCAAAAACAAACATTAGCCTACACACACAATAACGTTAGACTCAGTACATAAATCTAATGCAGAGCTCCAGGTTTATGGGCTAGGCCTAGGCCTAGACAAAGTCCTAGTCCTGTGACTAAGTCCTAGCCTAACTGCCACACTACAGGCTAGCCCAATTGTAGTACAGTATGTATGGGCTGTAATAGCTATGGCCTAGGCTAGGGCTAATCAAAGCAGTTATTGCCTGTCAAATGTTCGTAGGCCGTACCCATCATCTAAGTTTGTAGTATTTACAGAGAGATTTCTGTGACCAGCTGTGCATAGGCCTAGGCTAGCCTAGGGTACCTAGGCCTAGGCCTAGTTCTCACGTACACTTTGCTCCCTGAACTAGGCATAGGCTATTGCAACACAGTTTTTCCTGTGTTATTACTGTGGGAGTAACATCGTCTGCGTGCGTTTCTGCAATGATTGTTGCTACATACGCGTATGTGCGTACATGATCGTAACCATAGCTATGAACTTTGTCACAATTGAACAGCAGCGCGTGCTATATAGCATACAAGAGTGTGAACGTCCTAGTAACAAGATTTAGAATGTTTTAAAAACAAAACAGGACCGTTTGTATAAATCAAAATTTTTTGTCTCTTTTTGGAGGCTGAGTGCTAGTATCCTTAAAATGATGGGTCTTAAACATATAAATGACCCATAGAGGTCAATTACCTAGGAGTATATGTGAATTTGAGAAAGACTGAGACCACATGCCAAGTCGATCCCACAGAATCTGTGGACATCCAGCGAGGCCCAACTCGGATGAAGCGAGGCCCAACTCGGATAACACCTTTTATTTACACAGGACAGATAAGCATGGTTGGCTAGAACTGGAAGAAAATTTAGCCCTGCATATCACATGCAGCTTTAATTTTTGCCTTTTTCTAGTTTCAGTACGATACGTTACTTTCTCAGTAGTCCTAAAACGATGTTTTAAACGTAAAAATTGAAGCAGTATCGACTGAAATAGTAAAAATGGGGTGCTTTCAACAGCCATGGACTTCCTCCCCGTTTCAACCGTTTCTTAATAAACATCCGGCTAATCCTTCTGTACGTGTTTGCTTCCACAGAAAAGGCACTAGGTCGAGGCCCAACTCGGATAGCGGCTCTGCCTGTAATTAGGTCTTTTGGTATAGTTTATTTTAACATAAACTTTTTTTTTTCAGCTGTATAAAAATGCAGAATAATTGAAACTCATCGTTTTATGCAACATACTCAAGCTTTTTTAATGCTAACATTGAAAAATCTGAGAGATCTCAATTAATTACGGTACGCAAGAAGCAGCAAGCACAATGTTTTTATCTGGCAACAAAGTCACCGTTCACTCTCACAGGTGAAACAGCCAGTCTCAAGTCAAAAGAGTGAGGCATTGTTATTCCAAAGAATACACATTGAACGGGGTTTGAATTGATTGCTTTAAAGCTATTTGGATGCAGGCAAGTGTCTAGGTGTCTGGGGTGTTTTATCAGTATTTTTGTTACCTAAACGAACGTTACTTTCTGACAACGATGCTTTCGGTCCCGGGTTGCTTTCTTTTTTATGTAAATGTTAGGTTATTTGTACTAATAGAAAACAGTGGTAGGTGCAGTAAGTCCTACGGAAAACGGTTTGAAAATTTTAAGTGGTCTGCAACTTGTAAAAATTACGGATGGTTGCAAGACTTTATAATCAATCTCTAGAACGCGGTGTCGAGTCCCGTCGCTCTATTCTAAATAATGCGTTGAAAATTATGATTGCTACTTCAATACAGTCATTGTGATACAAGGGTGGACTGGTTCTTTGAGAGGCTTCGGAAAATGTAAAGGGGCAGTGATCGTGACGACAAGTTAGTTTTTGGTTTCGATGATAAGAGAAACCAATGCATTCGTGATGGCGTATGTGTGTATGTATGTGTGTATGTGCGTGTGTGTGTATGTGTGTGTGTGTATGTGTGTATGTGTGTGTGTATGTGTGTTTGTGACACTTTGCTCGTTAACACGATATCTCAAGAAGGGAAACTCTGACAGTTCTCAAACTTGGTACATAGATGCCCCATATTGAGAGGAAGAACCCTATTGTTTTTGGTGGGGGTCAAAGGTCATCTGGGGTCACCGGGGGTCAAACTCCGAAAACCTTGTTAACACGATATCTCGAGATAGGAAGCTTGGATAAATTTCATACTTAGTATGTAGATGCGTTATGGTAAGAGGAAGAACCCTATCGTTTTTGATGGAGGTCAAAGGTCATCTGGGGTCACCGGGGGTCAAACTCCGAAAACCTTGTTAACACGATATCTCGAGATAGGAAGCTTGGATAAATTTCATACTTAGTATGTAGATGCGTTATGGTAAGAGGAAGAATCCTATCGTTTGTGGTGGAGGTCAAAGGTCATCTGGGGTCACCGGAGGTCAAACTCTGAAAACCTTGTTGACACGATATCTCAAGGTAGGAAGCTTGGATAAATTTCATACTTAGTATGTAGATGCGTAATGGTAAGAGGAAGAACCCAATCATTTTTGATGGAGGTCAAAGGTCATGTGGGGTCACTTGGGGTCGAATGCTGAAAACCTTGGTAACACAATATCTCAAGTTAGGAAGCTTGGATAAATTTCATACGTAGTATGTAGATGCGTTATGGTAAGAGGAAGAACCCTGTCATTTGTGCTGGAGGTCAAAGGTCATCTGGGGTCACCGGAGGTCAAACTCTGAAAACCTTGTTAACACGATGTCTCAAGATAGGAAGCTTGGATAAATTTCATACGTAGTATGTAGATGCATTATGCTAAGAGAAAGGACCCTATCATTTTTGGTGGAGGTCAAAGGTCATCTGGGGTCACCGGGGGTCGAATGCTGAAAAACTTTTTATCATGATATCTCAAGTTAGGAAGCTTGGATAAATTTCATACTTAGTATGTAGATGTGTTATGGTAAGAGGAAGAACTCTATTGTTTTTGGTGGAGGTCAAAGGTCATCTGGGGTCACCAGAGGTCAAACTCTGAAAATCTTGTTAACATGATGTCTCAAGATAGGAAGCTTGGATAAATTTCATACTTAGTATGTAGATAGGTTATGGTAAGAGGAAGAACTCTATCGTTTTTGATGGAGGTCAAAGGTCATCTGGGGTCACCAGGGGTCGAATGCTGAAAACCTTGTTAACATGATATCTCAAGGTAGGAAGCTTGGATAAATTTCATACTTAGTATGTAGATGCGTTATGATAAGAGGAAGAACCCTATTTTTTTTGATGGCGGTCAAGGGTCATCTGGGGTCACCGGAAGTCAAACTCTGAAAACCTTGTTAACACAATATCTCAAGATAGGAAGCTTGGATAAATTTCATACGTAGTATGTAGATGCGTTATGGTTAGAGGAAGAGCCTTATTGTTTTGGGTGGAGGTCAAAGGTCATCTGCGGTCACCAGGGGTCGAATGCTGAAAACCTTGTTAACACGATATCTCAAGTTAGGAAGCTTGGATAAATTTCATACATAGTATGTAGATGTGTTATGGTAAGAGGAAGAACCCAATCATTTTTGGTGGCGGTCAAAGGTCATCTGGGGTCATCGGAGGTCAAACTCTGAAAACCATGTTGACACGATATCTCAAGATAGGAAGCTTGGATAGATTTCTTAGGTAGTATGTGGATGTGTTATGGTGGGAAGATGGATGCTATCATGTTTGGTGGAGGTCAAAGGTCATGTAGGATCACCGGGGGTCAAATACTGAAAATGTTTTTAACATGATATCTCAAGATAGGAAGCTTGAATAAATTTCATACTTAGTATGTACATGCATTATGGTAAGAGGAAGAACCCTATCATTTTTGATGGAGGGCAAAGGTCATCTGGGGTCAAAAAGCAAAATTTTAAGAATTCCCAAGATCGTCTCATGAGTTCACCAGAAGGCAAAAAGCAAATTTTCCCAAGAATTCCCAAGATCATCATCTTGAGTCATCAGATGTCAAAATGCAAAATTTCCCAGGAATTCCCAAGATCAAATATGAACCTAAAATTATTTTTCCAACATGTTAAGATAGCACTTGACCAGTGACTGAAAGACATGGGACATCATGGCATTATTTGGAATAGAACATATATCATCGAAACCTCAATGCATTTTTGCATTCTGGTTTTCAGAAACTGACCATAAATGGCCCTAAACCCGAGCGGACTGGAAGGTGATCGCCACATCCCAGCGGCAACAGCCAATCCGCCTCTGTTCTTAATAATGGTTGAGAATTCTGAGTAATGCATAAATCATTCTGAGGGCAGCTTGACTGCGGTAGGGGGTGGCAGGACGTGGCCGTGCACGGGGTGGGGGCTAAGGAGATATTACCACGCCCGTGGTCACGCAGAAGGGGTAGTGGGTCCCCTGTACAAAAACCCATCGTCCGCCTCTATTAAATAAAGTTACCATTGCCATAATACGTTTCAGTATACTCGCATCCCTTATAAATATTTCGCCTTAGCCCCGGAGGCCATCTCGCCTCCAATTTCAGTCACCTTGTCTGACTACACGCATGAATATTACACAGGCGGAAATGCCGAGGGCTAGGGGATATCCTCCCCACCCTTTTTTTAGCAACGCTCCCATTGACTTTCAAGTTTTTCCGCAGTAAATTTGTTCTTATCTTCCCAGTTTTCGCTGAAACACCCCCTACCATGGGGTAAAGGATCATTAGAGGAACGTTACCCGTGCCTTAATTAACCCTAGTTTTACAAAACACATCTTCAATGTCAGTTTACTGCCTGAACAACTGCGAAATCATAGATTAAAATAGATCCCGGCCTATTTTATACAATGTTTTATATTTTTTCACTCTGTTTACACTTCCTTCATTGACATTTTAAATGACAACTTTTGCCGCACCAAACTTAGGGACATAACAGCCCAACAGGCCACAATGCTGGTGAGCTAGGCTGGCAACACCCATTCAAATATCGCTGTAAATGGGACTGAAAGTATGGGATATCTGGCAGCTTGTCTTCCGTCTTGTCAGGCTTAACAATCTGGACGTCTTGTCAGGCTTATATTCGGACGCGTAACACGAAATGGTGATTTTACGGTTACATAAATCAGGGAGGTGCAACTCCCTGCAAAAATGCAGCGCAGGAAAGGACCGTGCAACTTGAAAGATAGAATTAAACACACTGCTTGTTAGACCATGGAGCTACCACACGACCAACACTAAACAGTAGGCTACTAGAATATTTGAAACCTAAGTCGTTCAATTCAACGAACAATTGTAAATGATAAAACGCGAACTTAGGTAAGCTAACACAAAACAGGGATTTAAAATACAATTTGTACTATACTTTCAAGGGCCTTTGGCTAAAATGGTTCTCCTAATAACAAAATAAGCTTGCTTTCAAAAGTAAGAAGCTTATCAACTTCCGTTAGTTTCCTGTTCGAACAAACGAGGTTAGTGTAGGGAGTAAGCTCAAGCGCTACACAGCCTGTGTTTGAAGACTTGCGGTTAGTCAGGCTCAAACTGATTCAGCTTGAATAAGCATCCAGGGAGGAAGATAAACAGTTTAGCCATGTCCACAGGTTCTGTGGGCTCAATCTGTCATGTATTCAAAATATTTGAAGGTGCGGTAGCCCAATTTTTACAATGGGTATATTGCTGACCTAGTATGGGAATCCCCATACTAGGTCAGCAGACTGCGGACTAGACCTGGGCTAATGTTACTTAGGGCCTTGCCAAGTATTTAGCATAGCCTCTAGGCTATACTGTAACGTTAGGCCTTGGGAATACTTGGGATATTTTGCTTTTTGTCCTTTGGTGACCCTGATGACTATCTTGGGAATTCTTGGGATATTTTGCTTTTTGACCTCTCGTAACCCCAGATGACGATCTTGGGAATTCTTGGGAAATTTTGACCAGTGACTGAAAGATATGGGACATCTTGGCATTATTTGGAATAGAACATACATCATCGAAACCTCAATGCATTTTTGCATTCTGGTTTATGGGGATACATTAATGAATACTGTTTAGAAATGTTGGAAAGAAAAACAAAAGTCGCAATGTTTCTCTTGGAGTGGCAATGCCGCCTCTTCCAGCTACATTGTGAAGACATCATTCATGCCAAGAATACATTTATGATGTTGCTAGGCTAAGAAACGTTTCAAAAAGTCTTAATAAGTCCAGTGCTTTCTCCTAAAGTGGCGCCACCGGCTACATCATGAAGTATTTGTGATGCCGTAGCTGACTACACCCTAGACTTATTTCTTGGTAGGGTATTCTATAATTGTACCATGGTGGAATAATATTTTCTAGTATACCAGAGGACTCTTTCTATTTGAATTTTTACAGAGGTTAGATGCCTAGGACAGGCTCCAAATTTATAGGTTACAGTAACTTGATTAGGCTAAGTTAGGCCAACTTAGGAATAGTCGCCCTAATTTAAATTAGTATGTCAGCTGGTGTCTAATTCAGGAATGGCTCCTTTCAATCATGTGACAATATTTTCATCACTTATTTGGTCAATTGAAGCAGAGAAATGCCTTGGTTTACCTTTAATATTCAGTATTTTTGATCTGAAACATAGTGAAATGTACTTGTGAGGGAAATTAAAGATTTGTAAGATTTAGCTGACGCAGGCAAATCAACTTGGGGTACTGCGCATTCTCTTTAACTGTTTCTTTTTAGGCCTGTGCTAATACACAGCCGGCTGACCTAGTATTTAGTTCGCTTGTGGCTTCCCATACTAAGTCAACCATTGCGAAATTGGGCTACTTTTCTGAACTTCCAAAAAGATCAACTGCAGTAGACAATGTGAATAAAGTGGCTGTGCTTAGTTCACTTAAAACTACTGCATTTCTCTTCAGTATCAAGAAACAGTTCTAGGGTAGCCATGTTCTGTTGATATAAAGTATAGTAACACAAGTAATTGACTCTGATGTTGCCTTGGAAATGACAAAATTTATTGGCATTTGTCATATTTTGTGTTTCTTTATTCTCATCATGCTACAGTAAAATCTCTATAAACATTACATCAAAGGGTGTATGCATAGAACCATGGTTATATCACAAAATAAAAAATAGCTCCAGAGAAAGCTAAAGCAGCTCCAGAATTGCTTTTAAAGTGGACCTAAAGTCTAAAAATTCAAAAATATATATTTTAGAGGTTACAAAATTAATCTTATTGGTCCAACTCCCATTGTCATAGCTTATTCCATTGCTGAGATATTAAATGTTAAGATTTATTCACTTAAATCCAAACAGTTCATTGCACAATAATTTTTGACATTCTTGTTGTACAACTCACATTAAATGCTTTGTTTTCTTTTAAAATTAAAAATGTTTATATGACCTTGACCGATCCTGTTTTCTTGCATGACATGCTGTACAGAGAGGGCTTATATAGTCAAGTCACCCCAAAGCAGTAAGAACGCGATCACATTTTGGCACAAGGTGCGGTGGCTTTCAGAAAAACAAAGAAATACAAAGATTGTAATTTGAGTAGTACAACAATGACATCACAAATTATTGCGCAATCTACCTTTTTAAATCGAGTGAATAAACTTCAACATTTTATATCTTAGCTTGAGAAAGTCCTGTGAAGATGGGAGTTGGACCATTGGAATTCAGTTTTCATGCTCTGTAATATATATTTTTGAATTTTCAGACTTTAGGTACACTTTAAGTGTAGGTTCTTGGCTTCTGTTTGTAGCTCCAGAGCAGAAATTCTTATTGTCAAGCCCTGTAGAGAACCTTCAGTTTAGTTTGATTTCCCCTTTCTAATGCACAACAGGTAGACCTAGGCACATATGCTCTTCCACTAATTTACAGTCTTGTTGCAGTATAAGGAATAGTGGATATGGTTCAGAGTTGAAATGGGTTGGAAGTTTTGTACAACTCTTACAAATGCCAATGTATTCACTGCTTTGTCTTACTAGAATGCTTTAATATTTACTTGCAAGAGGTCATTATAATTTTTGTATATTTTGATTCTTAAGTGTTCAAACTTAGACCGCACCACTCCATAAGTTGAAAAGAACAGCCATAGGTAAATGGCCAGGTGGAAGCAGATTCTCATTCATAGTCCTTTAATTGAAAGGACTTGGCGTTACTTTCCTATGCACCAACTGTACTACTAGCCAGATCCCTGTTAGGGTAGTTGCAAAGGATTATGAAATAGAGTTACATGTCGCTTTAAATTCTGTCCCATAACCCTTTGTAATTATTTGGAAATGGATCTGAAGGCTATGCCTTACCATGCCATTTCTGGGCCCTTGCAGTGACACTGTAATAACCAAATTATGTTTAATACCTAGGCAGAGATCATTCTCTCTCATCCCCCCAAAAAAACCTTTCTCAACTAACATTGTACAGGCTATCTCTGGCACTACATTCATGTAGGCTTACCAAACCAGGATTCCTGCCAAATTGTTATACATAAAGTTTTAAATGTTGGATTATAATTCTGCTTATAATGTAAATTAATGGACATGATCTTGTGCTGTGTCCTAGGTCAAATAGTAGGCCTACTGCAGGAAGTTCAGCAATGCCAAACTGTAACCCGGCCATATAGATCTTAAAGAGTACTGCATGTGCACTGAACATCTGATGATGGCCCATTAGGAGCAGGCAAGTTTGCTTGGCAGTGTCCGTGCCATGAAAATGCTCATAAGCCTACAATCCCGAGTAGTCCCGCACAGCCCGGGAAAGTCTTATTAGTGATGGTCAGTAACTTTCACATTCTGCGGTTTTAGTCCAGCGAGTTGTATGTTCACAACCATGCTCAATCGGGACATATGATCCGGCCAAGCCCTAGTAGTCACAGGATTAAGAATTTAAGAATGATACAGCAGTAGCACTGAGCGTCATTTTTGTTAGCCACAAGCTACAGAAATCTGATTTTTCTGAAAAAAAAAAACAGTCTGGGGATGACAGGCAATCAGGTAGAGAGGTAAGGAGCAATGACTGGGGAGCTTCCATGACTGGAGCGAGTTTAAGCATTCAAAATAGATTTAGTAACATAGTCCAGCATAAGATATCAGAGTAGTCATTCAATTAGTAAGTGATTTATTGGAAAATAAAGCACAAAGCATTCTGAAAAAACGAGGTACATAGAGCTATGGTGGTACAAGTTTTATTGAATTTATTACTTGAGACTGAAAAGAGAGAACCATGCAGCAGTTGGAATAGAGGAATGGGGTGATGTGTGGGGATTGTGGAAGATCAAAAGGGGTCCAGTATGGTACTCTGCAAAACAGCTTTTGGACCTGAAACTCCATGTTTGGTATCCCAACAATAAAATCAATTATTGGAGATGACTGAACAAAACATACCCCAAAAACATCTTATAAAAAAATAATGACCAATTTTAGTGGTCTTCCTTTATTATCCATATATTTTTGTTTTTTGCAAGTGGGAGGGCATGCACCTGTTCTGTGACTATTTGTGTGCCCTCCCTGCTAAAGCATAGCAAAAAAGTTATATCCTTTTTCTCTTTGTTTTTACTTCTTTGGTGCCAGTGTAGGTCACTACATGGCATAATGACCACTCAAAAATGCTCATGCTTCTTTTTAATTTTAGTGCAGTGAAGCAAATCGGTGTTATAAGAACCAAGCTTTTCTTTCAAAAGTTCCGACGGCCAAAGCAAAAGGGCAAAAGCTGTACATAGCATATATAGGCAAAAATCCCGGCTGGGGCAAATGGGAAGGGGGGGGGGGTATATACCCAACATGTTGGAGATGCTCCTATTGACTTTCATATTTTCACACAGTAACTTTTCTCTCAAGAGCCCTTTATCCCCCCCCCCCCCCCCCTCTACTTTTCCACACAAATTCCTGCTACTGGTACATAGTACACCTTTGGTGGGTCTTTATGAAATCTGTTTGCTTAGTATTAGTATCTGAAGTAAACTTCAGATGAGTTTAAAAACAGTTGAAATGTAACACATTCTTATATGTGTAGTAAATTTACTAACAAGTTCTATTATTTTCTTTAAAACAGAGTCCAGGATGACCAAAACTAAAAAGGTAATCCTTTTTCATATAATGTATGTTGGATTGTGAAACTTTGTTGAAATGTCTTAGTGATAACTGATCGTGTTTAAAAACCTACAGAACACATTTTACAAATGTATCTTCAAGCAGAAAGCATTTTTTTTTTCAGTAAAATCCTCAAATAAAATAGAATCGATAATGATGACCCTTTTCTTTTAGTAAAGGCAACAGTTAATACTGTTTTGTGGAAAATAGACAATTCACAGAAATCATAGTACAATACAGAAACACAGAATCTGAGAAGATGAGGAAATTCCACATGAAAAAACTTAGAAAGGTTTAATATAGTAACTTCCATAATTTCTCATCATTTTCTAATGAATATTATGTCATTTAAGTCAACTCAAAATCCAAGACTGTAAATCCACAAAAATCTGAACACTTGGGAAGTTCGTTATAGGTTACAATAACTAGCAACACATATTACTGCTATTACATTACAGAATCACAATTTCACAAAAGGGAAATTGGCCTTTGAGAAATAGAAATGACAAACAGAAATAGACTTGCAAAATCTGTGCAAAGTTAGAAAATGGATTATAAAAGAGGATGATGTGTTTTTAACAAAGGAAATTCTGGTCTTTTAGTAAGACTCTTTTTATTGAGCCCTGCATAAATACCAAAAATGATAACATGTCTGATCCTTTATCTTCTTTCAGTAAAGCTTTATCAGTTATTATAAATCATATTCACAAATATATACTAAGTTGTATGCTTATTTCATTCATATTTTGCAATCTGTAGATAAGTCTGGTTTGAAAATAGCTGATCATTGTTTTCTTTGTAGTCTCAGTTATGAATTTTGTCTCATGTTGTAAAATTGTTTTCTGAATTAATGAATATAAACCAATCTATTATTGGAAAACCTTGAAGTCAATAGCACATCACAGAATGACTGGTTAAAACCTTGTGTTAATCAGATGGAAGTAGAAGTTGGTTACTTCTTTAACAGCAAATCTCAGCATAATATCGTTACATCTCTGCTTAAGGAAAACATGAATTTTTAAGATGTGTCAACATTTTACAGCAATTTTTGGAGAGGTACCCGCTGTGGAGTGATTCCAAGAGGCGGAAATATAACCGTGTGATATTCTTGAAGTATGGGAGTCAGTTTCTAAAAACACTTCAGGTAAGCAAATCAAGTAGAGCCTATGGTGCCTTGTTGATTTCAGCCTTTGGCATTAAGAACCTTTTAAGGAAAGGAATGTTACATGACAGATCATCGTGATGAGGTCTGAATTATAGGTGTCCACTGAACACCCTAACCAGGATCAAAGTGAGACCAGTGGAAGCTGAAATTGCTTTTGGTGATCTTGAACCAGTTTGGCTGTTTCTGGTGGTCACATGCAAGAGTTTCATCAGCTTGGGTCACTTGGCTTACCCTGAACCAAAACCACTTTGGCCACAGGTGGTCTGATTATTAAGCTTTATAAGTTCTTGGGTGGTCTTAATTATATCCAGACCACATTGTTGGTCTGGACATAACCAAAATCTTACACACCCTTAGTCTGAATGTTAAGAGGTTTCATCATATTTCAGTCATATGATGTTGATAGGTCTTGAAGGCCCATCAGGAGGGCAGAACTCATTCAGGGGTTGCAATTGCTTGGTTTTGGGCCTTTGTCCATTGGGGGACTTTCAAAATGGTAGTTCAGTAATGTTGACGCCTGCTGTTGAAGGAAACAGTGGAAGCAAGGGTGAAATTACAATTGGTTGAACCATAGGGGTACTGACTTTTACCAGTGGACAGTTACCAATTACAACAATATACATATTTCATATTTTGTCTGGAGATGGATGATAATAAGGTTTATTACGTAGCCTCTCAGGCTACGTGTACGGAATTGTATTTCCATCATTTGGGAAGGCGAACTACACCCAAGTAGACATTTATTTACATTGCGCAAAAGAAAGTAAACCTTATCCTACGGAAACTCTATGAAGCGGATGAATTCTGGGCGGAAGAACATTGTATTTTGTCTCGTCGCCATTGATGATTTTTCACCAAGATTACGCAGCGTCTAAATGTTCAGGTGCAAACAGAATAAAACTCGCAAATATTTTGGAAATTTACAGCAACAGAGCAAATAAATCTGAAAATTTCTGCAAAGTTTTTCCACTGATCATATATTTTACAAAAATTATCACAATTAGATGTTGAACATGGCTTGTTGGGAGAAGAGACTCGTGATTTGGGCCAGGCATGCACTGGCCAACTGAATTATAAAAATGTCGTCGTAAGATGTAGTGGCTTTTCCTTGTATTTTTATAGGTCCATCTTTATAGCACGTACTGTGTAACGCACCATTGACATGTATAATTCACTAGACACATCAGACAAATGCACGTTTGTTCATGACTTGCTTAGACCGGTACGCACGGATCTACTTTCGAGATGAGTTGTTCGTTTTGAATTTTGGTTGACCATAATCCTTCATTTTCAAATCTCAAAGTTTTTTCGTATTATTGTTGCCCCTCGACTTAAACTGAAAGATTTTAATGCTCAAATGACTTCTTGCAACGTACGAACGGTGGGAATCTATAAGAACAAATTACGATATCAAAATAATGCATATAGACGGGACTGATATATATAAAAAAAAAATATTCGATTTGCAGCTCCGCGCATGCGGGATAGCCTGAATATTTTTACATTGACCCAATCTCAAGTGGGAATTTTAAATCATGACCAATCGTTAAGAAGTGATTCTCTATCACTTCCGAATAAAGACGAAATTTTTTTCAGTGCTTTGAGAAAGGTATTACCAGCTATCAGTGTCACTGGACAGCTGGAGTTGCGGAAGGCGAGTCGAGTAGCGTTAATTCCAGCAGGAGCAGGCCGGAACCGGCCGGGAAGCTGGCAGCGGAAAGCCTGTTTGATTTAGCAACAAGGTATTTAGACGCGGGCAATTTTCGTCGGGAAACTTGAAGTTTACTAGGCTATATGCTTAATTTTGAGATAATAAATTGGCATGCAGACGTTTACTAAATTGCCTAAAGTTACGACTTTGAGATTTGGAGGGAACATTGGGGACCTTCCTGCCGCCGTCAACGTAAAATGAATGAATTCACTCCATCGTTAAAACAACACAGCGGTATGTGTAAGTAGGCCTACTGTGTACTGGCACTTAGATCATTAGGATATGTACGGTAGCGGCTCAGTACAGCAAGGGTGAGGAACCTCCGGCATGTGGGTTGGTTTAGCCTCCGGCCCGCGAGACCACTAATTCATCTGGCTCGCGAAGGAACTGATAAAAGTAAATTCAATTCACTTAAATAATAATATCTTTATTAATAATCTTTTAGTCCTCGGTACCCACTGTTTTATCATGCTTAGCTACCTGCACTTTCAGGACATTTTACGTAAAATAACTCCATAAGTTAATGAACTCTACTGTCATGAGCTTGCTTATAAAAATTAAAATGTCTCTGGCGGTTAATTAATATGCCATATGTTCCATCTCCTTTCTCCCGATTGAAAAACAACTCCCACACCTCTCTCTCTTGGAGAGGCTACATCGGATTTGCCATGCAAATTCAAATTTCTAGTTTTTAGATGAGGCATGGTTCACCTGGGATAACCAGAGGTTACTAAATTATATTTCAAATTTCTTTTTTAAACTTTATGTAGGACCATGTGGCATCACAGTTAATGGTGACCTTATGAGACATCAATGCTTGGAGAGTCAGCAGCTATTTTTACCTGGAAGGTGTCTCCCTGGTTTACTTAAATTTCGGTGGAAGCAGGGGTCACTTGTAGTTGACCAAGAGTTAAAGGAACCTGGTCCCTGTTTGTTTTCAAGCTTCCAGGGAACAGTCTGAGAGGGTGAAGCATCATGGGAGGGGGGGGGGGGGGAGGAGGTTGTAGTGGTTGTTATCTTTGTGGAAGTTCATAGCTATTAAAAAATGACATCTATAAAATGTAGGGCATAATAAGAGTCAGAATTGTTCTAGAATGGCCCGCCCCCCCTGTGTGGGCCACTCCAACTTTTATTGAAGTTAAGTACTTTGAACCATGATAGTTGCAAATGAACCTCAAAAAGTCCTGAATTCTTTTGACACTATAACCATATTGTCATGCATTTGTAATTTTTTAACTTCATTTCCCTGTGATGATAAAACTATACCCATCTACCTGTGGGACAGATACTATCATTCTAATTTTGTTCTGGGTTCTTTCAGAATGCTTTATTTTTACTTGCTCTCTTATGTGTTGCTCAGTGACAAATGAGATATTTATTGGCAAACAGGCACTTCGCTTCTCAAAGTAAACAAAAATAAATTTAAAAGAAGTGAATGCAATAGTAATTTTATCATTGTAGAAATTACATACTGGGAGTTGCTACTCCCATCATAGTGGACGGGCTGCTTGAGTATTAACTGGGAGTTATGACTCAGAACAAAGTGTCAAGCAACTGGACCGATGCTAAAGGTTACCAATCCTTTTTGTGTATATTTCATGCATATTTTGTCCCCCTCGTTAGCATCCTGTTGAAAGCTTGTGTTTGGCATAGTGATGGAAGTGATACTGAAAAACAGCTAGAGATTTGTCACTGCACTAAATGTGGGCATTACCTTTTCATCAGTGCAGCAAAAAGAATTTTACCTGTGCCAGACGGAAATCTATGCATATATGAATAAAACCAGTACCTTCTACTTTGTACATTCATTAATATTTGATGATTTAGATTTCAGCCAGGAATGCCCAGGGGTCAGCCAGTTCGACCAATCTTCCCCACCCTACTGAGGATGTAGTCAGTAGCAACGGGGACAGGGCTTCATCAGGAGAATCAGATCCACCAGTTACAGATGTGGAGGTTCTTGCTCCTGTGAGCAAACTGCCAGATGAGATCTTTTCAGTAAGATCAAGTAATGTGGAAGCAAAAATAGGAACAGACAACCAGTATGGGAAATTAGAATTAGGGTCACCAGGAAAGAATGGCAGCAGAGCTGCAAAGTTAAGCCAGGGCATTGAGACTGTGATCTTAAAGGGATCATGTACCACCTCCAGTGATTCATCAGTTGGTCGTTTGATGAGAGAGAGCAAGCTAACCACAGAAGATGGAGTGGAGTCAAAGGTGACTAATCGTAGGAAGAAAAAGGCACCAAAGAGGTTTGTAAAGAGACAGAGGATGTATGAAGGAGATGGTGACACTTCTGAGGAGTCAAATGCTGATGTGAGGAACAAATTTTTGAAGATTTCATTGGATGAAGAAATGGATGCTGGGAAGGAGGGGTCAGATTGGAACACAAATGGGGATCATGAAGAGACAACCAGTGTTGTGCTTCATCACCCAGAGGAGGTCGTGGAGAAAGAAATGGAAAGGGATACACCCACTGTGGAGGAAGGAGGAAACCAGATGGAAGAAGAAGCTGTTGACACCAGTTTGATTATTGATGCTCCTGAGAGTGAAATGAACCATCCTCACCCAAGTTTGCTATCAAGAAGCAATAAGAAAGAAAGTGACGAAAATGTGGACTACAGCAGTGAAGGAAGAAATACTCCAAAGAATAATGGGGGCAGTATTCCAAAAAGGAAGACAGCTAGGAAGAAACCTGGACTTTCTAGTTTACGATCAGATGCAAAGATGCGCACACACTCCGAAAATTATTCCATTGGAGTGACAACGGCATTACCTTCTTCAGTGCCAGTGATTGACATAGATGACACAGAAGACAACAGTGTGAAGGACGCTACTTCTCACACTAAGTCGGAGAGTGAGGATCTGGAAGTGCTGAAGGAGAAGGTCTTAACTGGGGAAAGTCCTAAGCTGAAAGTGATTTGCTCCCAGGTAATGCCATCCACTTTTGGGGGAAACGAAAAGGATGGCACAAGGAAGAAAGAGGTGGCAGCTTTATTCCATCGTGTTCAGGGTGATATTTTGTTTGATAATGGAATTGCAGAATACTCCAAAAAGGAGAAAGGTACCATGAGTGAATCAGTAAAAGCTGGTGATACACCTATGGATGGTGTTAATATCTCAGAAGAAGCCTCTGACTTTCCAGCACAAGGTGTGCATCCTGAAGATGCTCCTCAGTCGGGGACTGGTGAGTTTTTGGCAGTTCCAAAAAATATGGAAGTTGAGCTTTATAGTGACACTGTGACAACGGGGATAGTGAAGACACCAGAGATGGTGCCTCCCCTTAATAGGATGGATGGTGTGGAAATGCATGGTGATGATGCTCAGCAATTGCTTATTCCAGTGCAGGAAAAGGGAACTTCCTTGGCAGCAATCACTCCATCTCAGTTCACAGAGATAGCACCTGTGACTGCTCCAGAGGAATCACCACCAGTAGAATCCCCAAAATTTACTAAGGTGAGTTGTCACTTTTTTTTGTAAAAGGAGATACCAATTTTGTATTCTGTTAGGAATTTACCAATGCTGGGCAGCACCATACCCCTACCTGACACTAGAAAAGTTCCATCTGACACTTAAAATCCTGAATTTTTCCTGGCATCTTCCTTTCTTTATATGGCACAGCAAGCCTCAAATGTATTGCTCCCCCCCCCCCCCCCCCCCCCCCCTGGGCAAAAAACTGTTGATCTTGTATTTCCTTTACCAGGAGATTTTTCCTATGCATCTCCATCCATCTGGAATAATTCCAAGATATATTTAGGCCTCCTCTTTAAGAATATGTTAGATGTGCTTCACTGTTTTGAAAGCTGTTTACTCCCTACATAACTTATGGTTATTCTTCTGTAGGGTTGCAACTGTGTAGAGATTGATCGAAAAATAATTGCAGGGGTGAATTAGTAATGCTTTGTGAAAAGCCACTTGCAATTAGAAACAAAATAAGTTTTGTCTCTTGCTGTTCCTTCTTTTTTTTTTGATTCCTTGCCGAAGGCAGGCAAGGAATCTATGCGATGGTGATGGCGTGTGTGTGTGTATGTGTGTGTGTGCGTATGTATGTGTGTGTGTGACACTGCTTGTAAACACTCTATCTCAAGTGCGGTAACCCTGGGTAATCTCATACTTGGCATGTAGATTGCCCATATGGAGTAGATGAACCCTATTGTTTTTGGTGCAGGTCAAAGGTCATTTGGCGTCACCAGAGGCAATTTAGTGAATTTCTTTTAGCAGCTGTAACTCGGTGTCCGTTGTTCCAATTGGGTCATAACTTCAGGATAAGATAGACTGGTAAGAGGTGGAAATATTGTAATATGATCCGCATTAATCTGAAAGGGTCAAAAGGTCAGAAAGTGATGTTTTGTTGATATCTCGCCAATGAAACATTTTAGGGGGATGGTGTAATGGAAAGTTGTGTTCGTCTATGTGAAATACATGTGATGACCTACTTTGACCTCAGTTGACCTCATTTGACCTTTTGACCTTTGTGGCTTTTTTGTGACCCCTGGATTCATCTTGTTGAGACAAACCAAAAAGGCAGTTATAGTACCCTCCTACAATGTTCCTAACTCTAGTTATTGACATTTAAGTGAAATGTTAGGAGTGTATGTGTTATATGCATTGGAATGCGAGGTATGCAGTGCGATAACTCAATAACCAAGTGACATAGGGGGATGGCATAATGGAAAGTTGTGTTTGTCTATGTGAAATGCGCCTGATGACCTACTTTGACCTCAGTTGACCTCATTTGACTTTGTGCTTTTTTGTGGAGCCTGGGTTTGTCTTGTTGAGATGAACCAAAAAGGCAATTAAACTACCCTACCATGGTGCTCCTAACTCAAGTTACAGACATTTTAGTGAAATGTTGTGATTGTGTGTGCATAATGCACTGGAATGTGAGGTGTGGTGTGATAACTCAGTAACCAAGTGCCATAGGAGGATGGCATAATGGAAAGTTGTGTTCATCTATGTGAAATGCATGTGATGACCTACTTTGACCTCAGTTGACCTCATTTGACCTTTTGACCTTTGTGGCTTTTTTGTGACCCCTGGATTCGTCTTGTTGAGACAAACCAAAAAGGCAATTATAGTACCCTCCTACAATGTTCCTAACTCTAGTTATTGACATTTAAGTGAAATGTTAGGAGTGTATGTGTTATATGCATTGGAATGCAAGGTATGCAGTGTGATAACTCAATAACCAAGTGCCATAGGAGGATGGCATAATGGAAAGTTGTGTTTGTCTATGTGAAATGCACGTGATGACCTACTTTGACCTCAGTTGACCTCATTTGACCTTTGTGCTTTTTTGTGGAGCCTGGGTTTGTCTTGTTGAGATGAACCAAAAAGGCAATTAAACTACCCTACCATGATGCTCCTAACTCAAGTTACAGACATTTTAGTGAAAGGTTGTGATTGTGTGTGCATAATGCATTGGAATGTGAGGTGTGGTGTGATAACTAATAACCAAGTGATAAAGGAGGATGGCATAATGGAAAGTTGTGTTCGTCTATGTGAAGCACACGTGATGACCTACTTTGACCTCATTTGATCTTTTGACTTCTGTGGCTTTTTTGTGATGCCTGGGTTTGTCTTGTTTAGACAAACCAAAAAGGCAACGATGCTACTCTTCTATAATGCTCCCAACTCAAGTTATTGACATTTTAGTGGAAGCTAGGTCATGACTGTGTGTGCATGTTACTCATTGGAATGCGATGTATGACAGGGGTCGAAATAAGCCTTCAACCTTTGTGGGCCTGCCGGGCCCCTAGCCTATGGAATCTAGGGGCCAAATGAGAAATCAAGGGGCCCAAAACTTACAAATAAAAAAGGACTGATAAAGTGTATGGGTGCTTTTTACGTGCTTGAAAATGTTTGGTATTGGTATAATTAAGTTGAGGCTGAAACTAGCCTGAAACCAATCTGTCCACACCCTCTTAGACCATGTTGCATGTAGGCTAGTATACATTTTCAAAATTTTCTCGTAACTCCGGAAGATATTACAGACCTGCCAACCGTTCCGATTTAATCGGAACCGTTCCGATTTTTGAGTCCGTACATAGCAAAAAATCGGAACGTTCCGATTTCTAGCACCCACCCCAAAATAGTACAAGAAATATCCTTGCAACATAATTATTTAAAACGCATGTCACGCACCTCAATAATGATTCGTGGAAAGAACTTGTATGGGCTTTACGTGTACATGTATGTAAACACTATGACCAAGACTTCAGCATTATGTATGCGACATCCGGCGTGCGCGCTAAAATGTCTCAGGATATGTGCACACTGACAGTACATATCCGTAACGATCGTTGTAGTTAATGCTTTACAAAGCACCACAGCTGCGCCTACGGACCGACCGCGAAGTCCGTGTGGCACCTGCGGTGGTACGTATGTATACGGTATATACGCAATACATAGTGCATGTTTGTTTGATAACCAGTGGGACTAATCGCAATGCTGTTGTTTGAGATTAAGAAGGATGAAAAAGAATATTTGAAGATTGAACAAAGTACTTATGACAGTGTTCAATTTTGAACGAAAGACCAGCAACGAAGTTTTTGAGTATTAAACTTTGGGACAGTAGGTTGCGAGCCTGCAGGTGTTTTTAGGTACCGTAGTTCGCCGTATCATACTATAACGGTAACGTAGCGAAAGTGCGGCATAGCCAAACAGCACATGTGTGCAGTCTAGCCTAGGCTTAGGCTAGGCCTGAACTTAACGGTTACGTTGAGGTCTAACTTTTAAACTACGAAAGTCGCGGAGATTATGACATAGGTGGGAATTTTTTATATGATTTTTTTTTCTGAATACATTGCATAAACCCCGCCAAGAATCGTTCACATAGGCCAAGGCCTAAACGAAGTTTGTGTTAGGCTAAGTGTGTAACATGACTAACATTACCATGCAGCCTAGCCTGCCCAGCCTAACAGTAACAAGTAACATGAGCTGAAAGTTTTATTTTGTGCACTTATAATGCAAAAAGGGATGTAGTCAACACTGCCGGGAACTAGATCAAAGTTCAATTTGCTTACATTATAGACTAACAAACCTTAGACTTATCACTGTGATGGGGTGTGTTGATTTTTGCATTTTTGTTCAGGCTACAATTCCAGCAGTCATAGGCCTAGGCCAACCAATCATACAAATTTTTAAATACAGCCTAAAAAATTTGTAATTTTTGCCTGTTTAAAAATTTTGATACATAGTCCTTAAATATGCCACAGATTTGACTCTAAGAGTATCTAAACTTCAAAAAATTTCCAAAGGGGAGGGGGACACCCCCTCCCCTCAGACCCCACCCCCAGGCCGGCGGATTCTCCAAAATTGCGCCGCTGTGTTCCTATTTCCAGTTTTCAAATGTTGGCAGGTCTGATATTACCCGGTAAAATGAAGGGCACTGTTCAATTCCCACTTACCGTCTTCGTCAGTTGATCTTGTGAGGCTCCGCCTACATTACTTGTGACTGACATTGGTGTATGTCTGCGTGAGTGATGTGATAAAGCAGACTCTATTAATGATGTGAACTGATTTCAGAAATAATGTGTGTTTTGCAGGTTTTTAGTGACTGTTAGCATAGGAATGCACAGGCTGTGCGAGATATAAGATCGTTGAGTTGTGGATGGAGAGGTTCATGTGCAGACTGTACAATTAGACTTGAAATATTTAGGAGCCAACCGGGCCCCTTTCCCTGTAGATGTTACGGGCCCAAGCGAATTTCTAGGAGCATCAGGCCCACGGGCCCCCTTTATTTCGAGCCCTGTATGAGGGTGCGATTTCTAGAACTGAGTAATCAATTTTTTATTTGAGTCACAAAAGGTTGACCTTATTAACATGATGATATCTTAAGTATGATAACTGTGAGGGATCTCATGCTTGTCATGTAGGTGATTCATGTTTGTAACAATCTATTATATGGCAAGGAATCACTAAGCCTTTTGGCTTTCTGGTTATCCATTTCAACATCGGTGAGTGTCCCTCATTTCTGTCCAAGTAACATTCTCATGGACCTTTAATGTGACCAGTGAGAAAGTTTTGTGGTCATTTTTGGTTTCGATGATAAGAGAAACCTGTGCATTCATGATGGCGTGTGTATGTATGTATGTATGGCGTGTGTGTATGTTTGTGACGCTTAGCTCATTAACACGATATCTCAAGAAGGGAAACTCCGACAGTTCTCAAACTTGGTACATAGATGCCCCATGCTGAGAGGAAAAACCCCATTGTTGTTGGTGGAGGTCAAAGGTCATCTGGGATCACTAGAGGTCAAACTCTGAAAATTTTGTTAACACGATATCTTGAGATAAGAAGCTTGGATAAATTTCATACTTAGGTTGTAGGTGCATTATAGTAAGAGAAAGAACCCTACTATTTTTGGTGGAGGTCAAAGGCACCAGGGGTCAAAACCTTGAAAACCTTGTTAACACGATATCTCAAGGTAGGAAGCTTGGATAAATTTCGTACTTAGTTTGTAGATGCATTATAGTAAGAGGAAGAACCCTGTAGTTTTTGATGGAGGTCAAAGGTCATCTGGGGTCACAGGGCTCAAGAAGCAAGAATTCCCAAGATCTTTATCTGGGGTCACCAGAGGTCAAAATGCAAAATTTCCCAAGAACTCCCAAGATCAAATATGAACATAAAACTGTATTTTTCCAACATGTAAAGATAGCACTTGACCAGTGAGTGACTGAAAGATATGGGACACAATGGCATTATTTGGAATAGACCATAGATCATTGAAACCTCAATGCATTTTTGCGTTCTGGTTATTCTAATGCATCTCCCGCATCTCATGCTGTATTGAACCAGTTAAAAATGTTAGATTTCCGACCCCACAAAATTGGACTTTCGTGAGGTAGGATTATATTTCACTTTCTAACGCCCGAGGCTATCTCCATAGCTGAGCCAATTAATTATCTCTTTCCAACAAGCTGTATCACATGTCATGATCTGGACAATCACAACCTCCAGCCTTGAGCCAATTGGTGTAATAGAGAAGGGGAAACAGGTTTTTACTAGTTTTAATGAGACCAATACCTCATGTGTTTTCATCAGTTATGCCCGTCAGAATACACAGTGTACTGGCAATAACCGCAAGTTTTCTATTAGTGCTCACAAAATTTTTCAAGTAAACATTTAATGGTTTTCTTAGTTGTTACATTTTTGCAGCCTTATATACAGTAGCAGAGATAGGGCCAATGATTTTCCGCTTCACATATCATAAAATTCCGTTTTAACTTTCCAAAATCCGTAAAATTCCGTTTCAAGCATAACCCATTTCCGTGATTTTCTGATTTTGGAGTAATTATGTTGAAAACAAGTCCTAAACTTGTCTGGTTACGATCCTAAAGGCAGCAAACACTTGTAACACACGAGTGACCTAGCCTAACACACTATAGCATAGGCAAACTGGAGCCTATACCGGCAAAATTTTGCCGATTTTCGTAGATGTCCTTCTTGTTTTCTGATCGTAACTTCAAGGTGTTTTGATGATTTTAAGGTAAATTTGCCACCATTTTAGGCGGTAAAATGTCTGTGTATGTCTTTGGTATATGCAGACATTCATTTGGCATAGTTTTGAAGAAAAGTAACTCACTTTTTTTGTCAAAACTTTACATGTATTTTGAGCCTGATAATTTTTGCTAAATTCCGTAAAATTCCGTGCAGAAAAGTAAATTCCGTTTTTTTTCGCGTTTTTCCGCGATCGCGGAAAATCATTGGCCCTACAGAGATATGTGTGAAAAAGTGAAGAAGGGGAGGAGGGGGGGGGGCGTTGTAGTAGAATTTACTGTGTGAAAGAATGAAAGGCTATTGAAGCACCTCCTAAAGGGGAGGGGGGGGGAGGGTATATCCCCACAAAATTTCTGTGTATGCTTATACAATATTTTAGTTAAGTGTTTTGATGAATGGCAGTATTTTCTTTTACATTTGAAGGCACGAAGGACCACAATTTGGGAAGGAAGTCTTCGCCAAAGGCCTTCCAAAGTTCAGCCTTACCAATCACCCGCTTCTTTACATGCTGTAAAGAAGAATCAGCCAAAAGAGGTAGTATATGCAACCCCATGCCCACAGTGTCAGTGTGATCATTGTAATGTCAAAAATTGGTTCTGATGAATTCATCATTAATATGAATTTATTGTAGATGCATTACAAAAAGTGACTAATATCTGAAAAAAGGCAATAATTATGCAGTCTTATTACATAATCTTTTACAGGATTCAAAGGTTGTGACTGCTCAGAAACAGACTGTCATTTCAGCAAAACAAGGACCACCAGACCGCAAGAATTACAGGAAGGTTGCCATTGTGAGTAACATTGCCAACTCTTTCAAATTTGTACATGTATGGTCATTTAGATCTGGTAATTGTTTTTGCTTGGCCAGAGTCAGACCCATCACAGGGCACTGTCATGAAGCTCACATTTTTTTTTTTTGCCCAGAAGCTCTTTCAGGAGTGTTACAACCTGTGCTATGTATGGAAAATTATGGGTAGAAAAATGCAAAACGATCCAGCAATTGATAATTACATTACATACTTGAGCAGGGCAGTGTGCTCAGCAGAAATACCTTGAGAAAATACCGCTGGCTGACTTTTACTTGCCTCTGGGCTCCTATTGTCTGAGTATGCAGTTCATAAATGCTTGGTTATTAGATTTAGTAGTCCAAAGGGATGTAGTTCAGTTATCAAGGGGCAATGATATGCACCCTATTTCACTCTGAAGAAAAATATACAAAGAGGTTCTTCAGTTGTCATGGATATTGTTATTATGTTATGAAAGTAAGAGAGACATTGAACAAAATTGATAATATAATTGTGCAATAGGTCACAAAACTTTCTCAAATAATTTCAGTGCATGTTCACATGTTTAGAGCTGTTTTGTGATTTTTAGTTTTCATGATAAAATTGTTATTAACCTCAAAGGGGTGCACCTGCACATGAGGAAAACTAGCCAGATGCTGTCCATGTAGCACCTTCATGGTCAGTTAAATTAAGTGTGAATAATGGGCACATGTCTCACTGACCACACTGCTCATTAACTGACCACACTTAAAGGAAGGGTTTAAGCAAAAAATTAATTTTCATATGTGAAACAGGAACTAAATCTACGCAATTTGGTGAAATTTTCATTCAGATCGGACATGCAGTACTTGAGATATCAGCAAATGAAGTTAATACATTTGTAAACCAAAGTGAGCTTGAGGCAAGCAGGGGTTATATCACTTCCTCACATTGATGAGAAATGCTTTGTTTCCTTTGTTTTTTCAGTCTGTTTTGCTGACCTTGAAGTTAATAGGGATTGGACCTCCCCATGTGGAATGTGAAGTTTGTTAGATTCCCATGCCTCTCATGCAATCACATACTGATAAACGTGGGATTGTGGTGGAGAAAATTGGTTGTTAAGTTTAAAAAAACAAAAGACTGGCCATTAATATGAGGGTATGATGTCATATGTGCTTCCTTCAAGTTCACTTTGTGTTGAAAATGTGACAACTTTAACTGCTAATATCTTGAGAACCACACCTTGTATTTCAATGCAAATTACACCAGTACGCTTAAAATAAGTACCCCTATAACATATCAAAACTTGACTTGAGCTTAGGCTCTTCTTGTAAAGAACAGGAGTACAATTTCACACTGCTTTTATCAACACACATACAGCACAAAATTAATTCAAAACCTTGAAAACCTTCCCAAGGGAAATGAGACATGGCAGACATTTCACTAGAGTAGGTGTTCCTTAGACATGTTTCACACTCTGAAAGTCAAGGTATAATGAATGAACAAGGTGAGCCTTGAATCAAATTTAGTACATTTTCCACTCTATAATACTTCATCATTTAGATAAGATTTAACGACACACCGACACAAATGTGTTATATAGTGTCAACTAGATAAAAAGGTAAAATTTAAATACGGTTTCAAATACGGTTCAAGTTTAAGTACAGTTTTAAATACAGTCCAAACATGGTGCAAGTCCTTACCTTTAGTTGCCTCTTACGACAGGCGGGAAATTCTTCATCCCCCAGCCCACAGGGGGCACTCCTTGTGCCATTTACAGGATCGTCCAGCTTTTCATCAGTTTCAAAGACCCATGTATGCTTTTTTCAGATTGTTATAATTAAGTAGAATTGTCGATTGTTCCAAAAAGTCATTTTTCAAACTTTACGAAGTATGCTTCAAGAGGGGAGAGGAATCCAAAGATGGAAAAGTTCCTGTGCTCATGTTAAAATGATTAAGGGAATAGATGATTCATAAAGAAACTTCTGTTTTTTGTCATTAATCTTCAGCCACCCCCAATGACATCCATCAACAGTCCCCCAGAGAATGCTGAGCCAGATCAGGAGAAGACCACTCCATCCAAGATAGAAGAGAGATTTAAGAAGAAGGTACATACTTCAGTTTTGTGTTTTAAGAGGGAAAATGCTGTCATCCTTAAGTTTCACAACCCTTTCAAAGTCTTACTTGTCCTTTGGATCTAAAGCAAAACCACACACATAAAGCAAGGACCAAATACAATTTCGCAGATGTGCTTTATGTAGCAAAAGGGTTTATGAAATTAACCGAATTTATGTAAGGTGACTGACTGATTGCTTTATCTATGCAGTGCATTATGTTATAGACCCAAGAGCCAGGGGGACTGTGTTCCTGGGCAAAGACGGCTCAGCCTTCCTAGAAATCCTAGAAATAAATACCCCGTACACTTTGGATGTGTGGTATTTGTGTTGTAAACATCAGGCAAGACACTCATGAAGGAGACAGGTTTTGTTTCACTGGTGTATCAAAGTTAACTTGGGGTGACTAATAATGTCTTTTAAATAGTATAAATTACTCATCTGTATATTATTAACCTTTAATATGGAAAGACCTATTTGTTACTTTGACAGGCAACATATGTTGGCCCAGACAGTAAAAATCTCCCTTCTAAGTTTACTATACCCCCTCCTTCAATTTAACAAAAAGCAGCTGTCTAGTGCATCTCCAGAACAAAGCTCCAGTGGCCTGTGCTAAGTTCATATTGCTCAAAGCCATATCCAATTGACCAATTTGAGCACTTGATGATGCTCTTGTTTGAATTTATCTCAACCATAGTGTAGTCTCCCATTGTATTTAGAGATAGGAGGATTTTCCTAAATTTGTTTGGTGTGATGCAACAGCCCCTTTAAGTTGTGTTTCTCTGATCTTTGCAGATTCTTCTGCATTGCTGGGAGTACTGATCTTGTATTGCAAAGAAATGGCATGTGTAAATTTATATGTCAAATTTGTGTATCGTTCAAAATAATTTCAATTTATAATCAAAAAGTTTAATTCGTATATGCATTACAGGGATATACTGGATATGATATAGGTTTGTATCGTTGTAATACTTTATAGCAGACATTGCAATGTTTATCAGTATTGAAGGGATTGTGGGTATCAGAGTGATGCTCGTGGTCAAGAAGTTTTAGGAGCACCTACTGCTAGAGCCCACAAGGACATTTTAGCCAAGCTCACCTTAGAAAAAGTCCTTTTCCAAGGGTGAATCTAAGTGTCCTGTTAACCCCTTTTGTAAAAATGTTGGCTGTGTTGACAACTAGGGCTGCTTCAATAATCGCGCTATTGTGATTTCGCCAATATACTTTTGCCATGACGATCTCGACTTAAGTTTTTTCACATCGTGATATCACAACAGAATCAAAGAAATGAGTAAACCTCTGTGAACTCTGTCATTTCTCTAATTTCTGCTTCAGTCATTAAGATAAAATGATAATATCAAATTAAAGAAGACACTATACTAACCCCAAAATATGATAAAATCCTAACATCTCTTTAAAATGACCATAATGCCGGCTGTCAGTGCAACAGCCTAATCGACTTGAACTTGTGCATAAGCAACATTACGCATGTGCATGATCTATCTCCACACACATAAATATACACTAGGGCCTGTGGTAGTATAAACACACACTCTTGATATTAAGAACCCGTTTAGTTATGGCTGCATATGGTGAGTTTACGTCGGCAATCATTGCAATTTTGAAATGTGAATCTACAGTACGTTTCATTGCAAAACAATGTCAGTGTGACCCGTAAATTTTATTATACGATGAGGTAAGAAGATTTTTCTGGTTCGTTTGGGAACGTAAATACTGTAACTTTTTTGATATGGATATGATTGTTAGCATGGTCATTGTTACGGCAAATGTATAGCCTAAATAGTATAGCCTACATTTAGGCTTGAGTGTTCTAGGTACGCGATATCGTGAGATCTTCGTGGAAACCTTGGCGATATCGATAAATGCAAAAAGATTATCGTGGCAGCTCTATTGACAACAGACTGTTAAAAGGGATGTACATTGTCATTGTTAAGAGATGTAAAATAGTCATGAATAATCTCTGAATCCCACTGGATATAACAATACATACCTTTAACTTTTGATCTCAGTTTAACTGTCGAGGAAGTTGTCTGTTAGAGTGTGGACTGAAAGTAGTTAGTCAAAGCTAAAATATTTCTAGCATTATGAAATGAATTTGTGTTAATTGTAATTACTGGATGGCACTAGTGTGGTGTGTGGCATACAGAACTCCATGGACCAATTTTAAAACAAACTTCCATAACAAACTTTGCATTTTTTCATAAATCTCCATTGCTAAACATTCACCTTTTGTCTGATGATTTAATTAAGCCTTTCAATATACCGCTGAGTAATGGATGTGAAGGTCAATACCCCTTTTCTCTACCACATTATGATTTATCTATTTCTCCTTTAAAAGGGAACTGTGTTTAAATAATAGCAAAATGGCAGAGAAGAAAAATAGCTCCTACCATTATACTTAGTCATTCAGTCTTACTGATAAATTCTGGCTCTTCTCAAAAATATTACCCAATACAAGACCTATGGATTTGCATCATTTGAAAGTTTAAAAATTTGGGCTAACAAATTATTCATGAGTTAAAAAGCAGTAAGAAGCACTAAGTTTCTATCTGTAAGAGCCTCATTTCATGAAAGTAAAGTTACCTAGCTACCTTACTTCAAATTGCTTTACATTCTATAAGTCATCGTTTTAAAATTGTGAAAAATTCTGTACCACAAATGCAATAGTTCTCTTTAAAATTTTAACCATAGTGGACCTTTCATCTTCCACAGCTTGAATTTTCCCTTGGTGATCTTGTGTGGGCACGCATGAAGGGATTTCCCTGGTGGCCTGGTATGATTGTCCACCACTATGCCATGAAGAGGCGAGAGCCACCACCTCCAGGATATTTTGTGATTCAGTGGTTCGGTGATATGAAGTTTTCACAGGTGTGATGTTTAGACTGCCACAAATTACTTCAAGCAAGATGATGAATACCTTTACTATTGTGATAGATTCAATGTTCTGTTAGGTTGGCATTTTTGAAAGTTCCCAATTCACTTCATAATGTAAAGCTGTTTGCCAAAGAGAGATTTATAGCCATCTTACACCTTATCACATTTCACAGTACACCCTGCCCTTTGGACTGACAACTTTGTGTTTAACAAAACACCAACATGACTGATGATTGGCAAATTGAAAGTAGGTCTTCTTCCAGTCAGGTGTTGTTAAATGTAGTGTCTAAGAAAATTTTGGTAGTCCATGTAAATAATTTGTAATGGGGCACATATCGTGAGTGACACCACAATTTGTCGCCTTTTATCTGCAACAGTGCAGGAATGCAGAATGTAAGCAAGAAAGGGGGGGGGGGGGATGTGACAGTATCTAAGTATCATGTGTCACATGACATGTGACATGCACCACTGTTGACGTCATGCATTAGTTCCCAGTATGCTGTACAGTAGTTGTATCAAAGTGTGTGTGGTTGCCATGGATTTGATGAAAGTTCTTCTTGAAGCATACCAAAAGAAAGCTATAGATTATAATTGTCACTCTTTGGCAGAGTGGGCTGGTACTCGTTCTTTGGGAGGTGATAGTCTTTGTAGTTGTTTCAGATTTTGTTGGATCCGTTACTAGTGGCAAATAACTGCAATGCATGTTTGTAGACCACTTCTGTGGTCATCCATCTTGGATGAAGATAAACATTGAAATACACCTTGTCTCTCTCTGTCATATCATAGCTAATGAGCAAAGGAAAAAGTGGGGGCTGCATCCCCCTCCCCCCCCCCCAATTTGGGAAGAAAAGTTGCTATATTTTCGGGCAAATTGTATGTTATTTTTGTGCGAACATGCACTTAAATTTCAAGCAGAAATTCTGCAGCCCCCCAGTTTGAAGTACAGTATTCTGTATGCTTTTCTTAAGGAGGGTACTCCTCATTTGATCCACATATAAGATGTGAAAATCTACATGTTTACTGCATTTAGGGATGAAATAAGGTTGTGGCAGTACTGGGTGGAAGGACTTTCATTGATTGTGAGTTTGGGGCAGATTGGTAGTTCTTTTAGTTCTTGGTAATCCCCCACCTCCACCCTCCCCCTCCGTCGGTGCCCACCGTAATTATAGTTCTGTCATGTAGTAAAATGCATGCATTCATTCATTCTTTCTCAGATATGTAGATCTCAAGTTGTTCATCTTATTTGCTAGACTTGTTTATCCCTTGCATACAGAACAAGTGCTCTTGTGGCCTGACACTGCACCAGAGTAAACCTTTCTTTGATAGAGTAAGCAAGGGGATGGGGTAACACTTTGCCTATTCTTTGTGACTGTTAGAATGTACTTTCCTACTACAATGGTAATTTCCATATATTTTGTCTCATTTCCAAACACAGCTGAAGTATGACCAAGTATCCAGCTTTACAAAGCAGTTTAAAGAATACATCAACATGGTCTTTGTGAAAAAGAGAAATTTGTATAAGAAAGCTCTTTTCCAAGCTCTAAAGGTAAGTGACTAATGCTCACAGTTAGCTGTAGACATTCTTCTTTTCCCTGATCAGAGAGTGCACTTTGTCAAATGACTGTGGAGAGGACCAAAGTGATGACAACACTTGCAGATGGCTCTAACAAACTTAACCCTTGTAAACCCAATCTAAATTAAAACAGTAGTGTATAAAACTGATTTTCACATGCAGAATGTAGTGTTCAAAATAAATGTCAGTGGCAAAGAAAATACTGCCTTGTCCAAGTTACTAAATTACCCCCCCCCCCCCCATTCACACTTCTAAAGGTATGGCAGCTTACATCTTTGATGGTGGGGTCTAAGTAAAGTGAACTTGAGTTTGTAAACCTTTTTGATTCCTTGACGTAGTCAGAGGAATCTATGCGATGGTGATGCCGTGTGTGTGTGTGTATGTATGTGTGTATGTGACGCTTTGCTTGTAAACACTCTATCTCAAGAAGGGTAATCTCTAGGGATCTCATACTTGGCATGTAGATACCCCTTACTGAGTAGGTGATCCCTATTGTTTTTGGTGAAGGTCAAAGGTCATTTGGGGTCACCAGAGGTCAAATGGTAAATACCTTGGAAATTGCTTGTAAACATTCTCTCTCAAGATATGTAACTTCAAGGAACCTCATACTTGGCATGTGCATGGCCCATATTAGGAAGATGATCCCTATTGTTTTTGGTAGAGGTCAAAGGTCATTTGGGGTCACTAGCGGTCAAAACGTTCAAAATCGTCCAAGCACAATATCTGTGAATGTAAAACTTGGTTTAACTTGAAACTTGCTGTGTAGCTTGCATTTATTTGGTACATTTTTGTCCTAAAATTTCATAGAGATTAAATGCCATTTGAGGTCAAATTGGCATTTTCTTTAAAGGTCATTCTACGGTAGCTCAGATCAACCATTCAAATCAAATGATGTCATAACGATCTATGTATACTTACTACACGCTCTAAGACTTAAACCATAGCTCATGGACATCCGTATCCAGAAGATCAATAATGATATGCTGCTAAATGATGGTATCTGTAAGCGACTATTACGTTCGAATGTGGTATGTGGTTGCCATTTTACTCAGCCAAAACACACAAATAGTCAATGAGCTGGTGCATAGTTATGGCTTCCCTACGCTTTTGTACGATTTGGGTGTCATAGCTTTCCATTCTGTTGCTGATCACGGTGTGCACCATAGAAATACTTTTATTTCTATGGTGTGCACGAGAATTATTTTTTATGCAGGGCAGATAAGCGACCAAATTTTGGACTATCTGCTCTGCAGAAAAAAAAAATGCTGTGTGCACTTGGCCAAATAGACTCACGCAAATTGTATGGATTATTCTGCCAACGGCGTTACCGTTGCATGGACTCATCGTAGCGAAGGGAGGAGAATGATCTTTTTACAACCTCAGATTCTCATCCAATTGAAGTTTTTTGACACAAACTTATTTTAGCTATATGTCTTATTTTGAAAAATACCGAGAGATTTGTCATCCAAAAGCAGGCCACAGTTCTTGTTGTAAGCAGCACAGCCTAGTGTTACCTACATGTACGTATGTATGGTTAGCCTAACACAGTAACAGTTCAATGTTAAGTTTTTGTACAGAACTGTATTGTTGCAGTGTGTAGACTACTGCCTGCACAATTATTAGCAATGGCAGTTGATAGAACAGTGGACCGGGAATGGTTGAACTCATATAGTATTGTACTATTGACCCTTCGTGGATAAATTTATGGGCCTACAAGTGAAGAATGCTGCATTTTTATGCTGGAAAACTTTTCAAAGAGTTTTATTTTGGAAGACAATTTTCATGCATTAGGCATTAGCCCTAGGCCTACCCTGTCTTAACTTTTTAACTTTAGATAGCCTAAGCCTAGGCTAGCCTATTAAGTTAAACCTTTTTGACCATTGTGTTGACAAATAGAAGAGGAGATAGGCTACAATGCAAATAGCATTTTGTTAATGAAAACTTTTATGTAAGTAATAGGCCTAAGTCATCTTGTAGTTATTTAAAGGTTCAAAGAAATTTTTGGGTTCAAGGCCATTGTAAGAAGCTGGTAAAGTGTTTTCCAAGGCTTGACATTAGGAAGTTCAGCTTCTCTCATAGAGTTGTTAAGGAGTGGAATAGTCTGCCTGATTGGGTAGTTAACTCCACATCAGTGCACTGCTTTAAGGTTAACATTGACAAGTTCTTCCATGACTGTGGTAGAATCTAATTGTAATTGGCCTGTTTGGTGTTGGTTGTTTGTTTTCAGTTAAGGTTTATGGACTTGAGGGCATCATATGGGGCCTTAGCCTTCCTTTGCCCTTGAACCTCTTATGTTAAGTATACCTGGCTAGCCTAGGCCTGTAGCCAGAAAGAGTACTGAAGGAAGAGAGGTATAGCTTCCACAGGAACTTCCAGGGAGGAATATTTCAGAAGGGCGACATACCTGATATACCAAGGTGTATTTAAGGCGATAACTGTTAGTGATTTTTTTCCTTAAATGTTGTTAGGGGCAAAAAAATTCTAAGTGTGGGTCAGCATCCCACTTCCAGGCTCTAAAGTTCTGAAGCTTTACTACTGTCTTATGGCTCACTTGACAAATTTATTCAGCCTGCCGAATGACACTTGCACTCGCCTCCGAAGGCTATTACAACTCCACATTTTGCAATAGCCCATGAGGCTTTTCATGGTTAACTGTTACTACCTGGTGTGTGGTTTGAGCCAACCCTCAGCTAGCAGACTTATGTATGTGTAGAGCCCTGTCCCCCTTGGCTAAGAACTTAATATGGTGGTCAATATGGTATAAGCCTGTTTGATCTGTGCCCATCAACCAGTAGACATTCTGTGCCCAAAATTGTTCAGACAGACAGTCATGTACTATGTAACACTGTCGATTTGAAAACATAGTAATAGACAAGTACATTTCATTGTCAAGGAATCACTAAGCCTTTTGGCTTTCTGGTTAATAAATCCAGGGTATGTTCATGCTGTTAAGCCTTCACTTGTACGGTAAAGCACCAGATTTATGATACTCATAAAGTGGTATGGCTCAGATAGCAAATGACACTTCCAGAAGTGTCCAAAATTTGTCAAGATACTTCAAGTAATTCTAAAATGATGGAAGTTTTATTTTATGCAAAACAATGATGTTGATTCCTTAGGATAAAGCAATAGGGGATCTTGTTAACTTGCTTTCCAGTTGTCCAATTTTAACCTTTTGAGTTTTTAAGGATACTGTCTACCACCAGACCTGAAATATTTTTCTTCTCAAGGTTGCAGCTCTTCAAGCTAAGAAATCATTTGGAGATGAAATGCCTGAGTTTCCCAGGAAAGATACCTCTGAGGAGGACCAGAAGGATTTTGAAAGGACCTTTTGTCACATGATTTCATGGGCAGAAGAAAACTTCCTTCCACAAGGTACACAGGACTTGGTTCCATTACCAGGTAAGTACTGTATCATAGAAGATCAATGGTCTGCATTAGGTGATGGTGTCTAGTGACATTGCCCCCCCCCCCCCACACCAACACCACCACCACATGGAATTGCTTTGTTCAAACCATCTTTTGTAAGGTCCCTGTTGTACTCTAGTGGTGTCTGCTGTGTAAAGCAATTTTGTAAGTTGTCCCCATTCCATGAAAGTGAAATGTTGGCATTCCCCCATTCACCTCTTACCCTTCTCCCATCTCATTGTTTGGTTACACCACTAGGTGTTTAACTATCATGTACACGCATCAGTTTTTCCGAAAGTTTTTGGTTCCATTACCCAGTAGGTTCGGCATCATAAGTATTCCATGACCTGTTCTTGGCGGGGCTGTCAGGAGACACTGTTCCCCTATGAAACTGGTTTACCCATGTTTTGTAAACCCTTTTACGTAACCTATTAATATCTTCTGTTTGAAAACAATTGCCCTCCATACCATGATGGAAGGAGATGGTTTCCCCTTTCCCCACTCTCCTCTCCTCCCCCTTTCCCCACTACATTTCTGGTAACCCTGTTACCATAATGAGTCAGAAGTTTCTTTGACCCACACCCAGTACAGGACATTCAAAAATTGTTCTAAAATTCTGATATTGGAATAGCAGTGATCATTTCCTTGTGCAATGTGTTGTCAAGCAGATTAGGCTGCATATAAAAAGAGCTATAGCTTACTGTTTTACAGGGGATCGTGCAAAGTATTAGAAGGTAAATACTAATTTGAACACATTTTGTTAAGTGATGAACACTTTAGAAATCATTGGATATATAGAGATGAAAGTTTGGTTTGGTTAGGGTGAGATATATCTTGATAAAATTGTATTTACCTGGATATGTGGACAATTGCTGGTGCCTCAGTTTACATTAACAAGCCAAGTCCCAAATAGATAGAGGCCTACTATTTTCTGTTTCTCCCTCTTCCTCTTCCCCAGCCTACTCCTTTCCCCTTCCCCCATTAGTCAGTATCTTTGTATTAAAAATAAGATATTGTCTAATCAATAAAATCATTCAGTGAGTAACAAGAGGCCTAAATTTCAAGATGTGTTTTTGCCTTTCATTAACAGTAGAGGTGGGGACATTTTTCGAGCAGCTAGGGTCTTTCTGGAATAAGTGTTTATTAAAGGTACCTTACTTGACCCAGCACCTAAATTGACACACATACCAAAATGGTTCACTTCCAAACAAGTAACATGATTCAAGTTAACCTAAGTAGATAATATGTAATTTAAAACTAGAAATTTGAATTTGCATGGCAAATCCGACGTAGCCTCTCCGAGAAAGAGGTGTGGGAGTTGTTTTTCAATCGGGAGAAAGGAGATGGAATTAACATAAGGCATATTAATTAACCGCACGCCAGAGACATTTTAATTTTTATAAGCAAGCTCATGACAGTAGAGTTCATGAACTTATGGAGTTGTTTTACGTAAAATATCCTGAAAGTGCAGGTAGCTAAGCATGATAAAACAGTGGGTACCGATCGAGGACTTAAGGATTATTATTAAAGATATTATTATTCAAGTGAATTGAATTTACTTTTATCAGTTGCTTTGCGGGCCAGATGAATTAGTGGTCTCACGGGCCGGAGGCTAAACGAACCCACATGCCGGAGGTTCCTCACCCTTGCTGTACTGAGCCACCGTACATACCCAAATGATCTAAGTGCTAGTGCCCCGGTAGGCTACTTACACATACCGCTGTGTTGTTTTAACGATGGACGTGAATTCATTTATTTTACATTGACGGCGGCAGGAAGGTCCCCAATTTTCCCTCCAAATCTCAAAGTTGTAACTTTTGGCAATTTAATAAACGTCGGCATGCCGATTTATTATCTCAAAATTAAGCATATAGCCTAGTAACTTTCAAGTTTCCCGATGAAAATCGCCCACGTCTAAATAGGCCTACCTCTTTGCTAAATCAAACAGGCTTTCTGCTGCCAGCTTCCTGGCCGGATCCCCCGCCTGCTCCTGCTGGAATTAGCGCTACTGGACTCGCCTTCTGCAACTCCAGCTGTCCAGTGACACTAGTAGCTGGTAATACCTTTCTCAAAGTGCTGAAAAAAATTTCTTCTGTATTCGGACGTGACAGAGAATCACTTCTTAACGATTGGTCATCATTTAAAATTCCCACTTGAGATTGGGTCAATTTAAAAATATTCAGACTATCCTGCATGCGCGGAGCTGCAAATCGAATATTTTTTTTCAATATTTCAGACAGTTTCTTCTATGCATTATTTTGGTATCGTAATTTGTTTTTATAGATTCCCACCATTCGTACGTTTCAAGAAGTCATTTGAGCATTTAAAATCCTTCAGTTTAAGTCGAGGGGCGACAATGAGAATACGCAAAACTTTGAGATTTGAAAATGAAGGATTATGGTCAACCAAAATTCAAAACGAACAACTCGTCTCGAAAGTAGATCCGTACATTCCCATGCGTCAAGACCTTTGGTCTATGCAAGTCATGAACAAACGTGCGTTTGTCTGATGTGTCTAGTAAATTATATATGTCAATGGTGCGTTACACAGTACGTGCTATAAAGATAGACCTATAAAAATACAAGTAAGCCACTATATCTTACGACGACATTTTTATAATTCAGTTGGCCAGTGCATGCGGGCCAAAATCACGAGTCTCTTCTCCCAACAAGCCATGTTCAACATCTAATTGTGATAATTTTTGTGAAATATATGATCAGTGGAAAAACGTTGCAGAAATTTTCAGATTTATTTGCTCTATTACTGTAAATTTATACTGTGAGTTTTATTGTTTGCACCTGAACATTTAGAAGCTGCGTAATCTTGGTGAAAAATCATCAATGGCGACGAGACAAAATACAATGTTCTTCCGCTCTGAATCCATCCGCTTCATAGAGTTTCCGTATTATAAGGTTTACTTTTTTTGTGCAATGTAAAAAAAATGTCTACTTGGGTGTAGTTCGCCTCCCAAATGATGGAAATACGATTCCGTACACATAGCCTTAGAGGCTACGTAATTACATTTTGCACAATTTGAAATCAATTTCAAGTCATTTTGGAGGGTTTATAGAATTCTTCCTTGGCAATAGGAGTGAAAATGGAACACTCTCAAAGCCACTCAAACACCTCTATTTGATGTTTGAGACCATTTGTTACCACTGTGGTTTGTTGTATTGAAGAGTTTGATGCAATGTATGATTCGTACCCTAGGCTGTGATATCATTAAAATTAATTTTTAACTGTTTCAAACTTTGCATCTTTTTGAGGTCATTTTTTGAGGTGAAGCTTCCTAAAGGCATTTTCTTCCAGGGATGTTTTCACCTCTTTTTGCCTTTTTTTAGAAAAAAAAAGAGTTATCTAGATCTGTTTATGCCAATATTTGTAGTTTCATATAGATTATCCCTGTGGTTTCCATTATGCAAAATTCATGTGAAAAGTTGAAAATTTTTCCTTTGCTTAAAATTTTATTTTTAGCCAAAGAGCTGCCTCCCTACAACTTTGTTTAGATAAACAACAAGTTCTCTTGAAGAACCTCCTATGAAAACACATCATACAAAGTAGATGAACACCAGCAGAGGCCAAAACACTCTTCAGGGTTCTTTCACTACTTGCTAAAAGAGAACCCCGTGGGTTAAATTTTGTCTCATTTTGTATTGTTTTTCATAAATTCTACAGTAAAATATTGTTTGGTTGATACAGCACAATCAAATTAAGTATTCAGGAGGGTAATGATTTCATGAAAAGAAATAAATATCCTCAATCAAATTCTGAAGTGTGCCAATTTCTAGCCCACCATAACCATATAAAAGTAAAAAATTGTTATTATCAAGTGAAGTTGCAAAAATGTGAATTTTTTTTTTAATTTTCCTTTAATTCACAGAGCATGTAACAAGACCTCCTACTCCTCCCCCTTCATCACCAAAGAGATCAACAGAGGAGAAAGTCTCAACCAAGGAAAAAGAGAAGTGGGTTGATTGTAGAGGTAATTGAACTTTTAATACTGATTCAGTGTTCTCCACCAGCTGTTTTGTACGGGGGCTCCACCCGTACAAAATCTTCCACACTACTTTAGCGCCCGGACAAAACTTTGCCGCCCGCACAGAAAATTGACCCGCCCGGTCAAGAAGTTGGCTGTACACTCAATCACAAACACCGCAACTTAGTCATTTGACTGCCTTTTATATTTGATTTCAAATACTCATGACAAGAAATGTATAATAAAACATCAGAGATGCAAGCCCAGCTCACTTGCACCTGAGCTCTTATATCATTCAATATGCACTTACTGCATTTCTTTCATATGTTTCCACAGTGGGAATCCTTTACCATCAAACTCATATACACTAAACGAAACCATTCAATGGAACTGTCCCCTAGGTTTCCCGATTTTCACCCGAAATTTCCATTAAAGTGAACTACTTCATTATTGAATACATCCAGGTGGAAACTGGAGCTTCAGATCTGCAAGTAAAGTCAAACATATTTAGAAAATGCAATTTGCAGAAAAAAGAAAATAAATGACCACAAAATGCCCAGATTTGAACACATAGCGAGTAAGAACAAGGCCGTTGATTGTACCATTTGCTATCTAAACCATCCTAAATTGTCAAAATTTTCCCAAAGGGGAGGAGGAACCCCCTCCCCTTGAACCCCCTCCCCTTTAGACCCCTCCCCCAGGACGGCGATCACAAGAGCCCCCGGACAGAAAACAGACCAGTGGAGAACCCTGCTGATTTAGCTGAAAAATTTTGAATTTACTGTTTAATAAAGCATTTCACCCCAAAAAATATTCAAGCCAAAAATACTTTTGATTTGTATAATTATAAGAAGGTCATCCAGGCTTTGTGGCATTCATTCTCAGCACATGCATAAGTTTTGAGACAACCAGTAGTAACATTTTCAACCCACAGTGAACTTAATTGTAGCAAGCAGGAATGACATCATAGCCTCAGTTTGGTGAACTGGGGTTTATATTTCATTAAAATTTCCATCCAAGAAAACTCCACCTCTTTGCACACTCCTCACTGAGCTAAAAACTTGAAGGGTAGTTATACCCCTGGGGTCGCTACTCGCTACCCCTGTAAACTGTATTGTTTCATCTCCTTGGTGATATCACTAATTACCATAAGTATAAATGATGATTCAACAAACATAGTATGTTTGTTGAATTAATATTTATCTTATCAGGATTAAAATGTTTTCTTTTCCTCTGACAGATCAAAGAATAATTGAGATGGAGAAGGGAGAAGTATCTCTTGAAGGTGAATGTACACAGATGCTTTGAACTTATTATCATGCATTTGTTAATTGTACTATGTAGGTAGTATGAAGAACATATTACAAGAAAAATTATTGCAAAAATTCACAGATTATGGCTTGTGTAATCAGAACATTGTAAATTCTCAAGTAACATAAGAACAGTGTTGTAGCTACACTTATTTAAGTGGGTAGCTCCAAGAATCCGAATAGAGCTTAGCTAGTGAAATGTCTGATGGTTGATAAGAGTGGGGTATATTCGTGATTTATTGGTTCTACATTGTTGCAGTATGTCAGCAGAAATAGCAAAATACCACATAAAGAGAAGAGTTTCATTCCAAGTTGCTCCAAAACCAATCTGTAAACCATCACATTTACTTCAGATGGCAGTGAAGTAATACAGTGCGGTGCCAGGTTTAATGACTGCGAGTATTAGACGCAGCCTGGGGTGATACAGCCCAGCACTGCTCACTGTAGCTACTACCCTGCATAGCGTGATCAGTATGTAATAGTCCATGCACTTGGCTTGTTGCTCAGATTTGGAGAAGCAAAATCAACAATTCGAGAGGCAACTTGAATGAATCCATCATTACCATCTGTAGCCAAAATGAAACTTGTAAAGTGGGGGAGTGGGAGTGGGGGAAAGGGGAAAATAGGCATTTGTTTAGATTGTACCCTAACAGATGTCATCTGTACATTTGAGAAAAAGAAAGGAAAAGAAAAGTAACTGCCACAGAATGTTTGAGAATATTGACATCAAAATTGCTGACATGAGTGAGGAGGAGCCATACTAAGGCTTTATTCTGGCACTGTTGTTGCCAAACAAATGACTAGCTACAAGTCTCATATGTTTTTATGGTGTGTTTAATGCTTTTTTAATTTTCAGACCTGTATTATAGGCTTAGAACTTATGAAATTCTGTAATTGTTCAAACTAACAATTTTAAAATTGAGCTAGCTAACTGTAAGTACCAGCCTTCTCAGTCATAGAAGGAATATAATAGCATACACTGTCCACAGTGCACAGTGCTGTGTGAAAAGCTCGTGTTGATTGGTTATTTAACACACTCTAATGGCATCAATGAGTAATCCCCAAGGCCATTCACTCTTCTTGGCTTCGATTCAGTCTTATAAGATTTCATCTCCTTAGTGGAACTGACATCTGTTTAATTGACCACACAGGGATTGAACAGCAAGTGCTATAGCAAGTGTACTTCTGTTGTAAGCCTGGTAAGGTGATGTACATGCAATGTAGAGAAAAGAGTGTAGACCCCTGGCTGGGGTTTCCCCCATGCTAAATTTTTTGAGCAATCTGCAAGTCCATGTTACCTTGTAGTCATTGTTTAGCTAAATCATAGGGGCCTATCAGTTTTTCTAAAAAGTTTACAAAAGTGCATCATTCTATGAAAATCCATGACATGCAGTTTGTGGCACTAATACTGGGAGTCTTTTGCTAATTTATCTTATTTAGATGAGTAATATTTGAGAGTAGAATCCTTAGCAATACAAAAAAAACCCTCTCCTTCAAAGCTGACTGTGCTCAGTCACAGGTATCCAGAGTTTCTTGGAAGGGAAGTTTAAGTATAGATAACTTTCCTGTGCCCCCCCCACCAAAAAAGTCTGATGTCCCCCGAGTCCCCTACTGGGAAATTAAATGGTGAGAAAATATACCAAATCCATACCTGAAACCTCCATGAAATGGTGGAAACCCTCCTCCCCCCCCCCCCATTCAAAAATTTTCTGGCTATGTCTCTGCCTCCCCTCCTTTCAGATGCAAGTGGAAATCCCTGTCCCCCCTTTTTTTTCATTTCTGGTGAAAAACATTAGGGTCATTATCATATTCACAAAAGAAAAGAGGGCTTTCTATTGTTGTTGCTTAATAATCGCCACTAACATCCTCTCAGATACAGTTTTTGTGGGATTTCCAGCAATATTTTCTTTTCCATGAAGTATAAAAGACCCTTGTGCCTAGGCATCATGTTTCAACTGTAATTTGATTCCCAAGTTTTTAATTTCTAGCAAAAACTATGACATCCCACACAATTTGTGGTATGTTTGACAGCTTACAAAAGTGTAGATGATCACTCTAATCACAGAATGTGTTATGATGTAGCAGGACAAGAAAATTTAATTAGCTTTGTGTTTTGTTTTTACAGAATTTTGTATTGGCTGTGGCAGTAAGAATCTCACTGATCAACATCCACTGTTTGTTGGTGGTCTCTGTGAAGTCTGTAGGGTGAGAAAGTAATCTTTGTTTCACACATTTGGTTTATATTTTTTATTACACCCATGATATTTCTGTCAATTCTCTTCTGTTAATTAAACATTTCTTACCACACATTCTGGTAAGGACTTGGTATTCAGGCTTTTTGCAGCCTGGAAGAGTCGTAATAGTCATAAAATTGTATTCTTTTCAGGCTGGACAGGTATATAAGTTACCCTAACTAAACACTTCAAAACACTTGAATATCATGATTGAAGAAACTCCTGAAGAGTTGTTGACCAATAAAATTGGTATCAGTCTCATTAAAAGCAGTTTTACGTGATGGCATTTTCCCATTTGTGAGGAAAGCATTTTCAGATATTGTGAAATCTGTATTAACTGAGAAAAAAAAATGCAGAAATTTTCTGGAAAAGTAGTTTATTACAGTCTCAAAACAACTTCATAGCTTTATGGTGAAGATCAAATGTAGATGTCTACTTTTTTTCTTGTCTAGAAGAGAACAGAGCCATGAATAACAGATTTAGGATGTTCAGGCCTGATAGGCAGTTAGCCACAGTCTGTTTGGTTTTCCATCTGAGAATGTTACTTCATGACCAGATAAACTTCCCACAGACAATTCCCTCCCAGAAACTTTCCTCTGGACAATATCCCCAGACAATCCCCACCCTCGACAATCATCCCCAGGGCAATTAGCCCCAGGACAATCCTCACTCATGACAGTCACCCCTCATACATCTTCCCCCACTAGAAAATTTGTAGTGGCCTGGGTGGGAAATTGGGACTTGCTGGGGTGAATTGTTATGAGGTTGTCTAGCTGGGAAGGTGTTACCCCACAGAGAGTAGTTCAGTGGGTGCATTTCAGTCTTGGCCATATGGACTTTGGAAATTATACTAGGAAATCCCCAAAAGTGCAGTCAAAATTTTATTGCTAAACCCGTAATTGAGAAAATATCCATTGCACTTTCTCAATTATTTTTATGACAAAATTACATAACGTGGTTGCTCTTCTTAATTTCAGATCGAATATCTTGAGACAGCATATATGTTTGCTGATGATGGCTACCAGGTAAAGGCATTCTTAACATACAGAGTGTCCCATATGACCCAATTTAACTCAAGCTTGATGTTTCAAGGGTTATGTAAAAACAGCATTTTAGGACATATTAGGTATTGTTGCTGTTTGGGAGAATTTTGAAATGCATTGACAAGATCAAAATCTTGAAGTTAATTACTGTATTTATGAGGAATTTAATAAAACCGATTTCCAAAGTCTTAAGAGCTTGGAACAACATTCCTAAGGTTTCACACTGAGAAGTTTGCAAGGAAGCAAGATATTTGTATTCAAGTCTTACCATCTACTTTAGAAAAGGTAATGCAATATAAATAAAGTTAAGATGATAAAAAGCTTGCTGAAGATATGTGTAACAAATTTAACCTTTTCCTTGTTACCATTTCAGAAGTGAACATCATTGATTTGTGTGTACTTGTATGTCTGAAAGTCATCTGATCCCAGAAATCATGAAAGGTGTTGGAAGCAAAATCCCTGGTGTATGATTGATCCTGCTGGTCAGAGCAAATGTTCTTGTGCTGTTTCACAAAATTTTTGTAATCAGATTCAGTAGCCTAGCTAGGACATTTTTCCTTGGGGGAGGGGGGGGGGGAGGGGAGAAGGATGAGATCTGGGGAAAGCACAAGGATCCCACCATTTCATGGTTTATTAAAATACAGGCACACTAAACTTTCTCCACTGATATTTTCCAGTGAGGAGCTGCTTGGGGGGGGGGGGGGGGGCACCTCCTCTGCTACAACATGTATCAGATTTGTTGTTGTATGACTTCTTTTGGCTTCACAGTGTTACTGCTGCATCTGTGCCGAGGGTGATGAGCTTGCTCTCTGTGAGAACAAAGGATGTTATCGGTCATTTTGCATCACTTGTGTGGAGCTCTTGATCTCTCCAGCAGAGTCTAAGAAGGTATGTTGCTTTTGTTAATAGAGAGTATCTCAGTGAATTCTTGTTCCTTGGTCTATGAAAATAAAGCAAAGTTCCATCTTTAGAAAGAGTTATTTGACTCATTATGACAACAGAACCATTTGAAGAGTGAAGAGGCAACCAGATAAACCTTACTATTATGAAACTGCTGGCTCCAAATCAGCTATAGAATTCAGTAAAAAATTTATTTACTGCTTGCCTTTCATTCTCTTTAATTGGAACAGCATGTGTACCTGTCGCATATTTCTCCCTCATAAACTTAATTCCTCATGTAAATCTTATTGTTTGTTTTGTTGTGTATGATAGAACAGCTGGCAGCCACACAATTGCCTAGAACAATTACATTGGCATAGCAATATGAATGCTTTTATAAATTTGTAGAGAGGCTATGGCTTCCTACAATTCCCCCTTCCACCCTCTCCCCCAATTATTACCGGTTGTGTGTTAATGACATCATTAAGGGATACACATTTTACTCACCATCATATAACACAAACAAGGAACAATTGTTGAAAGAGAATTCTCTGTTTTGAAACTTAAAACCCTGTTTCTTTTAACCAGATTAAAACTCAAGATCCATGGGTGTGCTATATGTGCCAGCCACAGAACACATTTGGTTACCTCAAGATCCGGGAGGACTGGCCTCATCACCTGCATGAGTTATTTGGCAAAGATCAAGATGTGGACTTTACACCCCTCCCTACCTGGCCTCCAAAACCCCTGGAAGAAAGGAAACCACTTAGAGTACTGTCCTTGTTTGATGGCATTGGTACAGGTATGTGGGGTTTAGGCCCTTTTCCAAATAGCTATTACAAAGGATTGTGGAACAGAGTTTGGTGTGCGTCGTTAATGTCAATGGCATTTTACTTTGGCCAAAAATGACGCACACCAAAACTCTATCCCATAATCCTTTGTAATCGCTATCTGGAAAAGAGTCTATGTCAAAGTTCACCTTTCCCCTTGACATGTAACTCTTAAGGTTTCATTATTTGCATTCATTAGATGAAAGTGAGTAACTTTCATTACAAAAACAAAGAAGATAATGACATGAGACATTGTTTTTTTTTGTATTGATCCAAAGGAAAGGGGCTAAAAAGAATTGTCAGACATAAAAACCACAGTAATGTCATGACAATGCAAATTTTAGGTCTGTATGCTGGACTTTTATTGATTTTCAAATTGATACACTTGTGTGGAGATGTATTCTGTCAGTTATGTGGCTTGTGTCACTTTTAGCCTTTTGATCCCTTTAAAATATTTTGCCATGTTCTGTAATGTGAATGTTACTTTTGATTTCATACATCTTCTTCCTAAAATTTTCCCCTTGCCTTCCTTCACCCCTCCCCAGTCCTGCACTCTCACTCCCCCATTCCCCCCCCCCCCTTCCCTCTTCCTCCTCCCTTTCCTGAAACAACACCCCAAGAGTGAAATGTTTCAAATTCATTTAATTTAGTGCAATCCATAGCTTTGTAGTCCAACTAATCTTATAAACATTCACCTTGTCCTATTTTACAGGAATGTTTGTGTTGAAGGAGCTTGGTTTTAAAGTAGACGTCTATGTAGCTTCAGAGGTGAATCCTGATGCGATCAAAGTATCATCTGTGAGACAGAAGGGCGCCATCACTCAAGTGGGTGATGTGCGAAAGATAACATCAAAGGAGGTTTGTACATTGCCCAAAGATTCTACATGTACTGGTCAAAACTCTCATATAAAATTTTCATTAACAGAGACAAGGAACGACACTTAAGTATGGAGATCGATAGCAAGTTTACTAAGGCTGTAGAAGAAATTGAACTGGAGGAATGACTTTAAAATGCATTGTACATTTGTAGAACAATCTCTGCGTAGTTTAGTATGCATGAAGTTCGTAAGTAGGTGATTGACAATGTAATAGGTATGTGTATAATATTCATGCTACCCACATAGCCATGGGGAACATTTCAGAACAGTTCCCCTTATATTGTATTATTCCCCTCCCCCTTTTCAGGACAGTTCCCCTTATATTTTATTATTACCCCCTCCCTGCCCCTACCTTCTGTCTCTCCCAGTATTGTTGGTTCCTTGCGTTAGCAAAAGGAACCTATGTAGTCAGCTTGGCGTGTGTGTGCGTGTGCGTGTGTGTGTGTGTGACACTTGCTTCGGTACGCTGTATCTCAACAAGGGAAAGTTGGACTAAACTGAAACTTGGTATATGGATCTGTCATAGTGAGAAGGTGTGCCCTATTGTTTTTGGTAGAGGTCAAAGGTCATGTGGGGTCACCAGGGGTCAAAGACCGAAAACCTTGTTTGCACGATATCTCAAGGTAGGAAGCTTGGATAAATTTCATTTTTGGTGTGTGGATGCATTATGGTGAGAAGATGAATGCTGTAGCTTTTGGTGCAGGTCAAAGGTCATCTGGGGTCACAGGGGGTCAAACACTGAAAACCTGTTGTTAACACAGTATCTCAAGATAGGAAGCTTGGATAGATTTCATATGTGGTATGTGGATGACTTATAGTGAGAAGATGAATCCTGTCATTTTTGGTGGAGGTCAAAGGTCATTTGGGGTCACTGAGAGTCAAATACTGAAAGCCTTGTTAACACAGTATCTCAAGGAAAGAATCTTGGATAGATTTCATACTTGGTATATAGATCCACCATAGTGAGAAGATGTGCCATTCAGTTTTTGGTGGAGGTCAGAGGTCATCTGGGGTCACCAAGGGTCAAAAACTGATAACCTTGTTGTTAGCACAATATTTCAAGGTAGGAAGCTTGGATTAATTTCATATTTAGTGTGTGGATGCCTTATGGTGGGGAAAATATTTTTTTGGTGGAGACCAAAGGTCATCTGGGGTCACTGGAGGTCAAACTCTGCAAACCTTTTCAACTTTATATCTCAGTGTAGGAAGTTGGGTGAATAGATTTATGTTTTGAGGTGTTGCATTAAATCCAGCAGAAAACCCATATGAGTTCTGTCGAATGTCAGAGATGAAATCACCAGATGCCAAAAAGCAAATTCCTTACAATTCCTAAAGTCAAATATAAGCACAAAACTGTATCATTCCAGCACATTAAGATCACATTCACCCAATGACTGAAAGATGTGGGACATCTTTCAGAGATGCCAAGTATCTCAATTTTAGTTGAAATTATAGTATTACGATTTTAATCCACAATTCTGCCATTATGAAAACCTGCATCAAAAACCGCTTTTTAATATTGCAGGAAATTCTCTGCCCACAAAGCAGAGGACTTGTGAAAGTTCACTAGACAGACATTTGTCCTTAGATTAGGACATGTGAGCTTGCAGAAATTGGAAATTGGAATTGATTAATTAAATGCTACTATGGGTTGTTAGTTTTATAAAGAGAACTAAGTTACTGATCATTTGGATCAGATACCATTGAGCGTGCATGAATTGTGATTGCTTAATTGAATAAAACAAATTGTAACTGTATACTGTCTGTGTTGATATCCCTTGAAGTGCCTGTATTTCTTCAGAGCAATTTATTTATGCTTGAATGTGTTAACACAAGATGTGCATTGTCTACAGAGCAGATTTTGTGCATCTACAGAAATACTGGTTCATTCAGTAGTTGACTCATTTTCATTACATTCAGCAAGGAACCACAGTGCCCATTGGGCTCTTGTTTGTTACAGCATCATAGTTTCGAAAAGTATGGGAGAATATCAGAGCAATGCCCCAAAGTTTGATTATGCCTCTCCCTGCCAATATTGTTTGTTGAAAAAATCAAAGCTTTGAGAAATATTGGGGGGGGACTATATTCTGGAGGTACCTCCAATCCCTCTCTCCCCCTGAAATAAGTTTCAGACAATATCAATGATCCACAAAAGTACCCCCTTCAAAACATAAACTAAGTTGCCCATAGAGTACTGAAGTGTGACGTCATTTTGGCCACTGGCTCCATACGAACAAAAACCCCTATTGCTTTATCGTAGGACTCAACTTCTTCAATTCATTGCAATGAAATGGCGTCTTTGATATAAATGAGAGTCCAATATATGGTTTTATGTGTATTTGAAGTATTTTTACAAATTTTTTCAGGTTGGATTAAATTTCGTTTACTTTCGAACTGTAACTTTTAAGAGGTTTCGTAGATCTGGTATAGGGAGCTTTACACAGAAGTGTGTGTTTTACGGTGTAATACGATATGGGCCCATTAACATTTTTTTACCGACTGAAGTTAATCTGATTTCAAAGAGGAAATCAATGATGTAGGGTGCCATACGACCAGGAACATATTGGTAATTATTACTTAGCCCAAGTTGCATTTTCTTAGTCAATGACGGCTACATTTCGTACATCATTTTAAATGATGCGTATCCTTCAATATGTTTGCACGTAAAAGTGTAGTGGCTAGGCCTCCAAAAGTTCTTATCCCATTGTATGGGGAACCTATGCATTAATGAATTAAAATTTTTCTCCAGTTTCAGGGATTTTCAAACAAATAAGTAAAATAGTATTGTTCCATAGGTAGTAAGAGTGCCATTGTGACAAATGTTGAGCTCTACTTTGTGTTATGTGGTTTTATATATACGCGTGAAAATCAGTTTTTGAAGGTATTGCGTTAAGTACGTTAGGCTAATCAGGTCGAAGTTTGTTTAAAACCATCGCCATGGGCAACTATGTGGAAGTGACATAACTTTCACTTACTCTATACAAATCTGAGCAGCTGGGTCAGTGTCATCAAGTTGAGTTCGTCCTTCTTTCAGTTGGCTGAATGGGGTCCATTTGATCTTCTTATTGGAGGAAGTCCATGCAATGACCTCTCTATTGTAAATCCTGCAAGGAAGGGAATCTATGGTGAGTATATGATATTGATAGATTTCCGTTTTATGTACAGCTGCAGTAGCTGTAACACAGGTTCCTGTGTAGGTTAAAGAGTATGTGCTGGTGGCATCACAGATAGTATAGATGAAATAAAGTCCAGTGATGAGGAGAACGTTTGGAAAGGACAAGTGGAAGAGCTAGTAGAGAAAGGAATGCAGAATTGGGAATACTTTTTCCAAAGTCCCCTCAACTCTCAGGCGAAGAGCCAAGGGGCAAAATCATATGTTACTACCGAAGGAGTTCTGCTGCCGAAAGGAGCTATGGCCCTGAGGGGACATCAAACTTAACTGACCAACCTCTTAACCTTCAGACCTTTGCATCTTGGGTCTGTCATGCATGGTCCCATTCTAGACTGGCTGAAAAGAACATATACTAAACAGGATCTTAACCAAAAGACAGAGCAGTGATGGGGAATGCTTCAACTTTTTAAATTTCTCAGTGCAATTTTAGGGTAGTATTTGATTTTGTTGCAGGGCAGTGGATATATTCCATACACACATTATGCTGCACATAAACGTCTACCTCAGTACTTTACGCACTGCTTATCAATAGTATATGCACTAATGATGTATATGTAACTGCAGGTCCTTTGTAGGAAACTTTGGGAAGTTGTGCAATCAAAACAAAAAGTAATGTTGACATCATCTGAGAAGTATTTCAAAGCATCCAAAAGTCTCAGAAACTTGAGTCAAAAAGGATTTTGAAATTCTGTTGAACAAAGATGTTAGAATTGACCAATTACACCAGATTTCAAATTGTGCACTCAAATTTCAAACTTTCAATCATCTGTCTTCATAGGAGGAACAGGGGTACTTTTCTTTGAGTATATGCGGATTCTGAGACTGCTCCAGCAGACCACACCTCCAGAAAGGCCATTGTTCTGGTTCTTTGAGAATGTCGTCTTCATGGGCCATCAAGATAAGATGACCATCAGTCGTTTCTTAGAGGTATGCATATCACTTATGGAGCAGAGAGGTCCCCCTCAATGGGACTCATTTGTACTGCTGTAATGTTACGCTTTTAACTGACACCTACTGGGGGTGGACAGTTTTCAGTTTTGGAAGAACTGTGCACCTTCCCCACCAACCCTCTCCACATCCCCCACCTCCCTCCCATGAAAGGTTCATGTCACTCTAGATGAGGAAGTCCTTGCTAGTGAGTTGCTTAAAACTCAGTTGCAATGAAATGAAAGATGTGTTTTGGCTGTTACTGTTTGTAAAGAAACTTTTCTGATATCCCTCCATCTGTGTGTGTTCCATTCTTCATCTGAAAGGACAACTGCAGTAAAAAAGTTTGAACAGTTATACTACCCTATGATAATTCATTGTTCTTGATCATGTGACATTAGTTTTGTGACTGAATTTGTTAACATTGTAATGCACTATTATTGTTATAAAACATGACAGATGCTCATAAAAGTAGATTTGAAAGATTTAGCTAATCTTTCAAAATAAAATTGGTTTGGCTGCTTATGCAATATCCATTTTTCAATAGTGACTCTATTGTAACATGTTCCTTCATGCCAGATACATTTTCTTCTCTTTCTTACTTGCCCAAATTTTTGGTTGATCTTCTTTCCATCAGTTTGGTGTTGCAAGAGAGGCATACATTATTTCTGCTATTCCTCCTCTTCCTTTTGTTGGCAAATGAAACATATGTATCATTTTTTCATTCTGATTAGTGCAACCCTGTATTGGTGGATGCAAAGGACGTCTCTCCTGCTCACAGGGCCCGTTACTTCTGGGGAAACCTACCAGGAATGGACAGGTAGAGAAGATGCATTCATATTCTTGTTTCTTTTTCTTTTATGAAAGTATGCTTTTACATTGATATTGGAAGTTTTTTGCCTGAGTTTTAATTTTGGTCCCCCATGAAACCTGAGCGATATTTTTTCACAGTCTTCACTTAAAACTTTTTTCAGTATATAATCATTTTCTTTTCGATGGAATCACACCTTGAAAGATTGGAAAATGGAACAGGAAGTTAATGTATGTCTAATATGGAAAGGAATATTCATGAAGGAATAGTAAAGTTATACAGAGAGCCAGGTTTCTGAGCTTAGTTTTCTCCTGCTGGTGGGTGACAAAACAGAGTTGTGAGGTCATGAATTGCACTTTAATTTAACAAAAATTGCATTAGACATCTTTATTCTTAAATTTTTCTGAATCTCTAGACCTAGTGCAGCCCTTGTGGACAGTCCTCTGAGACTACAAGATTGCCTGGAACCACATTGCAACAGGAAAGCTAAGGTAGGCTTAGTATACAACACATCTCTTGTTTGGCTTCTGTAAAATTTGTGTCAAACTACTAACATGAGATATGGCTGTTGAAATGTAATTTAGAAAAATAAGTATACTGATTCTGTGATTTAGGCCTTTTTCACTAAGTACCCTGGATGGACCTAAACCATGGTTTCACAATTAAGTGGTGACTGCTCACTGTTTGGTGCCTGTAATTTAAGGTGTGTAAAAATATCTCAAGGAAGGTATGAAACTACTGAGTAAATGCTATTTTATTAAGTGCTGGCTTCAAGAATATTATTAAGCTGAAACTGTAGTAAAGTGGTCCTTGGTCCAAAACACTTGAGATACCTCATGAAATTTTAATTTTTTTTTTTTTTTTTTGGAATTTTATAAAGACTATGACTTCTTTTATCCTGGGTTTTATACCCAGGAAATTTTAAAGTGGGTGCATTTTTTCTAGATCATTGATATTTCATAATTTGGTAATAAAAAGGTCATGAAAAAGGCTTCGAATGTTTCTGTGACTAAGGTGCATGACCCTGTTCAAATCATTTTTGCATAAACCTTTCACGCCTATGTTATATCATTTGTTAAATCTTTCAAAAGACCAAGCCTAAGTTTGTGGGCAAGGCCTGATTTAATATTATCTCTTTGCTTTGCAAAGTTTTCTAAAGTACGGACTATCACAACAAGAGCTAATTCCCTGAAGCAAGGCGAAACTAGCCTCCCTGTTGAGATGGATGGAAAAGAAGATACACTGTGGTGTACTGAACTTGAAAGGTGAGAAAACCAAACCATTAAACCTAGGCTCACACATTTGCGAGTTACGTTGCAAGGTGACCGATGCAAGTAAACAAATCATTACAACTTGTATCACCAACTTGTATCACCAATTTTTGAGAACTTGTAACAGTTCTTAACTCAATTTCAGCAATATTTATTTAGTCATGGAAAGGACAATATAGCTTGTATACGGATAGATTTACTGAAACGAGTAGCCATAGAGAGACTCACAAGAAGTTCAATAAAAATTTGAAAGTGTGAATCCACTTTACAGAAAGAAACAAAAACAAAGTAGGAAATTCAAGGTTACTGTACAAAGATTAATTTTAGAAAATATTAAGAAAAGGGGTGAACCATGTAAATGAATATCACATATACTTTGATAGATGGAATGTTTTAATGTTTTCTTAGACTTCACCATTTTCTTAAACAAGTTGGCAGATAATTTCACAACTAGAGCTGCTACATTACAGACATTTATAAACATATCTTACAACAACTTTGCAGTTGATAGGCCCCTTATGGTTAGAGAAATTTTGAACATGTCCCAAAAAACTTAAAAATCTTTCAGCTTAACACTTTGTGGCTCTTAAGAGTACTTATCAGCTGTTGCAACTGGTAAAAGCTCAGTTGCAGACTCCTGTATGACTTGATGGGAGTTTCTATGACCCAATTTGAGTTCAACATGTGAGGCTTGGTTGTTACTTTATACTTTTTCTGGTAACTTGCACTGTTAAATTGTAACAATGCAAAAAAGCTCATAACACTGACAACAGCTTGCTCAAATTTCCCTGTGATCTACTACAATTTATCCTGAAATTTCCACTTTGTATAGCCAGCTTGCTAATGTGTGGGACCAGCTCTAGAAGTGGAATGTTTGGAAAATAAAAAAAGGATACAGAGAAAATATAGCCCCAGAGGGATAAATATCAATAAAAAGAATTACTTGGGCCAAAATCTTACACACTCCAGATCTGTACACATTCCAAACAAACAGTGTTTTTCCTCAACAAGAGATCTCAAAAGCTGAATGTTTGGCTGGAAAAAAAAAAAGACTTGAAGCAAGTCTGTAATGTCATTCAAAAGTCAGCACAGAAGGAGAATGATGTTACCTGGTAGTGTTTGCATGGGTACAAAAAACAGGCACTGGGTAATTCTACCCCTTGGGTACCTGGGCACCGCACATCATGGTGACCTAAATAACAGCACATTTCTGATGTGCACAGTGACTTCGTAACACAGGCCTGATATGTAAACCTGTATCAGAGAGGTAGCGATAATTTTTCAAGGAGACTCAGATTGTCACCAAAAAGTTGTGTTGTTTCAATTCAAAACCAAAATTATAAATATAAGAAATGATACAGAAAATAACTAAAGCAAATCAATATTTGTAAGGTCCGATAACTTTCTCAGATTGATTTTTAGGACTTTTATTTACACTAAGAGCAAGCTAAACTCAAAGCTGTTGAGACATTTCACCATTGTTATTACACAGGGTTTTCTACTTTGTTTTTGTTGAGCCAGTGGATGACCAGAATCTTGTAAACAAGCCACTTCGTAATGATGACCTTGTGATGTTTTTCATGAGGCTGTCGCCCCCTGTGGGCTGGGGTTTGTAGAATATGCCCACGGTATTTCCCACCTGTCGTAAGAGGCATCTAAAGGGAAGGACTTGCACCATATTCAAACTTTGCTTGACACTATGTGACACCTTTGTGTTGGTGTGTCATTAAAATTTCATCTAAGTTTTCACAAGGCTGTCAGATAACACTTATGTTTCGCTTGGTAATGGGAATGGGCCCTAAGTTCAGTTTGTAATACTCTGAGCACTAGTCATGACATATTTCATGCTGGCAGTGGAATTTGAAGTAGGCAGCTAGGCCTTGATCAGTTTTGTACGAAACTATTGAACAGGGATCACAAAGCGACCTCAGGAGTATATAATTCCACTGCATGACAAAGAAGTTAGCAAAGTCTGAAATGATTAGTGTGTGATTATTTTATTCTCTTTTTGGTTAAAATTCAACAGATTTGCAAATGAATGGTTCGGCCATCAGGAGAAATGATAAATACAGGATGTTTTTTTTTTCTCATACAACCTTTTTTAGGAACCAGGTGGTAAATGCAGAACTGGGTTACAGAAGATTAGACAGGTACCCAGGTAAATGGGTTACCCATGCAAACACTATTATCTAGATCATAGTTTCTCTGTTCCTTAATCTACTCCTTGGAAGACCTGTTATTGTTCAAATTCTATGAACATATTCCGAAAAGTTTTCCTAAAATATAAATTGTTAATGTGTTTTGCTGTCTGGTAACTTTAGAAAAGATGCAAATTTTGAATTCTTCATCTTATCAACAGACTGTTTGGGTTCCCTGACCACTACACTGATGTCAACAATCTGAGCCGAGGTGACAGACAAAAGCTTCTGGGGCAGTGTTGGAGTGTCCCGGTCATTCATCATCTTCTGGCGCCTCTTAAAGACTTCTACCAATGCCAGTGACTTGAAGAACCTTTTAAACCCCTTGTTTTATAGAAATTTGCATGTCTTTCATACTAAATTCATATTTATAGAGACCTATTTATTTTGCCTTCATTTGCAATTACAAGTACCGTTTGTAGATATGAACAGTCTTTGCTCGTTTGTTTTTTTTTTAGCTTAGGTTGATGATAGTGTTTGGTTTTAAAGAAACTTGGTTTTACAGAAGTTTTGGCTGATTTACTCATAGCTGTGGACATTTTAGTTCATCAGAGCGAGAGAAAATAAAATGCCTTGAAAGTTTTGCCATTCATGAAACATGCATTCCATATATGTTCAGTATATTTTTCCAGATCATGGTCTGACATTTTTGGAGAATCTTTAAGTTGTTTTGGGTTACATGTTTAGTTGTGCAGCAATGCAGTATTTATATTCTACCTTGTTTGTTTTCATAGAGGGCTTCATAAATATTTCAAACTTGTACAAAAGTTTGATTCTATACCTCTTGCCATAGACTATACTTTACTATTGTTTCTTGATTGTTTTTACAGATAGATTTAAAAGATAAGATAGTTAAAAGGATTATGCAAACTTGAAATCAGTACTATTTCAAATCAAAGCCTCAAATTTTTTTGACACCTTCAAAGCCAGTTCAAAGTACTATTTATTAAATTTTTAGAGGAAAACATTTTTGTTAGTTGATGAGATTCTTTGTATTAATGTGGGGAAATGAGATATTTACTTAGAAAAAACCGGGGGGGGGGGGGAGGTGTGATTTGTGATCAGTTCATAACTAACAGGTTTGTCATATATTATGAATTAGGTATTAGTTTGTGACCAGTGAGATTTATGCTGTCCACATACTCTTTCTGAGGCATTTAATATTTATTGGTGTGATATCTATGAAGACACAGATGAACACACATCCATTTTGGGAAAAATATGTACCACTTCACCCACACTGCCTTTGAAATTACAAAGTGTTAATTTCTTCCATACTTACTTAAAGCACATCAAGATAATGAACCTTTTGTTGACAAAAAGCATTCATTCATTCATTGTTGTTTGACCCCTCAAAGTTGGAATCTATGAGCAGAGCATGGAGGTTGATTCTTTATACTTTTGCATGGTTGATATTTATTGTTTTTGTTAAAGTTATCGTTATTGGTGCAGGATGTCTGCCAGTATGGATGTTTTAGTGAACTTGATTTTACACAAATTGATCCACCCACTAGACTGGTGCCATTGATACCACATACTTGCCAAAAAGTCAGATTTCATTATTTTCATATTGTTATTAGGTTTTTGGCACCACATTGAAATGGTGCAATATCTGAATATTTGTAGCGAAAAAAAAGGAAACATTTCCACAAGTCATATCCATAAAGATAGGGTATTCAAATTGTTAAAAAGAAAATTCTACTGCTGAAAGATGAATAGTAAATAAGATTTCTGCATATTTAATATGCAAGACAAATGAAATCAAAAACAGGTATGACCATACTCCCTTTTCCTGCCACTTCTGCTGTACTTATGTGAAAAAGTGGAAATGACAGATCCCATTGTCATAATATTGTGGTAATGATGCTATATTACTACTCTCATTAGTGATTTGTGTTAAAAGGAATTGTCATGCAAATATTTGTTGATCAAAAAGTTGTTTCATGTTGCAAATTTTCTTACATTTCTTCTTTCATATTCCAACCTTAACTATATGCAGTTTGCATTATGATTGCATTATATTTTGTAGATTTTCATTCAGTTTTCTCGACTTCTTTATTTTTGCTTTATGATGGAAGTGATGTCTGTGCTACAGAGAGCAGGAGAGAGAGAGTGCCAAATGAAGGATGTCTTTCTGCATACAAGAAGAATGTATATAGGAGAGACATTGCCATGCACCGCCTACTACCCCCTTCCCATGACCTCGACCCACCCATATCCCCTCCTTTGCTGCTCGTATGCCTGAGAACAAGAAGTATGCAATCTCTAGTGTATGTTAGCTTTGAGTAGGAAGAATCCAGGGGGATAGGCATCGTCGCTTAGCTAAGTTCCTTGCCCTCTATATACCCACCCATGCCCCCAATCCCTCCCAACCCTTCCCCATTTCTGAACGGTTGATGTCATGCATCAGAAGAATAGTGCAGACAATACCACCACAGTATTGCATTGGTCTTTCATATACTGTTCAATCACCTATGCATTTGTGGTAGAAACAGTGTATTTACCATACCTCCTTTTTGTGCCAAAGAGAAAATCAAAGATTTAAAAGCTTGAACTTATTTCTTCTTAATACTATTCTCGGTTTTTTTTTATATTTTGATCATAGAAAGTCAAAGACCTATTTAACTTCAAAAGAGTTTATTTATTGTGTGTTTGCATTGCATGCTGCAAAGAAAACATGAGAAAAATGAAAGATTGGCATCTGTTTTATCCTTCTTTTGATGTCTCTTTTTTCTGTTTGTTTCATCCATATTTGTGCCACTTTATCATATAGCAATAGAAAAGAAAAAAATAAATTGCAGTGAGGAATATGCACTTGCAGTGCGAGTACAATGTCATGAGTACGAGTACAAGGGTAGTAGGTAGGTCTGCATTGTATGAGTACGAGTACGAGTACATGTCCTTTTTCATGGGTACGAGTACAAAATTTTGCATTAGCCCCTATGCACAGCTTTCAAAATCTGTGAGTACAAGTACGAGTACAAATTAATTCTCACGAGTACGAGTTCAGGCAATTGTGCAAACCCATGAGTACGAGTACGTACTCACTACAAGTCTGGCCGAATATGTAGTACGTACTGTAGCAGCAAGGAATACTTAGCAAAATTCAATGTAATACCATTTCCTAAGTTACTTCAATCAGTTTCATACATCTGTTCTGTTTGACCTCTGTAATGTAAAGCTTAACCCGAACTACAAAAACTTACATGAAAAAAGTTCAACTTAGGTAATTTCTAAAATTTGTTCCATGCCATCTAAATTTAGGGCCTCAGTTGGATCAGGGAGTTAACTGGCAACTCCTTGGTTGGATTAAAATCACCACTGGATATACAGGGGCATAGCCAGAAAAAAATTGTGTGTGGGCTCCACCATTTCATGAGGGGCTCCAAATCTGGAATCATATATTTTCACTCTTGGATTTTTCAGTGGGGGCGAGAGACATGCATGGGGAGGGGCATGAGCCCTGTACCCCCCCTTTAGCTGCACATCTGGTAATGTAGCTGAAGGGGCTACAATGCCGCAGGACCAGCATGGGCGGCTTTACGAAATTTCGTTTGAGGGGCAAACTCAAGTCCGTATTCAAGGAGGTTCGGAAGACCCCTGGCAATATTAATGGTCAGCTGCGGATAGTACAATAGGAGTATGATTATTATTATGTACTTACAACGATGCCCCATGTAGTTTTCAAGCCTTTACTCCAAATCCAGATATGGATTGATATCTGGATATATCTGGCTAAATACAGTCTTTATATGGCCATATCAAGCCAGATATACAGCCAGATTTAGATGCCTTGATACATTATATCAAGTTTTATATGGCCATATCAAGCCAGATATAACTTGATACAATGCAATTCCAGATATGCAAATAAAGTTTTATATGGCCATATCAAGCCAGATATAACTTGATGAAATGTCTGTCCAGATATGTAAATACAGTTTTATATGGCCATATCAAGCCAGATATAACTTGATAAAATGTCTGTCTAGATATGTAAATACAGTTTTATATGGCCATATCAAGCCAGATATAACTTGATACAATGCAATTCCAGATATGCAAATAAAGTTTTATATGGCCATATCAAGCCAGATATAACTTGATGAAATGTCTGTCCAGATATGTAAATACAGTTTTATATGGCCATATCAAGCCAAATATAACTTGATAAAATGTCAGTCTAGATATGTAAATAAAGTTTTATATGGCCATATCAAGCCAGATATAACTTGATACAATGCAATTCCAGATATGCAAATAAAGTTTTATATGACCATATGATCAAACCAGGTATAACTTGATATGCTAGATATGCAAATGAGCATTTTGTTAGTCTGTTTTATTATTTATTTGATTTGATTCCTGGATTGTGCTTGTTGCAAACTAAGACATGTTTTGGATACAGCATCACCTTCCCAGACATTGCAGTTATTTTGTGGCTACACTTTTGTTAATACCGTAGTGTACTAAGTGAACTTAGGCAAATGATTTGCATATTTGGGCAGAGCTTGGAGGCCTATCTAAATTTACATTTTTCATGATTTCGGAAGTTGAAAGTAAAATATGCACTACGCAGTAAACAAAATTTAGAGTCAAATACGTAATAAAGTTTAAAATAAGAAGCCCATATCACTATGATTACATAAAATAGGAAATTTCAAGGCATTTTTCTGTTCACTGTTATGAAATAAGTTGAATTTATGTACTTAAGTCAATCCAACCCAATATATTAAATTCTAATTCATGGAGCATTTAAACATTGTTTGATGATGTTGTTTGGTTTTCGCCCCTGGCTCTTCGCCAGAGAGTCAGGGGACTTTTGGAAAAAAAAGATGATGTTCAAAGGACAGGAGTATCCCTGATCACGACGGCGGAGCTTCCAGGTGGGACCTGTTCTATTCAGCCAGTCTAGAACGGGACCACTGTCGGGTGGTGTCAGTTAAGTCAAAGTTGGTCCCTTGGGGACGTTGTTACTCCTTCGGTGAGCAGAACTCCTTCGGGAGTATTGTTTGGTTTTCGCCCCTGGCTCTTCGCCAGAGAGTCAGGGGACTTTTGGAAAAAAAAAGTGTTCAAAGTCTTACATGACACAGGAGTATCTCTAAAGTGGGACCTGTTCTATTCGGCCAGTCTAGAACGGGACCACTGTCGGGTGGTGTCAGTTAAGTCAAAGGTTGTCCCTTGGGGACGTCGTTACTCCTTCAGGGAGCAGAGCTCCTTCGGGAGTGTTGTTTGGTTTTCACCCCTGGCTCTTCGCCAGAGAGTCAGGGGACTTTTGGAAAAAGCAAAGTCTCCATGAGGCGTGTAGACTATAAGTCCTAACTATGATTCATAGCTAGAGCAGATATGGTCCGGATACAATTTTATCTGTGCCATATAAAGGCTTGATCAAGATAGAACTTTATCTGGCCATATATGGTTTAGATCTGATTCTGGTTTAGATCTATGTTATATCTGCCTAACTTTTTATCTGATCTGATATAAATTCCATATCTGGTGCAGATATGGGCCATATATGGAAATATATTCTGCTCCTATAAGGACCATATCTGGTCCAGATAAAATTTTGTCTGTTCCATATAAAGACTTGATCCAGATAAAACTTTATCTGGCAATATATGGCTTAGATCTGGTTCTGGCGTAGATCTGGGTTATATCTGCCCAATTTTTTATCTGGCCCAGATATAAATCCCATATCTGCAGCAGATATGGGCCAGATATGAAATCCATATCTGGCCCATATATGGAATTTCATATCTGGCCCATATCTGGATTTCGAGTAAGGGAGAGCTCATCAAAAACCATTCCAGGCAGTCAGTCATGAGCCGTGACTACTTTAAAAATAAAAATACCGCAACCATATCAGCCGATCGCTACTCCATAGGGGGAGTAAGAGGTAGGTGAAACTGAATGGGCGAAGCGGCTTGATCCATTTGTATAAAATGAGCCCCACCTTTATATATTTTGTTGTTTCTTTCATTGTGTCACAATATGTTTCAGCTTTGCCAGGAAGCCATAATATTGGTTTTCTGGATTGTTTTCTTAAACTAACGAAAATTTTGAGCACTGAAGACACTTGAAAACGAAGAAATATTAGCACTATTTTGGATCTCAGTACCATTCCAAAACGAAATTATTAATGGGGGAGGGAAATTCCCTAGGCTCAAAACGACGTCTTATTCTATATACAAATAGCTAGGCCAAAAAGTCTCACTACACTGAGCTTAGATTGACTGTCTTGGTGTGTCAACTGAACGGTATACTTTAGCACAGAGGGAGAACCTTTTTGCTTATAACATGCCATTTGACAGTCATAAGACCGCTTTTGGGCCAACGGCACTGTCAATTTGGACAGGGGAAGGAAACCTCTCCTTCTATGGGAAACAATACGTTTAGGCTACATGTCCATAACAACTTTTTTGTAGACAGATACGCTAATCTGGCCAGGTGACACCCCGGCAAAACTGCTTTTAGTCATGGATGATAATCAACACGTCGGCTAATGGGCTGTGTATCTAATGACCCCGAAAGCTCTGAAGTTGTCTGCAAAATTATGGGCATTTAACTCCAGCATTACCGTTACCCTCTGTAAATGACTTTATGATGCCTAAGGTAATCAGATTACAAATATCACAGCGTGATAAATTGTTTTGATTACCTTAGCTCGCACTAATGGTAGGTCCATTTGTGATGTCTGAAGTACATATAGTAGCAAACAAGCGACTAAGAAAACGCGACTGGAGGCGCCGAAAAAGTGTAGTTTTGAAAGTACTGTGTTAACGTTTAACCTTCGCATTGCATTGGAAAGTTATTCACTTCTTTAATTTTAAACCGAGTCAAGGAAAAGGGAGGGCCTAACTCATCTCGAATTACATGTTTTATTTATTTATCATAATTGAAGACCATGCTAATTTGCAATGGGGGAGGGCCCCGTGCTCCTAAGGTAAGCCGCTAATGAGGACCAGTAGCGGTAGCTAATGAGGACCACATTAAGTACATGATCCCTATAGTTTTTGGTGGAGATCAAAGGTCATTTGGGGTCACTAGAGATCAAAAGGTCAAAACCTTGTTAACACGATATTTCAAGGAAGATAAACGCGAGGGATCTCATACTTACCATGTGGATTGCCCATATTATTTGGTGGAGGTCAAAGGTCACTTGGGGTCACCAGAGGTCAAGAGGTTAAAACCTTGTTAACACAATATCTCAAGGAGATAAATGTGAGGGATTTCATACTTACCACGTGGACTGCCCATATTGAGTAGATGATCACTCTTGTTTTTGGTGGATGTCAAAGGTCCTTTGGGGTCACCAGAGGTCAGAAGGGCAAAATCTTGTAAACACGATATCTCAAGAAGGGTAACAGTGAGGGTCTTATATGTAGCATATGGATTACCCACATTGAGTAGATGATCCCTATTGTTTTGGGTGAAGGTCAAAGGTCATTTGGGGTCACCAGATTTCAACTTTGTATACACTTTGTGTACATTATATTTCAAAAAGGGTAACTTTGAGGAATCTCATACTTAGCATATGGATTGCCCATATTGAGTAGATGATGTTTATTGGTTTTGGTGGCGGTCAAAGGTCATTTGGGGTCACCGGATATCAAAAGGTCAAAACCTTGTAGACATGATATCTCAAGAAGCATAACTGTGGGGGAACTCCTGCTTGAAATGTGGATTGTGTTGAGTAGATGATCCCTATCATTTTTGTGGAGGTCAAAGGTCATTAAATGGCATCACAAAGGGTTAAAATCGTGTAAACATGATATTTTAAGGAGGATAATTGGGAGGGATCTCATACGTGGCCTGTGGATTGTTCTTATATTTTTGTTTCATATTTGTCATGTAGATTGCCATATAGGGTAGGTGTTCCCTATTGTTTTTGTTTTCAGTGGAGGTGAAAAGACATTTTGGATCACAAGATATTAAAAGTTCAAAAAGTAGGATATCTCAAGTAGGATAAACCTGTGAGGATCTCATGCTTACCATGTAGGTGATTCATGTTTGCTACAATTTATCCATATGGAAAGAAATCACTAAGCCTTTTGGCTTTCTGGTCAAGTAAGTGGGATATAGTGCTACTCCCTGGTTTGCCCAACCTATGGCCGGCGGACAAGATCGAGTCAGCTTGCATGCAAGTTCTACTACTGCCCGCATACTACTTTCTCTTCGCAGGAAATTCTTATGGACAAAAAATTCGTTAAGTTCATTGGTAATTATCCTTAACTTTTAATTTGCTATAAAAAAGGAAGCTTAACAGAACTGATTACTTTTGCAATCAAATGAAATAAAATGTAACTCTATAACTCCATTAATACTGTTTGGAGCGTACCCATTTTTGGTGGCGCTTATAATGGGGGACAACAGGAGAGGAAGTACCATTCCACAAAGTGCAATGCAACCACCATCACACTCAGTCCATTTTCCCCATGCCTTGCATCATCAAATCAATTGGCCAGCTTAGTGCTGATTTAGCATTTTGTGGAAAATTTAATTCGTACAAGTGTATGGCATACGGAGTGCACCAAAATTATTAGGTCCACACATAAGAAATTATTATGAACGATTAGATCTAGTTTCGGGCCCCGCTGTCAGGCATAACATGCATATTGTATGTTATCATTCCACGTCGTCTAACCGTGCGACAAATACAAGATGAACCGTTAGCCGTAAGGGATGAAATTTTCCTCCTTTACAGAAAACTTATGTAAGGTACCTTTTAATTAGGCCTGCTTAATAAGGAGGAACGGGATTTTTCAATAAAGGCGCAACTGAATGACAACTCGACACGTGCTTGTATACGGAAAACGCTAACAAAGGCAACAAGCTTAACATGTGAGGAGATGCCCTTATGCAGCTTCTTCAGTAGGTTGTCGATTCGGTATTTTGGACAGTGGACCATTTTAACTTGCTCAATCGGATAATTACATGTTAGAAACGCGCGATTGTAGGGTTTTTATCAGGAACTGAATAACTAATTATTTACTTTGCTTGAAAATGTTTACAACTGATATATTGGTGTTGTTTGTAATACTTATTTCGTAAACAATGATTACGTTATTTGAGAATTTCGATAATGCCCCAATTATATAAAATTCCCTTTACATAATCACAATCAGAATTTCGGTAATGCCCCAGTTATATAAATTTCCCTTTGTATAATCACAATCGCAATTACCGACTGCATGGTCAAGTGGTTAGAGCAGGGGTAGGAAACCTTTCTGCTCTTGGGGCCGTTTTGATAGCCATAATTCGCTCGACGCAGGAGTGAGGGCTCTACAAGTTTTTTCCATGTGAAGCAGGTTAAGGGGCCCTAAACAGGCCCTGGTGGGCCGAAGCCCCAGAGGTTCTGAAGTTTGAACAAATGTTTAGGTAGTGGAATATTTGTTCACTATCTCTGAATGACATTGAATCACAAAGGCTGCGCAGCCCAGAAGTATCACAATATGACCTTTTGACTTATTAGTAATAATGAATGAGAACAAACGAAAAGGGCGCGGAAAGTGCGCCAAGAACTTTATTCCACTTTTTACTGAATGTTCACTTCACTCTTCGGAGGAAAGGTTCTTAGCCACCCCACCCCCGAATCTACTGGAATAAATACAATGCCCACCGAGTTTAGTACTCAATGTAATAGATAGGCCTATACAACTTTTACCGCACTTCTGTATATGTAGCCTTCCACGCAAAACTGCCGATAACACCAAATGTATAAGGATTCTTTGCCTGGTCTGTGTCTAACGAAACGGTGGGGATGTTACACTATGGATACTAGTCGGTTTAACTAATATACTGGTTGTGTTTTGCAGCAGTTTTACGTGAAATATGAGAAACTGGTATGAGTAAGAAAAACGATTGGCATCTTGGGCTAAAAGACTATTATAAGTTACCTTTCATGTGATTCTGAATTTACATTTATGAATTGCCTCACGGGCTGGATAAAATGATCTCTTGGGCCGCATACGGCCCGAGGGCCTTGGGCCGTGGGCCGGAGGTTCCCCACCCTTGGGTTAGAGCATCCGACTTGCAGCCGGAAGGTCTGGGGTTTGACTCCTGACCGGGTCATACCAAAGACTTTAAAAATGGAACCTACTGCCATTGTGCTTGGTGCTCAGCATAAGCAGTGGAGTAGGGAAAACAAGCCAGTGATTCACAACTGGAAAAAAGCTGTGGCCGGCCCGACTTAAACCAATTGGTTAGAACCTGAGCCGTAAAACCTCATCTAACTAATTACATAATCAAAATAAACAGAATTGCCAGTTCTGGCCATGGGCAACTATCTTTTCGGCCTTTAGGCTAAAATCATGCCTAGAAATGTGGAAGTCTAAAGGCTGAGAGGATGGTAACGTCACATTATGGGACGTAAATTTGAAACATAAAAACTTGGATTTTAATTTTGAGCCTACATAATTTCTACATTATTGTTCTAGATTTAAATGTGATCTCTGTTAATTTTAACATGAGAAAAGCGTAAAATTAAAGAGAAAATTTTAGTATTTTGGTTTTACAGAAAAGGTGCCTTTTCTGTTGCTGACCCTGTGTTATCGAATTCTCTTCCCTCTCACATACGACATTCGAAATCTCTTACACTGTTCAAAAAACAACTTAAGACTTACCTATTTCATTGACTAATATTTTGTTGGCATCATTTTTCTTGTTTTGGTAAGCGCATTGATCATATGAAATTTACGCTATATAACAGTATGTATGTATGTATGTATGTATGTATGTATGTATGTATGTATGTATGTATGTATGTATGTATGTATGTATGTATGTATGTATGTATGTATGTATGTATGTATGTATGTATGTATGTGTGTGTATGTATGTAGAATGTATGTGTGTATGTACAGCTGAGAATTGTTTGGGCACTTTTTTACCAGAGAATATCTTTAAATTAACAGATTTATTTTTAACAGTGGAGAATATTTGTCTTATAGTTGTCCTTCTACCGTCAATCTCAAGCTGAAAGATTATTGTTGTAGGTTTAAGTCATAGAAACTAAAATAAGTGAGAATAACCGTTATTGAATTGTTTCAGTCCAGATCGTCAGTACGTTAAACGTAGCTGACGATCTGGACCGAACTAAGCCATTCAATTTTGGCTCTCTGTACGAAAGCAAAGCAACGGCGTGTAATACAAACATCACTTCGTTGATTTTGCCCCAATTACTGGCGGTGAAACTCAGACAAAGTTTTCAAGTTAGGAGTAAAGAACAAATCACTAAGGCACAATGACTTAAACCTATTGTGAAAATTACTCCTAATCTATCGAAAAACAGATAAAATTACGTTTAACTTCTGAAGTTGATGCACACTGTAAGCTACGTACGAAGACCCTCCAATGGGCATTTTACTGTGGCCAAAAATGATGCAGAAAATCCTGTTCCACAATCCTTTGTTCTTGCTGTTTGGAAAAAGGTCTATCCACCAGACTTTTGCCTTACAGCGGAAACGCCCTCACAATTTCATGATTTGGCATTGTTTATCCATCCAACTTAAGGGGCATGTGCAAAATTTTCTGCAGGGAGGGGTGTGAAATGTAGTATTGTTAACCTATTCCGACAAGGCTACGCGACTCCGAGATGGGCTCGGGACCCACCAGTTTTTATCTCACGACCCAATTTTGGGTCGCGACCCACTATTTGGGAATCAAGGAGTCAGAGCAGCAACATTCGGAACCGGTCATGGGAGGGATCCACTGTCTGGCGACTTCATTTCTGAGGGCGTGTTACCCACCAAAAAAAAAACAGTATATAGTATAGCTAAGACTGGTGTGAAAAAGTGGGCAATAATGGGTCCTTTGGGCAAAAGTTACTGTGTGAAAATGTCAAACTCAATGGGAACATCTCCAAAAGTGTGGAGGCATGTATCCCGCTCCCCCTCCCCCACCCTCCGGATTCTGTCGGTCTATGCATAAGAACACTTTGGCAGCGAGAGTATAGTGTTGGTAAACAGAAACTCTCGGATGGAATTACCCAGGTTCCAGCGAGTCGACCTCAATACCACAATCAATTGCACCATTTGTTCAGGATTTTCAGTATTTTTCTTACTATGAAGGGAGACATCCATTAATAATCATGAATAACAAAATTGCAAAATGTAATATAGACGGTAGTAAATTCACACTATTTTGTATTTTACAAAAAAGGAAACACTTGGAAACAAAAACGGTCGATAGACTAAAACTTTTCAAAGATATCGTTAGCACAGTTAAAAAGACATAGCGCCACCATTATGCCAATCCTCAGTCTAGTCTGTAATGCCATTGAAAGGCAGATGTCAAGTTTGCGAAATTATTCATCTCCGTTTCGCAGATAGTGAATGTTTGGTTGGATTATCTGGTGCGGCAGACCTGCGAAAAAATCGGTTAGCAGCATTTCGTAAAGCTGGGAGTATCTTGAAGTTATTAGAAGGTAAGTTTGTCATATTTTTCGTTGGTGTTGGAGGCGACATCATGGCAGATGAGGCCTGCTCTATCGTAGTTTTTCTTGCATATCATTTTACACTGCTAATGCTATGAATAGTTAGACTAGGCTGGAAGTAACGTTTATGTTTTACGCAATGCCAATACGTAGGCTAGACTAATTCACACTACGCTGCAGACTAACCTAGCCTAGCCTAGACCTAGGAAAAAACTAGCGTACTGCACAGGCAGGCCAGTGGCCATTTTGAGGTTACAGTCCGACTTCTTGTGTTGTATACCGCCACATTTCTGTTTTACATTAGCACCCTTTTTGTTCTTATGGTAGGCTAGCCTAGGCCAAGGCCTACATCATTAGGCTACTGGTTTGTGTTTAGCCTCAACATCAAGGCAAGTCCATTAGGCTAGTACAAAGTCATGGGTGATTTAGCCTATTGGTGCGAATGGAGAATCCGTGACCGGAAGTTGCGTAAATTATAACTTAAAACTTACAAAAGATCAGTGACAAGTTAAGTTCATAATGTGGCGTAACAAGAAGTGAGAAAAGAAGCTGGAGAAAGAAAGGTGGCAGTGAGATTCGAACGCGGAACACTTGAAGAATACGAACGCGGTATAGATCTCGGTATAGTGATTCCATGCCCTAACCGATAGCACTGCGAGCCGAGCTGCCAGCAAACGGTTTTAAATATTATAAGTACAATATAAACAGTTAAGTTGTATAGTATAATATACATGTCTATACGTATTTTATTCCTACGTATACATATATCCCTAACCGTATAACCCTAACCTTATCTCTATGCGTAGCACGTGTATAACCCTATCCCTATCGGTATGCATATCCTATCCATATCCCTACTACGTATAACCCTAACCCTATCCCTATGCGTATGCTATCCGTATGCCTACTACGTATATAACCCTATCCCTATGCGTACCACGTATGTCTCTTCCGGTCACGGATTCCGCATTCGAGCCAGCCTATTTTTTAATGCTTTGTTAGTAGGCCTAGGCTAGGCCCCTAGGTGTGTCGTTCGCAAAATGTTGACCATGCTAATTCAGGGCAGGAAATAAGACATCTTGAGGACAAGCCATTTTTTATTAGCTTTAAGGGCACATGTAAGCATCACAAAAGGCACCAAGACCAAACAAGATTCTGTGTTAGGCTTAGGCACCATCTGATATCTAAAGGATGGGCCATGACTACCTAGCCTATGACCCTACAAGACTTTTCCAGTCATAGACTATTTACATAAATCGTAGACATTCTGGTGCCTTCCTAAACCTACAAAAACACCTTGACACACTGCTTTGACTCCAACTGACAGAGCATCATAAGCCAGCTACACGTAGGGCGCCACCAATTATTCCTCCTTGTACATGCATCCTGCCCATTTCATAGCCAGGACCCTTGCAGAAGTTCTCAGCAGGTCAGGTACTGATTCACAAGTAATGCACTTATCAATTGAATGATGCACCCCGCTACCCCCGGACATGGACAGTCATTGTCCACAACAGTGTTGACAAAACTTGTACAAATGACATACCCCTCAGTCACAAAACTGATGCACAATTTGCAATTTTGACTGACATGTGGGTCACCATATAATTACTGAAAAATTGAGAATGGCAAGTGGTATCCCTGTACAAAGTGTTACAATTGGCTCACAGTGGTCCACCCCTGGGTCACAACAGTGACTGACAATTGAGGTAATGTGACTCACCCCTCGGTCATGCCGGTGGCTGACAATAGTGGTTCAATGACGGACATGTGCATCACACTGTCAATGGTCAATGACCCACACTTGACTGACAGTATCGGGGGTAGTGGGTAGCATCATTCAATTGATAAGTGCATTTGCCTTTCACACTGTTCATAATATGTGTACCACATCCTTTGGAAGTTTCAGCTCATGGTATGAGAGCTTTGAAGGACGATGATGTTCCAACCCCATCACACTTCACAAAGTACCCAAAATACATTCCCCCCCTCCACCCATCATTTTGCATCAAGAGTAGGGTCTCTTTTTATTTGCTATGCTACGACACCCCCATTACAAACATGAACTCATACTTTTCATGACCATGGTCCACACTGGGCCATCTCCCAGAGTGGAAATGTGTGGGAAGTGTGGAATGTTTGTACACAAGAGTGGTGCGCTACCTGTAATCCTAGTAGAGAAAAAGGAGAATTATAACTTGGAACACTCATGGCCTAACTGTACAATTGCTAATGTAACATAAATGTTTGCTTTCTGACCTACTACTCCAGCAATGCTGGAAAAGTCAGTATGTCACAAAGGGCCTTATCACTGCAACTAATCCCAGTCAAACAGAACCATTCAGTACACACATAGCCATGGAGATTTTTTCCAGCCCCCTGGCTTGTGCGCCTATACTTACACATATTTTCGACATTATCTTATCTTTACTTAAGTTTTGGAGAAAGCTTGGTAAAGAAGCCTGGTGTACACAAGCATGTGCATATGACATAAAATTCATTACAGAACTGAGGTCACCCACCTAAAATTGTTACTCATAGCAAGAAAGCTACGATTCGGAGCCTATTCCCCATATTTTAATGTGCAACAAGCTTGTGGTTATTGCTGGTTGCAGGACAGGAAAACCTCTTGAGTGAACACTACTCACTGTTTGGCCAAACCACACGACTGTTCATCCCATCACAGTAGAGCCTACATCACAACGAGTGCTGACCTCATCCAACTACGACTGAACATGTTTTATAGCCCAGTAGAATATGAAGAAATGGCAGTCCTGGAAGTGCTCACACCGCCACAACTACAGCTGACACGACGTCTTGTCACAACGTGTCATGGCATGTCGTGGGTAGTCACAGCGTTGTGGCCCAGGCTTAAGTTAGGCCTATGTTTTTGGTAGGCAGTAGGTATAGTATAGAATACAGGGCCACTTGAGGGATGTGTCTGGGCATCCAGATGCGCAGATACTCAGTGAACTTAAACTCGCCTGTATGTCGAGCCTTTGAACTTTCCACTCCATATAGGCCTATCTGCCCTGCTTGGTTAAAATGCTCAAGTGAAAATGACATTTAGAACGAAAAAAGAACCTTGGGTTCTCTCCAAACTTTTTGAGTGGATGCTTGGATACGGAGTCGAAGTTTGGGCTGCTAGATAAACATGAAAGAGTTAATGATAGAATGGGAATATGGGCATCCATATACAGCGGTTAAGTTTAATTTGGGAGAATGACTCATTGTTATCCATTTCTTACTAAAACCAGATGCAGTATTCTGGAGTGGATGCACAAATTATACTTAGATGCAGAATGAATGATTTCACCAATATCAGTCTTGGAGTGGATGCGCGGATGCAGGGATGCAGATTCAAAGTTTAGGGTGCAAGATAAAGTGTCACATCGCTTCCACTCATTCGTATGCTAGGTGGTGTTTAAGAGTGGCCCTGTATTCAATAGTTGAACCTTCGGTTACATTTTGTAAGGAGGAGCACAAAGGCCAAGGTGGCCTTGAAAAGTGTGCCATGTTGTAGAGCACCAAGGCCATTGGCAAAAATACAAAGGCCTTGATCTTTATGCCTTTGTTTATTTTCAGCCCTGCCAATTCCAAAATACAATTTGAGAAATTTATAGGACCTTTATAAAATAATAATTTTGTGTAATTGTTTATTTGCTGTATCATTTCTTTTATTGGTAATGTTCATTTTGAAGCACAGTGAAACCAAGTTTTGGTGACAGTTTGAGTCTCCTTGAAATGATTCTCTCTCCATTACAGGTTTACATAGTCTGTGTTAGGAAGTCACTGTGCACATAAGAAATGAGCTGTTATTTAAGTCACCATGATATCGTGTACCCAGGTACCAGACGGGTGCAGTGATCAATTACGCAGTTCCTGTTTTTTGTACCGGTGCTTGAATGCTAGTTTTAATTCTTAATATGTGGCATAATAATCAAAAGTGTATTCTTTTCAAATACCAACAGAAACACACTGCATAAGGACAAATTTAAACCATACATATTTCTTATGGTTAGTTTTTCACAAAACAGTTAACATATCAGTTGTGCATTTACAACAGTATGGGCCTTTTTGCCAAATTGCATTCAGTGAACTAGAGCATTCTGTTTATGTATGTTTCATGCATACATGTGCAGAAACTTAACTGGAATGTGTGCAGTACAAGCATAGTAGTATGCTGTTCTCGTTTTAGCATTTTCTCAGTATTGTGACTGAAGTCATATTATGAAAGTTTATTATGAAAGTTAAAATTTTTTCCTTCAGAAATATTGATACCTTTCACCAAACTGTAATCTATCTGACCAGTAATTAAGCGATAATTGATATATGGTTGACAGAAGAAATCTTAACACTGTGCAACACTCCATATCATTATTTTTGCATAGGCTATGAATTTCTTCAGAAACTTTAATACTTTGAAGACGTATATTTTGAGAACGTTAAAAGATATTGAAGTAATTCCAACAGATATTTCATTGGAGGGATTAATTCTTTAACTGACAAGTGAAACAGCTCTTTTGTGTGGCATGTCACACGACCTCTAAATAATTCCCTGTTCAATGGAAATATTTTGTTTACATTGAAGAGACAGGAAATAGAGCTCTGTTATCATTGTTACACCATTATGCAACATTCATCCCACTGTGACCATTTAGTTTACACTTTGTTGCTTTTGTGGTTGAAAGCAGGGTTCAAAATGTGAATTTTGAAAGTTATGAGATATTTTGAAACCCAAATATCTATGTGGAAGGGTTTGAACTAATGTCAAAAGCATGAACATCAGTAATGTCTTCTGTGGTTTCTAAACTTACATTACAGGGACTTAACATGTTTAAGTTGGTGCATTCAGAGAGAATGACAATTTACTTTTGGGACAAAACTGGAAATGCACAGAGGCCATGGCCATCATATTTTTGGCCTTGACCTTGGTGCCGTACACAATGGTAGTGTTTGCACCGGGTCCAAAATTCGGAACTGGGTACCCGAAGTCAATGGTCAGTCGGGTACCCGAAAATGTAACTTCTGTTAGGCTACAAATTTTGTTGTAAAGTCATAATAAGAAATTTTGCTTTGCACCTTGATATTATATAACACCAACGTATCTTACTTATGGGCTTGACAAGTGTTCTTAGGCGTGTGCGTGATAAATTTTGCCAGGAAAAAGTAACATGTTAGGTGTTCTGCCACACGTGCAATCTATGTTAGTGAAACTTTGGATCAGGGTAGCAGTTTCAGAACCGGTCCTGACACTGGCGGTCGAGTACCCGGTGCAAACACTACAAAATGGCATACATAGGGAGGCCACCTTAGCTTTTGTTCCCTTCCTAACAAAATGCAACCAAACATATACCACATAACACAAAGCCTTCTGTTTGGCCTTGGTGCCCTTTGAATGTGCCTTAAAAGCTAATATGAAAATGGCCTTGCCCTCATGTCTTATTGCCAGCATAAAAGGGTACTGTACTGTGAGTTTTTATGGGAGTGTAGTTTCAATGTAGAATGCAGTGTGCACTGATAAGATTAAAGGGAAATATTGCGTTTGAAAGATATCACAAAATGACGCCAATGTAATCCCACTGTGGTCTTTTCCCCCTCTCCAAACATGAATCACAAATAACTTGCAGCAGATCAACACTGATCTCATGGAATATGGACAAAAAGAAGCAACAATTTTCTGATCAAACCAGCTCATTATCTAACGATAAAACCTCGCCCACATTGCAACCTTTTTGTGTTGCTGCATATTCAGAGCGGTTATGTGGGGTCATATTTACAGTTTTACACTCATTACGCAATACGTGTTGACCTTGCTAACCCTGTGCCTTACGCTCACAACAAACTATCACAGCAGTTTCTGGATGGCCTGTGCAGTACTGTGGGATATAGCAACCCAGGGAGATGCAGTTCACCTCTCACATAGTGAGCACTATTCACAGGACGTTACAAAAATGGCATTTTATCCATGGAAGTACTACCGTGGAGTAACAGCTCTATGGTCTGTTGAAGGCTATTTTGTAATATTTTTCGAGTGGCATCACAGGTTCGTAGTTTTCCCTTTCTACTAGCCTAAACTGATAGTACCAGTTAGGCACCAAAAATCTCGTTTACATCCTACTCTTTCAAGAGCGAAGCAACCTGATAAGGACCAAAGGCTTCAATTCAAATTGCAGTAGCCTACTATGTGAATAGTATACCAGGGAGGTGGTAAAACCCTCTAGTATACTGTACTTACTGTAGTTCAATACAGACAGTGTAGCAATAATTCTCAGTAGTTCGTAATTTGGGCCTACGAACATTTTGCAAAAGCCGTGGAAGGCGTCTGTTATTGTCTGACGTACGTGATAAAAAGGATTTGATTGGTGGATTTCAAATCGGGGTGAAGAAGGTGTGGTTTTGCATGCATAATTGTTTGGGTGAACAAATTTATCAGTTTTCACAAAAGGTTAATTACTTGTTAATCAGTGCTCACTGGGTAGAATTTTTTTACCAGTTACCTCTCTTTCATTGAACAGGACCTGACCGTATGTAAAAGAGGATAGGTTAAATAAAGTCTTACAAATGCAATACTTCCCTTTAACAACATTTGACAAATCAGTCATATTTGCATTAAGCTTTTTCACAGTGTATCAGTTTCACAATTTATTATGTTTTGTTCTCTTTGCATCACAGTGGAAAGTACAGTTGCTTTAATACTGTAGTTCTTGAAAGGTATTCATTCGAACATAACATGACTCCCAACACTTACTGACCTACCAGTCCTACCACAATGGGGAACAATTTTTGTTGCAGGACTGTACAAAGTAAACAGGCTTTGGGATAAAGCCAGCATACTATTTAAATTATGAGGCAGAGTAAAGACCCCCACCCCCACCCACCCCCCCACACACCCAGTAGAAGTATATTACTCCTGCACCTATATTGGCCACACTTATAATACCAGTGTCTGCCAGCTTTTGCAAGAATTCTTTGTCAGTCTGCATAAAAACTGTACAATAGCCTATTATTCCTGATACAAATGTGTAAGATCATGCACAACAAGCACAAGTTGTAAATATTCAAGGAATAATTGACTGAAGAATGTCTGATTAATTACCATGTATTTCACATTTGTCAATGGGGTTTTAGTATGTGATTTCTCATGCTTAAAAGTCACCCAATGAAGAAGTCCCTTGACCTACTATGTAAAAGAGAGGTCATTGAACAGTGTTACAGTATGTTTTTGATCTTGCAATATGAATATAGTTTGTATTGAAACCAGTCAAAAGTTGAGAGATAACTTCAAATTAGGCTCATGAATATAGTAAAATTGGGCAATGTGTGGATCATTGTTTGCAGGTGATACAGTGTGCTACATGTATTAGGCACCTACTACAGAGGTAATCGTGAAGACCTATCCATCACGTACTGCCATTGTGCATGTCTTCCTAAAATTGCCCCTAGTTTGGGGGAAATGAGTTAATTAGAATGAAGAGTTAATAAACATAATGAGTTTGCCATTCCGTTACACAGTGCCCCTCGGTGTAGTTGTTCTGACCTTGAAATTAATTTTTAATTATGTTAGGGGTATTGTGAACCAGAGATAATTAACAGGCATGCAATGTCTGCAATGCAGTCATAAGCTTGAATTATGAATGCTTCAGATTTGTTGGAGAAAATTATTTTTAAGGGGATATGTGGCACTCCCAAACCAGGGAGTTGCCCAAACATATTTAAGAATAGCCCTAGAGTTTTTAATACAGGTGATGACTGCACTTTGATTGACATTCATTCATACAATATAGCGTCACTCTGGTTGGTCAATGATGATTTGAACAGTCAGTTGTGTTCCCAGTTAATAAGTTCACACACAGTCACTGTGTATCAAAATATGTGACTTAGAGCAAATTACACTCAGTCTAGGCTAGGTTCTATGCCTCTTTCATGGAGATGGTACTAAACAGGTGTTTTTTGTTTTTTAGAGGAGGGGCTAAAAGTAAACTTAGTAGGGAGAATTTTCCTGTTTGGGGTGGGATTACAGTGTAGATCATAAGAGAGCCTTTAAGTTTTAAATTTCCAAGCTAAAACATTTGTTATCAGTGGAGAAGAGAGAGCAAATTATCTCTCCTCAAAGTCGAGCAGTAAAAACTCTCCTGATAATACCGCCCCTCCAATTTAAAAAACATCCCAGAAGTTAAGCAGTAGCCTGAGTTGGCATTGCTCAGTGCTATCCATTGTGATAGCTGTTTTGAGTGAACAGTCTGCTATACATTGGGCTGAACTATAAGCTGCACAAGGTGTACATCATTGACCAATCAGAATGAAGCTATTGTTTGAATTCGTATCAGTGAAAGTCTTGTCTCCACTTTTTAAACCCATACCAGGGTATGGCACCACTCCTCTCCAGAGTAACAAGGTGGTGGTCTTCTCTATGTTTGGGTGATGCAATGTACTTTAGTTAGATAAGATTTAACAACACACCAATACGAATGTATTATATAATGTCAACTCGTCAAAAAAAGTAAAGTTCAAGTACAGTTTCAGCTACCGTTTAAGTTCAAGCTTTCAAATACAGTTCAAAAACGGTGCAAGTCCTCCCCTTTAGTCGCCTCGTACGACAGGCGGGGAATACCGTGGGCATATTCTACAACCCCCAGCCCACAGGGGGCATGATGCAATGTAAGCAGAATAATTCTGGGTATGGCACCACTCCAGCTTACTTTAAGGTGACTGTGGTTACAACATGTGGTAACTTCAGCTGTTAGTAATAACAAAAGAACCACACTTAGGAATGGAATTTACAAGCTGCCAGACTTCAGGATTTAGATCCTTTCTGAACTTACCAAAAAATAAATCTGGGTTTTGACTTTTCCTTTACCCCTTTGCCCAAGTTTGACCTTCTGATGGTCTCTGTGGCAATAGAATACCAGAGGATTTAGAACTGACCTTTTGTCATGCCAGCTGCATGCTGGATCTAGACAACCAGGGTATAGTAAAGTCAATATTGTATTTATCTGAGCTGTCTGCAGGAAGCCAGTTCTCCTGTAGTTCCTTGCAAATAACACTGGGGAGTTCCTACAGGAATAACACCACACTTTGTGGACATTGTTCTTCATCAACCACATACACTATTGTACAGTATTGATTATGTACAATACAGGATGGTGCAATAAAAAATATGTGCATACAGTCTGGACATTTTGTAGAGCCCATTTGACCAAGTAGAGTTTCATATGTTTCAGGGGTGTTATAAAGGTTGGACTATTTTGCTCCTTACCTTTTATAATTTTTACTGTATATGCCTGCAAGCACTATCTGGCATAATTTGTTAGCACAGGATGGCGCCCTTCCATCACAGTACTAGAGGGCCACGTGATAGAACCACTCCCTCTTTGCAACTTGACCTGCTTCAAACAGGGCATGTGTTTGCAACTGTCTCACAATTGGAGTTTTCTCCACTGTTTCGGAGTGTTTGTAGAGTGCTTTTGCTTTTCGATCATGTAAAATTATAGGCATATTCTAGTGGTATTTCACAAGGAACTCTCAGAAAAGGAAAACAAAATTCAATTCATATTGTCCAAACCCTGTAGAAATTGATACTCTATTCTTATCTCAAGATGTCTCATTTTAAGTTGGTTACTTTTGTCAAAAAATACCTCCAGTTCTCATCAAGGTCACACCATGTAAGTGTAAAGTGGGCACATTGCCTCAGATTCCTTTCGTTTTTCTTTATAAATGAATGCCCTATGTGTCCTTGAAATTTGATACTGTTGGAATGTTTGAATATCTTTCCAGATCTAGCATAAAACTACACCATATCTAGTAGGCTTGGGCAACTCCATTAGTTTTGGGGTCAGATACCTGCGGCTTCATTTGCAACTGGTACAATGACATTAAAATTGCCGCAGGAACATATTATCTCAGCAGCTAAAGACAGACAATCCCTAGCCTTTTAATGAATATTATTACACCACTAAGCCAACTCTATGGTTGCTCAACATCTGAGGTGCCAGACTGCCAATGTCGGAAGTAAGACCAAAAGAGCCAGTTGTGAACTTCTGTTTAAATACTTCATTAAAACCTACAAAATAACGCAAATGGAAACTCCAAAATGATTTTGTGCATATTTTGAACAGTACTAAAAAAGTCTCCAGGAGTCGCAATTCCGAGGAAAGTGGAGTCTCTAATCGACTTCTGGCCAGGACTCGTGACTCTGAAGCCTTGTGGATACCCAACCCGAACTGCCTACAGTGTATGTCAGAGAATCGTAGTGGTCTTAAAACTCATGGCTGAATGAAGAAGATGAGCAAAAGAGCCACTTCTGTTTTATACTACATTAAAATATGTGAAATAACACAGATGAAAGCTCCAAAACATGATTTTGTGCATATTTTTACGTTCTGAGAAATTTCCCCAGGAGTCGCGATTCCAAGGAAATAGGAGTTGATACTCACCTCCTGGCCAGGAGTCATGACTCTGAATTAGAGTCAGGTAAGTTGCCCAAGTCTTATATTTAGGGTGTAGCATCCCTTCCAAATAAGATATTGGCTACGGCAAAAAAATCGCTGCAGTAGAAAGGATTGGCAAAAATACACTTTACCTCGGCATTAGGTAACTGTCCAGTGCAAACGGCAGTAAAAGTCATGAAGCCATGTGCATGGCAAGTTAACAAAAGTTTGGCCAATCTACTTGTTTACAAACTTCTACTACAGAAGGTTAACGTAATTTGTTTAAGCTCCGGAATTCCGTTGATAAAACCAATACAGCCGCTTTGGGAATTTTTCCCACTTTATTACACATTAAAAAAGATAAAATGGCTAGTTCTGAAATCTAAAGGTTGCACTCTGCGGTGACATATTCATGTGTGTACAGTGATCACTTTCTTGACAGCAGACAGTGAGTTTCATACGTACAGTAAATACCGATTGTAACAAACTTTTTAAATCAAGATTTTCCGTTAAAACTTGAAAAATTGCAACTATGTTTTGTATGCATTAAAAGCAATAATACTGAATATATTTGCTCAAGTTTCGATCGTGGTGGAAATTTTATCAGAAAATGATTTCTTTTCAAGTTGCTACTTGAAGCTTCATTTTGAGCCGTGTAGGCCTAGTGTGCAGCTTTCATAACCGGTCAGTCCCTGTACGCGTGTCCTGCAATCTATCGCTTCGGCAAAATTTTTGCCAAAGTCAAGTCAATTTGTCTCGGCATTTACCTCGGCAGTGCCGAATGCCTAGGCTATTTTCGAGGGCAGATGTAGCAAACAAAGATTTTAAATATTGCCCTTAGCATTGTCAATATCATAAAGAAGTTCAATGCTGTGTCTAATCAATGTGCCACAATGACATCACACATTTCCCATAATGCACTGTATCTCTAGAAATAGAAAAGTATATTTCTTTGAAAACTAGTATCTTCCAAATGCTACAATCATGCTATTGAGATGCAGTTTACACCTTCTAAACAGGGTTTGCGTTTCTCTGAAAAAGTTGTAATTTTTCATGACAGTATTTTCTTTTTTACGACCATTCAAATTTTTGCGTCGTAATTTTTAAAACTTCTGGCGTAAATGATTAAATATACAATTGCCTACCACGATAAGTCATAAACGGCAACGTCAGGCCTAGGCCCTAGCTTAGCCTACAACAACGTTAGCGCAACTTATCGATAAATTCAAGTGTGAATGAAATAATTTAATAAGGACCTGTTTTTATGATGAGAAAGGATGCTTGGATAATAAAAAATACTTTCACTTCCCTCAAAGAGAAATTTGGCCAAAAATATCAAATATATTCCATGTATGAACCAGCAACAGGTGTACAGTAGCTTTACCTAACGTTAGCAATATTAGAAAAAACACAGTGACAAGTGTACATACAGTACGTATGCTTATGACAGTGCCGTCCGATAGGGAACGTTCGTTGTCACTTGTCAAAATTTGCAAGACATTGGGATAGACCATTATTTTGGAGGTGTTTGTTTTTTGTTAATTATTTGGTTTTAAGAAACTCAGAATTTTCAGCAGGTAAGTGTTTAGTGAGTTGAATTTTCTGTTGTAAAGATGGGGAAGTAAAAATTTATATTTACGACTTAATTGTATTTTTGGTCGTAAGTTACATTTCCATCGGCGTAAAAAACGCCCATTTCGGCGTAAAATGCAAACCCTGCTTCTAAATCAGAAAAATTTTATATATTTTTTTGAAGTCATTGAATGAAGTCCAGGCAGGCAAACCCCGTAAAAATAAGGTAAGGAAATGTTCAAGCATTGTGTAAAAAGCAAGCTTTCAAATGTTTTTCATTTGAATTACAATGAAATGAATAAACGTGAATGTCGCCCATGTGTAGTTCTGCCATTCAAAGGATACTTTCAGAGCTTAGGTGATAGATGTGTGGAAGATTTACTTTATTTTAATAGATACTTTATCAAAATCAAGACACTCTGCATGTAGGTCTATACAGTATGTGTTATTGGTTTCGATGATAAGAGAAACCTATGCATTCATGATGGCGTGTGTGTGTATGTATGTGTGTATGTTCGTGTGTGTGTGTGTGTGTATGTGTGTATGTGTGTGTGTGTGTATGTGTGTTTGTGACACTTTGCTCGTTAACACGATATCTCAAGAAGGGAAACTCTGACAGTTCTCAAACTTGGTACATAGATGCCCCATATTGAGAAGAAGAACCCTATTGTTTTTGGTGGGGGTCAAAGGTCACCTGGGGTCACCGGGGGTCAAACTCTGAAAACCTTGTTAACACAATATCTTGAGGTAGGAAGCTTGGATGAATTTCATATTTTGTATGTAGATGCGTTATGGTATGAGGAAGAACCCTATAATTTTTGGTGGAGGTGAAAAGTCATCTGGGGTCACCGGGGGTCAAACCCTGAAAACTTCGTTAACACGATATCTCAAGAAGGGAAACTGTGACAGTTCTCAAACTTGGTACATAGATGTCCCATATTAAGAGGAAGAACCCTATTGTTTTTGGTGGGGGTCAAAGGTCACCTGGGGTCACCGGGGGTCAAACTCTGAAAACCTTGTTAACACAATATCTCGAGGTAGGACGCTTAGATGAATTTCATACTTTGTATGTAGATGCATTATGGTATGAGGAAGAACCCTATTATTTTTGGTGGAGGTGAAAGGTCATCTGGGGTCACTGGGGGTCAAACCCTGAAAACTTCGTTAACACGATATCTCAAGAAGGGAAACTGTGACAGTTCTCAAACTTGGTACATAGATGCCCCATACTAAGAGGAAGAACGCTATTGTTTTTGGTGGGGATCGAAGGTCACCTGGGGTCACCGGGGGTCAAACTTTGAAAACCTTGTTAACACAATATCTCGAGGTAGGAAGCCTGGATGAATTTCATACTTTGTAGATAGATGCGTTATGGTAAGAGGAAGAACCGTATCATTTTTGATGGAGGTGAAAGGCCATCTGGGGTCACCGGGGGTAAAACCCTGAAAATCTTGTTAACACAATAACTTGAGTTACAAAGCTTGGATGAATTTCATACTTTGTATGTAGATGCATTATGGTAAGAGGAAGAAGCCTATCATTTTTGGTGGAGGTCAAAGGTCATTTGAGGTCACCAGGGGTCAAACCCTGAAAATCTTGTTAACACAATATCTCCAGGTAGGAAGCTTGGATAGATTCCATACTTAGTATGTAGATGCGTTATCCTATTGTTTTTGGTGGAGGTCAGAGGTCATCTGGGGTCACCAGAGATCAATGTCTGAAAACCTTTTCAAGATGATATCTCCAGGTAGGAAGCTTGAATAGATTTCATACGTGGTAAATTGATGTGTTATAGTGAGAAGATGTACCCCATTGTTTTTGGTGGAGTTTAAAGTTCATCTAGGGTCACCAGAGGTAAAAAAAGCAAAATTTCCCAAGAATATCACATGGGTTCACCAGAGGTCAAAGAGCAAAATTTCCCAAGAATTCCCAAGATCGTCATCTGGGGTCATCAGAGGTCAAAACGCAAATTTCCCCAGAATTCCCAAGACTAAATAGTAATACAAAACTGTATTTTTCCAACATGTTAAGATAGCATTTGACCATTGACTGAAAGGTATGGGACATCTTGGCTTTATTTGGAATAGAACATACAGTATATCATCGAAACCTCAATGCATTTTTGCATTCTGGTTTTTAATCAATCAGATACCCATTGTACTGTGTACTGTGACTGTTACAGAAACAATGGCTGCTTGGTAAATACAATAATATACTGTGCTGTGGATAGACTTGAATTAGCTTTTTGATTACACATTACACATAGTGGGAAAGGACCGAAGAACAGGTTGCTTACGTTTTCTTCTCATTAAGGTTTTGACTGTTTCTTTGAGACTAAAACATTGTTCCATATAAAGTATATACTGTACTAAGTGCTGTTATAATATGTTTATGAATGTGATCCGACACCTGGTACGAAAACCTTTCTTGTTATTCTTTAATAATGACATGTTTGTTTGGCCTTGAAATTTGATAAGACTATAAATCATGAGATCTACACCTTTGTGACATGAAGCATACATGCCTTCTTCAGCAAGCTCTAACATATGTCATGTACACCAAAAGTGTCAAACTTGAGAAGAAAATACAACATAAAGAAAAACACTTGACAGGTAATCTTAACTTGTGTAAGAGTGGCATGACACATCGATGACGAAACTATTACTTTAAAGTAAAAGTGGATTAACCTTATTTCTCAGGGGTAAATAATTAATATACAAAGACGGTAGTTGGACCATAGAATTTTCCAACTGCTAATACCATATGGAAATAACAGAAAGGAGGTTCTCTGGATTAGAAAAATACATTGTAATTTTGCTACCATAAAATCCCATTGGTCTGTAACTCCAAGCTTCTGTGCTGGTACTTTTACAAGCATGCATCAGTTTCTACCGAATCATTCAAGTTAAAGGTGTTGTGACATTCCCCTAAATATATCTAGGAATAGCAGTGTACAGTTCTAAATACAGTTGGTGACTGCACTCTGATTGACATTCATTCAGTCAATAGCACCACTCTGATTGGTCAGTGATGACTTATACAGGCAGTTGTGTTCCCAATTAAGTTTGCACACAGTTGTGTGTCAATATGACCTTGAGGCAATTTAAAGGGAAAATGCAGTCACCCCAGTTTGGATTAGTGCACCCGGGTTTCCTGTTTCATGAGTGGCTCTTCAGAACCATGTGTCAATATTTTTGTAACGGAATTATGACATTCTTTCAGATTTTCTCCTTGATTTACCTTGAATATATACAATATTTATGTTCTGAGATATGAAAGATAAGTGGAAGGGAAATAAGAGGATATTTGTGAGATTAAGCTGTTGTTTCAAAATAAGTTGGTGCAGGCTGCTGTGGTTCTGTGTTGGAAGAGTACTAAAAACGTACACACACAGTATCACCAACAGGTTTCTCATGCGGGAGGCCCGGGTTCGATTCCTAGGTCCAGTCATACCAAAGACTTTAAAAATGGAACCTACTGCCGTTGTGCGTGATGCTCTGCATAAGCAATGGAGTAAGGGAAAACAAGCCAGTGAGCCACAACTGGAAAAGACGCCATGTCAGGCTCGACTTGAACCAATTGGTTGGAAACTGGGCTGTTAAACTTGATCTAACTAATTAACCAACAGGTTTCTCTTTCATCAAAACCTCCATACCCGAAGGCAAGGCAAACTGCTCATGTCACTTCACAGAGTACAGTAGCATAATCAAGAATGAAAAGCATAGAAAAATGGGTCTACAAACGATCTCTTAAAGGTTGATAAATTTGTATAATTCCAAGGATGATCAGGAAGCTTAAATTCAGAAGAGGGGAGCAGAATAAGTGAAACTTTGCAAACCAAAAGTTTTCTCCCTGCTGAGTTTACTTCTTTACCCTCTTCCAATTTAAACAAAACACACCAGTCTGTGTGCATCTGTATGTGTGTTTGTGATGCCTAGCTCATTAACACTATATCTCAACCAGAAAGCCAAAGGCTGATTCCTTGCCCCCCAAAAATGCTTTGTTGCACTGATGTTTATCCCTCAAACTATCCTTCAGATATCATGTTTTACGATGTTTGCACAGTTTGACCTCAGGTGACCTCTCATGACCAATAACAAAAGGAAAAAAAATGAAAAAGTAGTGTCCTAGATGGGATTCCATCCCAGGCCATTTGTGTGAGAAAACAAGCACATTCCGTTACACCATCAACAAACTCTGACAGTTCTCCTACAGTACCTGGTATGCAGGTATATGGATGTTCCATATTGAGAGGAAGAAATTTATTGCTTTTGGTGCAGGTCAAAGGTCACCTGAGGTCACCACAGGGCAGAGATCAAACTCTGAAAACCTTGTTTATCTTCAGTTAGGAAGCATGGATACTCTTCATTCATAGCATGTAGATATTGTAGATGAATTACATAATGAGAAAGCATTCTATTGTTTTAATGGGGGTCAGAGGTAATCTGGGGCTTCGGACGTCAAACTCTGAAAAGCTTTTACATACAATTATCATGATAAAAGGGGCATGTACAGCATACTTACTATACTTAACCATGTAGATGCATTATATTTAAGAGTGCCATGTTGTACTTGGCAGAGGTCAAAGGTCATCTGAGGTCACTTACTGTATTGTCAACATCTGAAGAACTTGCAGAACAGGATATTTTGTGCTTGGAAACTCAGAACACTTTAAAACATGGTGTATATATATTTACCGTAATTATTACAAACATGCTGTTGTTGTTTTTGTATTCAATGAAAGGTCATTCCAGGTCACCAGATATCAAAGTCTGAAAACCTTGTTAGCATAATATTTCAATGTAGATATAGCAATTTCCAATACTTGGTGGGGTTATGCATCACATTTGGTTTAGAACATTAACATTGTAGAGCCTTTGTTGTTGTGGATGAAGCTAAAGTCTACTGAAATCAGGCCTTGAGCTTTAGATTTTCCATGTGTGCTACAAATCACACTCATAAGGAAATTAAGGAGTGTGGTAGGTTTGCTGTTTTATTCAAATTTAATAGATTTATCTGAGTTCCCATTCTTTATCAAGGTGTGCAAAAAAAAAAAAAAAAAAAACACACTCCTCACAGTGATTTGAGGCGAGTGGTAGTGTGCGATGGCATTCACATGCCTCAAAATTCAAGGCCTGCTGAAATTCTGCAAAACCTCAAAGCATTTTTGCATATTCTAGTTATCTGAAAGTCTATCCATGCTAGTGGACTGACTAACAGTATTTGTCAACTTTGCATATTAAGTGACGTGCTACTGTACTGTACGGTATGTATAGTAAATTGTAAAACTCCATAAATTACTGTCCTCATTCAGCACAATTTAATTTGAATAATGGATATCCTATAAATCTAGTTGCCCCTTGTATGTACAGTAAAACCCCGTTTATCCGAACACATCCGGACCGAAGCTTGTTCGGATAACGAAAAAGTTCGGATAAACGAGGTTCCAATGTTTTGCCTTAAGTACGGTACACTGGGTCCATATAAGACAGTGTGTCAACACATTTCCAAAATAATTCCGAAAAGGCTTAAAATTGCAGACAAAATCCCCCAAAATATTGAGTTACTATTTTTTGTGACCGATGATATGACAAATAAATTTTAAGACGTCTAAAACAGAGAGATTTTATTCCAAAAATTTGAGCCTTCGCTCGTCTGAATGACCAATGCTTTCTACACACTAAATGAATGTGTGTGCTGAAGAAAAGCTTTAACGATCAGGAGAGGTATCTAGAGTATAAATTCTGCAAAAAATTTCCAAAACTGTTAGAGACACATGTGTAGGAGACTCTCAAACAGCAGTTCGCAATGTTTTTGTAAGGTCTACTTTCATTATTTTTAGGTATGAAGCCCACTACGTTACTAACTTTTCAGATTTAGTGAAACTAAGACTTACGCTAGCCTAACGTATTTTTGTATGAGAGGATATTAAGCCTATACCGACTCATGGCTTCTAACAAGAATTTCAAAGCAAATACGTACGATATTTCTTCCAAATTTGACAAAGAGATAACAGATTGTTTTCTATGTCCACATGTCGGCTGTTTTAGCCATCGTGACATCTTTCCATTACTTTTAAAGTCCCGAGAAAAATTAGTGCATTTCTGCAAAATTTTACGTTGAATTTTGCCTTGTAAAGCTGTATACTGTACTGTAATTGAGTTGACTATTATTGTTGTTAAATCTGACGGCTAGTTCGGATAAACGGGGTTTCGGATAAACGGGGTTCGGATAAACGGGGTTTTACTGTATTACTTATAAAATCAATGCATCCTTACCAATACAGGTTGATAAAACGATTGATTACGGGTGGACATAGTGTACAGTACACTACACTAACTCTCATTAGTGTGGCGCCATGCCTAAAAATGAAAAGAGGACAGCCTAAATTGGGTCAGGTTTTATGAATTTATCAACCAGTGTTTCTTTATTTAGAAATTATTTTGCTGTAGGCATATTTAAGGGGATCTGAAAAAAGTGGGTGACACCATAATATTATTGTAAATGCATTCGTATTGATTGACTTGAAATTTCACAATAGCCGCTTTGCAAAGTTTGGAAACATCCAGTGTAATTTGTAACTTTTATGATGGTCTTAATCACCATTATTCAAAATAAGGACAAGATTTTGTTGATAAAATTTCCTTAAACTTTGTCATCTGTTTAAAAATGTTTTTAACAATGGCAACCTAAATCCTTGTTAAAAAGGACAGAGAATTTACATTTTCAGTTCAAGGTACGTATTACAGCCCCACACAACTCAAAATGGCAAATTACCAAAGCAAAACTAAGATTTCATCATTAAGTGTAGATTAGAAAAATACCAATAAGTAAGTGGTAGTAAATTGGATTTAATCTTACATGTTCAGTCTTGTCTTTGTGTGTTTGGACGTTAAAAAATATTTCAAGCAGTGAAGTTGCTGTGTTTCTAACAGAAATGAAATAAAAGCCATGACCAGGACTGGAAAAATGTTTATTTCCTGAGAAGGGAGTTAAATTTTCCACAATTCCTCCTATACTTTCATGTACATAAAAGGTGTAAATTTCCCTCCAGTGACCAAAATTTCCCTTCAAATTGCCAAATTTCCCAGGAAGGAGCCTCCCAGCTTCCCAACTTTTTCCACCCAGGGCCATGACCAAGAGACGATTTAGGTTTTGCAGCTTGATTCATGAGCTATTTGGATTTTGTTTGTCTATGGCATGCATTAAAGGCATGTAACTACTGTGCAGTATATACTGCTTGTTAGCATATGTTGTAACATGTGGTGATCAGTGTGAGATACATAGTTGGCTTGCAAATTGAACAGTGACTCAGGATGTGTTTCATCTGGTGATGACGATGATAAGAGGAGGTAACTTGTATTAAAATTTAATGTCTTAGTGACAGAAAAATATGCAAATTCCCTGCAATTGGTCCAAAAGAAAGAGGGATTGAAGAATGTCAGATGCTGTAACAGCTTATACAAAAGGAATAAAATGTTAATAATAACTGAATTATTCATTGTGTTTACTTTATTATAATGATGCAATCACTAAGTAATACCTGGTGTTAATATCAATTTTCATGACGAGTCAATATCAGTCTGATACTGTTATTTTAAAAATCAGGTGTGCAGTACACTAGTCCTTAGGCTATTGTAAGCTACCACAAAAATGTTGTTTCACTTGCCTATGGTATGATTTTGGACTTGAGCCAGGCATAAGACTAACTTAACCTTTGTATGAAACATAGGGCTAGGCCTGATAATATTGCTAGGGTACTGATGACATTTAGTAATTCACATGTAAAAGGAAGATTAGGAATAAAGCCGATAGAAATATTGAATACCCATGCCAATAATTAGCCCAACAGTAGTATACCGTACATGTGTTCTGCTTGTTACATGATGAATTCAGATACTGTACAGTAAAAAGCACGCACTTCCAAATCTGCATGTAAGAAATGTGTACAAACCGGGTAGTCTATGTTACTCCCCAGCACAGAAAAAATGTTCATTTTCCTAGGAAGGCAGTCAGATTGTCCACAATTCTGTCTGTATTTTCATACCAAAAAAGGTGAATTTCTGTCCAATTGTCACAATTCCCTCCAAATACCCATATTTCCTGGGAAGTAGCCTCCCACTGTCCCAACTTTTTTCCACCCATTGTTGCTCCTCTGTATCTCCCATTTTAAATTCCTTTAATAGCCTTCAGTCACCACCAGGCAAGATTGCTAGTACAGTTAATGACATCAACTAGAGGTCCAACCTCTCCCATCTTTCCCATTGCCCTCCCAAAGCCTCCCTACCCCTCCTTTAGAAGCTTTATGCTTTGCCAGCTTGCTGAGTGTTACGAGATGGAAACAGGCTGTTATGTACCATACATTAAAACCTTTCATATAACGGAAAGGTACGTACCAAAACACTCATACAGCAAGTTGACCTGACCTGTGTGTACTTGACAAACCCTGATAATGGTAAAACCTACTGAGGACAGATCACTTGCTGTATAGTATACATATCTACATGGAGTTAGAGGAGGTTTTACCGCTCAGTTTCTAACCAAGTGCCAGTAATTCAGTCAACAAACATTATTGCAGGACTTGGCATCAAGCACCAAGGAGGCACCACAGAGGTACTGTAGTTACAACTTGCACCTCTTGCTGCCAGTGAAATTCTTTCATACATGCTTTGCATAGACCCTTTTCCAAATAGCATGTATAAACGATTATGGGATAGAGTTTTGGTATGCATTGTTTTTATCCACTTTAAAATGCCTCTGACAATAACAATGCAGACCAAAACTCTTATCCCATAATTCATTGTAATTGCTGTTTGGAAATGGGGCTATATGTTGGAAGATAATTGCACACAGTCAGAGATCTGTATATTGTATGTTAGTGGCAGTTAATAGAGGATCCATAAAAAGCAGTTAGAAGGTGTGGCGGGTTGACGTCACTTTCCATCTTCCTCCACTAAAAGGCTAATGTCAAATGCAAAATTGTACCATTTAACATGTTTTGCTACTTCGTCATTAGCCCATTTATCCTGGCATCCTGACACTTTGTATTCTAAATTTCCCCTAGTATGCCCACCACATAGGTTTGCTGTGCATAAACATTTCCAGTGCCATGGCAGTAGGAAAATACAGACAGTTGATCCTGGAGTTTTAACCCAACAATCTTAGTCTTGTGCTCGAGGCCAGATTTGGTGAGAAAAATTGGGAATCTGGAAAGAAAAAAATTGAAAATCTGGAAAGCTTCTCGCCTAGAAACTGTGGTCTCTGAAGGAGTATTGGCATTATCCACATCAAAAAATTGTAGGAAATTTGACTATCCAGTGAACATATTTCCAGCCTTGATGGTAAGGCCGGCCCCCTTTGACAATATTAAATTTTGGAGGAGCAGATCCTGATCTGATGAGCTTAAAATAATCTTTTTCTCAAGCACAGGATGTGACCCTGGTTAGTATTCTTGGATGGGTTACATAACTCCACCTTAAGAGTTGCTGACATATACTTACCCCTTGCTACATCTAACTTGCATTATTCTCACGTGCTGAGCACTGCTCGGGACAGTTCTGACACCGTGCCCCCTATGTCGCCCATCTTGGCCGACAGCTCATCCTCATTCTCCTTCCGCTACAAAGCTACTGTCTCGGAGGTTTTTGGGTCTCTAAAGTCTTGAAAATTTCACAGTTCTCCAACTTTGATTCACGCTAAGTGTCTTTCTATTATTATCTTAAGCGTATTTGACTCCTTTAACCCCTGGTTGGGAGTGGAGTTGCATCTCCACCTTCCTTTGAATGGTGACTCCTGGATACTTTTCAGTGCTGTAAAAGTGCACAGTAATCTTATTTCTGGTTCACATTTGTGTGATTTCACAGGTTCAGTGAAGTACTATACAGTAACTCAAGTGGCTCTTTTGATCTTTTCTCAACTCATTTGGAAGATTTCCCTTTAGTTAATTGTTAATTGTTAATCAAGCATCTCAGTGGTATAGGAGCCTGTAGTGTATGCCTACAGTATATTAGTAGTCATTTGTACTCTAGTAGTCAACAGTTTACAGCTGCTGAGGTACAGTAGTATGTTCCTGCATCAGTTATGATGCCATTTTAGGAGTTGCGACTACTTCAGAGTTGGGACTCATCGACCCTTGGGTACCTGACTCCAAAACCATTCGAGTCACCCGAGCCTACTGGTTCAGAACTCATAATATCCCCAATCTACTTCGCTCCTACTTACCAAGGGCGACTTATAGCAAGCAGGATAGGAGGTTAGGAGGTGAGTAGGGCGCCCTCTATTGGGGGTTTATTCATTGCCAAGAGTTATTCCGCGGTAAATGGGCTGTCCAATTGTAGTAATAGGTGAGGTAAGTAGGGCTCATAGATTCCCAAACCAGGTAAGTTTTGGGGATTTTATTGTAAAAGCACCCTTAGAGACCCATAGAGACAATTATAAATGTTGCGTTTAAAGGGCAAATGCAGTTTCTTCTTCTGTTATATATTATAACCTATCTTGGCCTCCCTCCACCCCCCCCCCCCACCTTCCACCAACGGAGAAATGTTCATCCATGATTTAGCAAAATGAGGAATCTGATAATTCATGTGCTTGTCATACATATACCCTGCAAAATATCATCTGGGCAATGCAGGGAAGTTCTTGCAGAGATACAGAATTCATGAGCTTATCAGGCCCCAAATATTTTATGAATTTCAAACTAAGCTTGGGGTAAAAGGCCGAACACTTGTCAAATGTATCATTCAATGAAGTCAAATACAGTGCTCATATGCAAATACTGTGCCACTGAGTTGGTTTCATTTTCATGTCAATGCAGTAATATACAGTATTGCCCTGTTGTTGAGTGCTAGGATTGCACATGAAGTAATATTAAGTTAATGATGAAGCTAAAGGATTTAATATCCGACTTGAAATGACATTGTAATAATAAGCTGCAATCGAGTTCTTCAAGTGTGCAGTATGGCACTTGTGATTTATAGGCTAACATGTGTTTTCATATCGCCATACATTGTGCTGGTATTTGAGAAATATCATGCCATAATTAACTGTAGGCAGAAGGACAAAGTTATTAAAGCTTATTTTTTTCATTCTCTTGTTTTGCCTTGTTTTGGGAAAGCTCAGCTTATTAAAACTTTTTAAGTCAAGACTTCAAGCTCTTGTTGATTGTGTAGTAAAGAACAGGGTTATGGCATTGTGACATGCATTCCTTTCAGCACTTGATGCCAGGTATACTGTACAGTAGTATGCATTTGTTGGATGCAAGCTCTCTTGACACACTGTGAGAACCTTTAGTGTGAATGGTCTATTACTGTATTATTTGCATCCGTGTTCATGTGGAGGTATGTGCACTACTGCTTTGTATTACAGTACATACAGTACAGTGCTTTACCATACTGCAAAGTGTGCACATTGTGAGTGCTTGCATAGGATATTGCACAATACTGAGTTGTGCTCTGTTCTTTGGTACTGTTGTCCTGTGCTTGGTGCTTTGCTATGCAAGTCTGTTGTTCTGTATCACTGTGCATAAGTACTGGATATATTTAGAATTGAACACGCACTGTGCTGCAGTGTGCTGCACTTGCTGTATTGTACTGTTCTATTGTAATACAATATTATGCTCTCCTGTCCATACTGTACTATACTATTCTATTGTAGTACAATATTGTAGTCAGGACTGTTCTGCCCCATATTGCAGCATACTGTTCTATATTGTTCCGTCCTGTTCTGTCACGATTGCTACAGTCTCTCTTACTGTACCTTATATTCCTGTAGGCCTACTGTACATGACACATTTTGTCAGAGCATGGTACTGGATAGGGATAGCAGATCTTTAATAATTATAGTGGAATGCTGTGTGACAGGGTTACATGTCATTTGTAGGTATGTGTCTTGTCATTTATCATTCTACAGACATTGTTATGCACATGTGTGAATCAGATGTCAAAACCCATTGATCACAAAGTTTTGCATGTACAGTAAAATTTGCATGTGTGTACAGTACTTTACATGTTTGGATATTTGTTCAGAGCAACCTGCGGGGAATCGTGCTATTAAACAAACTGTTATTAGCAAGCTGAATATTGAATCCCATAGTTTTTGTGTTTGTTTCATTCTGCACCTAGACCTGTTTGTCTATTATGTTTTTGTTTTAACTTTGAGATGCTTGCATGCTTTTCATTAACAAAATCCACAAGAAGGTTGTACACTATTAGAAGCATAACAAATTTTTCTGTTTTGAAACATATAAAGCCGGATTAAAAAATTACAAGGAGATTATTTTATTGGTATTTTAGAAATTCAGACCTTTGAAGGTCTGTTACAGTAGTATGCAAACAGTACTACAGTGCTGTACTTTTGTGAAGTCTGACCTGTTTAGATGGGCCAAGGAAAATCAGCAGTAAGTGTAGCTGTTTATGGTGTTCAATGAGTATACAAAATAGTTGTTTGCCACTGGATACAGTAAAGTAACACATGGCCTTCATCTTTGTCATGTCACATGTGGTAGCATGTCACTAATTCAAGGGAAATCCCCATAGAAGGTTATATGCCATAGACCCTTTTCCAAATAACAATTACAAAGGATTGTGGGATAGAGTTTGGTATGCATCGTTTTTGTCAGTGGCATATTACTGTGACGAAAAACGACGCATACCAAACTCTATCCCACAATTCTTTGTAATTGCTATTTGGAAAAGGGTCTATGAATGTGTGTTCACCCCATTTTGGAGGCAAAGGGAGGGGGACTATGACAGTTTAATCCATGTTGCTGAAGTGATGTGCTCAATTCATGATATGTATGTGGTAGCAAATGCATTGGAATACTAAGCAAAAGCAAAAATTAGGAAATTTGAACTTAGGTATTTATTTGCATTAGGTGTTTCACGGAGGTTACGTGGTTGCTCGTCTCTTTGGTTGTTGCATATATGCCCATCAAGTGTCCTTTGTGTCACTGTAGTATCTACTGTATGGTCATGCAGTGTGTGTGCTGTAAATAAGCTTACTGCATGTTTGCTGTGCCTGGCATTGCGGGGCAATCCAAATCTCATGATGTCACGTGAAACACCTCTCATTGTGCTACCCATACTGACATTTTGAATAAAGTGCCACACAAGAACCATGACCCTACTATACAAGCTCTTTTAGCTCAAATCTCAAGGGTCATGGTACACAAATTTGAAATCAGTGTGAAGTGCCTACTTTAGAGCTTTTGTACGAGGGTAAGTTTGTACCTGTTGAAAATTTCAAAGGTCCAGAGGCCATGAAACATACCAAAATAGTGTGTTAGTTAATGAAGGAATAATTAGTAGTGTGCTGTCATGTGCTCTATGTTGTTTGCAAAAACAAGACTTGCTTTGAGTTTTTCATGACCTATTTTCAAGGAGCCATCACTGGGTCATGACCCATATGCAGCAAACCTCTATTGTATTTCCCCACAGTAAAATATTAAATTTATTGTTCGACCGATTATGCCATAATCGGTAATCACCGATTACCGATTATTCAATTACACAATCGGGCCGATGCTGATTACCGATCACCGATTATTTACATGTATAGGAAGGCCATGTTTTCTTACTGTCTGTTGCATATTTCTAACTTTGTACACACACCATAACATAACCTTCACACTGGAGATGAACGATTAAGAACAGTTCCCTACGTTCTACGAATAGAATATTAAATGTTTTTGAAGGATTTCCTCTCCAAATACTATGATAAAAATCAACCATAAATACATGCTTTCGTAAGATGTCACAGGCTTAACGTTAGCCAAAGAGTCTGTCGGCTTACATACGGCTCTACCTACAGTAGTTCTATCCACCGATCGTGTCGGAAGATTCCGTGCAAAGGTCTGTACTGGACTGTAGTAGTGCTATATAGTAGCCTATCCACCCAGTTTTAGGCAAAAATACCTCTAACTACCTTGGCACTTATAAGGTCCACTAAACATTCCACTCAATTTGCCTGATTTACTCATCCCATGCTCCCTCAATGATATGGATATATTTTGTGTAAAGCAACTTGCCCAAAACTTACGTCTTATGTAAAAGATTCTCCAAATGAAACATAAAACTAATTCCCAGATAAAGTCCCGTAATGGAAAAACTGTTGCCGTTCCAGCGTGAATTTAACACGGGGCCCAGTTCCCTTCGTTCATCAGTTAGGAGCATGGACAGAGTTCATGACCAACATACTACGTAAATGCCCAGGCAATGCACTTAGCGTTGCATTATGTATTACACACTGTACTGGTGTGCTTTCGTAGGTGAACTTCAACTTCGCAAGAACTGTTTGGCAGTTACGTGTGCGCATGTGCAGGTCATAGGTAATTAAAAACTTAACGAAAGGAATGTGGGAAGTGGTATAATTTATGCAGGATAATAAGCCTCCAGTTTTCAAAGTTGCTACAGTACAGTACGTGCACCAGATGTGTACAGATGATGTGGTGTGCACTGAAACTTGAAAAACGTAGCGCGAAGTCATTTCTTCCTGTAGTACAATTTGTATGCAGATGTGCGGCATGGTCCTTGGCATGCACACCTAGGTAATACTGTGTGCCATTTCATGCACCTGAACTGTGCTGCACAGAGAGTTATGGCAACAATTACGATGATTGCTATGATTTGGAGAGCTTAAAATGTTGCAAGTTTTGTACAGTAAGTATCAGTGCTGATATTTTGGGCAGGAACTTAAAGAAATGCTTGTTTTAGAGAATTAGAAAGATTTTTCCAGAAACTTTGAAGTGTATTTTAGCCCTGTTTCCAGTTTTCAAATAATCGGTGGTAGTAATCGGTTGAAGGACAAAATTTTACTGATGCCGATTATTTACCGATTGTGCGATAATCGGCCCAATGCCGATTATCTAACAAATGATCAGTCGAACACTATTTAAATTTGTACAATACAGTTTGATATGATACAAGATATTGTACGATACAGTACAATAGTCTATTAAGGATGGTGTGTACACAGAGTGTTAAGCTGTGGTCATTCCTTGGATAGGGGGATTTAAAATACCTAATATTCCATAAATGCCACCATTGTACACTATTGTAGCTCACTCTAAATTTTTGAACCTTTTTACTCTTTGCTGGCCAATATTTTTAATTACAGTAACTGTGTCCATCCGACAGCTGTTTCGGCAGTTGGCATATTATTGTCAGCACTAGTTCAATTCAGTCGTAAATTTGGGGTTCACACAAATGTTAACTGTGGTTGTACTGTAACTGCAAAAAACTAGATTCAAAATGGTAATTTCAGCTGGGTTCTTGTGGTCATTTGTAGCACTGTATATTACTTGCAGACTAGCAGTGAATACATTCAACCATAATGTTACAACTGGGAAGAAATATTTATTGTTTGGAGACAAGTCATATTCCCATAAGTTTGTACATGTATGTCTTCCAGCAAAACACCAAGATTTTCCACACAAGGAGCTTTCCAGATTATGATTTTTTCCACCCATGTGTAACATCATAGGATGGATGTTCTCACCCTGAGTGACCCTGGGTCCTTGTGCCAAGCACTTATGCATTTTACCTAGTTTTCATGTAAAATGGGCCAAATGTACCTGGCAATGTTCCCTGTTATATTTTGTTCACTAGCCTCAAGTTCCTTCTCACCCTGCTTTCACAGAGTTAGTCAATCAATCCCCCACCCAGAACACAAAATTTTGGCATTCCTGACTTCAAGGACTTTAGAAGTGAAAAAGTTGAGAGAATGCTTACAGCAGGTGGGTGCCCAACCTACTTTGAATGCAGATCTACTTTTACAAAAGTTTTCAGATCTGCCAAGATTTACAGTACAGTACCAGTAAGAATAGGGAGCAGTATTATGGATAGTCTACAGTGTACATACTGTACAGTACATGTTTAAGATCCACACCAGCCTCTGCTGTTGGACTTAAATTAGTCTGCAATCAGTCAGCCCATTGCAGTGTAGTAGTTGGGTGTCCCTGGTCCGCAGTCATTTATGCATGGACCTTTCAGGTCTGGTGATTGAAATGTTAAACCTGTGTGACACTTGATTTACTGCCTCAATCAAGATTCATGAAAAATTGACCAGTTTGGCAGAGGAGTGTATCTTGAGAATGGTGAAGGGTAATTCCATTGGTTCTGAAGCTTTTAGATATCAATTAAAGTGATACTACCTCTTTAAAAAAGGGAAATACATAACACTGCCTTGTCCAAAGTGTTGGAATAACGTTTAAGCAGTCCATCCGAACAATAAAGATAAATAAAGATCCCTCACAGAAGTAGTTGTTCCAAATACTGTTTCAATTATCATAAAAATAACGACAAAAACTATGAAAATCGAAAATGATTCCACACAATCTTTATTCCATTCAATCCCTCTCCTGGGTGAACAAACCAATGGGAGTGCTCTAATATATGAATATGCAAAAGGCAGCACAACGAAAGGTGCCCACGTATATGCTAGCGAACGAACACTGAACACTTGATAGGCTATTTACGCTATAGGCTAAGTAGCTGAAAACTGACTGTAGGCCTGCAGTACCATGGAGCTGATATCCGAAAGGGTTTTATTGGCTCCATGATAGTAAATCGAAAGGAGAAATTTCTGTTGAAGCCCACCCGACCAATTTCGGAACAAACTACAGCCCTCGTGAGCTACTCGATAACACCACAACTTGGGACTAAGTATCAGCAAGGGTTGCTACCTGGAAGGGACAGACAGTAAAATTTGTGCAGTTTGTGAGCTTACGTGATCATCGCAGTGTTTTTGCATGATTCTGAAGGCAGACTCAAGAAAATACGAGTAAATCTAACTCAATTTACCCACGAGAATGGCCATCGATATAATATGTAAGTACTACCTCCGACGACGGAATAATATCGAACAACTCTTGAGTCATTCAAATCATCGATGGTCAACGATATCAGCTTGGAGTCTGACATCTGAGATGCTTACCCTCCGTCGCAAGGTCATACCATGGAGCTACTACCTGGACATTCTTTCCCTTTTACGTTTCCCAGCTAAAATGTACACAGTTGCTTTGATTCAACCAGGGAGTGCTGATACAACAGACACAAATTCTTTTACATGTTGGAAACTCTTGGAGAAACCATCTACAACAATCGAAGTTGACCGAGGGAAATAACACATTGCTCACAGAGGAAATCGAATCGAGCCATACAATTTTACGACTTCGACTATCATACTTCAGGTTAGTGCTCTTGCCATAGTCATCGACATCTACAAACTCGACACAGTGTATCGTTGTCCAGTTTACGTAGATTATTTGATATGTAGACCTAGCCTACTGCTCAAGGACAAAGACTTGGGATGGAGGGAAGTAAGCAAGTGTACAGTATAGAGTTGTAACTGGTTACTGTTACAAGCGTAGTATGCAAGTGTCTTTTTGAATACTGTTAGGGGTGAAATTCACTAACACGGGTAGCATGATGAAAACCGGTGCTTTTTTTCAAAACCTCAAGTGTGCTGTGCAGTATACAACCTTCAAAATCACTCTATTCCCAGCCAATGCATGAATAACCGAGGGAATATAATCTCATGCACAGTACTTCGGTACATAGGCCTACAGCTGCGTGATCCGTTGAATATTCATATAGTGTTGTGATAGGCGTGGTTTGAGCTGTTTGTAATGAGGACGGTTTTTTTTTCAAAATAGCCTGAAGATTTTGACTGTTTTCGTACTGTTTCTTTATATTTTGCCATTCACACTACCATTTTCAGTCACTACATAAACAACTCCATCCATGAAAAGTATTGTTAGTGTATTGGCAAATAAAGAAAAACTTTAGGCCGTATGTATTTCCCTTTTCTTGAACAGGTAATATCACTTTAAGGATACACTGCATCAAAATTTTGGGATCTACTGTAGGTAGACCTGGATTTTGTCATACTACTTGAAGGATGAAGAGTGCCAGACAAAGTCCAGTTGGACTGGATTTTACATCTGTAAAGAGAAACATTGATAGATGACTAACTGTATGTTGGCAATATGAAGGAGGGGGTGGATCAGGGAAGATGGTGGTGACTGGGATGGGTCAGCGACATTTCTTTCAAAGATCAGGTCAGAACTGGAACAGAATATTTTTTACTATCTGCAAGATACTGTAGTTCAGCCAGATCTGATATCTGACACACCTTTAAATTCAGTTTGTAAAAACTCATAAATTCTGAAAGCAGCTCATTTGGGGGCATCTTAATATATTCAGAATCAGCTTTGTACCATGGTAGGATTAAAGGCTGATCAAATTTTGATCAACATGACCCTGCAAAATTTCATGCATTTATTCATGAAAAAATTTCTCGTTTAATTCAGAGACAAAATTCTTTCTATTTTGAGACCTCGATGGGGCCTCGACTTCATAAGATAGGGTTGCATGGAAAATGACACTCTGTCTTGTCATGAATAAGGTAGTATGTACAACAGCAGTACTTGACTGGGTATTGAGATTCACCATCATATAGGGTGTACATGCTGTCAGCTGGCAACTCATTACGCAGTTTTAGATTTGAATTTTGGTGAATGGTCTGGTTTTGAGCCTTTGAGTGCTGAAAATATCAACAAGCAATGTAGTTAGTCTGAGAGACATTCTTCCCTGTTTAAAAGTATGGCAGTGGAAAAATGAGATAGTACCTGTCTTTCTTAATTTGCTGACTGTTGAAAGTTAAAGGGAAAGAGCAGTAAACCCAAGTTTATTTTCAAAAAACTGCGTAATCTTACAAATCTCCACTTTCTTCGCTTATAAGGATTTTGTATGTTTCTTTATAAAAAACATTGAATATTGAAGGTAAACCAAGGAGTTATTTTGCATGAATTTAGCAAGTAAGTAACTTTGACATGATTGAAAGGAGCCATTCCGGAATTAGGATGATGGGGCACACTAATTCAAATTGGGGGGACAGCATTTTCCCTTTAAAGAAATGTGACTTAGTTCAGTTTCATCCTGTATGGATTTGTATTAAGATAATGAAATTTTATCATAATTTGAATTGTGGATATTTAGTGATGTGCTTCAGAATTTATGGGTAATTAATACAAACATGTTGAATACTGAAGTTCCTTTAGGAAACTACATTTATCACAAACTGATTGTACAAAATATACTTTTTGTGGGGTAGTTCTAGATGACCAAAAAGTGTAAGACAACCAATTCATTAAGTCATTTGCTGGTGGACAACCACAGATTTGGTACTTGAATAAATTCATTCCATTTATTTCCTCTTTAACCACTCTCTCTAAAATTGTGGATTTTTTATTAGTCTCAAACTTACTGAAAAAATTGCTGTTTCCCCCAATTAACCCATTAACATGGGGCAGTAATGGGGCCACTCTGAAGGTGATGCACTACAGTGAGATATACTGTGTACAGTATCAGTGCTTCTACAGGGTGATCAGTTTTTGTTCCAAATTCTTCAATACATTGCAGTACAACCAAATGGACATCACAGTATTAGAACTTGGTTGTCTTCTCCAACAACCACTTGAAATTCCTTGAGATTACAGGTCCTCACTTAGAACTGTCTCAGAATTTGTTTCAGAAGCCAAGTTCATAATCTTTATGTACAATACTGCTGGACCACCATCATGTAGCAGGAGCTTCCTATTCACAGATTTTGTCACCTTTAGTTGTTTCCGTGTTTCAGAATTGGATACCCCCGCAGAGCAGACTGTTTGAGCACCCCCTCTTTAAAGCATTTCAAATAATGTCTACCCAAGCGAAGAAGACTGCATCCAGTTTAGTAGCAAACTTCATTACCATAATATGAATTATGCATAGTTGTACTATCTGATTATTTACAGTAAGCTGTTGTTTTTATTGAGCAAAACTGTGTAAGTACTCCGGTAGTTGTAAAATTGACATCCTAGAGTGAAACCTTTGAAGTCTGATCATTGCTTTGTTGCATAACCACATGTGCATCAAGTACTACCAGGGAGTGAATACTACACACACCTACTCAGTGAGTGGCATAGGCTATTGCATGGAACCGATTTTGCATTTTTTTTAAATGTTCACTACCAGTCACTCAGTCCTAGCATATTTTGTTCAGGTTCATGTGTGCAGGCATTTATGACTGATCAAGGAATACACCATACAGCCTGCAAAAGGGGGTAGGGGGTGGAGGTGGGTGTATGATCATACCAGAAGAGCTGTGAGTACAGTATTATGTCAGAAGTGAGAAACAGCATGTGACCTGTCCAAAAATTGCTTTCTGAAGGATGGAACATGTGTTCAATGAATGTATGAGTATGTAGTGTATGGGATCTATGAATCATACAGCATTACTGCTTGTAGAGACTGAGCAATAAACCCTAAAAGATGCCTTTTTTGCCAGTAACCTCAAGAGGCTTTGAGAAGAAAATCTCATCTTCTTTCAGACATGTATAGAATTACTTCCATCTCTACCCAAAGATGAGCAGCAGGTTGATCTAGTGCAGACGAAGGAAAGATAAACCGCTCGACTGGCTGTGTTATGTTGGGTTGGCCTCTTCCTGTTTGCTTGATATTATGATCTGACCTGGTGGTGTGACAGCTGCCTTCCTTAGTAGCAGTTTGATTCATCAGAGAAGAATAGGGAACTTTGACAAGATTTACAGTTCCATGAAGACAAAATCTAAATGTTTTTCCTGACATTTTGTAGCTGGGTTATTTGCCCTTTCCAATGCTTCATAATCCAGTGTGGTATTATAGTCTGTATGGAGTCCGCGCATATTGGTCTGTGGATACTTTATTGTAAGTCTACATGCAGTATAAAGCTTGTCTGATATGAACTGGGGTTTCTGCTTTGCGGTTTGTTAGATGACCAGAAATCAAACCTTTCAAGTTGTTGACTGCAGCACTCAGATACAAGCACTGTAGGTTGGTTACAATATAAAAATGATTAATATGTATACCACAGCACTATTGCTATAATATTGGAGCAGAAAATTAGCTTCTAAATAGTTATTCAGTATCACAAAACAGCTTGAATAATTATGTTGACCAGTTCCTGTTGGAAGTTTTCACAGAATTGCCTTGTTTTCTCTAGCACAATTTATAGGGTATCGTTTGTGCAGGGAGCTGTGGGAGTAGGAGCTCCCTGGAGTCTGTATGGTTAGGCCTAAAGGTCAGAAGTAGGCCTACATAATTAGGCTATGTGACAATGAAACTCAATTTGCAATGATCTTAAAATGGTATTTTATATAGAATGATCTATTACATGTTTTGATAGGTCTTTTATATAGCTGGAAATATACTTTTTCATCATTGGGAAAGCTTGTTCAAGCAGTCGTCAGTTAACTAACCACTTACCGTACTGTACATGTGAGATTTTGCTGTGAACACAACTTTGGGAGTGAAGAGAATGGTCCTGTAATAAGCCTACTGTAATGTATGTTTATTTCAACGTAATTGAAAGTGGTGGGGAGGCCTTGGCTGCTGAAAAAGGAAAAACTAAAACAAAAGCAAAATCAAACCCCCCCCCAACCCTTCAATTGTTAACTTGTTTTTAGCCAAGGGTAGTATATGGCCTACAGTACTGCATATACTGTAGTACAGGAACATACAGTACTGCACAACCCACCTGTTCAGCGAAGGTCATAATAGCCTGCTCTGTTGCCCTTACCTTTATTTGGTGCCCTTTGATTTGCAAAACTTTGGCCTTGATTTTCCCTAACTTGAAAATTGGTACCCTGGTAAACATCTGTGGAATAAAAACTCATTTGATTTTTTTTAATCCGTTTTTCTTGGGGGGGGGGGGAGGGGGGGGGGGGCTGAGCCAAAGGCAAGGTTGGGTTATTACAGCAACTGCACCATCCTTCAGCACTTCAAACTGGCACAAAACCAGCATTGCTAGCCAGGTGTGGCATAAGGATCTGCATGATGAGGGCTACAGCTTTTTAGACAACCATTGTTAATGACAAGCCAGGTAAAGTGAAAGGATTGGTTGGAATACCAAGGTATACCCATGCATATCTTTCTCAAGCAGAGGCTGCAAACCTACGCTCTTCTGAATCACTTTTGTGCACAGCAATGTAAATAACCTTGTCACCTGAGGACTCTAGGCAGTTACACCATTCTGACCTTGCTGTATTTCAAACTCTGCCCTTTCACTACTTTTACTGCAGAGTACACACATTTAGTTTCTTTTTTTGAAAGATAGAAATGCTAAATGAATTAACCATTTGAAATAGCATTCCAGCAATTAAAACATGCTCTTACACTGACAAGTCTTATAGTTCACTGCCCTTGTTTATACCATACAGTACATCCAGGGCAGAATTGGTTGTACACATTCAATACAAATAGTACACCATTCCTGGCATCTATTGTACCTCTTTAGATAGTTCTTTTCAATATATTCCAAATCCAAGTTGATGTTTGTACTCTCTCAAACAAAAATAGCCTAAATTTTTTACAAAATTGTCTAAAAGGTAACATGTACACTGTAAACCTGAAGACACACCATCAGTTTAATTAAAGGATTTATAATATTATTAATAATAATAGCTGAGGGAGGTACTTTTATCATCAGAGAGGTTGTTGAAACAAAGTTACAACATTACAACCATGATGTGGAACTGCAGAGCTTGCAGAATTTTCTTCATTACTGTACTAGTCATGTAGCTGTGGGATATACTGGTCTGTCTGTTCATTGTTGTAATTATAAGCACTTTGTGTGTAGGAGAGACATCTCATTCTCCTAGGATGGTACGCCTGCAATTCTGAAAGCAATTTATGTGTTGCAAATAGTAGGATGCCAGAAGGGTTTGATGAACCACATTGAACAGCCTCCATGAATGAAGCTGGTAGGGGGCGCCATCCTTTATTGTGGTTGACAGATAAGTAAACACTGCCTTTTGAATTTGAAGGCCTTGATAGATAGTGATGTTTGGTACATTTAATAGTGAGTGTTGTGTTGTAGATGTAAGAACCACATATGGCATCAAGGCAAAGTATGTTGTGTGTGGAAGGGGAGACGTTGGGAAAGGGGGGGGGGGGCAGGTATTTAAGGCTAAACATGGAAACCAAAAGTCTACGGGAAGCAGGTAGAAATGATGTAACTGCAAGGCTTGACATGAGCTTGGATGAATTTCATACTTTGTATGTAGATGCATTATGGTAAGGGGAAGAACCCTATCATTTTTGGTGGAGGTGAAAGGTCATCTGGGGTCACCGGGGGTCAGACCCTGAAAACCTTGTTAACATGATATCTCAAGAAGGGAAGCTCTGACAGTTCTCAAACTTGGTACATAGATGCCCCATATTGAGGGGAAGAACCCTATTGTTTTTGGTAGGGGTCAAAGGTCATCTGGGGTCACCGGGGGTCAGACCCTGAAAACCTTGTTAACACAATGCCTTGATGTAGAAAGCTTGGATAAATTTCATACTTTGTATGTAGATGCCTTATAGTAAGTGGAAGATTCCTATCATTTTTGGTGGGGTTCAAAGGTCATCTGGGGTCACTGGGGGTCAAACCCTCAAAACCTTGTTAACACAATATCTCGATGTAGGAAGCTTGGATAAATTTGATACTTTGTATGTAGATGCCTTATAGTAAGAGGAAGAATCTCATCATTTTTGGTGGAGGTCAAAGGTCATCTGGGGTCACTGGGGGTCAAACCCTCAAAACCTTGTTAACACAATATCTCGATGTAGGAAGCTTGGATAAATTTGATACTTTGTATGTAGATGCCTTATAGTAAGAGGAAGAATCTCATCATTTTTGGTGGAGGTCAAAGGTCATTTGGGGTCACTGGGGGTTAAGCTCTGAAAATCTTGTTAACATGATATCTCAACGTACGAAGCTTGGATAGATTTCATACATGGTAAATTGATGTGTTATAGTGAGAAGCTGTACCCCACTGTTTTTGGTGGAGTTCAAAGGTCGTCTAGGGTGACTGAGGGTCAAACACTGAAAACCTTGTTAACACAATATCTCAAGGGAGAAAGCTTGGATAGATTTTATATGTAGAATGTGGATGCATTGTGGTGAGAATATGAACGCAATCATTTTTAGTGGAGGTCAAAGGTCATCTTGGGTCAACGTGGGCCAAACACTGAAAAGCTTGTTAACACGTATCTCCAGGTAGGAAGCTTGGATAGATTTCATACTTACAGTACTATGTGGATGTGTTATGTTGAAAAGATGGACCCTGTTGTTTTTGGTGGAGGTCAAAGGCCATCTGGGGTCACCAGAGGTAAAAAAGCAAAATTTCCCAAGAATTCCCAAGAGTTTTATATGGGTTCAGCAGAGGTCAAAGAGCAAAATTTTCCAAGATTTCCTAAGATCGTCATCTGGGGTCACCAGAGGTCAAACTGCAAGAATTCCCAAAATTAAGTAGGAACACAAAACTGTATTTTTCCAACATGTTAAGACAGCATTTGACCATTGAAAGATATGGGACATCATGGCATTATTTGGAATAGAACATATATCATCGAAACCTCAATGCATTTTTGCATTCTGGTTATGCTTATATACTTGTCTTCATATTCTCTCACATCTGCACATTCAGTGCTCCTTGTGAGTCTAGGTTTGAGGTTTTCTGAGTGTTAGGACACAGTGTAGTGTATGCATGGAGCTACTACTTGGACAGGAGAAGAAACTTCAAAAGTCCCTTTGAAGACGACGATCATGCCGCGAAGGTCAAACTCATAAAACTAGTTAACACTATAATCCCTCTCCCTTTATACTCCATTAAAGATTCAATAAGCTTAAAAGGTGTTAAGAACAGATCACAATAGGTACATGTCGTCTGCTACATCTTGAAGAAGACATGCTTATCACTTCAGCGTTGCCAGTCGCTTTCAATGAAAATTAAATTGCTCGTTTCGTCGCGTAGTGTCGCTTATACATAAGTGCTGCTTTGATTCCTTGTTAAAAGCTGAATATGAAAAAAACCTTTTCAATATGCGCAATAATGGAGAAATTGATTAAAATTTAACAGCAAAGTATAGACTCGTAACTTGTCCGCTCACTTGTATATGGCATTAACATTACTCCTAGCACCAGCACCTATTCTTACGAAGCAATTACCAGTCGTTTTGAATGTTTACTCTGCATTTCTTATTTAGGTGTCGGCAAATTCCCCGGCATCAAATGATTGTACTGTTTAATCCATTTGTTAGGCTATCAGTAGAAATGAATGAGGTTGTCAATGGTAAGAAGTCTAAATTGTGAGTGCGAAACAAAACAGTGAAAAGCAGTGAGTCTCACCATCGATCATTTACAAGATAATCTCCTCACGTATGTCTGGGCCTAATTGGATTAGCATAAATTAAAGTCGAACTTTCTTCTCCTTTCCAAGTAGTAGCTCCATGGTGTATGGTACAACGTGGAAATCTAGCAGGCTTGTTTGACAATTATTGTTACTAACTTTCAATTGCAACTGACCAGTCATTGTTACACTTAATCCTCTTAAGTACAAGATCATCCTTTGGAAAGCTTTAAAAGGTATATAGACCTACAATATTTTTCAACACAGCTACTTAGTAACAGTAGAACATACGGTAACAGATGCATGCAAATGGGTTTGTGTTTAATAGTCATTGTACATATAAATATTCACAGCCATCATTCCAGTTCAAAATAGACTTCTGTAATTGTTATTTGAAAGCTTATGGCCTCAATGTCTCATAACTATGCTGTCTTGTATTGTACAGTACGCATACGAAGATTGTAGACAGGATAAGTCTGCATGCAGTGTTTATCATGCTTCTCAGTGAGTCAGCCGTCAGTGTAATCTCCCTTTATCTCCTGTTACTTACAGCACTGACTGTGGTATGCAGTGGTAAGTGCCTGAATGTTTTAAAGAAGGGAGTGAGTTCAGGGGCAACAACCTGTCTGTTGAGTCTGCAGTGAACCTTTCTATGAGGTATAAAATACATAGAGGGCAAATTGTGCATTTTTAGCTAGGAATGATAAGACCTAGGAAAGGAACAGAACAGAACAGAATTTGTTTTGTAGAATAGTCGTGTCAATAGGAGCATGCAGTATTGTATTGTATTGGTCTCAACAGAAGACAGATAAACGATCCAAAGGGCAGGAAGGCAAATCAAAAAAGGGAGAAAAAAAGCTGAGTGAAAATTCGCAATGTTAACCATTCCGCTGACAATGAAACAAGGGCGAGTTACAGGGAAACAGCAAGGATATGCGTAGGGCGCCACCTAGTGTGGGTAGGATTTTCATTGTCAGTGATCATTCCGCAGTATATGGACTGTCCAATAGTAGTTATAGGTGAGGTAAGTAGGGCTCATAGATTCGAAAAACAGGTAGGATTTCGAGAATTTGTTTTGTAGAATAGTCGTGTCAATAGGAGCATGCAGTATTGTAGGGTTGCCAGATTGTCTGTGAGGTATCCGGCTAAATTTGGCACTTATTATGGTCAAAAAATGCCAAACGAAAAGTTTCGCCATTAGTCCTCCCATTGGGTAAAAATCATCAATATTTTATAACAACATAGCCCTGCTTTTTACTAACACTGACAGAGTTTACACATCCAACTATACTCTTAGTGTGAATTTTGGGACATAAATTATGCCTTTTACCACAGTTTCCTACACAGAAATTGTGGCAAACATGCATTTTTAAGGTAAATAGGTAGACAAATGTAAAATCGCCAAAATTTGGTTTAGCATTTGTTTTAAAATTCTGCACACCAACACCATCGAAAAAAGGCCAAATTCAGTGCTTTTGGCGCTTAAAATGCCAGTATGGCAACCCTGCAGTATGGGCTGTTCAGGCCAACAAATTCCCCTAGATGCCTCCACGGCAGTTTCTATAAATAAATGCAAATAAATGCAATGGTAATACAGGTAATTTCCGAGTCACAATGGACAGTAAAACCCCGTTAATCTGAACACATCAGGACCAAAGGTAGTTCGAATAATGGCAAATTTTAGATAAATAAGGTTCAAAGCTTTTGCCTCAAGTACGGTACACAGGGGCCATAAGAGTGTGAACACAAGTTCCCAAAATAATTCCGAATAGGCTAGCAAAATTACAGACAAAATCCCTCAAAATATTTGGGTCTATTTCGCTCCTCCTTACCTCCTATTTACATATGTAGGCCTACCCATTATTGCCTGCAATAACCACAGAAGGACAATTTTGGGTTCTAGGCGCCCTCTGCTGTTAGGGGATACCGCGGTGCTATTAGTTTTTTGCCAGACGGTTATTGCAGGCAATAATGGGTACATATGTAAAATAGGAGGTAAGTATCGGAGCTCATAGACTCCCAAACCAGCGAGTTTTGGTGATTACAGGTACCATTTTATGTGACCGATGATATGACAAATAAATTTGTAGACATCTAAAACACAGAGATCTTATCTCCAAAATTCTAGCCTACTGTACGCTCTTCTGAATGACCAATGCTTTCTACATACTAAATGAGTATACTGTATATGTGCTGAAGAGAAGCTATAATGATCTGGAGGGGTATCTAGAGCATAAATTTCTAAAAATACTAGAGACCCATGTGTAGGAGACTCTCACACAGCAATTCCCAATGTTTTTGTAAGGTCTACTGTCGTTACTTGTAGGTATGTACAGTAGCTCACTACGAAACTAACTTTTCAGATTTAGTGAAACTAGGAGTTACGCTAGCCTAACACTTTTTAGTGTGTGGGTATATTGAGCCTACAGATGTATACCACCTCATGGCTCCAAGCAAGAATTTCAAACAAATACGTATGATTTTTCTTCCAAATGTGACAAAGAGATAACAGATTGTTTTCTGTGCTCACATGTCAGCTGTTTTAGCTATCATGACATCTTACCATTACCTCTAAAGTCCAGTGAAACATGAGTATATTTCTGCAGATATTTACATTGGATTTTGTCTTTTAAAATTGGGATAGTGATTTGAGATTGTAGAGATTGATCGACTGACAAGAACGTTGAGATTGATCGACAGCAAAAAAGTGTTGCCGTTGCCAGGTATAATCAGCGGCAAAACCAGTTGCCTACATAGCAGGCTGTACGGCATATTCCTTGTTCAGTCATATCCCCAACGCCTGCCAAAGTGAACACTGAACAAATTCTGTTGGATATTCATAGAAATATGTGGCCTCTGGAGTGGTTGAATGTTAGTGAATATTTACAAAAGGCAACATCTGGTCCCGTTTAAATCTTGCATTAGCCTATGCCACCCACAGAGTTGGTATGTCATTGTAATACACACTCCCCGGTAGTGCCCACTGCACAAGTGGTTATGCAATACGGTAATGATTGGACTTCTCAGGTTTCAGTCTAGGCTTTCAGTTTGCGACTACAGGAGTACACACACCCACTAAAAAACAATAGCATGAATAATGAGGGAGCACATGAATAAGTCATATTATGGTAATGAAGTTTGCATCTAAAATCGGAGGCAGTCCTCTTCGCTTTGGCGGATGGTGGTTTGGGAAGCCGAGGAGCTTAGCAAACAGAGTCTGCTCTGCGGGGTATTTTTTTATTTTTTCCTCTGCTTTGTGTGCATGTGTGTATACAGTTGCCTAATTTTCATGAAGATCATGTGTCGTTTAGTTTTGTAGATGTTCAGTAAGTACTGTTACTCTTGGAAGACATGCATGTAGCAAGTCTGTAGACAGGCACAAGGAAATATATAGCCTTGGATGAAACGGTGAAAGTAGTTTGTTTTCATTTATTGATTAATACACAACTGTTGAATATAGACAGTGTTTGTAAAATGAATCCAAAGATTTTCATAAATGTTTGTAGTTGAATGAGTCAATCAGGCTCGGGACTATCCATTTTGTATCTTCTTTACTATTGTAGCCCAGGAAAATTTAATGGATCCAAACAATTGTACTCATGGAAGGAAGATTGTAAACATCATAACACATTATCAGGCAGTGATGATATTTTGTATAACATATCAGGGACTATGATCAACTGGCAGTGATTGTACTAATGTATCATCAATTCCAGAAACAGTGTTAGGACGCAAATTATGTTTTCAGTTTCTCATTTTCATACATGAATCGTTCAGTTTACTGGTACAGCACACTCTGCGGTTGATTTGAATATTAAAGAGAGACAGTTATCACCCCAAAGTATATTTTTAGTGTGGGGGTATCAGAATTCTCAGTTGGTGACTTCTCTTTGATTGACATCAAAGTTTGAAAATTTGAAAGATGCAGAGTAGCTCACATTCCACACAAGGCAGAGAGAGTGCTTTTATTACAATTTATAGCCTTGTATGCTCACCAGGACATAACCTGAAGCAATAAAACAGGTTTATTCCTGCACAAGGAAGAGCTTCATACAGTTATGGGAGGAGCTAGAAGTTGCATAGTTGGGAGAATTGGAACTGTCTGGGATCATGAAAATTCCCTTTTAAATGGATGAAATGTGCGGGCCTCTAATTCATGTTACAGTACTGGGTAGTGTACAGAACATTACTGTATATCCTGTGTACATACACTGTGAAGTGTCAACACAGTTCTTTTTGTACATTAAAGGGAGAATGCAGTCACCCCAATAAAGAATTGTGTAGTAGACTATCCTATTTCCTGAATGGATCTTGAGAATCATGTGACAGTATTTTTTCTCACTCAATTGTAAAATTTACAAGGAACAATTGCTTGGTTTACCTTGAATATGCAGTATTTATGTCCTAAAATATTATGAAAGATACCTGGAAGAAAAATAAGAAGAAATTTGTGACATTTAGCTATTGTTTCAAAATAAGTTTGGGGCGACTGCTTTTGACCTTTAATGTGGACATGTAGTCTTAATCACTGTTCCACTCTAGTTGTGTATTGTGATCCTGATAAAGAATCTGTGAGAATATTTGGAATATCTTTGAACATGATCAATATAACTTTTCAAAGTTTGATGATTTCTGAGATTTTATATCAGTCATGAAAAAATGGTGATGTGGATTGATTTTTTGTTTTGCTCCTTCATTTAAATTAATTAGTGTTCGACCGATCATCTGTTAGATAATAGGCATCGGGCCGATTATCGCACAATCAGTAAATAATCGGCATCGGTAAAATTTTGTCCTTCAACCGATTACCACCACCGATTATTTGAAAACTGGAAACAGGGCTAAAATACACTTCAAAGTTTCTGCAAAAATCTTTGTAATTCACCAAAACACGCATTTCTTTAAGTTCCCACCCAAAATATCAGCACTGATACTCACAAAACTTGCAACATTTTAAGCTCTCCAAATCGTAGCAATCATCGTAATTGTTTCCGCAACTCTCAGTGCAGCATGGTTCAGGTGTGTGAAATCCCACACAGTATTACCTTGAAGGTGTGCATGCCATGGACTATGCCGCATATCTGCATACAAATTGTACTACAGGAAGAAATGACTTTGCGCTACGTTTTTTCAAGTTTCAGTGCTAACCACATCATCTGTACACATTTGGTGCACATACTGTACTGTAGCAGCTTTGGAAACCCGAGGCTCATTATCCTGCATAAATTATGCCACTTCCCACATTCCTTTCGTTAAGTTTTTAGTTACCTATGACCTGCACATACGCACATGTAACTGCCGTACAGTTCTTGCGAAGTTGAAGTTCACCTACGAAAGCATACCAGTACAGTGTGTAATACATAATGCAAC